>JAGPOW010003648.1:100278387-100305846 GCA_030014935.1 Caiman crocodilus
CTTCAAGAGGAGGTTGGATATGCATCTAGCTGGGGTCATCTGAACCCAGCACTCTTTCCTGCCTATGCAGGGGGTTGGACTCGATGATCTATTGAGGTCCCTTCCAACCCTAACATCTGTGAATCTATAACAGGGAGAAAGAAGTGCAGGGTTCTTCATCTGGGTAGAAAGAACCTTCACCATAACTACATGAGGCATGGTAGTTATCATGGCTGGCACCGCATCTGAACAAGCTCTAGGGGTCACATAGATTCATAGATGTAGGGTCGGAAAAGACCTTGCAGATCTTCTAGTCTGACCCCCTGCCCCGGGCAGGAGAGAAAACTGGGATCAAATTACTCCAGCCAGGTAATTGTCAAGCCTCCTTTTAAAGACCCCCAAGGCAGGAGCCATCACTACTTGCTTTGGAAGTTGGTTCCAGATCCTAGCCACCCTGACTGTGACATAGTGTCCTCTAATATCTAGTCTGAACCTATTCTCTAACAACTTATGGCCGTTATTAAAACTCATGGCCATCATGATAGACCGGAAGATAAACATGAGCCAATAGTGCAACGAAGTCACCAGAATGGCAAACAGAACCCTGGTCTGCATCAGCCGATGTGTTGCCAATAGATCCGGGAGATGCTCCTCCCTCTCTATTCAGCACTGGTGGGGCCACAGCTGGAGTACTGTGTCTAATTCTGGGCACCACACTTCAAGAAGGATATGGATAAGCTTGAGAGGGTACAAAGGAGGGCCACCCATATGATTAGGGGCATGGAGGATAGGCCCCATGAGGAGAGACTCTGGGAACCGCGCCTGTTCAGTCTGAGTAAGAGAAGGCTGAGAGGTGACACGATAGCTGCCTACAAGTACATCAGGGGTGAGTATCAAGATCTAGGCGAGCAACTCTTCAGGAAGACACCTCAACGGAGGACAAGGACCAATGGGCACAAACTAATAGAGGGAAAATTCAGGCTAGATATAATAATTTTTTTTCTGTGTAAGGGTCACCAGAATCTGGAACACTCTCAGCAGTGGTGGTTCAATCAGCATCCTTGGAGCTGTTCAAGAAAAGCACCTTGTTGGGCTCGTCTGAGCCCAATAAATTTCTGCCCATGGCAGGGGACCAAACTTGATGATCTTGTAGATCTCTTCTGGTCCTTCTAGTCTATGATTCTATGATAACTGGGAACAAGGGGGGTTGTGGGGGGAGGGGGAAGAGCGAGCCAATTCAGATGAACAAGTTATCCGAGAATAGTTTGCCCATGTCAGATTGCAGCCCACCAGAGTCAGAATTTAAACAATGAATGTTTCAATGCTGCATGCAAATTTCTTCATGTGTCTAGGTTGAATGTTAAAACTATGTTGGAGTGAACCAATAACTGAGGATTTGGATCAATCAGGAAGAAAATAAGGAACAACAACAAATCGCTTAGTATTTATTTAATGGTTAGATTGCAATAGGTTCCACAGTGCTTCCAAAAGAGACCCCTTTTGCATAAAGTACTGTATAAACATATATAAAATGGCAGCAGTCAGTCAGAAGCCCCGGTGAACTTGCAAGTTGTAATCTTTCTTTTCTAAAAAGATTTTCCCAGGAAAATCTGTAAGTTGATTTCTACAATTTTTAATTTTCAGCAATTTGCTTTTCAAAAAAGTATCATTTAGCCAAACGTTGCTCCCGTTTGCACCCACTGAGCTCACTAAGGCTATAGAGCAGTGCAGAAAAGCCTGGGCTGGCCCATTATATCCTATAAGCATGGTAGTATTTTCACTAAAAAGGTGTCTGGATTTTTTTTCCCCTAACAAACAACTACTGTGTGCTTTTATACAAAGCCATAGGAATTTTATTCTTGGACCAGTAGATAACCACAGCACATCTCTCCCAAGTTTCCAACCTCACAAACATTTTTCTTAATTTTGAAACTTTAAAGGAAGAATGCTGCATTGGCTTCACAATTTTACACAACTCATTAGAATTAAGAGAGAATATTACAACACCAAGCCACATGAAATGGAAATATTCTAACAGGGCTCTGGGCTGGGTCCTCAGATTCAGGCAAAGTGTATGCAGCGCAGGACAGGAGTGAGTTGGGAGGCGAAAGGAGAAGAGGGAGAGATGGCTCCCTTGTGGATCCCTCAGCCTGAGGCACTGATTGGAGTGGTTTTACCTCCCAGCACAAATTACAGCTGCCTAAACTCTGCTCTACATTGTGCCAATTGCTCACAGTCCCAAGGAAACATTCTGGCAGCCAGGGATCGAGCACAGACAGAAATGACCAGCTGCATTCAACTTAAGCCTACACCTTTACTTTGGAGCTTCACTTATTGTGCTTACTCTCAAATTATAGAAGTGAAACTGGTAACAAATTCCTTTGATTCTCCATGTAAGTTACAGGTTTCCTAGCCTCTGATCTTCCTTCAGCCCAAGGTTTGTTTGGTTTTCTTTGCAATACTTCTCCACCTCTCTCTTAATGGAGCTAGGACCTTTCTTTGCACCTTCTGTCTGGCAGCAACCGCAGTGTAGCATAGAGATATTTGACCTAGCTTTAACCAAGCCATCTTAGCAGTCTAGATCAAGCAGCATGGAGCTTTGCACGGGCTAATTTATGCTGCCTCTCAGGGAATGAGCTACATGTCTCTTAATACATTAACTACCACTAGAAAACAGTAGCACAGTCCACATAGTACAGAGTAAGACAGAAGCTTCTCAGCAAGGGTAAATTATCCTGTGCTGAGCTTTGTGGCTAATCTAGTGTTGGCACCCAAGTTAGCAAGTCCAAATCAAGTTCACATGTGTCGGCCATATGTAGTTGTTGCTTCTGTAGCTATAATGAAGACATATCCTCACTATGACACTGATACTTGGTTCAGCCTCCTGACTTCTTGCACCTGCCTGCATAGTTCCTCTGCAAAATACAGCTGGCTGTTCCTGGTCCCTCCAGCCGTTAAAGGGGAGACAACCATATTACCATTTCAATCACATTAAGACCCCATTATGCTAGATAATGACAAGCATTTAAGTAACTAGCACCTCTGCCCAAAAAATAACACATTTTAAAGGCAGAAACCACTGTAGAACAACATACTATTAATTGCAAATGAGGGAAATTCAGGACTCACTGAATTCTGACGCTGAGCAAGGAAGGATGGATCACCACCATCACAAGTAATGATGTTGCTTAGTTTTAAAGACTATTACCTTATTTCCCTCATATGGGGGACTAAGGCAGAAACAGATTCAATGAGTTGCCTTAGGTTATACAGGGAGTTTGTGGCAGAGCAGGAAATTGGATCACCTAAAACCCAACCATTTGCCTGAGAATTGCTGCTGTTCCCCGCTTTCAGAACACAATTCAACATGCTGTCAGGTTTTGTAGGGGATTTAACGCTCAAAAAATAAGCCTCAGAAACCTGGTTCTTAAAATACTTTCAGAACAAATGCTATACACATAAAGGGAGCAACAACAGCAGAAGCAGAGAGAATTGAAAAGCAGAGGCAAGAAAGAGACGTATGACTTCAAGATGAGAATCGTGTAAGATGGAGTGCCCAATGCCCATGTTGGGGGGCGGGGAGGGAAGCTATTCCAGATAGCAGGAAACAGAAGAAAGTTCTTGCCCCCCAAAATGACAGGAATGCACAATAAGTAGGGATCTACTCAGTTCACAAAACCACGAAATCCAGGATTGTCCACAAAATCAACTTTGAAAAAGCCTTAATAAAAATTAAATTGTGGCTTCCCACTGGGAGTCAGTGATCCTCACTGCCACAGCCCAGCCTCACTGCCCACCTGGGTGATGAAGGCATGGGCTGGTGGGGTGGCATGAAGGGCAGCATGGGAACCTCAGGTGGGGGGCGGGGAGGAGGTAAGGAGCTGGTGCAAGGTGCAGGGAAAAGCGGCCCCTTACTCTCCCTATGGCCCATGCTCCCTGCAGCAGCTGCTCACAGCCCATGTGGGGCTGTCCTGAGCAGGCACAGGCAGCCCCACTCAGGCTGCAAGTGGCTTCAGTGTGGGGCGCTGGCCACGGGGCAGGGGTGGAGCCACTTTTCCTGTGCTCAGCACCAGCTTGTATCCCACTCCTACTGCCAACCTGGGCCCCACACCAGCTCCAGGCTCGCCCCTTGGGGCTGCACATGGCCACCAGTGCCTCAGGGCCAGCACCAGCAAGGCCCAGAGCAGGGCGGCGGGGATACAGGGTGCTGGCCAGCAGGGACTCTATAGAGCCGAGCCAGCTCCCCTCTCTCCCTGCTGGTGCAGTCCAGCCCAGCCCCACAGAGCCCTACCAACCTGAGCCCTGCTCTGGGTCCCACCGGTGCTGGCCCTGGGACATTGGTCCCAAGATGGTGACCAGGGACAGGGCACCTGTCAAGGGGTAGGGCTACCCATGCAGCCCTTGACAGCCTGCCAGAACTGAGTAGGCAGCCCTCTACCCTAAATAATTGCCCATCCCTGCCTTGGGCAGTAAACTACAGAACTTGATCCTTTGTGAGGTACCCTATAGCAAGCCCCTAAAGGATTTTAAAAGTACTGTTAAACTGGGTCCTCCCAAAATGAATGGGCAGTTAGCAAATGCATTTGCACTGCACTAGTAATTAGCATGGATACTAGGGCTGTGCAAAACACCACAATTTTGTTTCAACGTCTGTTTCACCATTTTGAAGAGACAATGTTTTCTTTTGTCATTTCATTTAATTTCAAAGCACTGTCCCATTTCGTTTCGTTTCGTCAGAACTGTTCTGTTGTTTTGATGCATTTCAATGTTTCGCCCATAGGCTATAATGGGAAATCATGAAAATGCCTAAAACTTTGTTATTTCTTGCCTGATTTGGATGAAAATTGCAGGGCATGAAGCCTGCTGAGTTTCAAGTAGATAGGTGCAGGGGTTTCTGGGAAAGTGCACCTCAAACGCTTCAAAAGGCAACTCTTGACACTTGCCGGCAGTGGCAGCCTCCTCTCATTTGGTGCTCAGATCTGGGAGTTCGCACCCCTAGAAGGAGTTTGGATCAGGCTGGGGGCCTTCCCGGGGGTGCAAGCCCCTGGATCTGTGCCCCAGATGAGAGAAGGATGCCTCTGCCACCTGGGACCAGTGCTGGGTGCAGTCTGTGCCCAGCATCAGAGAAAATTGCTGCTTTTGCCTGACCCAGGCAATCCAGCACAGCCCAGGAGCCCTCCTGGAGGTGCGAGTCCTCAGATCTGCACCCCAGTTGACAGGAGACTGCCTCTTCCACCTGGGACCACCTGGGAAACATTTTGAAATGTTTCGAGTGCCCTCACTTTGTTTCGAAACCTTTTGTTTCATTTCAATTTCACTGTTTCAAGCTCATAACATGTCAAATATAGCTTCAAAACAAAACACCCAGTGAAATTTTGCACGGCCCTAATGGATACCACTAGCAGCTTAGCTAGTACAGTACAGAGCTGAGCATGGGGATAAAAGCCCAAGTCGTTAGGCAAAACCCTGGGTGCACTTTACAATCTACACTGGACCCTGCGCAACTCCAATGAACACTGTTATCAGTACAAAATTAGCACGTTTAAAGCTAAGCTCAGGAGTGAATCCATGAGCTAGAGCCATATCTTTGCACTGCAATGTAGACTAAGCCAGGGGTTATTCATGTAAGGTGGAGGGATGCAATTGCTCTTCAGTGAACCTTCCTTCCATTTAACGATCTGTCATTAGGCTTGCAAAAATGTTTCTCAGAGGGTTCCCTTCATCAGATGCCCCACCTGCTCCATCAGGATTTTCATTTAATGCCTTTCATATTTCCCATGTAAGACTGTAAGCTCCCAAAGCCCCAGCATATCTACCACCTCAGAAATATTAGCAGTCGTTGAAAATATGATCTGTAGTGATGATTACAAAGACTTTACAAACACAGGAAAGCATGTTCTGCTTTAATTGTTAATCTACCTAGCCAATTTGGCACCACGACGAAAGCAACTGGTCATATCTAACAAGGCAGAGATCAAAAACGATTAAATTTCAGTACTGTATGTCCAGGGAGAAGTGTCAACCACTAATCCCAGGTGACTGGTTTCTTTATAAATATATTAGCAACATAATGGTGGGTTTTTTAATGGGATTATAACTACCCAGGCAGACCCTAAGCAGCTGCTCTGCCAGTCAAGGGGAACATGGCTGACAATAAGATTTAAGTGAATGAGAAGAAAATGGCAAACCTCTGGTATGGCACACTTAAATGACCTCATTGCTTCAAAGTAATTGGATCATGTTGCACATGTGAAAAGAAAACCAAATATGCTTAAAGCAATCTCTTTGGGCACGCTCATCACCACCTTCTCCTGCTGCTCCTGTCTCAAAGGCAGTGAGAATGGACAGATCAAGAAGCACTCATCTTTTCACATGCCAGGAGTAGTTCTCAAAGCCAATGGGATTTCACAGTCACATCAAGTAACTGAAGAGACGTTGTCAAGGATGGCAGGCCCCACATTTTGACGCAGTCTGTGTCTTTGTCTCTCTACTGAGCTGGCGCATATACCATATGCATTTTAAAATAAATGGCTCAGTGCTGTATTTTAAAAAAAGGGAGGAAAAAGCCCAACGGCTGTCACTCTGAACAGATCTTCAATGGCAAACCAGCAGGCCGGAGCAATAGGAAGAAATAAAGCTCCCCCCCACCGTGTGCATTCAATGTACAGTACTGCACTCTGAAAGGGACAGGTCAAGGTCCAGCCCCTGCTACAACTCCACCCTGACCTCAGCTGAGGATGAACATTTAGGTACTGGAGGAAAATACATTATTTCTTTCCTTTGAAGTCAATGGACATAACAAAGGGAAGAATTTGGTCCGTCATAAAAATGGGACATACACCCAAACTACATAAATAAATTCAGTAAATAATAATTGTTGTCACCTTTGCTTGTAGCTCACTAGTTCTGAAGCTGTGGGCAAGGCCTGGCCCAGTGTCTGCCACAAGAACACCGCACAGCAGAATGCACATCTCTCTTGCAGACTACAAAACCAGTGCGGAGCTGGGCGAGGAAGGGCTGTTTAGTCAGCTTAACCTTCACATAGCTAAAATACCTTCTGAACGCCAAACTGCATGGTTGGAAATTCTCCTGAGAGAGGTCTCTGATTCAAGAAAACAATTTTAAAGAGGACCGTACTTGCTTCACTTTCTACTCGTGCTTATGTCACTTTGAAGCCCTTTTCCAAATCAGGCTAGGATGAGGAGAACCCACTCACCTAGCCTGGCTGACCACAGAGCCAGATCTACCATCCACCAGTGTCAAGGGAACAACACTCACGGGGGCTTTGGTCTGGGCCCAAAAATCATAGTAGCTGCCTGTTAAACTTCCAGTGCTTAACCTAGGAAAGGCCTGGCACCATTCCAACAGTGATGCCGTGCCTCATTTAGAACAACAATATGGAACAGTGAACCTGATTTCCTATTAACTACACACTCACAGACCATCAAGATGGTACAGGAACTGTTCAAGACATATAAACATATTTATACACATGTGCAGACATCAACAAGCACACAATGATGTGTTGTGGTATACAAGTTTTATTGGCATGAGTTTGGATTAGATACTGAGGCTCAGGAAGCCCTTTTTTAAAATCACACCATTGTGTATGCATTCCCCGCGCTGCAGAAAACCTAAGAATTGATGTTTGAAATGGTCCCATTGCACATAAGCCCGATGAAACATCCACCATCCAAAAACCATTTGGCATGGTATCTTGCTGAATGTTTGTCTGTATTTGTATCACACTAATCATTCTTCTGAGTACTAACCTGCCCTGGGGCTGCACATGCCATTTTCCTCTTGAAGGGCAAAGGAAAAACAAGATGTAATATGATCCACGGCACTTTTACAGATAGCTAATGAACAGCACTGGCTGGGACGCATCAAAAATACTGACGCCACAGAGGGACCGGAAAGTGAACACCTCTAGGCCCTGATTCAGGAAGCAATTAATACAGTGATTAAGTCCATTGCTACTCAGGACAACACTGAAGCATGCGCTTAACGTTTAGCTTTTCCTCACGTGCTGTCCTGAATAGTGATGCTTTCCTGAATTGGGGCTAACTGAAAAATGTGGCATGAACTCCGACCGAAATTATGGACCATTATAAGCTTCTCCGTCTTTTGCTATTAATACAAGATGCCTTTTTTTTGCTACCTTGCCTCCTGTAGCATAAAATATAGCAAACATGAATAAGTATATTATAAAAAGAAAATCTAAAATAAAATGCTCCCCTGCACACACTTCTCCCTGCCCAAGGGAGAGGATCAGAGAACAAACAATGTATGACATATGGTAGTCACACCATTTAATGCAGTACTGGAAGGCACTCACATATTGCATTTATAAGTGCAGTATAAGAATCCAGACAGAAAAGACCAAGAATTATTGGAATTAAAAATGAAGGGTTTAGGAGAGACAGGGGCTTTGAATTGGGCAATATTTCAGCTCAGCTTACTGAACGTTTCAAAATATCACCAGCTTTCAGTCTGAAATGCATCAGCAATCACTGCACTTTTATCAAAACACAATTGGACTGTGGTGAATGACAGCATAAATCTTAAATAGGAAAGATACGGGAAGAAAGACCACCAGGGTGGAACATAACTGTAAACCTTCCCATAAAACTATATTTGAGTTCTGATCGTATACACAGGAACTCTTTTAAATGAACCAGCAAGATTCTTAACTCGCTGACTTCCAAAGAAAGTGTTACCAATTAAGCAAAAGAAACTTTAACAGTCAATTTTAATTACGCTAAGAGATCCACCAATCAACTCCCAGCTCCAGCTGAAGCTTTTACTAGAGATGACTGGAACCAATTTACGTGCTTTTATGTTGCGTCTAGACTTTAATAAGTGGTTTAAGCACTAAGCAATTCTATGCCAGTATCTTGCTAGCTTTAATGCATGTCGAATGTACCAGCCTTTCTGAACCTCTTCAGCAATTTTATCTCAAAACACTTCTCTGAAAATGGTTTCAAAGATTACAAAATGTATTGCATTAATACCACAGGGCAGACATTTCATAGTATGTGCCAGAGCCCCTATTACAGGGCTTTTTCTCCAATGAGTTGCTTAAAGAGAGGGCTAGACCTTTACCTGGTATAAAAGGGCGACGTTTCGTTGATTAAACTGGGACAATTTACACCAAGTGAGGCTCAAGATAATTATACTGTGGGTAATTTTAAAAATATCCCAAAGTCTTAGAAACACCGTATACATTTAAAGATATCAAAGCACATAACTCGAGAACAAATCTGCATGATCTTTTGAATGATTCACCACCCAGGCAGCCCAAACTCCCCTATCTGCACATACCAATATCCAATGAGGAAGTACTAGTGCTCTGGAAACTGATAGGTGCCACTGTGTTGATAAAGCATTCAGGTATTGTTGTCAGTGCCTTGACGGTGTGGTTAACCTAGCAGCACCTAACATATAGGAGCAAATGAAACACCTGGTTCTTACATTGCTTGAACTTTGCAGAATCTCTTGTAGGATGCTGTATGTTTTTTTCTTCTCATTATATTAAACTACCATGAAGACATCACTTTGATCATTGCTGTAGGTCACAGAATCACTCCAAAGCCAAAACAATCTTGTTAAAAAATTAAGTAGAATTACCATTTAGCGAACTCTGGTGTTTTTTTTTTTTAAACATGCCTGTCAGGAGTGTGAAACTGGATGTGATAATCAGCACCTCATTGAGCAAAGCTAGTTAAATTAAGTAAGACATATTTAATGAAATGGATCTAGAAACATTCACACACTTGTATGCAGAGAGCTGCACATGTCATTTTAATTTCCAAAGCTGTGAATTTGCTTTCATGATTCACAACTTCTTAAAGCATTACCCACAGGCTATCTCATGCTCATAAACCTGGGGGGAGATACCACAGCCCTAGCAAAATTGGGTCTCTTTTTGGGCGAGGAGAAGGGTTATTTACCTACTATTGCAGGTTAGAAAAGGCAGTAAAGCCATTCTAGAAATATGCCACTTCTAGTTACCACCAGAGATCACCAAACTAACATTAAAGCCGTAAGCATTTAACTTTGATTGTCCTTCTGTATCACAATAATACCTAGGGCACTGTCTATACTATGGCAGCAGTGTATCCTGGGTGGGAAGGTTCACGTACACCCAATTCATCTGCTGCCTCACAAACTGTAGAAATATGCCAGTGAAGACACTCCGGGACCACCCTGACAGCCACTCTCAAGCATGTCTGACACTGAGATTTCAGGCTCCCTGGAATGTCTTCACTGGCATATGTCTGGGTTTGGAGCATGCATGAAAGAGCAGGCAGGTGATGTGCGTGGGAACACCTTTTTGCTTGGACACAGCACTGATATGATGTAGAGGTCACCTATTGTATAGGTCCTGGACAAACATACAGAGGGACAGTCCCTGAGCCAAATGATCTGCACTCCAAATACATGGAATAGAGGGAGGGAGGGAGGGCAAAGGAAGGCACTGGGAAGTGAAGTAAATTGTCCAAGATCAGATAACAGAGCTGGGAAGAGAACCCCAATTTTTTACCTCTAGCCTCCTCTCCTATGTACCAGATCATGTTGCCTCTCCTTGTTGCTAAATAGGGCTGTCAAGAGCCTAACAGTCACCAGCAGCACTAAAACAAATACATCTCTTGAGCTTTGATTTAACGCACTCTGATTTCCACAGTGTCCAAGAAAGTATTATGCCATTAAAGCTAACCGCTCAGTCACATCCAAATGAACAAGAAAATGCACATATAGCATTCAGCAAAGTAGCTGCATTCAATGCAAGTAATATGCACAGAATCCTTGGGCTTTATCACCCTGCTGCTTACCCTAATGTGGCACTGCTGATTTAATTAGCCTTACTCCAAGTCCAATCCATAGCCATTTGAGTGACAGGGAAATCAGGTCCAGGATGCTGGAATCCATTCTGAAAGGAATCCTTTGCCCTTTCGGGTATATTCCACTGAATAAGATTAAATTCATGTTAGTTATATATTTTAAATTCCCATCCTGTAGGGCAGGTGGTACTGTAAGGTGTTGCGCACCTTACATTAGATGTTTACACACAGAAAAGAAGATGTGTTCGGTGCCATTATCTGTGGCAAGCAGTTTTAGCCCCTTTCAGTGTCGGACAGATCTTTGCCAGCATACCCAAGCCCGGGGCTGTGCCAAGGGTACAGCTAATCGGGGCGACTGCCCGAGGCCCCATGCTTTGACATCCTGGCTCTGAGGGCTGTGGCAGAGTTGCTGCCTAGTGCCCACACCACAGCACAGCCTGGCCCAGAGCCCCTGCCAGACTGCTGGGCACCATGCACTGGGGTTCAGCTTGGCTTGACTCAGGGCTCCCCGACCCAGTCTGGCCTAGCCATCACCTCAGCTGCCCTGTGCTATAGGCGGCCCTCTGGGGCAGGTTGCACAAGCAGCAGCACTAGGCACCAGGGCCGGGGCTACAAACCTATATGCCTCTCTATAAAAATGTTATCAGCACAGGCTGATTTGTCCCTGGCCCTGCACCCCACTAGGGTCAGCCCTTCCCAAACTACAAGGTTTGTTTGATAATGTCTACTAATGAACCAGCCATATAACTGGGAGAGATTTATACAAGCTTCCAGACACAAAAGGAAAGGAGCAGGCTTTCCTTGCTTGGACTGTACGTGCTTCTTTCCCAGACCCAAAGAAATCAATGTTGTGCATCTCTCCCAGCTACATGGCTGGTCCAATACAGGATGCCACCCAACAACCCTGGTTTCTTGCACATTTCCTGAACCATCCCAGCTATAAAACCACTCTGAACCCATTTTGACATAGCCGCAAGAGCACCTTAAAGCATACTTCTTCCTTTCTTCTGCCTCAGAATAAAATGGAAAGTGAAGTTAGTTCATGCTTATAATCTACAAAGATTCTCTCTCTATGACTGGGGCAATAAGTGTGTATGTAGGTGGTTTATAAAACTTCCTTTCTGAAGTGACCCCAACTCTTAGCAAAAGGTCAGAATCATTTATATTGCTTCAAAGGCTTAATTGTGATTCGAGCCAACAGTTTGGACATGACATAACTAAGATAAACATGGTGAAAGAGTGTTATTGTTTACCCAGGCTGTATATCTCTCTGCTGAACGCTTTGGCAAGAGTCTTTTGTACTATTGCTCTCTACAGCATTAGAGTCTGTTTGCACCACAAATTTACCATGCCAGGCAGTGGCACATTCAAATACTCCATGCTCTTCCACAGGTGCTACTTCCTGAACAGGAAACAGTCCAGCTTCATTTGCTGCCCCCTATAAAAGTAATGTTATAATAATTTCTTTGGTAATGCCTAAAGGCCTCTAGTGAGAACCTCACTGTACCAAAGCAGACTTGAGAGACTAACCCTAACCCTCAGAAGAGGGGAAAAAAAGTTAAAAAAAAGGAAACGAAAAGAACTGATTCACTGAAGGTCACACAACAGGTAAAGAGGAGGAGCTTGGACCTAATCCAAATAGTAGATAAATTATCTGAATTTTATACATCCATTAACACTTGTATTGAACATGATCCAAAAAGCCAAAAGCATCACACTTGCATTAATGCTATCAACTCATCACATTTCAGGAGGTAGCGTAAACCAGTTCAAGCAACGCTGGTATGAAATGACCAAACAAACATGCACAGATCCAGTTGAAGTGTCCCTTGAAAGGCAAAGGAAGAACTAAAGGATCCTGTTTGCCCTTTCAAGTCATGCAAACCTGAGAATAAATTCACCTGTCACCCTATCTCCACTGAGGTTACTCCATTGTATTTGCAAACAGCTTAGCGGCTACAGGAGAGCAGCCACCAATAAACTTATTCCAAACAACGATTAATTCCTGATTAATCATTAGGAAAGGTAAAATCAGTACCAAGCAAATCACCAGGCACTGAACAGCGGAGAGATTTGCTTAGTGATTTATTGCAGTGTTAGATGCTGAAGCTAATTGGAGACGGACAAAAGAAGATAAGGAAAAAACAAATAAAAGTTGTGAGAAGTAAAGTGAAAGCTGTAAAAATCAGGCAAGTAAATAATAGAGAACAATGGGAAAGAAAGAAAACAGTAAAGTGAAAAAAAAAACAAGGAAAGGACTTACACATTTTGATTACAGTATCAAACAAACCACACATTTGGACAATGACCAGGAAACCAGAAGAAAGGAACAAATCCCAGCTATGAAAAAAATCAGATGAGTTGTGAAAACACAAAGTTATTGTCAGATGACTGTTTTCAGAGGCTTATCCTGCTTTTTAATATATGTATAATACAGAAGTGCTAAAACAAACCAGATATATTAGGAATGAGTAGAACGCCATATATCTTTTACAAGGCATCATTTATTTTCCTTGAAGCACACTACGCAAATTATCTGTGATATGCAGACATACACCCACACATACCATAGCTGAAGTTCCATTAGTACAACTTCCCCATGCAAATACTCTTGTAAAAGGTTAGATTCTAGTCTGGCATCAATTTTCTATGAGCATAACTCCATTGATTTCACTGTAGTTAGTTGCAATGCAAGTGGAAGCAAAATCAGGCCCATATTATGTTACTGTTCTTGGAGATGGAGGGAACAGTAGAGCAGATGTGATGAAGCAAAGATAGCAGACACTTGATAAGCAGACAAGAAGCTGTGCAGATTTAAAAATGCAGAATGAAAATAAAAGTCCACCTGTGGCTCTCAACCTAAGCAGAAGAATGAGGACACCAGAAGGAAACATCTCTCATATAAAGCCCTATGACTTACATTTTTAAGTGAAAATAGTTCATTCATAGCCAAAATCTTTGTGTGTATTGAGATGGGGGAGGTGGGGAGGGAAGGATGAAATACCAAAACAAAATAAAATTTTCCCTGGAAATATACTTCTCAGGAACAAAAAACGTTGTTCCATTGAAAATCCAATTTTCAGTTGAAAAACTGCTGTGATGGAACCATCTTGACCAGTCTTGATTTCTATGTAGAGCTGGGCCAGAAATAGTTTTCTTGCCTTAGGAAATTCTGCAGGAATTCAAACATTTTGATTGTCACAAAACAAAACAAAGTCAAAATCTCAAAGATTTTCCTGAACCAGAGCCCCAGGAAAATTTGGTCTAGAAGATCAAAGCATTCTTCTTTCATAACTTTCCAAATAGTTTAATTAAATTTAGATTTTTTTTGTAGCATAAAGCAATATAAATTTCTAAACAAAAAGCCATTTCAAATGACATGGAAAAGAATGGAGTGTTTTATTTTGAAGGCAACAAAAGCAACATTTTTTCTAAATTTTTCTAAAACAATAAATTTGTGAAAGCCAGTCATCTGCCACAAGCAGTTTTTGCTTTAATAAATGACCATTTCCTGCCCAAAAATGTTTACTCAAAAAATGTTTCTGGCCAGCTCAATACATAATATCTTTGCAGTGAGACAGAAAACAACTTTCTGTTCCATTTTTGTACAGCACCCAACGTAGTGGTTCCTAGTGCCTATCTAGTCCCTAGGAATCATTATACTACAAATATTGAAGTATTTTATGATGTTCCAACCAAAATAAAGTGCCAAAACACAAAACTTCAGTCATAACAGCCCCAAGGCAGTCAGGCAGAGGGTCAGAAGCAAATAAAGCAAGGGTAAAATACCAGATCTGGCCCTTCAAGCCATTCCATCTGGCCCCCAGGGCCCCTAAAAAATGTTAAAAATTAATATTTATCTTCCCCTGGCTGCCTGTCAAAGATGACAGGAACCAGGGGTAGTAGGACCCAGGGAGAACTGGCAGCAAAACTAAACAGCAGCAACAGCAAGTCCATCCCAGGCCTTCCCCCACCCCCAATCATCCCCACCCCTCATCACACATCACAGTTCCCCAACAAAACCCATACCCACCCACACCACATACACCCACACCCCCCACACCTATCCACCCCCTATACCTCACATACCCATAAACCTATACCCCCCCTCCCACTCACACCCTTCCACAACGTACAAGAGTAAGACATCGATCGTTTAATCGATCATACTATCACTTCTGTGTGCACTACACAAACCCATGTAAATCAGGACAAAAATATTTTTTGAAATGAAATGAATGAATGTGTACAAGTTCGATTTTTAGAATATAATTTGTTATTTTGCTGGTTCAGAGATGGCAAAACCCCTTGCTGAAATGACTAATATCAGGGGGCAAGAGGAGGGACTTCTGGTGGCAAAGGTAAGCAGTTAGGGATGAGACTTCTGGCCCCAAGATGGTGATCAGGGGCTGGGGCATCTGTCAAAGGGCAGGGCTACCCACGCGGCCCTTGATGACTTGCTAAAACTTGGTAAGCAGCCCTCCACCTAAAATAATTGCCCACCCCTGGAATAAAGCCTCTAGCTACCCACCTTTCTGCATGGCCACACAATTCACAACATGCTACAAGCACGGATGGGCAGTGTGCTTGAGCCCCTTGGTGCCAGGACTCACTACTACAATGGACCTGATAAGCCCATTGCAGCTGTCCAGATGCAGGGGGGTAGAGCTCCACACCCAGAGCTCACGCATGCCAGCAGTATATATTACATGAGGAGCCATGCCCAGTGGAGCTGCAGGGAGGGAATGTGCTACTGTCTGCCAAGAGCAGTAGCATACTCCCAACCTCCTTGATCTCTATCCCTTATTAACAATAATGCCCCATGTACAAACTAATGGTATGAAGCAGACTGGGGCCTGCTCCTGTGTGGATGTGGAAGGGGAAAGGGGGAAAAAAAGGCTCCCTGAAGACTGTCCTTTTATTGTGGTCAGCATTTACTCTCCTGCACACAGAGGTTTCCCCTGGGTCCCAGCTACTTGGAAGAAGGAAAGGCCAGGATCGTCTCTACTCTTCCTACTTATGAGGACAGCTTCAGGAGCTGTTCTCCCTGTGCACCTGGGAGCAGAAGGAAGCCCTGGCCTCATGAACACAATCCTTCCACTGGGTCTTGCAGAGCTGAGCTGCCCCAAAGCAGAGACCACCTAGATCTCTCTGTGGAAGAAGGGATCCTTCAAAGGGGAAATGTTGAAGTTTGAACTGACTGCAAAGAAAAATCCAAGAATAATGACTTTGAAGATGATTCAGTTTGAATGTGGTGCTCCCCATCTTCCACATGCCCCTCCAATAGCTGCCTCACATGAACTGTCTTGGTGCAGGTGGAAAGTCAAAAGTAACCCTAAGGTACAGGGCAGCTCACAGCATGCTATGGGCTCAGGAAAAGTCCCACACTAGGACATCCACAAGGTATGGGCTAACAGCTTTTTGGCCAAGTGTCCTGGCCAGCATGGACAGAAGTTAACTTTTACGTTTGCAGAGATGGTCACTAGTATTAGATACAGCCAGAAGTCCACAGCAGCACCTGTGTTTAAACCATTTTGTGATGGGTTGAGCAGTGTGGATATGGCATAAACTGCACCGTAGACCCCATTTCTGCCAACATTGCCCAGTGTCTGCATTCCCTGGTAGGCCCAACTTTTGTTGCGTGAGTGGAAAACCAAATGTGAACCAACCCGGATAACTAGTTAACCAGGGAATTTTTGAAAGTGCTCAGATATGGCCCAACTCTGGTGTTAAGGGGAATTAGACTATTAAGTTCAATGGTACCAGAATCAGGTGAAAACTAAATAATTTTTGCTTGCCGTAGAATTTCTGAACACTTTTGAAACTGTTTGTGGAGCAGTGTATGCTGAAGCTGCTAAACTAACATGGTTGCATGCTTTACCATCATTTGATTCTAATGATAAACATGTCTGTCTTTAGTAAGGCATCAAGTTGTGGGGGGATCCACTTAGCCTGAAGCATTTGCTGTAATTCTCTCTCTCATTCCCCATCTATTTTGCCAATAATGCAGCTTGAAAGAAAGCAAGCAGCTGGTGCTGGAAGTGAGCAAGATTCTCTCTCCCCCCATTTTCTTCTGTCTTCTAATAAATCATTGTAGCAGCTTTGTGACAGGCCTCTGTTATCCATAATGCTCAAGCAAACAGCTTTTCTTTCAGTCTCTATTCAGGCGGCTGCCAGGGAAGCAAGACTGCAGGCAGGAAACTCCGGTCACTCAGCCTGCTGCCCCTGTAATTCAATTAGAAAAGCAAGCATGAAGTCAATATTCATTGCGCTGGGCGAGGGCTGCACAGCACAATGAAATGATAATGAGAAAGTTCACAAAGGAGACGGGCATAATGATAGGTTTTTAAAGAGGGGATGCAGCGTGTGACCATGTATTAGACTGGCAAACAGGCACGGGCATATGGGGCTCTACCCTCTGGGATTTCACCTCATCCCCTGCCATCTGTACACAGGGCAGAAAGCTGGCTCTGAATCCAAGGGAATCTCATGATATACTATCCGGTGTCACTCTGTTCAGAGTCCTGAAGTGAGAAGAGATTGGTTTCTTAAACACACACAGTCTCCACAGGGATATATAGGCTTCTCCAGATCACTGGCCATAAGATTTGAAGAGGCATGTTAAGATGTGAATCCCAAACAGTGCAGACAGTCGTAGGTAACCCTGGGTGTACAAATGAATAAAAGCATATGAGAGAACATCTAGCACCTCATGGAATAGTTTGAGGAGAACTAAGCCTGCGTATTTTCAAGACAATAGTACCAATGAGTATCAGCATGACCCAAGATGCTGATATACATCATCAAATGCACTTCAATTTCATCTGTGAAGAATAATCATGGAACAAAATCCTGCAGTTCCCAACTCAGGTAAAAATCCTGCTGGCAAAAAGGCTGCAGTCCCGTTCTTCACGCCCTGCCCCGGAGTGCTTTGTTGGGGGGATGCAAACATTTAGGTGTATACACGCACACACACACTTTAGACATAATGAATATTACAAATTAATATTTTCAATCAAAGGAAACTAGAATAATATACCCAAGACCAGATTTGAGGGGGGTTTTTTTCATTATAAAATGAAGGTGAGCTTGTTATTCAGCGTTCATTTATTACAGTACCGTAGGCCCTCACTGCTGGATCTTCTTGTGCTAGGTGCTAGATGTACATATAGCAAGAAACAGTTTCTGTCCCAAAGAACTTGCAGACAAGACAGAGGAGGAAGGAAGTAGCAGCTTGCCTTTGGGCACCTTTAGGGATGGGGAAAATGAGGTACAAAGATCTGAAATGACTTGCCCAACATTGCACTGGAAGTCTGGATCACATTCAAGAACTGAAGTCAGATTTCCCGCATCCTAGCTGAGTGCAATAATACACTGCATGACCACTCTTACTCTCCACTTTAGTACCATTGAGAACATGTGGGCATTCTTTCAGTCCAATTACCCTAAGTCCTCATCTATTTTTGGTGTTATCCATTTTCCTATTCTTATCAATGCCTCTTTATTAACGCATATTTTTTCTGAGGCCAAGTACTAGCTATGTGGCCTGGCAAAGTTATAGTTTTACTGAGAACTAGTCTTCAATATTATTCAAGAAAACAGCCACTTTTGACTTTGCAGAAAGGAAGTCAGTTTTTTTCATTCTTCCTCATTCAAAAGCTTTATACACTAATAACAGAAGTGGCTGGTGAATTGCTTCACTTTCAGTAGGAAGCTCTTTGTGAGCTATTGGGCCAGATCCACTGCTGCTGTAAGCCAACACTGCTTCAGTGAAGTCACTAGCATTGGGCTGCTTTTCTCAAGCTGAAAATATAGTCATGTTGTCATTTGCTTCCAGTTAGTCTCTCTCAGTAACGCCTCTGGGGAAGTTCCTAAACACATATCACATGGGGAAAAACCCAGCTTTGCCCTCAATTTGAGCCAGGTTTGGTTGGGCAGGAAAGGTAAAACAGGAAATGTTCATGGCCGTTCTGCACAGTCATTGCAGTCTAGTGAACTCAAAATGGAAAACTCAAAATGGAAAGGTGCAAGCAATAGTCAGGAAGCTATTATAGGCCTATCCCAAATTGATTTGTCAGGATGCCATTTTTGGAGCTCCTACTCCCAGCCTCTGCTGCTGCTCAAGTCTCTACTGCTAATGGTAACCAGCACCCATCTGTTTCACAGGTATTCCCGGTAGTGTGAAGCATCTCTGTCAGAAGCCCACTGCTTCCAGGAAGGGAGTAGCACCTCTGGCATACATCAGACAAGTTAGCAATGCAGTAAAGCAGAGCTCATCTTAACTTAATATCCAGCTGCCAACCATGCGCACCCAAGGACTCATGTTGTCTTTGCACGGGTTGGAGGAGCATCCTCTCCCTATGCTGTTATGGAAGGACATCAAGGATCTGACCCAGATCACCTGCCTCAAGCACACCGGTAGCCACGGGCTACTTCTGCACCTGTGCATGTGCCAAAACCAGCAGCATTCCCGTCTTACGCTTCTTGCTGTGAAGGAGAAAAGTTGGCCAGACACTCTTAGCTGACTGTCTGAGCTAGGACAGGGGCCATCTTGATTTTCTGTTAACGCCCAGGACAAGATGAGTGTAAGAACCAACCAACCTCTCTCCTTTAATCCATCTGGGGATTTTGGCCCCATATTATCCTCAGCTATCAAACAGGTATAGGTATAGATTTATACCAGCTGAGGATCTAGGCATGTGATTTTTGTTGGTTCGTTTGTTTTTAGATTAAATCAGGGCCAGTTCAATGGGCACCCTGCAGGCTGCATCCAGTTTGTGCGGGGTAAACATGCAACCAGGTTGCCACTCCTCCCATTACTTCTGTTGCTGCTGTGGCAATGGCCCAGGACTCTGGGGCATGGCAGCATTGTGGAAAGGGGCCTGGTGAGTCCGCTGCCCACAGGGCAATGAAGAGGGGAGACTGCCTATGTGGCACCTGTGAGATGTGAGGCCTACAGCCTGTGAGCAGTGCACCACAACTGCATCCTCTGCATATGTTCAGTACCTTCCCCGCTCTAACTAAAGAGTTAGGAGGGGTCTGAAACATCAGTCTCTTCAGATGCACCTGAATAGGCCAGGCAAGTCTCTCTCTGAGTGCGCACAGTAGTTTGGAAATCACAGCCCAGGAGTCCAGATACAGGAGTTGGGTATCCGCTACAGCTCTTTTTGAACACAGAGCTCTCTGTTAAAAAAGACCAAGGGTCAAATGGCCCCACGTAATGCCTGCATGTAGCTGTCAGAAATTATTACAGTAACTTCCCTTTCTTGTCACTTCTTTTAGAGGCAGCACTGTTATGTAACAAAGGCGAAATCTGTCTAGGTCAGGGATTCAGGCACACCAGCTTTGCCCACTGACCAGCTCTAATCTCACAAAAAAAGTGTTGGAAAGTTCAGGAAATTCTGCAGGTATCTCCTTTTACGTGTCGCCTAGCCATTCCCTGGAGTCCATTAAACTGCCCAAAGGCCTTGATGGGAGATGCTGTCTGCACAGTGTCTGCTGCTGAGGACATAAATGCGCCTAATTGGGCCAGGCTTTTCTGGAGTATTTCTGTCGCCTTTCAAAGATAGGAGCAATCAGTTTTTCTTCTACCCATCAAGCAAGTGCTTTAAGCATCAAGTTGGGAATTCCAGGGTGCCCTCGTGGCTAGTACTTGCTTTCCACTTTCTCCGTCCCTTGTCACCTCACTGCTTGAAAACATCTTGATGTTTATTTTGAGTTCCCTGGTGAGAAAAAGCATCTGACACTTTTCCTGTATCTTTGGCATTTTTCTCCCTCCTGGGAAAATTAGCTTGGATTAACCACTGTCACACAGCTGCTGTCACTCCATTTCACTCTTCTTTTCTAAGTAGCATGGGCCAGATCCTTAGCCAGTGGTAAATCCAATAAAGTCAATTGCACCAACTGAAATCCAGGTGTAGCGGTCATGTAACAGACGAGCTTGTCTCTTCAGCAAGCCATGCCAAGTTCACAGGGAAAAGTCCAAACCCAAGAGTTTCATGCAGCTACCACCAACAAAATCTGTGATAAGACCCAAATCCCACCTTGACTTCAGCAGCACTCTAGCTTTTGCAATTGAAGCCTGACTTAGATATCCAGCTGGTTTTATAAGGATATACCTCATTTCAGCAGAGTTGTTTCCAAATTAGGCAGAATGATAACCAAGTGATATAAAAAGAAAAAAGCTAATATTCTGGTTAGCATGCTTCGTGGAGATCTGATACCACCACGACAGCACCGCCACAGTGCCCCTGCTCAACTTCAGGGAGGAACACTTCCTTTCTGTGCCTGACCTTCTACAAATTGGCAACAATAGTGTTTCTTTTTTCTGACCACTTGTCTAGATTGTAAATCTTATGCCTTAGGTGTTCTGTTCTAACTATGAGTATATGCAGTCCCTAGCACAATGGCACGCTGATCTTCCTTGGGACTCCTCATTCCTCCTGTAATACAAGTAATAAATAATATTAAATTCTTCTGGTGAATATTAAATTCACCTTTTCACGATGACCTATGTAATGAATCAGTGTAATGAAAGCCACGTTACAAGGCAAGCTGAAGTGACTTGACTTTTATACAGCATTTGTCCTATTTAATGTATTGCAGACATATTTAAAAAAGCAATGGGTTAGAAATTGGTGATGAGTTTGTAAGCAGGGAAGCAATATACAAGCAAAACCTCCATGGAGTTGTGTATGCTTTTGCCAAAGCTGAATTTGGCTTTTAGAATAGAGGAACATAAAGCTCAGAGTGTATTTGTGTTATTAATATTAAAGGTAACACAGCCAGTGAGTTCTGAGCCCTGCAATTACAAGGAGACATACAGTATACACAATTAGGAATCCTTATCAGATTTGTTTGGTCTATCTTTCCCATTTGAAAGTGATGTTTAAATTTCACTTACAGACAAAAGAATTGATCAATGAAGCTGTCATTTGGTCCTGAATAACATGGAGGCAGAGTCATCAAGTGGTGAAATGATTACTTTTTTTTCATTTTGGGAATACCATATTTACTCAATTACAAAACAGGGTTTCCTTCCCCGCTCCCCCTCATTTTACATTTGCATACAAGGAAACCTCCCAGCCTGTTGCATATGATAAGTGTGATCCCATCCTCCATGAGATGGAGCCAGACCAGGATACCCAGTGCCTCCTCTACATTTACATTTTTGGAGGATCTCAGACTCATGATTGGAACTGGGCACTCTTGACAAGTGAGGGTGAGGCATAATTAGTACATGGATCCTTTCGGAGGGAAAGGAAGAATCTGGAGTACATACACATTTAGCAGTGACGAACTGTGGGAGTCATCATGCCTTGAACTCCTGTTGACTTTTCTGGGGGCCAGCCCAATGAGCAGTATGGTAATTCGTGAGCCTCTTGGCTTTGCATTGATATGATACATAGCTTGTATTAGATATAAATCAGTACAAAAGTGTGGCTTAGAGGTGTGCTTATGGAGTACCCATGTCATAACTTGCAACAATTTGCAAAAAAAAAAAAAAAAAAAAAAAAGCTAAAACTCTGGATGAGCTAAAGCTACAGGTACCTGTAATAAATTGCCTATATTGCAAATTATTACAGATATGTTTATTTTGTTTATTTCAAGGTCAGGGTTTCCCCTCACTGCCATGTGGTCAGGAAGAAAAGAGTTGGATAGTAAGTGAGGGAGACGGGGGGCAGGGAAGGGCTTCAACGGGAGGAAGTGGGGGGGGCAAAGGGGCTACCTGGCCCCCCAGATTTATTTTCCCTTCTGTAGCAGTGGGAGGGGAACAAATTCAAGGCAAACCTCCAATACTTAGATTCTATACCTCAAAAATTATAACTAAATGTATGTTTTCCATATGCATATATATATATATATATATATATATATATATGAAAAACTTACACATTTAGTTTATAAATTATAAATTTACAGTTTAGATATGATTATATATAATCATATTATTGGAGGGTGTCTTGTATTTGAGTAAATACAGTAAAATTGAAGACTTTTCAAAACTATGTCCTCAAAACTTTGGAGTCAAGTTGAGCAACAACCCTGACTGTTATGCCTTTGGAAATTTCCCACAATGATGCATTTTTGAAGCTATTTGGAACTGGCCTCACCAAAAGTAAAAAGTCTAAAAAAACCAAAACATGGATTTGCTGTTATTTAAACTTTTCAGCTGCTCCCTTAACAAAATAAACCCAGAGTTAAATACAAACTTCACTGTTTTCCTACAAAACAAATATCAGTAACATTATAGCCACTAAACAGGAATCAGCTGTTTAAACAATTTACCTGGCTCTGACAGCATCCACTATGGAATTAATCTCTGGGTGATTTATTAAAGAAGGAACAGCAAAAGTTAGGGACTGTTGTTAGGGACTGCTTGCACTGAATATAATTATAAGTGGAATGGCAAAACACGTAAGAAGTGTTTCATGTCAACTAGGTACCTTACGAGGATTACCTGTAGACTTAATTGCCTTATTAAGATTGCCTTATTTATTGCAAATATTACTGCAGTTTTTATTGTATACTCATTTTTTCAGTTGCTTAAAAAATTATCAGGTTTCACTCGGCCCTAAAGGTTGAGTCGGGCATTTCTGGTGTTTGAATGCCTGATTTTGCAACCTTAGTGTCCATGCACAGACAAACATAGTATACAATTAGCAAAGACTACACAGCCCAGGAACAAGATTTCCTCAGCTATTTTATGTGATATATTTGCCCTGAACTAAATCTAAAGAGATCATCAACTTCAGAAGCAAAAAGAAGAAAGGGTGGGGGAAGAAGGAATCAACAGGTTTTCACAGAACCACTCCCTGCAGGCTTGATCTCTACTAACTCAGACATCAAATGGTCTGCAGTTGTGACTGCTAAGAAATGAAAGTCTTTGGAATGTGTTCACATTTTAGAAAGATCGTTTCCTTCTCACCTTCCTGCCACCAGGTCAGTATGTGGGAGATTTGGGGGCTATGTTTTCCAGTGAGTCCCATAATGTATGTGAAGATAAAAGTGTATGGTATTGCAGGATACAGGCCTGGTACAGGTGGAATCAGGAACTTGGAAACAGAACCTAGGCTACACATCTATTTTACAACTCCAACCCCGTGTTGCACATTTGTGTCAGTCAAGAGTGTAAAGAGGAGAGATCCCTGACTAGCCTAGCTGCATTACAAAAGTCTCTACCATTGACTCAATTATAGAGACAACATATACTTTTACTGGTATGACTTATGCTGCTCAGACTAGTCACATGGAGTAAAAACTCTCCTGGTACTAATCACAGTTTTATGGGGGAGTTTTGCACATCTATTATGTCAGTATCCCACACTAGCAAAGCACTGCTAATGTAGGCCTACCCCAACAATGCAAAAATGCTTCTGGTTTGGGAATCTGAGTGGTTTAACTAATCAATCTCTTAATGGATCAGACTGTGCCTCCCCACATTAGCAACTCCACATTCACATTGACCTAGCTTAGATTCAAGGTGCCAGATGCTCCTTTGCTTTGCATATTCTTTAAGCATTTATACCAGGACAAAATGGGTGTGACGCTCCCTTCTGCTACCAACACTTTGTACTCACTTCTCACTGGTATAAATAACAAGTTGCTATTAAGCAGAGAATCTTCCCGGAAAGTCTAGTGCATTGAATCATCTATTGAATTTAAGTTTTATCAAGTTATTAATCATTATTTTACCTCTGTCCAGCTGATATCAAATTTATACAAGGTCAGGATCTAGCCCCATAATATGTAAATAATCATGGCACCTTAAGGCAGCAAAAAGACAAGTGCTTTGTTCAAAATCACTTGTGATAGAATTAAATTAGCTCAAGAAATGGCTGTTTGGAACAAGGAGGAAAGTGGATAGGCAAAATTAATAATTGAGGCTAAGGTTCTGAAGGATTTAGATGTACATAAAATCTACAAAAAAACCCAGTAAGGAAATCACCTTGACAATACCCTGATGTGGAAGTAGAGGGTACCCCCAAAGGGGATTTCAAGGGCCGGGGTCCCTAAAAATTTTCCCTCTGGTACCTGGGTGCAACACTGAAGCCTTGTAAGGGCTGGAGAGCTCCCCTGTGTCCTTACAGAGAGAGCAGCAGCAGCAGCTGCTAGACAGTAGGAAAAGCAGGAGCCATGATTTGTGTGTGGTAGGGCCATCAGCCACAGAAGATGAAGGGTTAAACTTTGAGGATGATTAGCGGAGCCCAGTTTAGGGACGCAGAAAGGGATGAAAAGGATTTTGAAAAGATTCATGAGGACAAGGTTGCATGGATAGAAGCAGAAGTGCACCCTGAACTGAGTGAACAGGACCCACATTATGAGGTACAGAATGACTTATACCAGGTTAAGAAAGGATGAATGGAGGCAGAGGAGTTTGCACAGGAAGGGGTGTGAGGGAAGGCAGAGCCCCATGCAGTGCCCTAACTGCAATCAGCGCCATCTCAAATTGACAACCAGGAACCCTCCCACTGGTATTCAAGATCAAGGCATGACAGAGAATGAAAAAAGGTTCATTTTTAGTGAGTGGGACATGCTAAGGCAGTCCAACCTTAAAAGCCAGTACTACAGGGACCTGAGTTCCTGTTCACTGCGGCACAGGTCATACCTGCAGCACTGCTCACACCTTATAAAAACCTTACCATCCTCCCATGACTACTGCTAAGGCAATAGCAAGACTCCCCTTCGCTTCAATAAATTGTGGCTTGGGCCCTCCCATGCCTCACTTCAATTGGCCTCACCCTCCCTTGCTCCCACCCCAAGGCCTGTCTGTCAGTTTGCTGTCAGCTTTACAGTATTTTTTGCTGGCAACCTGTTCAGTGTCATTTAAGTTGCCCAGTCTGAAGGGCCATCAAGGTCAAGGAACTATCAGGAATAAGGTTTCTTAAGTGCAATGTGTGAGACACCATCTGACACTGTTTATAGATAGAGTTAGCCTCATACTGACCACAGGATAGAAGTTAAAAGCACTGCTTTGGAGTTCAAATGTGTTAACCTCTAAAGTGATGTTTGAATTAGGGCTATAAAGAACTTAAAGTTTTGATCAGAGGCTTAAAGAACATTTCAGAGGGAGTAGCTAAAGTGACTATGCCAACTGTTGTATTATTAGTAATTGCACTTAACCAGTCTATCAGTTTTGTGCATTATATAACATTATTCTAATATTTACATGCTGCAGCTGACAAAATAGCGTATACTTCAACTGCAGTTGTAGGGCTTTAAAGTAGTCAGTTGCAAAACATTCTGTTGTCCTCTAGATCAATCATAGGAAACGTAGTGTACATTGGATTAACTCCCAAACAACTTAACACATGCCAAAATAAAGCAGAGGAGGACACAAGGCTATGCCAGAAACTTGTTTGCTATTTGGCAACCTGCCGTATTACAAAAATTGATGGTTTAATAATCAGACAACATTAACAGAAGACAACATTCTCTGGAAAGTTCCCTGATGAATACACTGAAGAGATAACATGCATGCCACCCTGAACTGTGCCTGCACAGCAGATGGACCACACATTTGTTTTGTTGGATATTGAGGTAGAGGAGACAACATTGTACATAACCTGTGATAATCTACGTGCACATGATCAGAAGATTTCATGTTAGACTTATTCTAAAGAAAAAGTGAACATCATATAGCCCACGGGCCAGATCCAGCACATAGAACCATTCAATCCAGCCTACTGACATCAGGGGACCTTGGTGGCATGTGGTATTTAAGGCTGTGTATAGACAAAATTAGAGGCGTGTTTGCACAACACTTTAAAGTGGGCTAAATGCTTTTGCACCGCTTTAATGGTGTCAGTGCTTGCATGCCTTGGCAGCATATTGCTCATGAATTCCAGCCACTGTAGAAAATTCAGTGGCATAAGGCTCCTTAAATAACTTGGGGAGCGGCAAACTAAAACTCCTTCAAGGAACTTGTTTGCTGCCCCTACAGCTGCAGAGTGAAGCACCGGGCTCTGTGCAGCTCCACGGCTTTGCAGAAAGCCCTGCAGGCAGCCTGGCAGCAGCCTGGGAAATCAGCTCTGCTCAAGAAAAGCAGTGAGTCTCATTGGCACCCTCCCCCCCACCCCAGAGCCTACCTGCCTCTCTGAGCTGTGCAGGGGCCTGGTACCTCCCTCCACAGCTGCAGTGCCCCCCCAGGACTGCCCACGCCAGGTGCCCGCAGGCGAGTGCCACCGGGGCTGGGGGGAAGCGGGGGAAGGTTGCTGCTGCCATGGAGGGAAGCATCTGCAGCCCAGGGACCGCTCCACCTGCTGACAGCTCGCGCTCCCCTCCCTGCCAGAGAGGCAGGTAAGCGCAGGGTGTGTGCATGACACAGGGGTCTATGTTGCCCTAAATTGAAGCGGTGGGTTTCAAAATTTAGTGCGCCCCTTTCATCTCCACCTGCCCTAAGACCACATCTATGCTGTGCCAGGATGACTTATGCTGTGGCTGAGTGGCAAGGAGGTTTTCCATGTTACAGCCAGGCAGCAGGGAAAAGTGATCGCAGGAAAAAGCGACAGCGGCAGCTGGGTTGTATGCGAAGATCCGGGATGTGAAGGGGATGCTCCAGTCCATCATCCAGCCCGCCGATTATTACCCCATGGTCCTTGTCCATGTAGGTACTAATGATGCGGCCAGGAGCGCC
>JAGPOW010003648.1:100307172-100317414 GCA_030014935.1 Caiman crocodilus
TGTGTGTGTACACACACACACACACACACACACACACAATACATACATACATATACACACGCATGCACGTACACACGCACACACACTCCACTGTTAATCCCATGCTATTTATTACCTGATTTCAAAGAGAAGCCCATTGGGAGCGAGAGAGAGTGAGTGTATGTGTGTGTGTGCGTGCACGCGTGTGTGTGCGCGCGCACGCACAACACCGTTAATTCCATGCTATTTATTCCGTATCCAGCTACTAAGCTACTAAGATTTCTACCCCAAGAGAAAAAATGTTGAAGGAAAATGTGCAGTTGCCTCATCCAAAATCTTATATCTTATATCTGTTTTTATCAAAATTTAAGAAGTACCACCATTTATGCGTTTCTTTTTGACAGATGAGGGTGATTGGTTCTATGATACTAAGGAGTGGGTGTCTCCAGACAACTGGTTTAACTTATTCTGTATCTAAAATCAATAGAAAGCAATCGTACATCATCCACAGGTTTTTCCTCTGTTGTGACCACTTTGGAGGAAAAAAAAACTGCTAATCTACACGATAGGCAGATTTAAGCCCTGTAAGACTTAAGATAGCTGGAAAGATTGGCTACATTCACACTCTGTTCCTCAGTATTGTTTTTCAGCTCTTTTACATAGCTCTAGTGTGATGTATGTATTTTGGAAGCAAGAGAACATTTCTGAAAATGTGTTTGGTCCAGGAGTAGTTAGACTTTAACTGAGTCAAGACCTTCTAGTTCATTCCCCTTCACCTATCTCGGAAGATTGCTATGAAAAATATGCAGCAATCAAAACTGGTTCAGTCAAGAGAACTCTTTCTGAGTTATTTCACAACCCACAAAATGCATGACAGATATAACATGCATTGTTAGAGAGTCCTTCTAAGGTAAAATTATAGAAAGCCCCACTGGAGTTTTACTTATATGAAGCATTAGATCTAAATAACTGCCATTTTTATCTAAAGCTTATGTGATTTGCTAAGTAGACCAGGGGCTGATTCTCATTTACACTATGGCCCTTTCAAAATAGAGGATTTAAATTGGGGGTAAATTACATTTACACTGCCAGAGCTATCTACGAGGCTTTAAAAAAAAATAAGAATCTAGTTCATGGGGGGTTTCATTATCTTTTTTTTTTTAATTAGTGTGATTTGGCCATCAAGCCTATAACAAGTACGTTATCATGATACTCTATATGGTGTATGTTATGTGGCAAAGATAAACATTATAGGGGAAAAAAGTGGCTTCTTAATACACTCATCTATCCACTGAGCACCTGAGCATTGGCTTGTTCATGATATCTAGGGTTTACATGATATCAAGGCAGCTTCATATTGCTCTGGCAGGGTAAAGAGAGCTCACTTGTTATTGAGCTCACTTCCAAGCCCTTTTCTACTGCCAGAGTGGTGCTAAGAGAATGAGGGCTCTTTTATCGAGGGAAAATGGTTCGGAAAGGGATTGTAAAAGAAGCTACATAATAGGACAGGTGGTCTGATGGACCTAGCTTTAAAGCCCAAGTCCAGGGGAGGATTCCTGGGTAAGAATTCCCAGCAGCGATCCTCGTCCACCTCCTCGGCATCATCTACTGACTCATTTCTGTGGGGTCCCCTCTATTTTCTGACTTCTGACGATCCCATTCTTAGGTGCAGAACGCCCTTGTTTTTTGCGTGGGGAGCTGGCGCCCTAACTACATGTGAGGGGTAGATGCATCAAATTCCACGGCACAACAGGGCATCTGAGATTTAAATCCTGAAAAGCTCAAAGTTCCTTAAGGGATATAGGAGTCAGAGACTATGAAAAGATGTAACATTCAACTACTTTCATAAAAGAGTTACTGCTCTGGTGCACAGTTACAGTGTCATTGTTACATACTACTGTAGGAGCATTGGATAAGTGTGACAAATAACTGTAAATGTGACCCAAGGTTAAGCCCAGCTTCTTTGGGTACTAGTATAATTTTTCTATCTGTCTGGACCCTAACTTGTTGACTTTTAGTGATGGGGAGGACTAAATCTATGTCCACATCACATGAAAGCACTGGACTGAAACTTTGCACTCTTGCTTAATAAATACTAACCCCAAAATGAACATACCATAAGCCACTCCAGAGCAGCACTAGGCACACTAATAAGCTCTCTGCCCTCAGCTACCACTGAAATTTGTACCCCAAATCTTCACGCTAGAGAACTGGAAGCTTCCAAATGGACACTTTATCTTGCAGCATAAGTAAGACACATTTTCAAATAGCTGCGTACTCATAACATCTGTGTTGAAAACGATTGCGTTCCCAGCTGCATAAACCCCAAAGGGTCCCCTGCACTTGGAAACAAAATGTGTCCTTTTCTTGTGATAGCTTATATGAAGTGACTAATACAAGCCAATAGCGTAAGTAGGGCAGTTGGCCAATTTTCGCACACCAAAGTAGGCCAAAGTATAGACCACTGGTGAAGCCTGAAGTAGTTAAACTTAGATTAGAGCTTTGACCTGCCTTGTCTGCATCAGTTTTCCTTTGTATTCATGCAAGCACTGTGAGTAGTAATTTCCTGACTGAACTAGAGAACATACATACACATACACACACATAGTCTCTCTCTGTATAGATAGATAGATATAAAAAATTAACTTATTTAGGACCTATATGTGTATGTGTTGGACTGAAAGGGAACTTAGTGGTTGCAGTGGGGGGTAGGGGGAGTGAGTGTCCATCCAGCTTGAGAAATGCTGGCCCAGGTTAGAAACTTTACTAGTTACACCTCTGCAAACAGCTACAATGAACATACTTTTCCCTAGCAAAGTCAAGGCCTTAGGTAGGAGACGCTCCTTTATTTCCAGGAATAAGACATTTCCCATACAAGTACTGTGCCCAGTTCTGTTGCCCCTCTACAAACTGAAGCCATGCACATTTTAAAATACCGAGAGTTTTAGAATATGTGGCGCCCCTTTCATCAACACCATGATAGAGTACAGAATTCATACTCACCTTTCCTACCTCTAGCAATTAGCTGGGAAAATAAACTCTTAGTACTTTAACCGCAGCATAGCTGAGGAAATTGCAAAGTATAGGTAGCTATTAACCTTGCTTTTAAAGGTCATTTAGAACGCTCCTGTTACACACACAAGAAACCTCTCAAGTGGACTTATCTTTGCTGAAGACGTTTTCCTTTGAACAAGACGATGACTTTTCCTGGGTGATAAATATTGCTGGAACAAAACTTCTGGCAATGAGAAGTTAATATAGGGTAGATACTACTACTTTTGAATATGGTCCTAATGTGCATATATAACTTGGTTTAGAGAAACATACATCTATTTGGCTTATGCTTTGAATCCCTATGAACCATAGTTACTGTTCAATCTCTTGGCATCTATGAAAAACTGAAAAAAAATCAGTTGGCAATTGCCAACAGAATGCTGAATTCACACTTCCAAGTCAAAAATGTATGCATTCGATCTATGTCTTGGTGACAAGACTACAGGGTTGCCCTGCAATGCATTCAGGGTATGACAGCTACAGCATTATTCAATTTGTCACTGAATTGTGCTGCCAAATTTCAGTTTGTGTTTATTCTATTTTTAAATGTCTAATTCTTTAAATCACAAAGCAAAGCTCAAAAACCAGTGTAGTATCACCTGCCTTTCTCTGCAAATGATCTCAGGCAATAGTTTTGAGATTATTAGTGGCATTCATCTTACCTAGATTCCTCACTCCTATGACTTGGCATTTTCCCCCAGATCCAAGTGTTTCTGCCAAGGAACTCACCATTTTTTGCCAGATGCTGGATGTCTTTTATTCTGTCTCCTTATCCTGCCAGGACCTAGTTGGATCTGCCATTTGCTCTTTGATGTTCTCTATGGAGGAGGGATGAACCTACAACTGTGAGCTAGATCTGGCTCGCACAGTCCGTGAAGCTCTAGTACAGACCGTATTTTACTAAGGGTATGGCAATTCCCCAGCTCTTTGACCTGCTACTCAAAACAGTTAGTTGCTATAGCCCACATGGAGCGCTGCTCTTCCTGCTCACTGTTGCTCGAGTAGGTAGCAGGGAATGGTGGCCCACAACACCAGCTGGGTTGCAAGATGCAGCAGGCATTTGAAAAAAGTTGCCAACCCCTGCCCTATGCTGCTGCACAGAACCAGACCAGCAGGGAGCTGGGAAGTGAGAACTGGCATCCAGCTTGTATATGGGAAATGGGCAGACAGAACTATAGACTGGTAAGCAAGGAGACCTGAAGAGCAATGGAGCACTAGGGCCTCAATTTCACAAAAAAGCCTCTCAGCTCCCATCCCCTCCCTGCTCACTTCATTTGGGAAGTTATGTCGAAGTGACCCAGATCATAGCAATATCCTGAGAGTCAAAGCCTGCAGAATCTGATCCCACTGTGATGTGATATGCCCAGCCCTCTGCTTCAAGGTTAATGATCTGGGGCAAAGAGGAACCACTTTCTAGAGCAGAGATCCCAGTACAAGAATGACTCCAATTCACAAGTTAGAGACTGCCAGCAAGAGTACATAGCATCTTCTTCCTCATGATTTTTCCTCTTATGATGTACTATAAAAGGAAAAGTGGTCTTTGTACCCACCCCATATACTTCTTCATAGCCAGAACCTCTAAGCAATGAACCCCATTCTGCACCAGGGGTAGCCACAGAGTGCATCTACACATACAATGAATGCTATTTGGCTTACTGTGCAGTAAAGCCAAATAGCATTAATTGTATGTGTAGATGTATTCTGCATATGCAGGTAGTAAATTTACTGCACAGGAGATGTATTTACTGTGAAGTAAGAGCCTGCACATGTAAATGGTGACACTTTACTGCACAGTAGATTAGTCTACCGCACAATAAAGCATCTTGTGTAAGAGTGTATTGAAGCATTTCTTACTGGTGGTCACCAAAGTGTTATGACAGTTAGTTTTCTAACCAAAAGCACTTGTTCGCCGCAGTCTGACCAAATGTAGGTGAAAGTGTGCATACGGATACTGAGAAGCAGGAGGAATGAGGGGTCCTGAAGCACCACAAAAAAAAAAAAAAATCATAAACTTCCTTGACAAAGTCTAGACAAAATTTGGAGAGGAATATCATAATTAATAAATGCACTGTAAGTCTCAATCAATTTGTTTTCATCTTTACCCATAGCAGAGTGTTCAACATCCAGACTTAACAAAAGACATCAAGCTACACTGCCATGTATTCAGAGATGGCATCACATGCCCCACTGGAACCTTGCAAATATGTCAAAAAAGAGAGGTGGCAGATCAAAGACCTGTGTCAGAGAACAGCAGGGAAAACACATGGATCAATACTCAGCACAAAGGAAACCTCAAGGAAATCATCATGCCAAAGTATCATGCTTTACTTAGGCAGAAAACTCATGTCAGCTGAGTTAAGGCTAGAAGACGACACCAGAACCACTGCACTATAATTCCCAGCCATCCTTGAAGAAGGAAGTTAAGAGACAGAGTGATAATTGGTGAGTTTGTCTGCACAAAGAGATGGTTTTTTAAGTACAGGTCTAACAAACATACAACTGAGGGATGCCAACACTCTGTGCTCTCAGCAGCAATAGCAATCTCACCAAGCCAAGTACTCAATATCTGGCTCTTTCTTCCACATTTGATTTTTATCTTACAAGAAAGGAGTGGGTCCAGGTCACATGGACCTCAGTGCCTCTCACTGTAAAATGCTCAGTATTAAAATGAAAAATAAACCTGTCTAATTTACAACAAAAAAGATATGAGATTTTAGTCAATACCGGAAAGTGAGTTTCCCTTTATTTTATGAGATGCGGCCTAATTCTCAAAAACTCAAGTCTGCTATATAGTTCAGCTGAACTGTGGCAAAAGTCAGCTTGGCAAGATGTACCCCTGCAACAGAAAACTAAACTATAAAACTAAATGCTAAGTATGAACTCAACATTTTTGAACCTACTTCTTAAAAATATAGGTTTCCCTTGCTTTATACGAGTTCTTTATGTGTGAATTCAGTCTTATGCAATGACCCTTTTTATACCAAAAGTTCATTATGTGCAAGGTAAATTCATTCTTTTGTGATCAGTGTGGTGGAAGCCCACAGTCAGCTGCTTTGTTTGTTGTATTGTGGGAATGACATGCATCAAAATATAGTCTCCTGTGTGGATGTGTGCTCCTCTATTGTTATCTGTTGCATGTGTTTTTGTAGATGCCATCCCCATTATGATAGTGCCCTGTGTTTGTATTCATTGTCTGCTGTTGGTGAGTACCAAAATTGTCTTGTAAAAGTGGTAGAAATAAGCCTGGGAGTCAGTACAGTCAAGATCCTGGAATATATCCCTATTTGTTACATTGAAAAGTGGGCTCCCTTTATGCAAATTTGAGTTATGCTCCATCTTCCAGGAACACATGTACAGCATAAAGCAAGGGAAACCTGTACTACATTTTTCTAAAGTAGTGGCATTTTAAATGGATATACAGGCCAAATGCAATTTGTTGTAATACCTGCCAGACCCAGAGGCCAAGTCCAGATAAGTGTGGCCATGCCAGCTGCCAACCAGCTGCCAGGATTGCCACTGCTGCAGCCCCAAGAGGCCCCCAGGACCCCAAGTAAGGATCCTGGAGCCAGCCCAGTGCTGGCCCCTGCCTCCTTGTGACAGGGGGCAGCTCTCGAGGCCAGGTCTCATGCCAGCCTGCCCACCTATCTATGAGGCAGTCCACCCAATCTCGCCTGCCATGACTCTGTTGTTTCCGGAAACTGATAGTATAATGCAGGAGACTGCTTATTACTGCCCTGATGCCAGGGAACACTGTCTGCAGCTCTGAACCTCCCATACATCACAGTTCATGCCTCACAGATAACATCCAGATTAGTATTATTGCTCCCCGATCTAAGACCGGAGCAAACCCAGTCCAAAGTTGGGCTCCACTCACCCACACATTCAGACCACCTCCACTCTCACAGGAGGCCTCTTACACCCTGTCACCCTCTCACCAGGGCCTCTGACATACTGCCTCTTACTGAGTCATAGCCCCTGCCTTTGCTCCTCCTTGAGCAGCCCCTCTTGGGCCATCAACTGGCCTTCAAGCTTACTCCCATTTGGCCCTACTCAGTGTACCCCTGGAACTGTCCTTCAGGCCTATTCCAACTTCAGCCCTACTCTGTGCGGGGCCTCCCAATGCGCTATGTACTAGCCTCTGGGGTCTCCAGGATCTACATCCCTGCAGGGCTCAGGCACCTACCGGTGGGCATACTTGGCCCCTGCTACTCCCCCAGCTCTCAGAATTACCCACCAAATGGTGGGGGCTGGGGTTAAGGCACCCCAACCCATCTTTCACTGGGGATGTAACTAGCCTGGCATTTCTTAGGGGCTGCCATGCAACTAAGGGCCCCACCAGGGCACCCTTCCCCAGCAGAGTACAGGTTTAGATCATGCCCAGGACCAAGAGCCTTCTGCTCTCATGTCTACATGTTCCATGCTGCTCAGTCAGGTGATGTTTCTGCCTGGGCTAGCAGCAGCGAACTACAGCTTTGATAAATTTAAGGTTCCCAAAATGGCTGTCCTCATCAGGCACCTGGTAACTGCCTGCCTCTGCCCTTAAAGTGACAGACACCCAAAGGTGCCCCTCCCACACTCCCCTACTCCAGCTGGGGTAATCTGCCACCTGTCAGAGTGCACATGGCACAGGTATTCCCCAGGGACAAGTAGTCATGGTACAAAGTATGCTGCCATTTCTTGTCCCCGGGGAAACAAACTTCCACGCTTGTGTGGATGTGGCCAGAGGGTCTTGTTTCCATTAAAATGGATACTTTGGCAAGTATTTCTTCATCACAAGATTCAAGGTATGTTTAAAATAAAGAAAGCTCATTCCTTGATTTTCTCCACTTGTAAATGTTGTACAGAACTGGGATCACATTTTTTAGGCCTGAGAAATCACAGAAGAAAAGCTTGAGTTTCCACATTTAGAGGAATAAGAGTAGTCTTTGGTTGACTGAAAGTAATTATTTTAATCAGAATGCACATTACTTGCATTCTGATGGATGTAAAAATCCAGCTGTGAATTTAAAATAGAACCAAAAAAGTTGTATTTCCATGTTACTAAGTTTGACTCTTTCCACTCTTTGAAGAAAGGGATTGGCTAGAAAGATTGGGGTGTTCAGCATTCACATGGGAACTCTTTTCTGTTGTCAGCTGGGTCATAGCCTGAGCTGTAAGTTATGCTCTATCCTGGGTATTGGTTGTTCAAGACATTTGTCAGGGATGTTCAGCTCCTTACTGTTTCATTTAAAGGTGGGGAATCCAATTGAGAGTTTTGTATGAGCAGTGCTCTGTTTTGTTTCAAAATACAAATATTTAGATATTCAAAGCTACAGAATGGGCCTCAGTGCTCAATTCCTATTTATTTCCAATGTTTAATCAAAATCTGCAGAACCCCAAGAGCTCATTTGTGGCTCCTACTAAAAGTCCTCACTGAGTTTCAGGGGGGCAGAATCTGCATCTACAGAGATTACTAGTATTCAGGATTCTTTGCCTTGAAAACTTTCTTTGTAAACTGTGCTAAAATAAGACATTGTGTTAGCTAGAAATGAGCCCTAATCAAAGCCCTTGACACAAAATCTCTGGCCAATCTGGCACTTCTGATCCTGATCCAAACTTTATACCCTCAGCTGTCTCCAGGATCAACATGCCTCATCATGTTATTCCTGATACTGGGAACACCAAGAAATAAATAGTGTCATTTAATTTACCTTCCTATGACTCAGATAAAGTACTCCTCTCATGAACTGCAGTGTACTGTCAGCACCTTAAATTATACATTTCAACCTATTGCAGAGTTGCTTTAGAGAGCCTATCATTTTTGCCTTGGCCAACCCCATCATCTCTACAACCCTATCATCTCTGCCCATTACTATGTTAACTCCTAATCTCATCAATGCCTCCTGGACCCCACCAGTCATCCATATTTGGAATGCCACTGCCTATTTTCCATCAGTGTCACCACCTCTCAGCTGTGTTGCACTTAGGATTTTCCCAATATTAACACCAAATGGGAATGGGTAGCTGGTTAGCTGGGCTAATTGCAGCTTCAAGACAAGCTTAAAGCAAATCCAATTTAAAATTTTGCCAGGTAAGCTGAACTGAAACAATCAACACACACAGTTTGTTTTTGCATTTTATACCAGAAACCTGCCAGGTTTCCCACCTGGTGAACTGTTATGAAAATATACCTTCCAGGATTTGGCACAGGCCACTATAGCCCTGCCCTGGAGGAGCCATATTCAAAGACACGTTTCAGAGAGCTTAACAATAGCATGAGGCAATCATGCTCAGGGGCAATCAGCATGGGTTCATCAAAGGCAGGTCCTGCCTGACTAATCTGATTGCCTTTTATGACCAGGTAACTAAATCCTTGGGTGATGGTGTTGCCATGGACGTAGTCTTTCTAGACTTTAAAGAGGTCTTTTACACTGTCTCTTACCCCATCCTCATCAACAAATCAAGTGACTGCGGCATTGATGCCTGCACACTTGGATGGGTAAAAAATTGGCTGGTGGGGTGCACCCATTGAGTAGTGGTGGACGGGTTGTACTCAACCTGGTGAGATGTGAGCAGTGGGGTACCCCACGGCTTGGTTCCCAGGTCCACACTGTTTAACATCTTCATCAACAACTTGGACAAGGAGGTAAAAAGTACACTGTCCAAGTGCTGCAACTAGATTTAGACAGACTACAAAAGTGGGCAGACAAGAATAGGATGGGGTTCAACGTAGACAAATGCAGGGTGCTGCACCTTGGGAGAAGGAACCCACAGCACGCACACAGGTTGGGGAGTTCCCTTCTTGAAAGCACAGAGGCGGAAAGGGATCTTGGAGTCATTATCGATTCCAAGATGAACATGAGCTGCCAATGCCAGACCTCAGCCAGCAAAGCCAATTGCACCTTGTTGTGCATCCAAAGATGCATCTCAAGCTGGTCCAGAGAAGTGATATTCCCCTGCTATGTGACTTTGGTCAGGCTGCAGTTGGAGTACTGTGTCCAGTATTGGGCACCACATTTCAAAAGGGATGTGGCCAGTCTGGAGAGGGTTCAGAGGAGGGCCACCCGCTTGGTGAGAGGGCAGCAGGACAGGCCCTACGAGGAGAGACTGAGGGACCTGAACCTGTTCATTCTCAGCAAGAGGAGGCTGAGGGGGGACCTGGTGGCTGCCTACAAGCTCATCAACGGGGATCAACAGCAAATAGGCAGAGCCCTTTTCTCCCCAGCACCA
>JAGPOW010003648.1:100317514-100336220 GCA_030014935.1 Caiman crocodilus
GAGGAGGCTGAGGGGGGACCTGGTGGCTGCCTACAAGCTCATCAACGGGGATCAACAGCAAATAGGCAGAGCCCTTTTCTCCCCAGCACCACCTGGGGTCATGAGGAACAATGGTAATAAGCTGATGGGGAATAGGTTTAGGTTAGAGATCAGGAGGCAATATTTTACAGTTAGGGTGGCCAAAATCTGGAACCAACTTCCCAGGGAAGTGGTCTTCGCCCCTACCTTCGGCAAATTCAAGAGGAGGTTGGATGATCACCTGTCTGGGGTGTTGTGAACCCAGCATTCATTCCTGCCTGTGGCAAGAGGTCAGGCTAGATGATCTGTTCAGGTCCCTCCTGACCCTAGCTACTATGAAACTATGAATAATAGGAGCCTATAGTAGAGGTATTTATCCCAGTCTGTAAATTTTAGGGACAAGATCTTCCAGGCCATGTTAATCAGTATAAACTCAACTGAAGTCACTGGAGTTTCATGGATGTACATGAGCTAAGGATCTGACTGAAGTTGCACAGTGTTTGATCAATGTGAACCTCCTGCTCCAGGTTGCTCAATGACCAATAGTTGATATCAGTTGTAAGTCTCGCCATAGGACACATTTTGAAAATGGCTCTGGGTTAATGATTCTGGATTCTGTGCAATATTGTGTCATCTTCCAATGACAGGATGAGTGTTTTGACAAGGGAAGTCAACACAACACAATCAATGCTTGTCAAAAGTTTTAGATAGAGTTGGACATAATGCTGCTTGGGGATCCTATACAGCAAGCAATTGAAAGACTGGACAAAACAAAATAATAAAAAGTACATGCAAAAGAATATTACTTTTCAACTGAATGGGGAATTTACTTAAAACCATAGGAATTTGCCCCCATCTGGTTTAAGATAGGCAGAACTCTACTGAGGAGTCTTCCACAAGAAGTCAATGTAGCTATGTCATTTATACTCAGTAATAATGTAGTATACAATTCTCACTTTTATTGAATTGTCTAAGAATACATTAGTATTTTGTAGGCCGTTGTAGGTTGAATGGTGCAGGACGTAACAGTGTTCATTTATGACTTTGCTTCTTTTAAAAAAATAAAAATAAACTTGTTCTGTGACATGAATGTGCCCTTGCAGTTTGTTTTTTATGCAACATATGAAACCCAATTGGCGAGGTTTTGTTATGCACCCTGCAGAGGCAGCGTAACGATTTTTGGAGGGTCCTTATTTTGTGATTCTCTCTTTCCCCACTTCATCAAAATACCATCAGCCTCTTTCTTCCAGCCCGCAAATCCCTTAGCAGGAGAACCCAGAATTCCACACTATGGTTATGACCCAGCATTCAAGACTTCATTGAAATTCTCTCCCAGTGCAGGAATAAATGTGCATGGTTCTCAGTGCAAAATTAGCAAACAAATCCAGGAAAAATTCCCTCACCTATTACTAAAGTATCCTCCTAGTCACACATTTTGCAAGTGCCAAAAGCAAACTCTGCGTGTCTGACCGTTCTTTCTCCACCCTCTTATATTCAGGGGCCAGCTAGAAACTGAAGAATGTGATAACAAGACAAGGCCTGCTCACGTGCGGGTGTGGGAAAGGTCTTTGGCACTGTCAAAAGCACCTGCTGAAGTGAGTATATTTAACCAAGCGTTATCTCTTCCGATGGCATGAAAAAGTTAAACATTTTATCCCAAAGGTTTTGTTGGCTATGGTTATGCACTTCTTTTCCAACAGAACCTAATCTTCAGAATCTAATAATGGCTTCAAGTCTATTTAATGCTGTCATGCAGCAGGCAAAGTATTACTTCAGAACCACTTGGAGAATCCCAAATCCTGGTCCTGCCTTTTTTCTGCGCAATGGCACCTCCAATCAACAGGCATCCAAGATCCGGTTGTCCTCTCTACCAAGCAGAAAGAAGCCACCGGGTAAGAAGAAGTTTGACAATTAAGAAGATAATGTGGATACCACTGAAGTTAATGTCACCAACATGATTTGGGGAAAAGGCATCTCTCAGTCAGAACCCCAGTGACAATCGGTCACTGCTTTTTGTGGAACTGCATGACCCAATAGGTTCTTGGCAAGGAGAGGGCCAGGGATTGCTCAGCATGGGTCGACTACCTTAAATTGTCATGTAGGAGTTAAAAATCACTTCAGGCTCAACCAGATTTGAACATGCATGGAGATGCTGTGTTTGCTTCACCCCTTTTATTCCTTTACAGGCCGCATCTAGCCACTGAATCTGTCCTCTTGTTTTTGTTCCCCAAAGCCAACATTTAAAAGTTCCCTTTCTCCGTTTCTGCCAGCAGCTGTGGTCTTATGAGACTTCCCCTAAGATGTGGGTACATTCCAAAACCAACATGCAGTAAGGACTTCTGTGTTTTAAAGACCTGACCCAAAATATTTATTTATCTACAAGTTAAAATTCTCACGAGCAATGGGTGAAATTCCTAGGATAGAAGATTTATGGCAGGACAAGACTAGTACTGAAACTCAGGAACAATAATCACTAAGGGCAACAAGTGCTCTGAAGCGGGTAAAAAAGGATGTCTGCTAAAACCAGGCAGGCTCAAACATAAATCATGTAAAAATTATTTCTCAATCAATAGTAGTGTCACCTTTATATTAAGAAGGCAAGACAAGGAAGCACAAAACCCTTAAGTAACAAACATGGCAGTGTTTCTATAAATTCTGCAATGCTAATGCAAGCAGTGCACTAGCCGACTGCCTGCAGCAAGTAACTTCTGTAGTTTCGCAGGAGACCTACATCAAGGTACAAGTTATTTTTCCTATTGGCTTCAGTGCAGATCCAGAAGTGGGAGACTAGGAATTTATTGGCTTCAACAGGAAATATTCAGCTCTTGTGTGAAGAGAATGGAGCTCTAAAGTTGCAATTGAGAATTCATGATGGTCTTTTTCATAAATCAAATATGCCATTCACTGTTCCCAGTAAAATAACACTCAGCGTAGCATACCAATTTCAGCTCTTTCAACTCATCCTTTGTATATCTTATTGGTTCCAAATAAATCCTAGCAATACCCACAAACAGGCTCCCTGCGTTGGCATAACAAGAGGGATGGGGCGTGCTGGAATCCACAGAGGAGAGGATTTTGCTCTGGATGTTCTAGGATTGCCTCTTGAGAATTGCCAGGGGAAGATTTCGCTAATGAATTTGCATCAAAGTCAAATAGTCAAGACAAATGTGTTTGCTACCACTTTGCAGACTTCAGTCATACACCTAAAATGCTACATTTGTGTGTCTAAGCATTTATAGTTAAAGGGGAAAAGATAATAGAGTTTAAAAAAAAAATTGAGTTAAAAATGAGCTTTGCATTTCTGCCCATCCTAGGTTTAAGTCCCTACACTTGCCTTTTGTACCATTCCCCTGGTAATAAATGTACTGGAAAGATTTGCAAAATACTGCTCTTAAGACTCCCTCTTGCTCACTCTCTCTTGAGGAATATTCCTTTTAATTCATAGAATTTAACTATGTGAAAGGAACATGGGATATAATGTATTTGATCTGAATCATGCGGGTGTTTGGTTTGCCTTGACAGGTGCCTAACAATTCCACCATGAGAGAAGATACAAAAGGAAGCAAATGCATAGCAGTTGTAAGCATGGTATTAGAGGGCTACTGCAGAGCTATTGCCCCTTCCACTGAATAGTATGCAGGTACTGGTAAAGACAGGACACTGGAATAGACAAACGTTGGATCTAATTGTGTGTGGCAGTTTCTATGTAAGGGATGCCCTAGTATTCCCCTCACTGAAATGGCATTGATCAAGGAACCACCGTAAGAACTTATCTGCCAAAGGAAAAAATAGGGCTCACAAATATTAATGTCAACTTCTACTGTGAATGGTTCTAGTAACTTCAGCAAGACTTCACACGGGTAAGGTGAACAAGATTTCTCTCTCTGTCAGGGAACTTCCCATACCTGTGCTGCAGTGATCAAAGCTTCCTTGTGGATTATAAAGGAAAGGGCCAGAGCCAGCAGTGGATGAGAAAGGATACACAGCACCCTGTGGGTGTTCAGCACTATACCTTGCCAACATAGAAGAGTCACTGCCATGAAATTAATTGCTTGGTGTAATTAAATTCCAGGAGAGAGTTGGGGTTTTCCATATGCTCTTTGCCATTGCAACAGAATGTACTCCACACCCAGAACTATAAGCAAAGAGGGAGAAAAACAGCACTTGGCAACCATGGTGTTATGAAGTGCCTTTGCTGGAAGTGTTTATCCTTTGCAACTGGAAATGACCGTATTGATAGATTGAGCCTTGTGTTCAATTTGAGGATGAAAGCTTTCTCAGGGAGACTAAAGAGAAGAAGATAGAGTTTCCTTCCATGTGGAGTTTTTGGAAAACACCTACCACTTGGTATAACTCAGACCATTCCCAAAACAAAAAAAACATCTCCTTTACAAGTATTTCTATGAGCTTCAGGCCAGTGCTGGCATGGATGACTGAGCAGTGTTGTAGCGACTATGTCACAGAATAGGGAAATCATCTGACGAGCAGGGTGAGTCTAGTGGTAGACTTTGAAGTGAAATGGATCTTCCAGGTCATTCCTATACAATACATCTATACGGTTAAACCCACAAACTGTGTCGAATAGCTATTCAGAGCAAGGTTACCAGGACCTCCCACTTCATAGCAACAGAGCTTGTTGACATAATATGTAATGACAGGAAATCATAACAAAGCCTAGAAGAAAACTCCAGTGAGAGATGACCTTTTGATTTTTGCTATTTTCTCAGTCTTATAGTCCATTTCTTTACTAACCATCTGACATTTTTAACATCCCTACACTGCTAAGCATGGGCACAAATTTTAAGCACATCAATAATCCCACTGACTTCAGTTAAACAAATGATATATGCTAAGCATTAAATTCGTACATAGTAGACTATTCTTTTTACTTCCATCTTTGTATAGTGTGCATCAGAACGGGTCCAGTCTCAGGACTGGGGTTCTGATGATACAGTAATATAAATAATCCAGAAATCTATCTTTGTCAGCTCAGGGCTCATAAAAGTTCTACTTGGTAGGATGAGTATTTGAAAGAGAAATGTCCTAGCCTCAGCTGATGTAAAACCAGCACCACTCTACTGACCATTTTTTCCTATGCTGCTCTACACCAGCTGAGAATGTGGCCGCATCTTAAGTCAAGGAAGAAATCTGCAGCACCTCAAGGAAGAGGAAAAGCCCTCTTTCTCTACATGAACTCTCTGTGAAGAAAGCATTATCTTTGAAAGTTCACTGGTCATTTAAAATGAGTTGTGGAATAGTGTCTACCAAAGAAGTCTCTATTGCTTCTTTGCCATCGATTTCTTAAGAACATTCAGAATTTAATCATTTGACCTCTTTTTTTTTTTTCCGCGCTAGAAATAGACGCCTGATGCCTGTTTCACAGAGACCCTTCATCAAAAGTTTCTGGCATGCGTGGTTGAGAGTACACACTCTGAATTTAATTTCTGAGACTCCATCAAGATTTGCTTAAAAGGTGCTATTGTGTCACCATTTCCTGCCAGTATGCCCCCTAAATAAATCATCTGCACCCAGCCATAAGCAGACCCAGCCATGTGGTTTCATTTCTCTTTCCCTTTCCATCTATTTATTTTTACTGCAAGAGCATGAAGAGTCTTGTTTATGGACCAGCACCCCATTATGCTAGGTGCTGTACAAACGCAGAACAAAAATAAAGTTCCCTTTCCCCAGTAGTCTAAAAGTTAGTGTCTGTCGATCATTAAGACTGTAAACCTCATACTCTGTACAGCACCGTAGAGCACTGGCAACTGGATCTCAGCCAAGCGCTGCTGTGATACAAATAAGACTAGTAAAATACTGTGAACGCATATTCCTATAACATCATTTCCAGTCTTCTGTCACCTCTAGTTACATCGCTGAGAGGCACATACCCAGTGATTTCAGCTTTCATGCTGTCACAGAAGGATCTCCACTTTGATTTTTTTTATCATCAAAAACTTATTCATTCAACAAAGCAAAGGAATTAATTGTAAAATTGCTCTACTTCAGAGCTTACACAGCTCCAGTTCCTGTAGCAGCTAAAAGATCTAGTGGGAATGAATAGCCTTTAATGACCAGGCATCCTTGTGCTTTGAAGTGTGAGCTACAACAACTAATAATAGATGAAGGTTTACATGTTTTTCTTGCGTTTCTGCTGCGGCTACTGCGTCATTAATTCAACTTGTGCCTGGCTACTTTTGTTAAGCATTCCCTTTGTGGCTTGCTTGAAATCTTAAATTTTGCATGTGACCACATGTAAATGCAAATGTGTATTTTTATGGTCCTGTAATCTCAGTACTTTTAAATCCCTGTTGCCTAAAGGCATACAGTGAGCTGAAGCAGAAAGGCCTGGTCAGTTTGTGATCATTTAGAACTAGTTTATTTGCTCTTTCTGAGTGGACTCAATTTCTGTAGAGGCTTTTGCCTTTAATATAATAGGGCACAGATAAGATCTATGAACCTAATTAACCCTGCAGGGCCTGTGAACAAGGCTCATTAGAAAACAGTCAAACACATTTATATTTAAGTACCTTATTTACCGGAATTTATATCATATTTCTGAGCAGAAGATTTACATGCTTCACATTCATGCCTTTAACCACAGTAAAGCATTTCTTTAAAGAAAACTGAAATCTTTAAAGCCCCAAATTTCAGCCCTGAACCAACTAGATTATAAGTGTAAATAGTTTGGGATTTTAGAGAATTCAGGGTAACACAATTTAAGCACTAAAAACACAGGTAATACCACTTGGATTGCAGCAAATGTTACGAGCTAAATCATGCTCTCCTGGCACCCAGAAGGGTGCAAGTTAACACTACAAAAACAGTGTTATTTTGTGCTAACATTCCAGCTAGCAGGATCCATCCTAGCACATCTAGCATTTCTGCTGGGATTTTTCAAACTGGGGCCACATAACCTGAACATGGTAGTAACCAGGTGACATGAGCACAAATGTTCTGACCAGGTCCAGTTTGGCATCTGGTTGTTGAGAACTTGTGAAGAGCCTTCAGAAGAAGCCAGAAATAGGATAGAAAAGCTCCCACCGCATATTGTCTACCTGCCTGAAGGTTTACAATGCTTATGTCAGATGGCTTGCATGCGAATGGATTCTGGAACTGGCTATACCAATGCCTCCCCTCACAGCAGCAGGGGCTCCCACAGGGCTACTGAGGTGTAAAGCTTATCAGTTATGCCTCTGCTATTACAATTCACTTCCTGATCCTGTTTGCAAGCAAGTGTTCACCTCAAAATCCCTAAACCTCAGTTCATCAATTCCATGCAGGAAGAAACCTCTAGGACTGCGGAGGAAGGACTGTCAGAGGTGGTGCTAGAAAAGGAAGATGACATGTACCCCTAGGTGAGTGGAAGCTGCAAGCTTGTATTTGCTGGTAGCAAGAAGCCCTAATCATCCCCATGCACAGTGGTTTGCCTGGAAAACAGATATGGAGAATTAACAACAGAAGAGGAAGAGTGCATTTCATTGATGGAAGAGGCCAGGCCAGGAATCCCCAAGGTGGGGAGGATCAAGATGCTGCCACAAAGAAGAAGTGACAGGTGGCAGTGGTTGGAGACTCCCTTCTGCAGGGGATGGACGGATTCATCTTCTAGCCTGACCTGTTGCCCCTAGGAGGTCTGCTGCTTGCCTGGAGCCTGGATTCAAGATGTCACAGAAGGATTACCGAGACTTGTCCAACCCTCTAACTACTAACCTATGTTGCTCATCTATGTGGGCACCAGTGATACTGCCAATGGAAACCCTGAAGAGACCAAAAGTGACTACAGGGCTCTGGGTGCAAGGGTGAAAGGAATGACGTGCACAGGTCATGTTTTCAATCCTTCCGGTCAAGGGGAAGGGCCCTGCAGGAGTGGACACATCCTGCAGATAAATGCATGGCTACACAGGTCGTGTTGCCAGCAGAGATTCAGCTTCTTCAACCATGGGATGTTGTTTCAAGAAGGACTGCCAGAAAGAGACAAGATCCCTCTGACAAAGAGAGGGAAGAGCATCTTTGCAGACATGCTCACTAACCTAGTGAGGAGGGCTTTAAACTAGGTTTACAGGGGGATGAAGAACAAAGGCATGAGGTAAGTGGGGAAGCAGGGGACCTGGAAGAAGGCAAAGCAGGAAGGGGCAGCAGGGGAGGCCTCATTCTTCCCGAGAAAGTAGGGCAATCAACTAGTCACCTCAGGTGTCTGTACACAAACACAGAGCCTGGGAAGCAAGTAGGAAGAATTGAAAGTCCTCATGCAGTCAAGGAACTATGACGTGATTGGAATAACAGAGACTTGGTGGGATAGCTCGCATGACTGGAGCACTGTCATGGATGGGTACAAACTGTTCAGGAAGGACAGGCAGGGGAGAAAAGGAGAAGGAGCTGTGCTGGACGTAAAAGAGATGTATGATTGTTCATAGTTCTAGTATGAAACCGGAGACAGGCCTGTTGGAAGTCTCTGGGTTAAGGTTAGAGAGGAGAGCAACAAGGGTGATGTCATGGCGGATGTCTGCTATAGATGACCAAACCAGGGATATGAGGTGGATGAGGCTTTCCTCAAACAGCTAGCACAAGTTTCCCGATCACAGGCCCTGGTTCTCATGGGGGACTTCAATCACCCTGACATCTGCTAGGAGAGCAATACAGCAGTGCACAGGCAATCCAAATCAAGTTTGGGGAGGGAGCTGAAGACAACTTCCTGATGCAAGTATTGGAGAGACCAACTAGGGCCTGTACTCTTCTTAACCTACTGTTCACAAACAGAGAACAATTGGTGGGGGGTGTAGACATGGACGGCAACTTGGGCAGCTGTGACAATGAGATGGCTGAGTTCAGGATCCTGACAAAAGGAAGAAAGGAGACCAACAGAGTATGGCCCCTGGAGTTCAGAAAAGTATACTTTGAATCACTCAGGGAACCAATGGGCAGGATCTCCTTGGAGGCCAGGTTGAGGGGGAAAGGAGTCCAGGAGAGCTGGTTGTATTTTAAAGAAACCTTACTAGGGCACAGAAACAAACCATCCTGATGTGCAGGAAGAATAGCAAATGTAGCAAGCACCCAGCCTGGCTTAGCAGAGAACTCTATGGTGAGCTTAAACACAAGTGAAAGCATGGACAAACAATTTGGGAGGAGTCTAAGAGTATTGTTCGGACATGCAGGGATGAAATCAGGAAGGTCAAAGTGCAATTGGACTTGAAGCTAGCAAGGAATGTGAAGGGTAACAAGGGCTTCTACAAGTATGTCAGCAACAAAAGGAAGAACAGGAAAATGTGGGTCTCTTACTGAATGGGGAAGGCAACCTGGTGACAGATGAGGAGGAATATGCTGTAGTAACTCAAGGCTCTTTTTGCCTCAGTCTTCACAGGCAAGGTCATCTTCCAGACTACCGCACCTGGCAGCACAGTTTGGGGAGAAGGTGAGCAGCCCTCAGTGATGAAATACAGGTTAGGTACCATTTAGAAAAGCTGGACATGTACAAGTCCATGGGGCCAGATTCAGTGCATTCAAGGGTGCTGAGGTAGTTGGCTGATGTGATTGTAGAGCCACTGGCCATTATCTTTGAAAATTCATGGTGATCAGGGGAGATCCTAGACAACTGAAAAAGAGCAAATATAGTGCCCACCTTTAAGAAAGGGGGAAAAAAGAGGATCCAGGGAACTACAGACTAATCAGCCTCACCCTCAGTACCCGGAAAAAATCATACAGCAGGTCCCCAAAGAATCCATTTCTAAGCAATTGGAGGAGAAGGTGTTTAGAAACAGTCAGCATGAATTCAACAAGGGCAAGTCATGCCTGACCAACCTGATTGCCTTCTGTGTTCAAATAAATGGCTCTACAAATGTGGGGAAGGCAGTGGATGTAATATACCTTGACTTTAGCAAGGCTTTTGATACTGTCTCCCACATCATTCTTGCAAGCAAGCTGAGGTAGTATGGGTTAGATGAATGGAGTGTAAGGTGGAGACAAAACTGGCTGGATTGTTAGATTCAGCAGGTAGTAATCAATGGCTCAGTGTCTAGTTTGTAGCCAATATCAAGTGAAGCCCCCAGGGGTTGGTCATGGGTCCAGTTTTGTTCATTATCTTCATTAATGATCTGGAAGGTGGGATGGATTGCACCCTCAGCAAGTTTGCGAATGACGCCAAGCTGCGGGGTGTAGTAGTTATGCTGGAGGATAGGGCTAATATTCAGAGTGACCTAGGCAAATTGGTCTATTGGGCCAAAAGAAATGTCATGAGATTCAATAAGGACAAGTGCAAAGTCTTGCACTTAGGATGGAACAATCCCATGCACAGTCAATACAGGCTGAGGGCTGACTGATTAAGCAGCTCTTCAGAAAAGGACCTGAGGGTTACAGTGGACAATAAGGTAGATACGAGTCAACAGCATGTCTTTGTTGCCAAGAAGGGTAACAGCATGCTGGGTTGCATTAGTAGGAATATTGCCAGCAGATTGAGGGAAATAATTATTCTGCACTAGTGACCCCATATCTAGAGTACTTTGCCCAGTTTTGGGCCCCCCACTATAGAGAGGATGTGAACAAATTGAAGAGAGTCCATCGGGGGGCAACACTGACTCATGGACTGGGGCACATGATTTAATGAAGAGAGGCTGAGAGAACTGGGTTTATTTAGACTGCAGAAGAGAAGGCTGAGGGGAGATTTGATAGCAGGCTTTAACTACCTGAAGGGGGGTTCAAAAGAGGATGGAGCTAGACTGCTGTCAGTGGTGAAAGATGACAGAACAAGTAGTAATAGTCTCAAGTTGCATCAAGGGAGGTTTAGTTTGGATGTTAGGAGGGTGCGTGGGTCCACTAGAAGGACAGTGAAGCACTGGAACAGGTTACCTAGAGAGGTAGTGGGATCTCCATCCTTGGAGTCTTTTAAGGCCTGGCTCAACAAAGCCTTTGCTGGGATGATCTAGTTGAGGGTGATCCTGCTTTGAGCAGGGGTTTGGACTCAATGACCTCCCTCAGGTCCCTTCCAACCCTAATTTTCTATGATTCTGTACATCTTATTAGCAGTCAGTCCTCTCCTTGGACAAAGGAGAGATGAAAATCCCAGATGAAAAATTTTTAAATCAGCAAAAATATTGGGCTAAAAATGGTGAACGACTCTATGAGCAAACGTATTTTTATTTCATAAGCATAATCTACTATTCTATTCCACCTCCTCTGCGTACCTCTGTAACGGGCTCGGACAGAAGCTCCATTACTAGGTAAACCCGGGACATGGGTAGCTCATGGAGCCTGGGCCACAGCAGCGGAGGGTTTAGCACACCGGGGGAAGATAAGAGTGATTAGAGCCACCACTGCACTTAAAAGGCAGAACAAGAGGACCAGTACTTTGCCCTCAGGGCACCAGAGGAGGGGAAAGCAGCCACAATGAGTGACAGAGCAGTGGAAGAAACCTCAAGATGGAGGAATGGTGGATTCGTGGTGAGCTGGTGAGACAGGAGAGATTTACCCGGAGGGCCGCAGACCGCTTAGCAGACTAGCAGGACCCATGGGAGGCTGGGAAGCCCCGTTTTAGGGAAGCCCTGGAGACAAATAATCCTGGTAATCAAGATGGAGGTAAAAGCACCGTGATCAAGGGACAGTGTGAGGAAGATGTCACTCAGAGCAACGATGTTGCCATTTCTGCACTAACAAGGCAATTAGGTCAGTGATAAGAAACTGTAACTAACCCACAATAAAAATTAGTACCTGGGTAATCAACTTCTAGGTGGTCTGTTATGCCCATGCAAAGATTATCATTTAACCCTTTTCTCCCATCTCAAAAGTCATGGCAGAACAGCCCTGAGGGGGAATAAAGAGAGAAGCAGACTTACACCTACATAAATGGTGTATTGGCCGGGAACCCGATGCAGTGTGGAGGAAAACCAGAGAGCCATGGACGTCCAAACCCCAACCGACTGGCAGCAAACACACAGCATCACCCTACACCTTCTGCAGGGCCAGCAGGCTCAGTTGTAGGAGACAATACAAGTAGAGACCAAAGAAGCTGAGGCAAAGATCTGGCTGTTCTCCCAGCAACAGGATTGAAGTGAAAAAAATCAAAGCCTAACAGGTGTCCCTGGGGCAGGAAGGGAAAGGCTTCCAGTTCCCCAGAATGACCCCCCCTGTATGATGTAGAGGCCTACCTAGAAGCCTTTGAAAGGATAGCCATGTCTGCTAGATGGGACTTGAGCAGCTGGGAGATACAAATAGGGCCCATCCTCATTGGCCCCATGCAAGCAGTCTATCTGGCTCTCACCTGAACTGAGGCCCAAGACTATGGGAAAGTAAAAGAGGCAATACAATACCACCTCTACATCTCCCTGGAGACCTACTGCTAGAAGTTCTGGGCCCAAAAGGAGACAGAAGGGCTCTGCCCATGCATGCTCACCCTGACCCTTAGGGACCTGATGGAGCAGTGGCTCCAACCCGAGGCATGATCCATAGAAGAGGTAGTGGATCTCATAGTACTAGAGCAGTTCTTAGTTGGACAGCACTCAACACTGGGTGAGGCAGTGGAAGAGGCCTTGTGTCTAGCCAAGAACTAGGTTGTGATCAAGGCAGAAGGGAAGGGGCGCCAAGAAGGAAATAAGATTGTGCCCAGAAGGGCCCAGCAAAGAAAAAAGGGAAAGAACTCGAATCATAGGCCGTGAACCCCAGGGCTGGGATGCCAGGGAAATAACTTGTCATACATGTGGAGAAAAGGGGCATGTATCCCAATTCTGCCCACGCAAATTCCAAGCTGAGGCAACACTAGATAGTGCACATGACAATAAAATGGACTGTAGCTTCAGTCAGCACAAGGGGCCAGGGTGCCAGAACAAGCCAGGAGTCTAAGTCAGAGTAGGGGACATTATCATCCCTGTGGTTGTCAACATGGGTTGCTCACAGTCCATGATATAGGTGCCCATGCCCACGCAGCTGGGAAGCCCCAAGACTCCCATGAGTATGGTCTGCATCCATGGAGCCTCGTATACTTATAAGCGCAGGCAACTCTGGCTGTCGGTGATGGGTCGCACGCAGGAAATCGCAATGGGGTTAGCAGAGACCCTCCCCTGCCCCATGCTCCTGGGAGTCAACTGGCCCCACCTAAAAGAAGTTGTCACACAAGTCTTAAGGAAGAATGGAGGGCAGTGGCAAAATGACTTGGAGGCAGCATGCTTTGGGGCCTCCAAAGATCAGGATGGGGGAAACCATGACATGGAACAGATCATTGGAGATGGATACTTCTGAGAAGAACACTTTTTCGGAACATCTGGCAGACCCAGCTGGCCAGGCAAGACAGAGAGGTGGTAGATTCTGAAAAGATGAAGAGGAGTCCTCACTTTGAGGTAAGGACAGGCATCCTGTACAGGGTGGAGTATGTACAGGAAGATGGGTATGAAAACCAGCAAGTTCTAGTCCCACAAAAAAATATTGGGGTGACTTGCTACAGGTGGTCCATACCCTCCTGATGGGGAGGTACCTGGGGAGAGACAAGACAAAAGCCTGGTTGAAGCAACAAGTCTTCTGGCCCAGCCTCTACAAAACGCTGGAGAGGTATTGTGCAGAACATCCAGAATGCCTGAAGACAGAAGGGACAAAACCTGTCAGGGCCCCGCCGGTGCTCCTGCTGTTGGTGGGGCAACCATTCGATAGGATTGCCATGGACATAGCAGAACCATCCTCCTGCAGCTGGACTGGCTACCAATTCATCCTGGTAATTATTATTATACCACCCAATTCCCTGAAGACATCCCCCTGCATTCAGTAACAGCTCCCACAATTGCTGGTGCACTCATAAGATGGATTGCTTGGGGCAGAATTCCCCAAGAGACCCTCACCAACCAAGGTAAAAACTTATTGTCCAATATCCTGAGGGGAATATGTGGTACCCTGAAAATCAAGCAGCTCAGCACTTCCAGGTACCATCCCCAACTGGACATTGAAGGGGATGATATGGGTTTGCATACAGGGCAACCCCAGGGGTTGGGATGCTACGATCCCCTGTTTCTTGTCTCAGTCAGAGAGTTCTCCCGAGCCTCCACAGGTTACACCCCATTCGAACTGGTCTACCACCGCGACCTGCGAGGACTCTTAGACTTGATATGTGAGGGGTGGGAAATGGAAGCAGAGAATGCAGCCCAACCGCAAGCCATGGATGACTTCTGGGAAAGGCTAAAGAAGGCACAGGCAATAGCACAAAAGAATCTGGGACGAAGGCAGGAGCAAAAGAAGCAGTACTATGATCACATGCTGCAGAGAGAGCTGCATGTAGAGGACTGGGTATTAGTGCTACTGCCTGGCAGCCCACAGAAATTGTTATCCCGGTGGCAGGGACCATTTTGGGTAATGAGATGCACAGGGCCAGTCAACTACAAAATATGGTCTGCATCCATGGAGATGGAGCCCAGTCAGAGAAAACAAATCTATCATATCAACTTATTGAACAAGTGGTGCCAGAGGAAGGGGTGGATGATGCAAGACACAATCGAGCTAGAAGAGAGAGAGGGGAACAAAATGCTCTGGAAAATGGGGGAATCCCAAGCTTGACCCTAAGCAGCAAGAGACCCTAGGGGTACTAATAACTAAGTTTTCCACAACACCCCTGGAGAAGCTTGAGGAGTGGAGCCCACCCAGACAGATTGTATGCAACCATTGGAGGAGGCTACTCCAACACCTGTGGCCTACAGTCAGACAAGAGATTGATCTGATGACGGACCTGGCCATCATCAAAGAATCCAGAAACCCCTAGAGAAGCCCAATGGTAGTGGTCCCAAAAAACAATGAATCCATAAGGCTGTGCATCAGTTACCGCAAGGTGAAATTGTGGCATTCAATGCCTTTCCAATGCCACAGGTAAATGATATGCTGGAGAAAGTTAGCCAAGCCAAGTACATCTCAACCCTGCACCTGACCAAGGGTTATTGGCAGACCCCAATGGCACCAGCCAATAAAGACAAAATAGCCTTCAGAATACCATGGGACCTATTTCAATTCAAGCAGATGCCATTCAGGCTCCATGGGATGGCTGCCTTGTTCCAGTGCTTGATGGACTGGCTGTTAGTGTCCCACCAGGAATATGTCACCACGTATATCAACAACATCATCATCTTCTCCAGAGATTGGGAGTCACATTGCTAGCACCTATGGGAGATCCTGGCGGAGCTCTGGCAAGCTGGACGAAAAGTGGACCCTCAAAAATGCACATTAGGTAAGAGGGAGACACAATACTTAGGGTTTACGGTGGGATGAGGCAGGATAAGACCCATAGCAGACAAAGCGACGGCGATTAGGTGGCACTCCGTATCCCAGACACTGAACCAAGTAAGGTCTTCCCTGGGCTTCACCAATTACTATAGGTGCTTCATCAGGGGCTTTTCAGGAAAGGCAGCACCCCTGACAGAGCTGACCAAAAGACGACAGAACCCAGTCAGGTGGAATCCCAGGGCCATTCATGCCTTTGCACAAGTGAAGGTGGCCTCATGCCAGCACCCAGCCCTAAACACGCCAGACTTTGAGAAACTAAATTTTCTGCAAACACATGCCTCACAGTCACCACCGTGGAAGCAATCCTCTTCCAAGAGAAAGGAGGAGAGGACAGGCCAATAGCCTTTGCCGGCAAGAAGCTGACACCCACAGAAACTCAATATTCCACAATCGAGATGGAGTGTCTGGCCATCGAGTGGGGGGTGGAACTTCATTATTATTTAATAGGTTGGGAATATGTGCTAATCATGGACCACACACCCTTATATTGGCTATGGACTGCCAAATTAGATCATGCCAGACTAATGAGATGGTCTCTCGCCTTACTATCCTTTTATTTTACAGTGAAACACCCGGCAGGGAAGAAGAGTGGGAACGTCAACTGCCTGTCCTGTACCGAAGACACACCAGGTACCAAGGGGGGTGACAGATATGGCCTTCCCAGGCAATGGCCGAGAAGACCGGATGACTAAGTTTGTTGAGTGAGGTGAGGAGGTGTGTAACAGGGGCTCAGACGGAAGTCCTGTTACTAGGTAAACTCGGGACACGAGTAGCTAAGGAGCCAGGGCCACAGCAGTGTGGGGTTTCATGTGTGGGGAAGATAAGGGTAATTAAGAGCCAATGCCACACTTAAAAGGCAGAACGGGAGGGCCAGTACTTTGCCCTCGGGGCACTAGAGAAGAGTGAAGCAGCCTGGCCATAAGTTGACTGTGCTATGAGTGGCCATCTGGGCAGTGAATAGTAAGATACATGCAGCCAATGAGACTTAAACGCATTCTTAACATTAAGCATCTGCTTAATTCCTTTCCTGAGCAGGAATAGCTTTTAAATACGTGCTTATGTGCATGCCACGTACAGATGCTGGGAGAGTAGAAACAGTTACAAAGAAGACCTAAGTAAGACATCCCTTTTGTCTAAAGAGACAATTTCATATTAAGCACTCTAGGCTTTTCTCAAGAAGAAAATAAGATCTCTAGAGGTATGGAACATCTTTTTGTTCCATGGTCTTACAGCACTGAATCCAGCTGTCCAGGAACTGGGAAGCTACATGCTATCACAATGCAAATAAATATATTTTAAAAACTCATCAATTGGTTGGTTTTTAAAAAACACCATGTTAAAACCTTAAATCAAAAGTTTTTAGATCAATATTTAATTAGCCATGTAAGAAGCCTAGAGTTTGAAAAAGCACAACTGCTTCTGTCAACTGAACTTTGATTTATAGTCTAAATCACTTGGGCAAAGGCAGCTAAGTCCCAAATCAAGTTATCCTTCAGCCCAGGCTAATAAATCCTACACTGACAGAATTCTTTTTCCAGCACTCCTATAAAGGCAGCATCATGTGCATATTAATAATCAGTCTTCTTGTTTCCTCTGCCTCCTACTCAGCTTAAGTATGAAAGCATCTCAGGCAATGCAGGCAACTACAATGCAACACTGAGAAGGATCTCTGTGAAATCCAATTTTATGAGCTATCAGAATATAACATCTGCAAGTCTTGGCTGCTGAACAATACTTAGCAAAGCCCAACCAGTCTTCCTAGTCCAGATTAGTCAACATCAGGTTCATTTGTCTAACATTTCACAAAATATTTTCCCACATTTGTCCAAATGTAGTTTGAAGGGTGTAGCTGACAGCATAAATGTGCCCTAAGGTGAAAATCCCTAAACATTTCCCTTGGTGATCTTTGAGTCTGGACATTACTAATGCAGATGCCTGTAATCAAGAGATCTCTCTGGACCTGCTAATTATTCCCTAGACTTTTCCACTTGCAATAAAAATCCCATTTGTCGCAGCTTGTTTGCAGAACGACTCCCATTTCCACAGTAGTGGCATTAATTAGCAGAAACCTGTGAAAATGGTTGGAGTTTATAAGTTAAAAAAAAAGGAAAGAAAACACTCAGTCTCTCCTAAATGTTCCTATAAATTCAGCCATAGCAACCAGAGTCCTGAAAGCCCAACTTTCTCAGTTGGAGCAATTTTTCATGCTTGTAGCAATAAGTCGGAAATAATGGAGATCTCAGTTTCACATTAGGAAAGTTGCTTCTGTGAAATCTATATGCAGATGGATAGTGAATTTCTCAGATAATAAATCAAAGTTTCCTGATGGTGCAGTGGCATCTCTTGCTGTGGCCTGTAGAGCTGCTGGCTGCCCCTATTCAAAGGCAGCAGGCCTTTCCTCTGCAGGATGCTTTCTCTACAAATCCTTCACTCAAGGCCAGGAGATATTACGGCCTCAATAAACTGCCCAGGCACTTTGGGGAACAGCCAGCACCCTGCTGGGAGGAGGACACTTTTCAACCTCTCTGACATCTGCCATACATACAAAGAATGGAAACTGATCAGAAAAGAAAAAAAACGTTATAACTTTCCCATCAGCAGGGCCAGTGAGATCTTTGTTCTTAACAGATATTGCTGATGTTCATCAACAACCTCACTCTGTGGCATCGTATAGGCACCAGGGCTTACCTTCATGCTGTGGCCAGCATAAGCATGTTTCTCGCTCTTTGGTTTTTGTTGTTTTTTGATTTTCTTTTTGTTGGGTTTTTTTTTGCACTGGGCCAGCAACCCAGCAACTGCTACAGATTTTCCTGTAGGAATGTCAAACAGCAGCAACAAAAAATGAAACCCCTGTGATGTTAGTTTTTCCATGCAGTTTTTATTAACTTTCTTCCGAATAAGTCCCGGTAAGCAAAAGCAAAACTGCGCTGATTTTTGTTAACACAAACACATTTATTAAGTGACAAATCTAATTCTCAGAATAGCAATAGTGTATGTATGTGTGGGGGGTTTTTTTTGGGGGGGGGGGGGTTGTTGTTGTTTTGGGTTGGGTTTTTTAGAGCTAAGGTCTTTCCCAAATGCCAGTAAAATAAGCCTGGGAAAAGAACACTGTAAATATAGCAATAAACTGAGTATTATCCTCGTCTTTTGCTTATTATATTGACTATATTAAATGCAAGTTTGGGGATACAGCTGTAAAATTATGCTGATGGCAAAAACCTAAGATACACTACTACTAATTAAAGTAGTGCAACTATTTGAGGTATGCAACTATTTTGAGGTAGGCCAAATCTTTAAGGACTTCTTTCCTGGGATTATATCCGGGGGGGGGGGGGGGGGGGGGGCCGGAAAAACAATTTTTTTTTTTAAAAACCACACACCCAACCCCCAAAAAAACACACAAAATATAAAAAAAAAAAATAAAATAAAAACAAAAAGAAAACAAAGAAAAAAA
>JAGPOW010003648.1:100336320-100346760 GCA_030014935.1 Caiman crocodilus
CCCGCACCCCCCCCCACCCCCCCCCCCCCCCCCCACCCCCCCCCCCCCGCCCCCCCCCCCCAGGAAAGAAAAGTGTGTGTGTATACACACACACACACACACACACACACACACCACTAATTTAAAATGAAAGAATGAAATTAGGACAAAACTGACAACTCTGAAAACTCTGTCATATTCATCAAAGTATTTCCTTAAACATTTGCAGCACCCAGTGAATAATGTAATGCTGTTTTTCAGTTCAGTCTTAGTTTTGCCCTGACTCCTGACACAGGCTTTGACCTTGGGGATGTTTATGTGCCTCAGTATCTTCAACCTGAAAAAGGTAAGGAAAAAAAATCCACATATTGACACCTACAAAAAGAAAAATGTCATGACAACATTACAATCATGCAGTACATTTCTTCAGGGAACTCTGGGGCCTTCATTATTTACTTCAGTGAAGTTAGTGTAGATCTACAGTGTAGTAACTGAGTACAGAAGATGGCATGATGGCTTTACCTTTGCAGTAAGACATCAGTGTAAGGCAAGCAAGATGTTACCCAATGGTTCTTAATTCTTTGGAAAACTGGGGAGCCAATGCTGCAAATGCAGGTAAATAACCTCATGCACACAAGTGAAAAAGGTGAAAGGTAAAAATACAAACACAACACTTAAGAAACGTACAGGACTACCTAGAAGCTGGTGGGAGAAAAACAATTTTTAGGCACTGGTGACTGGCTCACTGGGAGTGAGTATCTGGCAGAACCAGATTTTATTGAATGTTGACTATTGCCTACCACATGCCTGATTCTGCCACATTTGTATTACAGCGTGCAGTGTATGTAGGAGCAACAGAATTATTTCCTGTTGTCTAGTATCATACCAAAAGACTATTGAAAAAACCTGAGGGATTATTTTCATACAGTTAATTTAATATTAGATCATTGTTTTCATAAGATGAGTTGTATGAGCAATTCATGAATGGAAAATGTCATTAAATAAAAGAGATAACCTTCTATTCCCCAGATCAGGTTATTTCTTCCCACAACTAGGTTTAACGCCGTTACACTGCTTCTACTTTAGACTGTGACACTTTCTGCAGGATTCTGTGAAGAAAATGAAGTTATTTGTATCCCACTGCTGCAAAGGGACAAATTTATTCATCATCACCTGACTTCTCCAACTACTTTGCAGTTGTTACAGAAGTTAAACTAATAACCTTACGTGTGGGACTGAAACTGCCCCATGAAGAGACTCCTAGTTATATAAAGACTATATTGAATGTTTTGTTTAGTCTATTAACTTTCCCTCTGTGTCAGCCAGGAGTTTATTATACAGTGCTCCTCTCTTTCAATGTTTACAGCTCACATATCTCGTAAGATACATGAACATAAGTTGTAACCGTTTCAAAGCAGTATTTTGGAAATCCTCTGTTAACCTGTTTGAATTAGATGAAATACAATAATGAGACACATACTGAACAACAGGATGCAGTATATCATGACAGATTTAAATGTTTAAAAATTACATTTGAGGAGAAATATTTATATTCTCGTGGAAATATGAGCTTCTCTACTCAGTTTAGTCCCCCATCATCTTTCTCTGGACTGTATTTTCCTATACAGGGAGTCATTTCATTGATTTCAGTGGCCTGGGGAATCTAACTCAAAGTTGTCCCAGAAAGTATGTTGCTCTATGTATAATATGTGCCTTTGACCCAGAGTGAGAGTCACTGGGCTAGAACCTATTTTCCTTTTTCAGCTGGGTACATAGATGTAACAAAGGGCAAATTTTGTCAAGCTTATTTGAAACTATAGTTTAGAGATTGACTATAAGTGCATTAATCAATTGAACGCTGCAAAATAAAATCCATGACTGGAACCCCAGCACTCATTTTAGATAGGGAAGATAACCGTTACTATGATCCAAACAAGAACTCGTGAAACTAAACCTAGATATTAATGCAGACCTTGACAAAGTGAAGAAAGGAGATTATTTACCCAGAGAAGTAAACATAGGAGAGGAAAACTATGTTAATATGGCTAAGCAAATGAATGCAGATCCCAAAACACTTAGGTGTGTTTACACAGCAAAACAAAGGAGCGACTGTAACACGTGTTAGCGTACCTTCGCCAGTCTAATCTAGTTAGCATAGGTAACAATAACAGGAAAGATGGAGATGTTTTTTAGTATTAGCTAGCAACCAGAGTACAAGCCAAGGGGCCCTGGAGAGTTTGTACTGATTGGTATTACATCCTAATGCTTGTGCTGCTGTGTCTTCATCACCATGGTTACCCATGCTATCTAGATTAAGCCAGCCCAGGTATGGCTAGCACGTCCTTTGATCACACCTTCATTCTGCTGAGTGGACATATCCTAAGAAAGGTGAAGTCCAGTGATATCATCCTGGGTCTCAGGGGCACTTTGACAGGCAAACTAGCAACAGAAGACCAATTGCCTCAGAAGGACTCCTTCACACACTTCATAAAGCCCAGGCACAGGATATTCTATATTACTTGTTATATACCACACTCATTGTCACACTACTGAATCCCCTTCCAGAAGTGCATTGAGCAATGTGACTAACATTTCCCGCAGTAAATTTATTCTCTCTCTTTCACATGTGTTCTCTCGCATCCTATCCCGAAATTAAATTCTGAAATAACATGTTGGCCACATTCAATGAATAGGTGTCTTTGGAGGTTGTCTAGTGATTGACTGTACAGGACCAAGCCTGTGATCTAAGTAAGCAGAGGAGTGACAGCTGTGTGAACATTTTGTCTGCTAAATAGGTCATGATGTCATAGGGTCACACTTGAGTACCACCTTCTCTTATTAACATCAGCTGGGTCCTCAACACCTTTGAGAAAATATCTGCTTTTCCCTTACCCTGGAGACTCTCTGACTATATTTTAAAAACAAACCCAACACGGCTAATGGAAGTGATGCTTTCAACAGTACTACTTCCTTATGCAAAGGAAGTGCCATACTGCATTTAATAGCCTTCAACTACCTGAAGGGTGGTTACAAAGAAGATGGAGCTGGACTATTCTCAGTGGTGGCAGATGACAGAACAAGGAGCAATGGTCTCAAGTTGCAGGAAAGAGAAGTCTATCTTAAATATTAGGAAAATCTTACTCACAATTAGGAGGGTAGTAAAGAATTGGAGCAAGGTACCCGGAGAGGTTGTGAAATCTCCATCCTTAGCAATTTTTAAAGACCTGGATAAACAAAGCCGTAGCTGGGATGCTATAGTTGGGGACTGTCCTGCTTTGATTAGGGGATGGACTGGATAACCTCTTGAGGTCCCTTTATTTCTATGATTGTGTGTGTCCCCCCTATTTTAATTTGTGCTGTGGCAGTCCTAAGGATGTTACATCTACAGTCATGTCTGCAAAGTCCAAATGGGGGCAGCTGTGCAAGTGCAGGACAGCTGTATTGTGGGATGCCTATCATTTGGGGAAGGGGGGCTGAAACTCCATCTTCTACTTCCCAGGGACGTGCTAAGTGCCAAACCACAGGCGACATATTACTGCAAGTGCTGACCAGCCATCCTTTTCAAGCTGCTCTACTGGACAGACAGAGGTCTATTCAGTGAGAGTTTCTCTAGAGAAAGCGGTTTTTTTCCATTCCGTGATGTGCTACAAGTTTCTCACTCAACTTGAGATGGGGTCAATTCTCAGCTGGTGTAAAGCAGCATAGGAAGAGAGGTCAATAGAGTCACGCCAAGTTCACAGCAGCTGAGCAGTCCTAAGGGAGCCAATCAAGATCAGGGCTGCATTGTTCTAGGCATTGGACAAATGCATATAAAGAAACAATCACTGTTCTGATGAAATGACATTCTGAACAGACAAGACAGGCACAGGATGGGGGTGGGGAGGGGATACAAATATACAGACAGAACAAATAATATTAGCTCCACACCTGGAAGGGGGAGAAGATCTCTTTTGCCAAGATGGGTTTGTTATGAGTTTAACAAAACAGAAACTGAGGATGAAGACTGCAACCATAGAGAGCCCTTAACCTGATTTGCACAGAAGGTAGTACCAGCTGATCCAAAGGAAGGAGCAAAAAACCATTTAAGGCTGGGGCTAGCCATTACACATAAACTGGTTTAAGTGATCAGAAACTAGTTTAAACCTGTAACAGAACAGATGCTCAGTGCACACAAACCAGTTTGAAAATGGCTGAAACAGATTTGAAATAAACCTGGTTGAATCTATTCTTATCAATTTCATTTCAGACTTAACTGATTTAGGTCAAACTGGTTTAAGCAATGTCTGTTCAAGACCCCTTTAAGTTAAACCAGACTCCCCTAGTTACCCAGCATGATCTCTGGGCTGGGCAGGGCTCTCTGCTCCACAGCAGAACTGGCCCCTCCCCTCTGCTCCCTAGCTGGAGCTCTGGCAGAGACTGCAGGCATCTGCCTGGCTTCCCCCTGCTCCCCTCACCACTCCTTACTAAGCAGGGATTCCCCCTTCCCCTCTGCCTTACACAGACACCTCTCAGCGTCAGCTAGCATACCACAAGCTAGCTACAGTCCATGCTGTAGGAGACTGGACAAAGGCAGACAGGACTGTGTCTGCTTAGGTCTTTTTGGACCTAATCAACAGGTACCTAGTAAAGTCCCTCTCTTCCTTCCTTGGAAAAAGCTGTTTAAGAAGAGCTTGAACTAATGAAGAAAAGCTTTTTTTTTTTTGCTTTTTTTTTTTTAATGAACTGATTAACACTGAGTCAGGGGTGATAAACGCTGTGGTATCAACTGCCTGCTGGGCTTCTGGGGAGGGGGGGAACCCCTCCCTAATCAGAGCATCCTGTCCATGGGCCCCTCAACTCAGCACTGTGGAAGGGAAGGGAGGGCTGCTCTAGTGCCCTGCTTCTTCTAGCTTGAGCCACAGCAGGCATGTGCCTGCATTTTTCCAGTCCAGAGGGGATGTCTGTATGGTTACAAACTGGTTTAGCCTAGCCAGGTTAGACTAACCTGCAAAGATTGAATCAATTCAGGTTCAGGCTTTTTGAATGTCTGTCCCTAGCCTATCAGATAGTTGTGAGAAAATATAACTTTCATGGGAGGCTAGCAACTCAAGCCAATACTCCTGGATCATCATAGCTCAATCTAGTGTTTCAGCTACAACTTGTATCTGCACTTAAAAAGACACAAGTTAAAACCTCTTCACACTTCTAATGAGGCCTTTTTTTTAAATCTAAAAGTTCTAAGCAGAGCTGTTCTCTCTTGGAAAGACTATGGGAAGTTCAATACCAACCTCTTCACTATAGTTTCTCAGAATGTTCTCCAGCATCTACACCTTTCTGCCTCTCTTTTGTGTTCCTTGGCCAGTTTGTTAGTATCTTAAGAGATCTGTCAAAGGTGTGCAAGAGAGAAGGCACAATAGCCCATACCACAGACAATCCCTATAAGCTCTCATATTGGCCTTGGTACAACAGAAAAGTTTCCTGAAGTATGCTGACTGTTTCAGCTCTCCAACAGAGCCCTTGTTAATTTTTGCTTCTGGATTAGAAGTGATTTTTCTTTAATTATTAAACTTTGGGTGCCAGGAAAAAAAAGAAGAAAAAACACTCTGAGTGTGTTAACAGACAAATCTTTAATAGCTTTCAGTCCATTAACAAGATCAAGTGGGCCAAGAGACAGAGAAACTGTGGAGCTCAGCACAGGAAAGACATGCTTTAACCTAAATATATGACTTGTGCACGATCAGAAATCTTCTCATTCAGGTTAAATTTTATGAAGTATTTGCACTTTATGGGGATGGTTTCATTGCATGCAAGCTTGACACAACACTGGGGCATGGCCAGTTCCTTCAATAACCAGATTAATCCATTCAATAAATTAAATGTTCATGTAAGGACTTCATCACTTTACACCTTGGAGACAGAGAGCTTTTCCCCTTCGTGTTATCTGATACTACTTTTAAGAGGATTACCCTAGAGATAAAGGATTTCTGGAGACTGTCATTTTTTAAATGTTTATTCTTACATCTTTTATTTAATGAAAGTGAGGGTTTTTTCCCCCCCTGGAATTCAGTCGCTTTTTCAGAGCATTCATGGGCAGGCCTTATATTTGCAGGCATTGTTTAACAGTTCTGTTCCTTTCAGACAACCTTCCTCCCAAGGAATTAGTGAAGGAGTACATTGTTAAAGTAGTGCTTTTCAAGAAACACTGAGCTATAATGAAACCACGGCCAAGACACCAGAACATACGACACAAGAGTTTCCAATCAGTCTTGTAACCCATATGAGCACTCTTACTGAAGTCAGCCTTCATGAATATAGATTGTGGGAATCAGTCTGCCTTTTTAATTAATGAGTTATTCATTTCTGAAAATCGTTTGGGACAAATGTCCAGCCCTTACAAAATCTGCTTTGTTCACTACATCATTCCTTTTATTTTCTCCAAAAATATTGAAGCATTGAGCATTGTCAAGTCTCATGGACTTCACCAGCCAAGATCAAGGAATTGCCTTCTCAAAAGGAGCCTAGTACTTCACAGGATTAATCAGTAACTAAAATATACTTGAGAACACTCTTTCCTCTCTGATCAAGCTACCTAAGCTTCTGTTTCACACATACCTTAGCTAATTAATCTGAAAATTTAGTTGAATAGTTATTCAGATGTGCATAATGCCAAAGAGGTCCCGTTTTCTTTGTATCAAATACAATGGCAAATGTTAGTTACGCGTAGCAGATGACAGCACAGCCACAGAAAAGTAGGGCTGGAAGAAGACCTTGAGAGATTATTAGTCCTACCCCTCTGCTCAGAGGAATAGTCTCCTTTTAAACCAGTGGTTCTCAACCTTTTTAGATTCAAGGCACCCTTGAAAAAATGCCAGCACGCAGCTTTCACTCTTTTTTCACTACAGCAAATATTGTCTGCTGAAAAAAACCCGGAAAGTACGCAACAGGTCAGAAAATGTCTGGCACTGCAGCTTCCTATTTGAGATCTCTGGGTTTTTCTTGTGATTCATGTGTAGCATTTGTTCTCTGCGGCACTCTTAAATGGATCTTGTGGCACTCTGATTGAGAATCATTGTTCTACAGCAACCCTAATACTATGTTCGTCTAACTCGCATAAAAAGGCTTCCACTGATGGAGATTTCACTAGGGAACCTGTTCTACTGTCCAATTATCCTCAAAGTCAGAAATTTCTTCTTAACATCTAACCTAAGTATCCCTTTTTGCAATTTAAGCTCATGATTCGTTGTCCTGCCACCAATGAGTGCAGAAAGTAATTGACTGCCATCGTCTTTATTTGAATATTTATCAACTCTCCCTTCAATCTTCTCTTGAGGAAATCATCCAATTCTCTCAATATTTCCTCCTTTTCTCTAGGCCTTTAATCAGTTTTAGCACTTTTCTTTGCACTCTCTCCAGTTTGATCACATGAAAGCATAGCACACAATAGTCTGTATGGAGCATCACAGCTGACGGGTTGAAAGAGTCTCTTCCCATGATTTGCAGACAACACTGCTACTTTAGAAACTCTGTGAAATATGTTAAAACAGGAGATATTTTTAAAGGAAGTAGAATAGTGCTAAAATATTTGCTAACAAAATAAAGTTTCCACTAAGGAAAACACTTAGGCTATAATTGGTCCCATCCTTATGCAGGAATGGTACTTGAACACCTGTTTGCTGGTTGTCGTGAAGAGAAGTGGATTAAAATACATGCCAAAGTGCTGTCAAGCCCTGAATTTACCTAGTGTTAAGTGAATATGCTCTATTTAAGTTAGAAATTTTAAGTTGAAACCCAAAGGAATGATATAGCAGCTCATAACAGATGCCTGAGGGAGTTTTCTCGGCCTATGGTGCCTAGGAAAGTCCTGGTTCAAGTTTGCTTATGTGCTAGGATTGCCCTCTTTCTAGTGAATACTAAGCGATGATTAACTGACAAATATTTCAAAGTTAAACATTGATTTGCCTTTGCCTCCTTTTATTTCTGTCTTGAGTGACCTTTCAGATTATATTATTGAAGGAATGAAAGCATGCACCAACCACTGTACGTTTTACAGGAGAAAGAAACCCCTGCAGAATTCTCAATTCTTTAACCTGCAAATCTGCAAAAATCAAATCATCCACTGTAGTCAGTGGATGTTTTGGCCCATGATGATGTAAACTGTGTAGCTCTACTGAGGTGAACCAAGTCATCAATGGATCTCAGCTGAGGATCAAGCATAACATCCTGTGGGGAAAAAAGGAACTAAGTGAAATTCTGTTGTAGGTGTTTTACATGAGATCTGACTAGTTGGTCTTATGGTATCTTCAGACATTTAATAACTATCTATTAATCTATTTGCTTGGGCACTGGAAGGTCAGCGGGTAAGATATTATGGATGTATGCATGTGGTCACTGCCATTCTGCTTTAATTCTTTCCGCAATGTCCCAAATTTGGTCTGAGGCTGGTTGCTAGAGCACGATTAAAAATGATTTTTGTATCAGTTGTGCTGCTCTGTTAAGAAGCTTATAAAAATAATCATCCAACAAATGCCTAATTATGTGTACATGATGCGCCATTTGGCATCATTGCCAAAGGAAAATGGAAGTGTGCTGTATTTAAAAGCACTGAACATAAATCTTCTGAATTTTAGTCTTTGCTTTGCTCCCTTTTTTCACGCCTTCTGAGATTCGCTTCACTTCTCTGCTTTGTTTTCCAGTTCTAAAATAGGGACATTTTCTTCTTTTTAGTCATATCATGAAGATTAGTGGATTTTAATGGTAGCTTTATTTAAAATGACTCCAATTTAATAAGGCCCTGATCCAACAAAGCACTTAAGTATATACTTAACTTCCAGCAAGTAAGTAGCTCCCTGGATTTCACCAATGAAATCCAAGGAGTAAAAACTTAGTTCAATACCAAATACCTCAAAGCCTGCCTCTCCTCAGGAACTAAACTGGTCCTCACTCAGTTTTACCAGTAAGTTCCTTGGCAGATAGCCAGTTTTTTTAAGAAACCTAGACAGCTAGGGATAATTTATCCTGTTTGGCTGCAGTAGAGAATGCTTTCAACTCTTACCATTGTTGGGGCAGTAACAGCTATACCAGCAATGTTTTCAGGAAGGGCATGAGCAGTTGTGCAAGGTTATGAAAATGATTAAGAGCCAGCTTAACAGAAAGGACACAGGGGATAGAGGGAAGTTCTCAAGTCTTTATGGAATAAGAAAGGTCATCATGAGATGGGACAATTGATGTGTTTGGGATTTTACTCTGGATTTTCAACCAGCTTGTATAGAAGGCAATTAGGAGGGATGTACATTGATCATCTGGTCCCACGGGGCTGCATCACCGGTAGAGAGCAGGCTGGAAGTTGCTAAGTGGTTATATGCTGGCCTTCGAGGTTTTGGGTGATGTGATGATTCAGGTTATGCCTTGTCAGTCCATTAGAATTCAGATACCAAAGGAAACGAGCTTGGCAGTCTCTTTCCTCTTAGTGATTGTGAGTACAGTTAAGGCCCCACTCATTCCCTTCAATGTAATCTTAGCATTTGTCCATACCATTTATTTCAGATTAAGAGAAGTGGGTCAGAGCTGTCCCTACTGCAGCTCCACAGGCATGAGTGAAACTAAACTGATATACACCCTTTGGTCTCATTGTCTCTTTTTGTGCGAGTCAAGGAAGATGTTAGAGGTAAGAGAGTTACCCTGAGAAATTCCAGGAATAAAAGTCATGGTGTCAGAAACCACTAATAGTAACTGAGTTACCAACATGTGGAAAAAAGCAAGAGAATTAACAGCTAAAGATATCCTAAAAATCTTCCGTTACCCACATAGAAAACCAACTCATTGTTCATAAATAAAAAGAAACCCTTAGTTCATCACAAAAACTACAGCCCCAACTCTGACCCAAAGCAAATATTCTAGCTGTAGCTCTTGGACTAGCAGGTATGGTTTCCTGTCTTGTGACAGGGATATTAAGATTTAACCGTGAGCGTCAGGCCACAAAATGGTCCCACAAAATACATTTCAGCCTCTTTCCAATTGCAAACTGTTGTTCTTCACCTTTTTAAAAAAAACCTGAAAGTGCAGTGTCAGTAATCCTAGTAAACACGCGCAGAAACCTCTGCAGGGGGAGGAGGGAAATTGTGTGTGCACATACAAAAGATGCAAATGGAAGAACTGCACATACATCTTTTCATAAATACACATATGCATCTTCTTATTGAACATACAAAATGTTTTACAAAAAACAGTAATTATAAATTCTTTCCAGTTGATTCTAATCAGTCAATAAATATGTATATTTTTTGACTCATCTCATCCCTTAAGAGAAAATATTTAGATGATGAAATCATAATAAAGATACTATAAAACAATTTAAAACTGAGGTGAGTTAGAAGCTGTGTTGAGATGCTCTGCCACTATAAATCATGGAGATATGCCATTTACACCATCAGATGCATTTATTATAGTACTTTTTTTTTTTTTTTTTTTTTTTTTTTTTTTTAC
>JAGPOW010003648.1:100346860-100400621 GCA_030014935.1 Caiman crocodilus
TTTTTTTGCACTGCCAAAAAAAAACATGGTGAAATGCCATTACACCAACAACATTCATTTATTTTTGTAATTTTTTTTTTTTTTTTTTTTTTTTTTTTTTTTACGGGTATCAGCATCCATACCTGTTAAGGTTGATGGTCTGGAAATCTAGAGTTCTTATGAAAGTTATGTCATGTCCTAATTCAACTGTTTAGGTATGTTTATCATGTGCCTGAATCATTTCAGGCTGTATGTGGGCACACGCATGCATACACAGAAACCTGCCTTCACACATTTCCATTGGGACCACTTCCTACACCACTCTTTTTGCACAGATTGAAAGCATCTTGGAAAACTAAATGACACTCTACACATTGCTTTGGATACAGATGGACATTTTGTCCAATTGTCCCTTGTGTCAAAGTGTTTTACTTTTTCCCCCGCTATGTTAGAAACTTTCCTCTCCAAATATTTGTTCTGGGTAGCAGTATACAGAATAAGTCTTATGTTGATTATGTGCAGCCAGCATTCCTGAAATGTTACAGCTCAGCACAGAATTTGACCTGTAGCATAGTGGAGGAAAAGTTCAAACACAAACGAAGATATCCATCCCACAGCATGAATGCCAATAAGCAATTTCCTTTTCCCAGTCTACCATAGATTCTCATCTGATAGGCAATAAGAGACAGAACCTTTGCCAATTTTTTTTATATAACCCATAAAATTTCTCCAAGCAATTGTGCAGATTTCAAGCTTCCTTTTGATCAGTGTTTGCAACAATGAGTCTAGGTCTTGGCCTAGGTAGGGTTCCTAGATCCCAATGTATACAATGAAAAAGGTCCTAGCCTACAGAAAACCTTCTCATTAAAGCCTTAATCTGTTCCACTACATTCTTGCAAGACAGAATTATCCAGCGTTAGAGCATGCCTCCATAGTGAGCAGTAATAAGACCAATAGAAACAGCTTAAGTAATTGGATTGCTATATGGCACTGAATGTCTGACAACAAAAGATATCAATCTCTATTCTACCACCAATTCTGTTCCAGCAATGAATTCATTTAGTAATGCACTTGGAGGCTTGCAGTCCCTGCAGGAGAAATAACAGACTGAAAACACAAAAGGCAGGGCCCTCTGATGAGCACAGAAACAGCAACTGTGCTATTGCAAGAAGTTAATTACAGTGAACAAAGGCAGCAGACTATGACTTGTTGATCATTACCATAATCACATTACTACACACTTCTCTGATTCCCAGCAGAAGAGAGTTTGATTTTTTTAAATTTCTTTTTGGTTGGCATTGCATTCATTTCGTCACCTGAAATATATTGTAGGCAGGACCTCTCTCTGAAGATACTTGTCAGTTTTGAATTTGCTATGTTGAGCCTGTGTATGTTGAGTCTGTCTCTCCACTTGTGAATGGAGTGCAAAAGAAATTACGTAATAAGAAGAGTAGATCAACGTTTAAACAACATCTGTGTTCATCTGTTTGTATAAAAAAAGTGGGTTTTTTTAGGATTGTCGGTCTATAACTGTCTGCTTTTATGGCATATGGTTCTCACTCATAATGTGCTTTCATGACCTGATTTCTTTAGAGCATAATACTTTATGTATCCTTTACATAAGGAATAACACCCTAGGATCTTCTGCAAGCTTGATTTGTCCCTCAGTTACAACAGGTTTAGAGTAATGTAACTCCACTAACTTCAATGGAGTCATTCATGATTTATACCACATTTTATAGGAATTCTGGCCCCTTCTATTATAACTATTTAGTTTTTTCTAAATAGCCTGTGTGAAGAATAGTTTGAATTTAATGAGCTCTCCAGGTAATTGTGCATGCTAAAATGAATGTTAAAAAAAAATCAGATGGTACTAGAACATATTTTAAATTTCTCCTAGATGTAATGATAATGACATGATTTGAACAAAAAATTCTGTGCCTTTCTGAACCCCTCCCTTTCTGAAGAAGAAAAAGGTGACATTTGTCTTAGAAAATCCCAGCCTCGGTTCTATTGCATCTATGCCTCAGAGCCCATATTCTTATATGGTGTAAACCAGTCTGGCACCAAGTCAATGAACTTGACCCCAAGACACAAGTTAACAAACATGAAATATGACTTTACAGTGAAGCATTTCAAAAGTCCTTTAAATGGCATCGTGAATTTAATTCACTGCCATTTGCAATTACTTAAATGGCCCTTTGCTAAAAACTGTAGGGGACCATATAGAAGGCTCAGGTCAGCTTGTATAGAGCAATAAGTGCTTCTTAACTTTTGGTAAAAGGTGTAGTAGGGGAAAGGCCATAGAGAAGCTGGACATGGTTCTCTGGGTAGATGTGATATCTTTTATTAGACCATCTAAATAGTTGGAAAAATTGTTTTTTGCAAGCTTTTAGGCACAAATACGCTTCTTCAGGCAGAGAGACATAGAGAAGGTAGGAAATTCCCAGCCACTCCCAGAATCACCAACCCAATACCCTCCAGCTACAGTGCAACAATCAGTAGGGTGTGAGATCAACAAGATGGTAAACAAGATCTCACATAACTAATTTTAATTTGCTGGTTTGGTCAAGGCTATCTGAGAATGCAACCAATAACCAGGATGCCAAGTGCCAAGAAAGCAGAACATGTCTAGCTTTCATCCATGGTATTACTCTGGCTCCTATAGTCTGCATTGAGGGCCCAATCTATCCACTGATAAAGCTAATGAGAAGATGAGATCTTAGCTAAACAGCAGTCCACTTTTTGGGTAACCATGTGTTACAAAAAAACACATTTTTGTAACGCATGAAAAAAATCCAGTTGCAAAAAAACCAGTCAGTGGTTGTTAGAGAAGCTTCAGAGTGTTAACATTTATTCAGTAGCATGGCCGTGACCGGCATATAATTATCTTAAGTCAGTTGATGATGCATATCTGCACCCTGGCTCTGAACCATCCAACTCTTAATCAAAGGTAAGAAATTCTAGTGAAGCGCACACACTACCAGACCGAAGCCAACCAGCATCATTTCCACTCCTCTAGGCTCATTTTACCCACTCTGTGGCACCTGTAACCTTTTTTGCACCCCAAAAATCCCCTTGTCAGATTGGAGTTGGGAACCTAAGCTTCATAAAGTCTTTATGAAAAGCAACACATAGTATGAAAACCATTAGATGAAAAGTATAGGCCCATACCTATGTATGACCACAGTACAGCATGGTATGTCACCCACTGCTGGCTGGGATTGCCATTTGCACTATGATTTAAAACACCTCCATCCATGCCGTTCTTGCTGTATAGCTTCCATCCATGGCATTACTTTGGTACATGGTATTACCCCCCACCCCAATATTCCAGCAGAATCCATTGGACTCATCAGCGCCAAGGGATAAAAATACCTAGATCTTTGACTGTTTCATAGGAGCTAGGGTCAGGAAGGACCTGAACAGATCATGTAGCCTGACCCCCTGTCACAGGCAGGAATGAATGTGGTGTTCACAAGACCCAGACAGGTGATCATCCAACCTCCTCTTGAATTTGCTCAAGGTAGTGGCAAGGACCACCTCCCTGCAAAGTTGATTCCAGATTTTGGCCACCCTAGCTGTAAAATATTGCCTTCTGATCTCCAACCTAAACCTATTCTCCATCAGCTTTTTTTAGAGATGTGTTTCCATCTCTAAATCTCACAGGAGGATCAATATCATTATAGCTATTATACAGATGGGAAAGTGAGGTGCAAAAAGAAAAATGCATGAATTCATAGTGCATCATGTCAGAAAAGGACATAGGTCTCCACTCATTTGGCCTACCCTGACATCCATGCTGTTTATTCAAGACTCTCAATTGGAGTTCTTAACATTACAGATTCGAGTTTGTAATAGAAGGCATTGCTGGTTTACAAATACCAAATGGTACAGACAACTCTGTACGTGGCTTACTGATTAAAATCAGTAGCATTTCAAGCTCTCTTAAGACTTGCAGATTTATATTTTAAGCAAGGAGAACAATTTATTTCAACAATGATCTCCAGGCAAATTAAATTATGTGCTTTTAGGGCTCTGTTCCCCACAAAATTAAGAGTGCTGGGTGCCAGCCATGAAGCTCCATGATCCTTTGAGACTCAGCATTGACACAAACTAATCCTGATTCAAGAGAATTAATGGTCTCTTTCCCATGGCCACAAAATGCCATTTCTGACCTTCCACTCAACTCCACCATTTGCACAAATCCTTTTGGCTTCCCCCTACTTGACCCTTAGCAAATTGCAATGGATATTTAAGGCACATGACTTCCAAGGACTCCAGTGAGCACGCTCAGTGGTTGAAGTCATGACAGTAGGAGTTAGGATTGATTGGTTGCAAGCCAGATGCCCTAAAGCCATAGAATTTCTTAAGGGTCTCTGCTTTTAAAATGTAGTAAAAGAATAAAGATATATTGAGGGTGTAGCATGCTTCAGTGTGAGAAGAATTCCACCAAGGATACTGCAAGCTTTTTGTTTTTCAAGGAGTAAAACTGAAGAGCTTTTTCTGTATCTTAGTGGATGGGACACTAACTCCAGATAGCGAGCTAGGAATGTATTAATCATCCATAGAGGGTTATAGTTTTTGGCCCTGATGAATCAGACTGAAAGTTCAGAGGCAACAAGGCACTGGTGAACTCTCACTAAGGAATCAGCTGTTCACGTCCATGACTTGCAGAACTAAAACTAAGAGGGGTGCTAAGGACTAGGTAAGGAAGCTGGCAAATAGCCACCACTGGGGTTTTTGCAGCAGGAGAAAAAGGTGGATCTCTCATGAAAAAGACTGTTTTCATATGAGTGCTTCCCCTGCTTCTCCATCCATTATTTCTACTCCCTCGATTTCAGCTTTTGCTCTCACATCCCTTTTATAGTTTTGCAGCTTGGATTCAGTAAACAAAAGCTAGTTGTTCTGTGGGTACTGGACTTGTTCCTGTTCTTTCCACCACAGACCATGTTCACTTGAAATAAGCCATTCACTCTGGTTACTGCTTAGTGCCAGCAGCAAGATGTCCTAAAGACAAGGGAGAAGGCAAGCCATTCTAATGCATGCACTCCAGAATTGAAGATACGAAATCTATGATTTCCCTCCAGCAAATATTAAAACTGTAATGTGATCTTTGCGTAGAAGACCACATGCCTGGAACCAAAGATGTTTCAGCACCACCATAATATGAATCATACAAGCTTACCTACAGCAATATTAAAAAAAAAAACAGGGTTTCTGTCAGGCTGAAAAGTCACTTTAATGCTGATGTTCTCGTGCAGCTTAAAATGCATTTAATTTTGACTCAGATACATTAGAAGTTAAAAAAGAATGTACTGAATAAGTTAAATGCTGTAAATAAAGTCTAGTCTCAACTTCTGTTTATAATATGTTTATATTAAGTTAAAATATTATTTCTTTTTTTCTTAAGTCATTACAAAAATCCCTTGCCTGAAATATGGCTCAGGCCACCCTCTCTCTAAGAAACGAAATGGATCCAGGGATAGGCAGCAAAAATATTTAGGGGCCTGAAGAGATTTCTGTATAAGGAGGTTGGGGTGACCAGTTTAAAGAGAAGTTAGGAAACAAGACAGGAGTATCCAATATCATACAGAAAGCAAATCATATGCTCCTTTCTGCTATCTTTCCAAATGCAATCAAAAGGTAATGCATTTAAATCTGATTAAAAAAATAATCCCTGTTACAAGATGCACATTCATTTTTTCGAACTCATTGCCAAGAAGGGCCAAAATCTCAGGATTCCAAATAAGTAAATAGCTTTTATGTGACTAAGGAGAAAATTCAATAGGTACATTAGATAAGCTAAGATAAAATTAAGACAGCAGACCCAGGTGCTTTGGCATGTAAAAAAAAGGGTAACTGAAAGGGGCAAGAAGAAACTTCTGTGGTAGGCTAGTACGTGTTCATCAAGGGAATTTTTTACTCTTTTATGTGAAGCACATTACTGAACTGTTGCTACAAGACACTGAACTATATAGGCTATTGGTCAGGCCTGGAACAAACAGTGTTTGTTCCTCTATTGTTTTCCTTCTTACATGAAGACGTTCCTCATAGCAAATATACTACCTCTGCTTATCAATAGCACTTTTCTCTTAGTTCACAACCATTCAAAAAAGAAAAAAAAAATCTTTGGACACCAGGCAACTGCTGGGAAAGTGCTGCTTATGCAAAAATTATACTGCATTATAATTTTTCATTGACAAAATGCTAAGGTCTATTTTGAGCATGCTTAGCTTATTATGACCTAGAAGTATAACTGGATACTATGAAGCAACTAAATTGCAATAGGAAGAATAGCTATGCTAATAGTTATGTAAAAGAAGCTTGTTCTCCTGCTTAAAGATCTTCTAAAGAAGCTTTTAATCATCTGTATGTCTACTTCCTTGTAAAACTGGTAAGTTTGTAAGTGCAAGTTAACCACAATCAAGCTACACAATACAGCATCCTATTTGGAGCGTCCCACAGTTGAGACATGTCAAATAAGACTTTCCTCTCCCCCCTTGAGTTCTGAAGCTATTTTTTAAAACCAATGCTAACTGAACCATGAGTGAAAGCGTAGCCTTTATCTGGCAAGATTTTGGGCCACATGTTCAATGAGGATTTCTAGCACCGGCTTAACTAGCCAGAGCAGTAGTACAAATGCTGTTAGTTTTTAAGTTAAAAACATACTTGAACACCTGGTCTGGACTGGCTCTCCAAATACTTGGGCACGCTCAGTTCTGAAACAGACTCGCATGCTACTTCATGCAAGAACAATCTGTGCCTCAGTGTGTCCATCTCTAAACTAGGAATGATAAGGTCTCTTTCCTCCTTTCCTTTTTCTTTCTTTCTTTGAAGCAAGGATGATGGTCTCTTGCTATGAAACAATTAGGTTACACTTGGCACATCAGAACCGTGATCTCAGTTAGGGCCTCAAGGTGCTACTATAAGAAGGTACGTCTTGCAGGGCTCCGAAATTCAGTTTTGCCTGTGTGTTTCAGAGACTTGGAGGAATGCCCAAGCTGTTTGCCTGCCTGCCTGCCTGCCTGCTTTCCACAGTTACTCATATAAACTATGAGTAGTTACTACATAGCAAGAATGTGTAGAGAAGATCTATCCAAAGCAAAGTGAATTCAGTAGCATTAAGATCCTCAAGTAGAGCCCACAGGGTCAGTGGAAGACTTCTTGCAGGTAACTGGTGATATACTTTGCACAAATTACATAGCAGCCTACCCAGCCCAGCTAAAGCATCCATTCCTTCAGCATCACTTCCTCTCCAATAGCTCTCTCAACTTTATTACGTGTTCATTGTTGAAGTGACCTAATCTTCTACAGAAAACATTCCCCCCTTAAATTTCACACCAGTACAAGATAAGAGCCTTTCACCCAAACCCTGACTAGGTACAACCTTTCCAAAGCTACTTCCCCTGAAAAAGGGAAAAACACCCTATTCACAGCCCTGCAAGCTGCTCTTATACCCATCACTCCCCAGCAAAGTTTTGTCACATGACTTCAGCCTTCATCTCCTTCACCTGCGGAGGTGAGCCAAGCCTGGCACAGCTGCATCTGAGCACAATCCTCTTACAGAGCCATTTCCTCTCCTGAGAAGGCCCTGTTAAATAAAGACACAAGGGGTTGGGCTTCTGTGTAATTACTGTTTATAGTCTATATGTGCTGTAGACTTACAGCATTGTATATGCCAGTATTGATAATTACACTGCACAAAAGAAGAGGTTGATTATAAATAACCGTTCCATGGGATCAGAAACAAAGTTCATGCTGTCCCCAGACAGGCGCAACAGAATCCCTCTGTGCTTTGCCTCCCCGTTTTACGGCTCTTCCTTCCAAAGGCCAGTGATCTCTATAGAAAGAGGGCAGGGTGCAGCCTGCTTCAGAATGGGATTGTGTGAAGGATGCGTATCCAGCCCAGCGTCAGAATCTAGGCTTCGCACCTTTATGCAGTTTATATGAGCAAACATCCTGATCACACTGGGATAGTCCTGCTTTTCAGGGTCCATGCTGCAGCCCCAAACCATTTTTCAGTGTAAGCCTAGGACTAGGTCTATGGCCCTGGTCTGAACCTCAGTAACATTGCTTCGTGAGTGCAGCATAGCACTGATTTCCACTGCTGTCAAGCCCTAGCTCCTTTCTCTCACCAACTGCTTCCCAGAAAAAACACTAGGCAAGACATAAGGCAGAAACATTTTGCTTGCCAGGCTAAGACCTTCCAAATGGTTCTGCCCTGCTGGAAAGTGCTTTGGGCCTAGCTAGGCCCCATGGGATTTAGCAACCTGGCATAGGGGGGAGAAGAAAGAGGGAGAGCTTGCTAGGAAAGAAAAGAGAACGTGGGAGGGAAAACAGAGAGCCTAGAACCTGAGAGAGAGAATGGAGCAAGGGTGCCGGGGAAACAAGATGAAGAGAAGGAAAAAAACGGGTGCAAAAGGAGGGAGAAGGGTAAACTGTGAGTAAGATAGGAGGCAGTGCCAGGAGGGTGCATAGACAAAAAAACTAAAAAAGTAACAAGGAAGGAGGCATCCCAGGGAGTGCAGGAAGAGTGGAGATATGATTTCCTTACTCTGTGCATTTCCCCCCCGTGTGGTATTTCCCCCTCTCTGCACTTTTCCACAAAAAGTGGAAATACCCTGAGTAGACTTCCAAGTTGAGGATACTGCTTCTGAGGCGGAAAGGATATTTGCACAGAGGGGTAACATAGCTCTTCTCCTCAAAGTGTACTCTAGATTATGCCTTTCAATGGCTTACTTTCATGCAGTTCTTCTCTACCCTCTCCCATGAAAACTTTTCTGCTGGTCATAGTTACCAGGAGCAAAGAGGTATACAATTTTCCCCTGGACTGGAAAGCATTACTCTGACAACGAAAAGAGTTGCATAAATCCCTCTCATGTGGTGTGCTGTCTTTAGCAAACCTAGCTCAGACTTGGAGGGAAATCCTCTTTCAGCAATTAAATATTTTTGTTTGCAACCTGAAGTCGCATAAATAAAGACCACATTTGAAAAACCAGAGTCAAATCACTTTGTGAACCTCTTTTTTTTTTTTAAGCTTTGACTTTACATTGCTAGTCATGGTCTGATGGCACTGTGTTTTGTCAGGGACAGTCTTCACCACGTTTGAGGCAGATAGTTTGGAACAACTCTACAACCCAGCTACGTATGACTTGCCTACAGCTACAAACTTGTGCAATCACTTGCCATTACTGACTGAAATATATTCACAGCGCTCACAGAACATGGAAAGCACCACTTCTAAATAAAACATCGTGCTTCGAATCACAGTATAGGGGATCTGTCAGCTCTGATTTCCCTTCTTAATGTTTTAGTAATGGGTCTAACATTTTTTTACAAGCATCTAACTTGTTAATTGATAGTGTTTATTCTTGGCTATTAGAGTTAAGGGAGCCTACGTTGGCCACAGTACAAACATCCCTCTTGCTGCAAGCTGCCTTTTTGTCTGGCAATCCGATACACAGAGTCTATTGACTGGTCCACTGCTCACACAGAGATGAGCCGCTCCCAAGACAGAGATTAAACTTTCGCTGGATTGCATTCAAGCTAAAGTGGCAGTAACCACTTTTTAAAAACTTTCTAATGATCTCCTCCAATGTATTGGAGGAAAAAAATGTGGGGCTAGATCCCCAGTTGGTATAGCTTAGCACATTCTGATTCCTAGAAACGATGCTGATTTACACCAGTTAAGTATTTACTGATTTACACCTGCTGCGTGCTATATCCTAATGAAAGAGTTCAAGGGAGTAAGGCTGATGTCCTAGGTAGGTAAGTTTTTGGTGGGGGTGGCCTTTAAAATAAAACAAAATCATGCAGAAAGCCACTTCTTTTTCTACTAAAATCAGTGACAAAATTGCTATTAATGTTGGTAGGTATAGGATTCTGCTCCTCGGGGCAAACAGAAATTCAAAGCAGTTCATTTGCAACTTGATTCTGTGAGGTGCTGAGCATCTCCTGAGAAATACTGACTGTTTGATGCTAATAGCGTGTGGCACCAGCTGCAAGCAATCTGCATGCAGTGATATAGTACTTGGCAGGATCAGGTGTGTGAGTTTCCTCCAGATGGTAAATGTGGAGTCAGAGCTTCATCTGGAAGAAACAGGTAATGAATGGATTGCATGGGGGGGGGGGCAGTCCATTGAACTCAGTGAAGCTGTGCTGATTTCCAACTATAGAGGATCCAGCCTCTGGGTGTACATCCCTGGCAGCACTGTCCTTACTACTTAATTTCATTTCATCTCTGTACTAGAATGCCCTTCCCAAAGTGCAAACCAGCTATGGGCATATGTAGCTTTGTGCAGACTTCAGGAGAAACTGGGCAGGTGCCTGGCTGAGAAACAGCCCCGACATACTCTGTGAACTTTACAGGATGCGAGCAGTGAGGCCAGCCCCTGCCATAGACAGCAATGGAAATTGGGTCTGTGTAAGGACTAGCCTCTAAACTCACTTCTTACCCATGGTAATATAGGAAGGGAAAGACTATTCTGAGTTACAGCAGATGGAGGAATGAAGTCAACACAGTACACGTCCCTCCCTCATGCCACCCCGGAGCCTGGGGAAGTCACTCTGCCTTGGCTCCAGGGAACGCAGCCTTGTAGTATTTCAAGGGGCATATGGCAGGGGGAGGGACCAGGGAGTCATCATTCTTTGTATGCTGCTCCCCAAGTGACTGTGTGCAAATTAGCACTGCTCAAAGAAGCACTGGCTTGTCATGCATCTGACTGAATATGCCTGGATGAAGTAGAGAGCCTCCTGTTGCCTGCTGCCAAACCACCTGTTGCAAGGGCCAGAGCATCCTCAGTTCCTCTTAAAGTCAATGGGAATTTTGCCTGGAGAATACAGGGGGGGGGGGGGGCTGAGGAGATGTGTCCAGGCAGCAGCGGAACAGGAAAGACAAAAATGAAGGTGACAAGACCTCAAGATTACAAAAAAGCACTTGTATTGCTAAATGGATTGTAAGTCCATCCCTGGTTTCTCAGATCCACTTGTTTGTCTCTCATACCCTAGCATTGTGGGAACAAACTCATAGTTGTCCAGAAATTTTTCAATAATATGTACCTTCTCTACTCCCTTGAGTGTGGGTATGAGGCAGGACACTATATAGTTCTTATTCAGGTATTCATTAGGCTAATGAGTGCAAATGCACTTCATTAACATACTTAAATAAGGGCAGCAGTACGCATGTGTGTGTATGTACACACATACACACACATGTATGCTTTATTGCTCTTATTTAGGTATAGTATTCAAGTATACCACATACATACACGCTCTCTCCCCCCATATACACACATTAATGCAATTATAATTACATCTATCACTGTTAAGACAGCAAATATGTGTGCACTTAAAAATTGTTAGAATTATTATATGATTATTGTCATTAGAGGTGATTTAAACATTATTTATTTAAATGCTTATTTAACATTTTTTATTTGCTTTTTAAAAGTATTACTGGATTAGGTTTCAGCTTAGTAGCCTAATAAATATGTATATCTATTTCACTGTTTTTAGAGCAAGAAACCACAAACATATTGTAAATGTTTTACATATGGAGTAAAATCCTAACTTTAAGGGTCATTCTGAAAGAAAAAGCCATGGGTCAAATTCTCTGTCGATGGAAGAAGACAGACCACAGATGTGGCAAATGGAAGCATTCCTGCTTACGCCAACTAAAAACTGGCCTGAAAATTTTAAAATGTCTGTTAGCTAGATAATATCTACAGTAGATATTCCTTAATATATTTGTATTTCTGCATGTGTGCATGTGTAGGCAATGCATAAACATGAATCACTCTTAACTTTAATTCCAACCTGAAACGCATTGATTTCTTTTCTCTAATTGAACAGAATAAGAGCCTTATCTTACACCAGTGAAGTCAATGGGAGGTCTGCCACTGGTTTCAACGGACTCAGGATCAGGTACAAGAAAGCAAAAGAAAAATAAGCAGCAAATTGCAGAACAGAAAGCAAGCATTAGAGAGATCTGAAACAGAGCACATCTTTTGTATGCTGTGTTATGAACAAAAGCGTGCAAAGAAAAAGACTGGGGAAAAAATCAGGGAAAAGCCCTATAGTCTCGTGTATCTTCTCTAAAAATCTAGCATTCAGTTTCAGTGTAATGTGAACAGACCTATCCATTTACAAAAGCTCCCCTCTTCCCACCAGCCCTGTTTGTTATTTTATGTGTTTCTGCATCATTTGCAGAGTTTGCTTTGATCTACATTCCTCCTGGATGTGTGGTTTCCTTTTCAGCTACCAAAAGGAAAACTATTTGGTTGGAAAAGTTGCTTTTTTTTGAAGTTTTGCTACCCCAAAGTACCTATTTTTAATCAAAATGCTTGCAACTCTTCAGTACCATTTGCCTTCCCTGGAGGAAAGCTACTTGTGAATAAAATACCTCCTCATATTTTAATAAAATAGACTAGAGTCTCAACTGGCTCCATTTGCTTTGACGTTAAATTGTCTTTCTACACCAACAGAAAATCTGACCTGGGATTTTTTATTTAAGGGCCATCCTGAAAAACGTCAGGATTTTACTCTATATGTGAAACACTCCGGTAGGTAAGTGCTGTAGTCTAAATTATCAGCAGCATGGGCACATAAGCACCGTCTCAGGGCTTCTTTACTTCCACACTATTTTCACTTCACTTTCCTTTTTAACTAGCCAAATACACCTTAGTAGGGGCAAGAATGCATCCTATATAATTTGTAATATGACTAACAAACCTCTCATGTACTGTGTATGAGGCTGAGCACATAAGCCTGGCCCATTTTAATCCTTCTTTTGTTAACAAGTAGCACACGTTACGGGCAAGCTAGAAATAGTCCAGAGACAAAACATAGTTCATAAAAACAGGTAAACAATCTTCAAATGAGAATAAAAGACAGGACACATTCTGACATCCTTGGAATGACTCTTTGACTGGAAAACAGGATATATTCTTCAAGGACCTTGAAAGTATACAGTCTCAGGGGAGAGCTGGAAAATAGACCCTCTCCTCCATGGGTTAGGCAGCGGGAGTCAACTTGGGAAACTGGTTAGACAAACAAAGACCTAGAGAGAAGAAAAAAAAAGAGTAAATGAATTTGCCTCTGTTTCTTTAATAGGATCCTGACTTCATGTTGAGTGTTGCATCGGGAATTTTGTTTCAAGTTCACATGAACATTAGCCAGCATCACAAATATTGGAGAGCAGAAGCAACTCCTATGAACAGACTAATCTACTGCTCCGAGAATATTCTTGATGTTGTAGCCTAAAGCTAGCATAACTTTTTGAGGGCCATCGCTGTTCCTTCCAAAAAAAATAACAGCAAACATAAAAGTATCCACCTCCCCACAACTGATTCATAATCCATTCTACCAAAGCAAGCATAGAAAACGGGATGTGTGCGTGTGGGATACACATACATTTACTCACATGTACGTATCAACACAAATGTACACATAATCTATGTGTTATTTCACTTCTTTTGACGGACAAAATACTAGAATTCTGTCTGTGTAAACCTGCGAGCAAAGGCAGTGTTTAAAATAAATTTCCTCCTTCAAAAACACGTGTGCGCGTACACACATACATACACACACACACTTGGAGGAGGGAAAGTTGGTTCTACTTTTGATGAGGGAAGAAAATTTCCTAGCAAGATAAGTTTCTGAGAAATCTTCTACGCACGTGAAGGTGAAGTGGAGTGATCCTTTGAAGGCATGTTGTTATGGACCCGACAGAAAGATACATGCAGAAAAATACAGAGCTGTCGCGGAAGAGTGTCTGAAATGATGAGTGCTATTTGAGAAGAGCTCCCCTCCTCACAGGATAAACCAGACTAATTTAACACGCACACAAATACAATGAGAAACACATTCATACTTACAAACAGGCTTCTTTCACTAAAAACAAATTGAGCATCTGAAAGAGGATGATACATTGGAAGAGCCCAATCCTGCACTTTTGTCTAGGAGTACTGATTCAGGCTTTGATCCCAAGCCTCTTGAAGACGATGCAAATGAACTCCAATAGGCTGTGGATCAGGCCATGGCACATTCTGATAGGGTACGTCTACACGTGCAATTGCAGTGCCTGAATAAACTGTAGCTTATCACTCTGGAATTAATTGCTCTGGGCACACATTCAAACAGCACACCCGGGAGCAATTAACTCCGGAGCAATAAGTTCTGCAGTTTATTCAGGCACAGCACGTGGAGCAGCCCCGGCTGGCAGACGGACCCGGGGGGTCTGTGCGCCAGCCCAGGGCTGCTCCCCCTGGCTCAGTATGCTGCGGAGGGGCTGGTTGAGGCACAAGTGAGCTTCCGTGTAGGGGCTAGCCAGCAGGCAACCCGCACACTGAGGCACCAGCTAGCCAGGCAGCATCTATACATGCACTGCTGTGTTTTTTATTCTGCAGTAGGATAGGACTTAGACATACAACAGCCACACATGGATAGTACTTGTAAATACCAGTACTATCCTGATGAGGAGTAACTTAGCTGACTGCAGCTTAATTGAGGCATGTGTGTAGGTGCCAAGAAGTTTACTGTGCAGCCAATCAGACAACTGCACAGTAAACATTTTGTGTAGATGCACCCATATATAATGACTTGTGCTTTGTGTATTAATTCTACTAAGAGATACTTAACGGTGCTGTAAAAAGATAGCTGAATAAAGAATAAATATACCCACACTATCCCATGGCTGTACATACAGCTGTATTTAAAAAAATAGATTTGTTTATTTAATAGCTTTTAACATGCTTAATAATTCAGGGTCTGCTCCAAAGCCTCTTGAAAACAATGAAAATGAACTCCAATAGGCTTTGGATCAGGCCATTTCAGGTTCTGACAGGGTATGTCTACGTGTGCAGTTACAGTGCCTGAATAAACTGTAGCTTATCGCGCCAGAGTGAATTGCTCCTTCACAAAGACCCCCACGAAGGACAAGGAGATGAGGAGTGAAAGGGTTTGCGTCTCCTGGAGGAGGCTGCTCTGAGCGGAGCTTGCTGCTTTGTGTGACTTTTATCTCCCGGACACTTAATGAAAATTCTGCGGAGAGGAAAAGAATCTGAGAACTGAGCTGTGTCAGTTAACACCAAAGCACTTACATCCCAGATTGAACAAATTGGTCATCCTGGATCCTGCCCACAGCAGCAAGCCTGACCTCATGGGTGGTCAGGCCACCCACCTTTGAAGCTGTAATTAATGAGAGCTTTCCTCAAACATTTTCCTGAGAAGGTATATTTTGTTCTCGAAAAGGGAAAAAAGCAGGAAGTCATGAAAACATGTCCGACTCCTACCACCACCACCCAGGTGATCTGTCCTAATGCACTGACGTAGCTGGTGACCTGCTCCAAAAACCAAAGCCTCAAGGGAAGCAGGACCCACAGTAAGGCCTTGCTGGTACAGGCAACCAACTGGGTCTTAGGGTAGAGGGAAGTGGTGGCAGATGACAGAACAAGGAGCAATGGGCTCAGGTTGCAGCAAAGGGCATTTAAGTTACACATCAGGAAAAACTCTCTCAGTCGGAGAGTGGCGAAGCACTGGAAGAGGTTACCCAGAGAGGTGGTGGAGTCTCCATCCTTGGAGGTTTTTAAGACCCAGCTTGACAAAGTCTTTGTAGGAATGATCCAGTCAGGGCTGGTCCTGCCTTGAGCAGGGGGTTGGACTAGATGACCTCCTGAGGTCCCTTCCAACCCTCATTTTCTAGGACTCTGTGATGAGGATGCAGTGTAGCTTAGTGGCCCCGCAGCTGGGTGCCCTCAGCTCCTGATCCATTCTCAGGCAAATGAGCAGTGCCCCCAGCAGCGTTGCTGGGGAGGTATGGAGCATAGGGTATATTAACTCCAGAACAGCACAAAAAGCATTCCTCTTCCCTTCTCCTTGCATTAGTCCCTTTGAGCCAGTCCAATATTGTGACTTAGATAGGGTGGGGGAGTTACTGAATTGCCAGTCTGTCCCTTCAGCTCTTCAAACCTGCATTGGGTTAAGGAACAGCTGTGCTGTGAAAAGCTATTCCATGCTCCCTTGGGCAGGTAGCAAAGAGGAGCCGCCTTCTTTTTTCACCAGAGGTTCCCCATTTGCAATGTGGAAATAAATCCAGGAGCAGTCATGCCTTCTCACCCATGCCTCTCCATGAGAGGCCAGGGTGAGAAGCATGGAAGAAATGCCAAGTATTGTTAAATGAATGAACTGATGTAGTTATTATCTTATTCATATCTTTCGCATTATGTAACAGTATCAGGTTTATTTGCCACCTGGCCCCAAAGAAAATTGCTAGAACATAATCCAGCCCCTGACTGTTCAGAGGTTGGACAGCCTTGGCCTAAGTTGTAGTGAATGAGAAGAATTCATAATTGGGGGCACCTCAGAAAGGCTGGAAATGTGCATGACGGGTACTCCATGCCCTTGTCACAGAAAAAAAATATCTCCCTGAGCAGTGTTTCTCCCCCATAAAAGGCTGCACTGTTTCCCTCTGGGAGCTTTGCCAGAGAACAATTGTGTCTTCCTCATATCTATTAGTATTTTTTGCTTTGAGATAGTGTCTTTGGGCCTGTTACAGACCATGGCCCCATTGTGCTAGATGATACACAGACACACAATTGTCCCTACCCCAAAGAGCCATCTCATTGTATGATCAGGAGAAACTTTTAGTTTTGGGGCAAAATTTAAGAACTCTTATAATTTAAATTGTAAAGGGGGGTGTGTGTGCAAAGAGCATTGGTAAACTAGGAGCATGAACTGCCAGAAGTCATTACTGGAGATGAGATAGGATGGGGGCACTTCAAAATTATACTGCTATGGCCCACAGAGAGCAGTGTCTTGTACCTAAACTATAGTGCATCAAGCTGTACCTCAGATGTGCTGGCTACCGTCTTCTGCATTGTCAGTACCAACTTGAATCCTTAAAAGATTTGAAACTGATCCACTTTGGTGATTAGTTTGATCCAGAGAGAGAGACAGAGGAGCAGGCTTTAATGGGAATGGGGCCAGGCAGGCAGGTGTTAAAACACTTCAGAGAACGTTAGCTTTGGAAGAAAGAATTGGTATCTCAGGGGATTAGTAATGAGATACTGAGCCCCTTAGCTCTAGGTCACTAGACTGAATATGGGCCAGGTCAGTAGAGATCAAAAGCTACTGGTTTTGTTGGCCTTTACAAAATAAGTCAGTGGTCTTACTCCAGTTCCTATTAGCCAGGTATCCACGAGCACTGGCGATCATTGGCACCACTTCCTAAAAAAAAATTAAGTGCTGAATGGACATAGATGCTGCCCAGCTAAGGAACATGATCACCTGGAATTTGGGAGATGGGCTTCATTCTCCAAGAGATTTCTTGTATAACCTGAAGCAGATCTAGGGATGGATGCTCAAAGCTTTGTAAGCACCTTGCTTCCATTAATTCCAGTGGGGAGATGGGCACCAAATAGGAGTTGGGCTGGCACCTAAATACCATTGCCAGCATGGGCCTTGGTCTTTATTTTCCATGGGCTCCCAGGTGCAAAGTGGGGATACTAGCACTCTCAGGGATGATGGGAGGACGGCTACATTAAAGACTACAAAGCGTTTTCATATGATAGCGACAGAGGCCATAGGAGAACTTAAGGTACATTGCTGAAACTTTCCTCTTGCCCAAGGAAAGTGAAAACCAATGCGTGCAAGTGGGATGTGCTTGTTCTGTGACTACATGCAAGACAACCATCTTCAAGGCTTTCTGGCCTGCCCCTTTCAAGGCTATTGATTCCACTGAGCAAGATATAGTTTCCAAAATGAAAGCATTGCCTCTGGGGTTTCAGGGAACTGTAACAAGGAACTGAGTTGCACCAGCTTTCATATTCCTCATGGAAGATAGCTGGGATGGAATTCTAGGGCTTGGGTTATGCAGGAGGTCAAACCAGATGATCATAATGGTGCTTCCTGGCTATACAACTCTATGAATTGAAGAAATCAGAGAATTAATCCCGAGGTATTGATCACTACCAAAAGCAGCCTAGGAGACTGCACAGCTCAGAAATGGGGTCTGAAATGGTAGTGTAAACCTATGTTTTTGAACCAGATGACATTTTGCCTTCTTTGTCGCTCCTTTGGGATACGGAGGGAGTTGTGGGTTATTATAATAATAAACCCAGTCTACTCTCAATGATGCCTTAGAACATTGCCTCTTACAGAGGTGCGTGAAGGATTGAGAGACACTAGTATTTTCAAACTGGATTAAGTCTTTCAAAAGCTAATAGGTTTCCAATGAGTTGCAGTTCTGCCACTGCAGCTGCTCTAATTTGAGAATAAAAGAATGCAGGCTTTGTGCCTAGGGACCTGCTATTGATCTGAGCAAGTGGGATGGGGAATAGGAGGGTTATCCTCCTTTGAGCTGGGATGGGGGCATTCTTTTCAAAGTCACATTATCTACTAGTAACAACAAAGCCTAACCCCACGACATGCTGCTCTATACAGGATTGCACTTGTTGAGGACTAAAAGCATTAAAGAAAGGGAGAAAGTCCTCTGCTACCTTGTGCTACTTGCTGCATTGTGGATCCACAGGACTCAACAGATGGGTCTCGAGACTCTCTGATTAGGAAATTGCCCCTACCGCCACCCCTGCATCTGGTCCCCCACCCCACCCAGTGCCTCACACTCATTAGCATATCAGGTTCACGGATTCCTTAGCACGTGCTCCCAATAAATATTTGAAAGAAAGGGGTTTGGGCGGCTGGGGGAGAGAAGAGGGAAGCCATTGCTTTGAATGGCTATAAGAGAGGATTGTCCCTGAGGCTGATAAATCCTTCCCACCCACACACCCCCTGCCCTCCCTGGGAAGGAGAGAAGACAATGGAAGGCAGCCAACCACAGACTCTGACTTAAAGGGACAGGTGTGGAACTGCTTCTATTCAAACTGTGGCAGAAACGCGGTCATTTGTTCCCCTCTGCCACAGTAAATAAAAGTAATCATTAAGGTTATAAAATCCAAGCAACACGCAGATTGTAGGCTGAAGAAATTTTGAGGGGGGCTTTATTTTCCCCTGTTTCAGAGTCTAAACTCATGGGCCTACCACTAATCTCTAGTAAATAGGTGCATCCCCATTCTCTCCGGTGCAGTTGCCACTGACTTGAACCCCACTTCACTTCAGCAGCCCATCTGTTTCTCACTCGGAGTAGCACAAACACATGGGCTTCCATTGCACCTAGACTTCACTGAGGGTTTAAACATGTCCTGGCTGTGGCGAGTGAAGGGAGAGTCAACTTCCTTCCATTTATAGAGCTCCATCAGCCAAAATGTCCAGTAGGGAACCATGGACATGAAAGCCTTGAGATATTTTGGTAACATCAACTGATGAGTGCCAGCCTAAGCAGCTGGTTTTCATGGTTTGGTCCTTCCCATGATGCTACCAACCTTTTCCCCACAATGTCCCATCCTGCCCAACCACTTTTGTTCACGCACACCAAGCCTAGAAACATGCCAGTAATATTGCTTAAGGGATGTCCCCAGCGTCTGCTTTTAAGCACATCCAGATCTCAAGAGAGAGCGTGTCGGGCATCCCCCAAATGGCCTCACTGGCATAATTCCAGGTCTGGAGTGCACAAAGTGAGCATGCTTGGTGACCTTGCCCACCTCCAGGGTGTAGACATGCCCTGTAAGTCCAGCAACTTTAAAGAGGGAGAAGGTAAGACCTCAATGAACAACAGCTTTAGTTGGTAGCTTCACAGACTATGGATCTGGTCACATCAAATTCCCAGTGAGTTCAGGGAGATCAGGACTAGCCCCTACTGAATGCAGCTGCTTCAAGTGTGGAGAGCAAGAACCAACAAATACTCAGCACACTGTATATCAGCAGAAGTGTGTGTGGTGGGGAAATGATAAGTAGGGGTGTTAGCAATCCCATCTGTACCCTAGTGGTCACATGTATACATATAGATAATATCTGTGTTTCTATGGTGTTTCAATACCCATGCAGGAGGGACAAGACTTGGGCTTTTAGGTTCCCATTCAGAGGACCCACACTGAATGAGCAGCATGGAACTCAAGTTATCTATCTCAGAACTGACTGAAACCAACGCTAATGAGATTTCTCCCACATTAATATGACGTGTGCAGCTGTGACCACTAAGCCAATCCCTCCACTACCCTTAACATTTTAGCATGCCTTGGAAATGGTATAACCCACTTTTAAATTATTTCCTTTGCAATGATAGGATCCAGGGAAGAATGGCATTCAGAACAAATTCTAGCTTACCACTGTAATCTGTCATTTTTCATCGCTTTCCTGGACAGTCTGTCATCGGCTGTACCACCATGGATGCTACATATCCTTTGGGGCCTGTGCTTTGTCCAAAAATGTATCTGATATAAAAAGTACCTTCTGCCAGTTAGCAGCTAGTGCCAAGGGACTAGATAAACATACACCATTATACCACTGTGTACACTCTTAATTTCCTGAGGAAACATTTCCTATGCAGATTGGCAGGGTTTTTATATACTCAGGCTGAATCTCTTCTCTTAGACTCCAATTCAGAAAGTTACTTATGCATATTCCAAATTTTAACTGGAACTACTGTGCTAAAATTTAAGCACATGCTTATGTTCTTTGCTGAATCAGGGACTCAGTGATCCTATTCTTTTTCCTAAATGTGTTCCTGAGGCAACACACTCATGAAAGATGTAAATGGATGAATTTGACCTAGTGTGTGGAAAATTGTTTTAACTATTCTCATGGTCCCATGACTTAAGGAGGTGCCACAATCCCCATTCACTGTGGGATGTCTGGAATGATCATGGACAAGGAAGCTGGTGTAACAGAACAAATGTACTTGCAAACTTAAAATTGCCAACTACAACCCTAGTCACTAAGCCTAGTTGCTTAGAGGTACAAAGCACCCATACTATTTAGCCTTGCAGTACTCTCAGTATATTTTTCAATGAAAAGCACGCACAAAAATACATCCAAATGCTGATTCAGCAGAGAGAAAAATCTGAAACACTTTCATGCTTTGGTTATGTATATAATATGAAATTTATCCTGAGCCAGGGCTCAAAGGACAAATAGGTTTGCCTAATAGAAATTGTCTTTGACTAAAGATTGAAAACATTACCAGAAACTTGGAGAGTAGTCATCTTAAAGTAGAAAGTTATTAATCGGAGATGGTTTTACCATTGTCACACTTACAATTGACCAAGAATAGCTGAAGTTACAGCTTATCAAGCACAAGTGTCATCTTGTTCCTGATAGACATGCCAGTACTGCTCAGTGTCATGGTCTTTGCACCTACTGGAGTCTACTCTTATTTGATAAGATGTATCCTTAAACAGACCTAAAACATTAGCCTCAACTCACCTCTGTTTTTAAATGCAGAGATTCACGATCAGATTGCTGCTGTGAAGGAATTTGGTTTTGGGTGAAGAACAACATCACAAAGAAATTATTTTCACAGGTCAATGTGGAGGCATCACACGCTTGAAGGATTAGCACATAAAGCAGTTTTTATAAACACAAATGCATAAGGGTAAGGGAGAAAATGTGCTGTTTTCTTGTAGGGAGAGGACGGCCTCTAATTACTGCATCTTAAACTATTTCTAGAGTCTGGTGGGAATGGTGGGTAAAAACAAATAATGGTTAGCTGGATAAAGCTCAAAAGTAGCTCAAGTGTGTAGCTCAAGAGCCTCATTACTGTGTTGTATAAGTAGCTCACAATCTTTAATGTACTTCTTCTCCCAACACTGGGGTGACCTAGAGAAGTGCCATGATACCCATGTGACACGTGGGGGACTGAGGCATAGAGAAGTTAACGGAGAAATTTTCAGTCAGACAGGACGCTTGGGTGCCTAACTCCTGAATTTTCAATGGGCTTTTGGAAAAAAATATTCTTAAGAGACTCGCCCAAGGTAACACAGGAAGTCTGCCACAGACTGGGGAATTGAACCCAGGTCTTGCAGGTCCCTAACCATAGAGCATTCTTCCTCCCAGAAACCTTCAGTTGCTTTTGAAGATCTTGTTCCACAGTTTATAGATTAAAAAATATCTCCTGGGTCTGAAGAACTACAGATTTCATGGCGGGAAGCACATTATTTAAAGACATGCCCTGGTATGTCTGTACCTCTCTCTCAAAGCCCTCCCCATCTCGCTCAATTTTTTAAATATGGATGCTATTTTTTCCGTTTTCCATGTGTTAAATATAGCATAATTAGGGGAGTGGCTTACTTAACAAACATGTTCCAATTAGTTTCCAAACATTAAATGATTATGGAAGTGTAATTCCCATTCCATTCAGGTGATGAAAAGCTTTGCAGGAGTTCAGTCGCACTTTGTAATTAGAGAAATTAGCTTTCTAAGTTTAGATCACTCAACTGTGCAAAAGGTTCATCTGGTGGAATGTGTTGCTCTGAAATGTATGTCAGCCGGTCATGGAGCATTATAGGCACAATCCTTATCTCTGACACTGCGAGGCTTGCCCAAGTGGCGGGCTCAGTTTCAGGATAATGAGAGGAAAATTAAGTGTTCAGGGGGCATTTATGGATGTGACTTTAACTAAAAGGCATGTGTGATTAAGTCAGGTGACATGTTTTCCTCTGCTTTGCAAAGGAGACCTTAACCACTATGACATTCACACCTCAGCCCCACCTAAAGATGCAGCAAATGTGGTTTAGACAGGAGACAGGAAAAGTACACAGAAGCTGGAGGAAGAAATCTACCTCCTAAATTGTGGACAAGGTATAGGGTTTTTCTGCATCCTGTCTACAGCTGTGAAATAGGATCATTGAGCTCTGCTAATCTTCTGCACATACATTCACAGTCAGTAGATCCATGCAGCGGTAGCCCTTGTAGCTAGGCCCTTCTCCAAAAAATTCTCTATACTGCCCTATGCAGAGCTAGTAAAGAAACCAGATCTCACTTGGCTGAGATCATTTAGACAGGGATGATTCTGCCTTAAGCAGGAAGTTGAGCTAGAAGACCTCCTTAGCTCCTTTGCCTTGCCTACTTTTCTAAGATTCTGAATGAATGACATGCTCTGATCATGGCCACTGACTGGTGGGACAAGGATCAACTAAGTCCCTAGCTGAAGAATTGTCAGAAGTGCTCTTGTAAGCTTACCCTCCAGGTATTGCAGATGCAAGGAAATCCTGCAAGATTGCTCATAGCTGTAATCCAGTGAGTCACAGAACTCAAAAAGGAAATTACAGCTTTCTGAGCACAAAAAGATTTTATGGCACCTGATCTTAGCAGCCCAGGCATGATTTCTAACAACCACAAGCTGGGTCCTACTGAAGTCCTGAGCATACACCAGGTGTCTTCAGTGATGCAGGATCTGGCTCTATATTAGGAAAGTGATTCACCTCTGACACAAAGCATCATGTGGTGTGGGCCTGTTTTTGGAGCTGCTTCTAATATGGATGCAGTCTAACAAGGACAGAAGGGAAAGGTGAGCAGGAAGCAATTTTGCCGAATGCATGTAGCTGTGAGCTCAACCCCCAAAGGTTCTTTGAATCTCCTAAACATCCACTCCCTCTGCTGACCTCAAAGGAAGAGGTGTTGGCTCTATATCTGACATAATGACCAAAATGTTTTAAAGGCACTGATGTCAAATTACCAAAAGCAAAAATAATTCAGATCCCTTGGGCACAGAGAGCGGTTTTGTATTGCTGCAGAGGCTGTTAAAGTCATGTCAGAAAAAGAACTAAAAAAAATCCTCAGCTGGTAAAAACTGGCCTGGCTCCATGGACTTCAATAGGAATAGACTAACTTACCCCAGCTGAAGATCTAGGGACTTGAGTGCAGGGTGGGAGTTAAGGACTTCTAAAGTAAAATTCTGACTTCACTAAGTTAATGAGAATCATGCCATTGACATTACTTTTCTTCTCTGTGCACTGCTACCAGTGTTTTGCTCTGTGACTTAATGCAAATTGCTTAACCTTTCTGCATCCTTTATGAAGTAGCTTTACCTCCCACAGCAATTGGAAGGCTGTGTTTGTAAAGCACTTCAAGTAGCTTGGGTGAAGCCACCTATAGAAGTGTAATGATTATATGCAGTGTATCTGAGTCACACATACTGTGGGAAAGATCACTTTGAATTTCTGGAGCAGTGGAAAGTGCCCAACAGGTCGAACAGCCTTTTGCTTAAAGCCCTGCTCCAGACCTGCTTGAAACGCACAGTATCTGCTAGCAAGTCACAAATGAGTGAATGTTCGCCAGCCCCAGGAACACTACAGCAAACTTTAGGATTGGAAATGATGAACAACTGGAAACAGACTGGAAATGGAAGAATGTAGGAGTAAAGCTTTTAGGGAGGAGGTGATAAGCATAATGCATAAATAAATAGTGAGCAAATCCACTGCGGCCGTGAGCAAACAGCTACTATAATTCACAGTTCCCAAACTCAAACTCGCACACCATAAAGGTTGTGAGCATGGCAGAAGCTCTATTTTCCTAAGCAGGAAGCAACTGTGACCACCTGAAACATGAGATCCTGCTCCTGCCTTTGCTTCAAGGCAATTTGTATCATCACAGAACCTCGCAGGAGGTGAGAGACTCCATACCAGCTATGAACTGCCTGCCCAGAGGAGTTTTTCATCTATTGACTCCTCTGTGAAATGCTATGAAACATGAACTTTCATTTCTACTAAGGAGAACTTCTACTATCTTATTTCCAATGAAGGATGTTTGTGCCCAAAAGCTTGCCTTTAAAGAATTTTTTTTGCAAAAATCTTGTTGGTCTAATAAAAGATATAATCTTTACTACATGTCCTGACAGCTTTTTCCTCTAGACCAATGGGGCTACCTACAGCCTGGATACCTGTAAGCATGGCAGTGAACATACCTACACAAAGCATGTGCCTAAGTTTATGGATGTGAGCTGTTCTACTAAGAACTACTTGCATGTGCACAGTTAAACATGTGCTTAAGTGTTTGCAGGATCAGGACATAAGCATATTAAGAGGCAGAGTCATGTGCAACTAGCAAAGATATGGAGGACCCTACTTTTACACTTAGAGTGTCCAAGTGACTACCAAAGAGACTCAGCAGACTTGTGGCAGTCAGCTAGGTCCCTCTCTGGAGCACTTGTGCAAGCAAATGCTAACTATTCCTCTGTAACCCCTACAATGTAAAATGTTCATTAAAAGTGTTAACATTTACAGGAATAATAATGCTGCTCCTCCATTCATGCTATTTTCAACACTACTCTATGAACCCATGTTAAAGTGTATCATTTCTAATGTCTGGACCCCAAAAGCAGATGCTTGGTTTTGCACGTGTAGGAAACCCCAATTAAATTAATGACAGTATGCACATTTGCATTTGTGGGACTTAATATTGCTCTTCTTTGAACTTGAAAATTCCAGTGCCACCAGACGGAAATACACACAACTTCCCGTTTCTAACAGGGAGAGACATACTTCTGTAAAATGGCCCAGAGCTTTCTGTGAATGGATGAAGCCACGACAGATTTTACTCAATGAAGACAGCACCAGGAGGAGGTACCTTCTGCCTGGTTTTACACTGAAGCTCTCAAGAGAGGCTTCTTTACAATCCTCCTGTTCTCCAAGGGGCCTCAGAGAGCCTGCAACAGGGTACATTTTTGTGCAGACAAAGCCCGTGTTGAGAACACATGTGTTTTTTGGTTCCAAACACATAATTCACTTTTGCCATAGAACTGAAAACAAGCAGCAAAAATGAGGGGAAAGGCTTTTTCTTTTCTTACTGCCGTAAGAACTGGCCAACATACCGTATGCTCTATGAAATACGAGCTGGTGCAGAGAATAGGAACTATTGGCCCACGCCTGGAATCAGCTCTTGGATGCATGTGATCATGTTGGAATCCCAACTTTCATTTAGCAATGATCCCAAAGCTAGATATTTAGCTCTCCAGGCTGTAAAGCAAAGCATGAAAATGTGATGGGGTGTAACCGGTGCAGAGGTGTCTGCCTGAGTCTGCAGGCAGCCTGAAGCAGTAACTGAGAAGTGGAATCTACATCGTGCCCCTTCACAGGGGCTTGTTAACTCCAGGACCAAGCGAGCTGGCTGAGCTCTGCTCGCACCTGTGCTCAGAGCTGGAGGACCATGCAAGCAGGCACACTCTGGTCACTGGGGTGAGCACTGAGGTACGGGGAAAGGAGATCCCTGCCTCTCTCAAGGTCTTGATGCTGCTCATGGAATGGAGAGATCCAGAGATTTCGTTTGGGAGTGAAGGGGAGCCCCTGTCATCAGATAAGGAGCTCCCTGGTGCTTAAGATCTTGTGCTAAATAGATGGGTACAGATTTGTCTCCTCTTTCACCCTCCCTCCAGCTGAAGCTGCAGGGTGAGTTTCCCATTTGGAACAGGGTTCCCCCACCCCCAGCTGAAAAACTGCTCTGTAGCCTGGGACTCCCGCACAGCTCCCACTATCCTAGCCCTCCTGCAGGGACAGCCCCACCAGTGCAGGTTCCCCAGGAGGGACTCCTCTCTCCGCCTCTCTGCTGGAAGGTGTCTGGGTGCCAACCATTCTGGCAGACAAGTTATAAACTAGTACCTCACCCTGCAGGAGTGCCGCTCCAGTCCCCTTCCCCTGCTGGATCTGCTGCTGAGTTGCCTGCACAGCCTTGATCTGCTGGGTGCCACCCACAGAGCCTGTCTGTGCCACTTGTGGAAGGCAGGGGAGTCACAGGTTGACCATCCCTGATTTAGGTGATCGAAGCAGAATCCATCCCCCGCCACACCAGCATCTTGTCCACTTTCCCCTGGAAGCCCAAGGGCCTCTTCCGGGGAAGTGTCTGTCCCTGCTGCTTTGCTTTGGGGCAGGATCTGGATGGAGCCCTGCAGGGAAATTCCCCTCCGAGCGTGACTTGATGTTTGGCAAAGCCTGAGCTGCCCACTTCTAGAACTGCCGGGCATCCCTGCAGCAGGCGGCCCTGAGCTGGACCATGCCCCCAGGCCTGCCACAGGGTAACTCTTACTGCCTGTTTGTGTTCGTACTCCTATTGTGTGCTTTTATATGCCCAGTGCTACCTGCTACAGAGTTGCATGCAGCGGGGGGGGGGCTTTATATTTTATACTCACCCTTGACTACCCCTGCTGCAGGGGCTTGCCCCAGCCCCCCACAATACCCTAGCCTACAGCTGGCATGCAAATCCACGTCCCCAGACAGGTGAGCTCCATGTGGGCAGGAGGTAGCTGGGACTTGCAGCCCCCCCGCTTGGGGTAACTGGGGCCTGGGGAGCAGGAGCAGTGGGCTGCCGCATGAGACCATGAAACAATTGTGTGTACATATATCTGTGTATGTATAGGTATGTGCATATATGTGCAGATACATGTGTATAGGTAGGGATGTGGAAAAGTGTATGTATACTATGTATGTATATGTATGGATAGATGTCTGTGTGTATATGTCTGGATGTGCCTGTATACATGTATGTACGCAGAAGTGGTGCATGTACATGTGTGTACGTAGATATGTATATGTATGTGCGTCTATGTATGCATATGTCTGTGTATATGTGTGTGTGTGCCTCTACGCATGTGTACGCACAAGTGTGGATGTATGTGTGTGTATCTGTACAGGTATATGCACATGTCTATCTATAGGCATGTGTCCATTTATAGGTGCATGTGTAGTTATATGCCTGTCTGTGTATTCATGTGTGCATGTACACACCTATGTGTATGTGTGTGGCTATGTCTATATACATGCACATGTGTATGCACAGCGTGTATGTATATGTACATATGTGCGTGTGCATCTATGTGCAGGTACAGATTTGCCTGTACATGCACAGCCAAATGCACACCCATGCGTCCCCCGGGGGGCCGTGCGCGCCCACAGTGCATGCGCCTGTGCAAGCCTGCGTGTGCGCCCAGGGGCTGCGCGGTCGCGCTGGGACCCCTGCCGGGCAGGGCAGCGCAGGGTAAACCCCCCTCGCCCTCCCGCGCATGCGCCGGGGGCGTGCGGGCGCGGTGCGGTGCGGGCGCGGTGCGGGCACAGGGGGCGGGGGCCGCCCGGGGCGTCGCACCGCCTCCTCCGCCTCCTCCTCCTCCTCCCCTCCGCTCCGCTCCCCTCCCCCTGCCCGTGTGCGCGGCGGCGGGGGCGGCGCGGGCAGACGCGGCGGGCGCGCAGGGAGAAGAAAGGCGCTGCTTTGCATGCGAGCCGCGCGCGAGCGAGCCGGGAGCCTTTGAGCAGCGGCGGCGGCGGCCCCGGCCCCGGCCCCGGCCCCCCCGGCCCCGGCTATATAGGGGCGCGCGCGGCGGCGGCGGCGGCAGCAGCAGCAGCGGCGGCGGGCGGCTCGGAGCGGCGGCGGCGGCAGCGGCAGCGGCAGGAGGAGGCAGGAGGCATGCCCGTGCGGCGGGGAGCCGGCCTCCCGGACCGGGCGCGCCGGCTGCTGCTGGCTCTGCTGTGCCTGCGCCTCCAGGTGCGTGCGGCGGGGAGCGGGCTCCGGGCACGGCGCGCTGCGCGGCGCTCGCAGCTCGGCTCGGGCTTCCCTTCCCTTCCCTTCCCTTCCCTTCCCTTCCCTTCCCTTTCCCCCCTGGTTTCTTCTGAGGGCGAAAGTCCGGTGGTGCTGCCTCCTGCACCCGGCTCCGCTGCTGCACAGCACACGCACGCGGGTATCTGTGCGCGCGTGCCGCGAGCCATATCGACACACGCACACACACTATGTAGACATGCTCTGTATATGTGGTATGTGTACAGATATATGCGCATATACACTCAAGCACACATGCATGTGTGTGTATATATACACACGCATGCATACCAACTCAAGCACACGTGTGTATATATGCACACATGCTCAAGCACCCACACACCATATACATAGACACACATGCTCACATGCGCATATACGCTCAAGCATCCTCCCACATACATGCATAGATGCACGCGCGCATGCGTGCATGTACACTCAAGCACACATGCATACATAGACACATATGCACACATGCATATACTCTCAAGCACACACACCCACGTGTGTGTATATAAACACACACCCACCCACATATATGTGCGCACATGTATATGTTTACAAGAGATGCGCACAATCTCCTTTATGAGCCCAAAGGTCTTTCCCTTGCTTTTATAGCAAGCTTTTAATGGTGGCTGATCAGGCTAGTCAAAGCCCCAAACTGGTAACCCCTTTCCCTTTCTTCCCTCATCCCTGGCTTCTTCAGTGAGTGTTTCCCCTGTAGACTTCTGGGGGGGGGGAGAACCCCACCTTGATTGATGCAAATCACTTCAGGAAAGCACCCCTCCTAATGTCAGGTAATTTCAATAATCTTTGCAGGAGCTAATTGGCAAGATTACAGGGGGTCGGTCTGTTCTGCGGGCTTTGCTTGCTTGTGTGCTCATCTCCAGTGCACCCCAGAGGTAGCATTTAGGATGTCATCCCCAATCCCACTGTATTTTGTTGAAAGGTGGTCCTCTGCATGTTGAGTTGGAATTTCTAAGCCTCCCAAAAATTAAGCTGGGACCTGGAGTCTTTCAGCTGAGTGTGGCTACTCCAGGCTTCTTCTACAGGGTTCATGGTAGGGGCTGGAGATGAGGATTTATGGACTTTCTTGGGTAAGGCTCAGTAACTTTAAAAACAAAAAACAAAACTGCAAGCGTGGCTTTTCATAAGGTTTGTTCTTCTTTTGTTGTGGTGGTTGTTTAAGAAAAGGTCCCTTTATTTAGCCTGGATTTCACCTCTCTGCAGACTTATTAGAGATGCCTTTTTTTTTTTTTTTAAAAGAATAACTTTTTTTTTTCTTCTGGTCTTTTTTGGGCTTAACAGGTGATTCTAGCATCGGGACAGTTCGAGTTGGAGATCTTATCCATGCAAAACGTGAATGGTGAACTGCAGAATGGGAATTGCTGCGATGGCACCCGAAATCCAGGGGATAGAAAGTGCACCAGAGACGAGTGCGATACTTATTTTAAAGTTTGCTTGAAGGAGTATCAGTCCCGGGTCACTGCTGGGGGGCCTTGCAGCTTCGGATCCGGATCTACTTCTGTCATCGGAGGGAATACCTTTAATTTAAAATACAACCGGAATAGCGAAAAGAACCGGATTGTTCTGCCTTTCAGTTTCGCCTGGCCGGTAAGTGAATTGCAGTGTGTGCGTGTGTGTGGGTCCTCTGCTTGCAGAGGTATTCAGCTAAGTTTGGTTATCCGCATGGTGGAGTCTTGGCTTAACATCTCTTGAAGTTGGTGAGGGATCCGGGGAAGTGGGGGGGAGGCAGGGAGGAAGGATCTTTGCAATGGGGAAAGGAATCCCATTTACAAACAAGAGAAACCTGGCAGAGTCTTTTTCCTCCCTGAGCATAGAGTGTTTGAATGCAAATATTGGTAGTATTAGAAAGTCAGATGCGCTTTGAGAGAGTCCTAAATGACTCAGAGAAACAAACCCAGGATTTCTGAACTTCACAACCTGAATAAATCTCTTTAATGTTTACAAGGTCAGAAGTTCAGTTTTTGAGGTGGTTACAATGATCCCATGTGGAAAGTGTGTCACTGCTGGCCTCTCCTTGCCAGTGTTTGGGGAGGCTTCCTGATGTCTCCCAAGGGATGGGGACTGCTTCTCTGAGCAAGCTGCCAGCTTCCCTGCGAATCTTGTTATGCTCTTCAGGTCTTGTAGTCTCTGGAAGCTACAGGAAAACAAGAGCGGGGGCTTAATTCTTGGTTGCTCAGAAAGAAGTATTACCACTTCATAGGAGAAATCTTCAAATGAGTCATGAAGCTGCTGCCAAGAGCTGAATAGCTGCTTTTGAAACATCTGTTGTCTAATGGACCTCACTTGTCTGTGCATGTGCATCTTGTGTTGTTGTTCTTCTGTATATGTGACTTTTAATCTGGCTGTCCTACCTGTTGGGGGTAATATTTTTGAAGTTAGATGCCAGAACTGGACTCTGAGCCTACTCCCATCCCCTAAAAGCCAAGTGTTGGAGCTTTTACTCTTCCCTCGCCTAAAAAAGGTGTTGAGCAAATGCATCTCCCAGTGTCCTTGCTGGGACTTGTCAGCTCGGCATTTCTGAAAATCCGCCTGTCCTAATCTTAGGTGCCTAAGGTCATTCCTGCAAGGGAAGAAAGTAAGTACTGTTAAGTGCATGCTGGGGAAGTGTGACTAATTTTGCAGTCCCTGCCCTTGCCAGCAAGCTTGAAGTGTGTAGCTGTTCCACCCCTTCTAAAACTTGCCCCATCCTATCTGGATAAGGACCAGTAAGTCCCTGGGAGGGCTCAGATTGCTGATTGAAGCCGCACCTCGGCTCCCCCCTTGGACAGTCACTGACTCCATAATCCCAGCCAGCCATGTGTTCCTTGCTGCCTCCTACCTTCCTATGCTGAGGATCAAGTTGTGGTGTCCTATGAACTGAAGCTTGCAGAGGCCTGAGGGTGAAATAAAGTCCACGTTTTTAAGGAGATAGAATTACAAAGTACAATAGTATAGCTCACAAAAGTATTCTGTTGGAAGCATGAGCCCTGTGTGGGGTTTTTTTTTACTTGAAATGAGATAAAACTGTTATCAAATATGCCATCAAAGGGATAAAGGGTTTTGTAAAAATCTGTGGTATTTGAAGTATTGCCAGTGGCTGTAGCGCGGCTTTTGTCATTTTTACGAAGGGCAGGCGCATCTATGATATCTTGTCTTGCCTTCAGAAACACCTGAGGATGTCTCTTTTTTAAAATTTATAGCTCATTTATAATTTGTGTATAAATGAGCAGGAGTCAAACAAATTGCAATTAAATAAATATATTTTTATCAGTAATCTCCCTTCTCCCTCCTCCTCACTCCCCCTATTCTAGCAAGCTCATCTGCATTTAGTGAAAGAATTGCTCCCATTGTGCTGTTTGCTGCATCTAATTGAGCAATGGAGTCCCTTCTGTGCATCATCTCTTCTTAATTTTATTTATTTTTAATTGTGTTGCTTTATAAGTTTAGAACCCTGCGTTTCTGATGCTGAAATGTTATGACCAGATGCTGCATACTCTCTTGCAGAAAAAACTTGTTTGTTCACTTCTTATCCAGCCTGCTTCCTAACCTTCATTTCCACAGGGAGATGGCTTTTACTCACTAGCCATTGAGACTTTTAAAAAGCATTGGAACAAAGGAATATTTAATGTGGCAAAGCTTTTGTTTGCCCGAGAATTAGATATACAAACTGTCTCAGGAGTGCCTAAATTTCTGAAGATAAGAACTGAGCAGTAACATAGTCTCTTTACTGTGACAGCTAATGTGAACCTGACACTGAAATTTGTTATACCCTCTTTTGATTGCTGCATTTAAAGTTTCTTTTAAACACTTACCATAATGTGTTCTCAGTGACTTAGCTGTGAGGAAATAGTTTGTCTTCACAAGTGTATATCTGAGGAATCGGTACTTGTACTTACCCAGCTGGAAGTGCCATCAAAGGTTTATAGAAGCTAGGTCTATGAGTTTCCAATTCTCATGCAACTTATCTCTGAATATGAATCAGTTCTGTTTTCCCTTTTTTGAGGGAGGGCTTTTCTTGGAAATTCCAACTTTAGAATCAGTGACACAAAGAAAATCAAGGCAACAAGATTCCTCTCCCCCTCCACCCCCACCCCAGTCAATTGCTTCCATATGCCTGGTGTCGAGAGTAGTTTTAAGCGTAGAACTTTATGCATTAGGCAAAATAGGGAAGGTTGGAATTTGGTCTGGTCATGTTGTTAGGTTTGGCTTGCAACACTTAATGTCAGTTTTGAATTTTTAAAAACTTGCACAGTTCAGTTGTGCAGGGTTTGATGTATACCCTTGTGAGTAATGGGTGTGGGGATAGTGGGCCATAAATTCATTTAAGTGATTGGAGGTTTGAATAAGTTGCTAGGAAACCAGGGCAACGGACCAGCATGAAGGAAATAGAGTGCATCCAGAAAGCTGCACCTGCAATAGCAAGTGAAGGACTTCAGTAAATTGTAGTTTCTCCTTAGACATATAGCCAGGACTTCAGTTAAGCATGGGCCCATGCTTAAGTTGTGTGTGATTTTCTCGATAACTTTGTGAAAGAAGTAAAGCTTTTAGAGGGAAGTCTAAAACCCAGTGCATTTTCATGCATTTGCTAGGTTTTGCAAGCCACTGAGGATATATTCTGCTGTGGAATGCATCTTGCCATCATAAGTAGTCGGTCAAAATCCACAGGGATCAATTTAGACTCTCTCAAAACCACGCAATTTTAAGAAAAAAAAGAATAGTAGTGCCTGATGTATCTTCTGTTTCAAAGGTGCCCTGCATTAATTCACTAAGCAAAGTTTAGCACTCAGCGTTTCTGTTTTTATGCAAAGAGAGATCTCTTGGGGGTTCAGTAGTGCTTTAAGCATGAAGCAGGTCAAAGTTGGCAGTCTCTTTGGTATGCACAGCTCAGATTTCAAATAGTTTGTTTTTTCTGAAATTGTGATCCTTGTTATTTAATAGTGGGCCAGTTGCATCAACCTACCAAATGCATAATGAGGTCCAAAAGCATCTAAACGTGCTACTGTGATATTTAAAGACAACAGTTTTGTATTTCCTGTGTTTATTTTGCCCTTGGGCTAAGAACGTACTAACTGGCTGCCTTTTCAGTGACAAAATTTACTCCTGCTTCTGAAGATTTAAAAGAAGCTCTTTGGACTGGCCCAGCCTACTCTCCTTTTAGTATCCAGTAACCAGAAAAACAAAGACATGTTTAGCTATGGACTTTGTTTTGCTAATTTTTTTTCTTTGTTTTGACAAGAAGCTTCCAAAATATTAGCATACGTCTGATCTAATAATCTTTGAACTTGAGGGGGAAACACTATCAGACTTGCGTAGCTGACACCCTAAGTACTATACGACTAACCAGTAGCTCAGAGGCTTTTTTTTCCACCCCCTGCCCCTAATTAACTTCCTGCAATTGGCAGTAGCAATCTGTAGGCGCTGCCAGACTTCAGCTTGCCAGGTAAGCAGTTGTGCTCTGCTCAAAAATCTGTGAAATTGCATGGGTGGTGTAGAGAGATGCATGTCACACGAAAGCATCTAACTTCAAGTAGTGCAACCAGGACGGGATTAATGTTGATATTGGAACACCGTGGGAAACGCTGCATTGGCTGAGGCTTAGGAGACCACTGGTTTGCATGCATCTCTTTGTTCAAAATGGAGAGCTTGATTTAAATGACCCTCTGGAACCTAATTGGTATCCAAATGACTCTTTCTTAAGAGTGTAAAAGAATGCTTTTTTTTTTTTTTTAAGGTGTCTCTTTTGCACTCTAATGGATAGATACGCTCCAGTCAGCTTGGGATTTCATGTCCTGTCTGAACCCAATTTGCTATTGCTCAGATTGTCATAGAATGTCTAAAAATACCAGTTTTTTTCCCTTCATATCTTTGTTCTTGGTAACATAAGGACCTGCTCCAGCTAACTTTTAATGGCATCTGGATTGGGCCCAGCATAATTCTCTGTTTAAAAAAGCAAAAACAAAAAACCTCTTATCTGGGAGCCTGTTCAGACTGCATAAGTTCATCATTGCTATCGTCTTTATGCAGCCAGAAATCCAAGTGTCCACAAACAAATTGCATGGAACTGATGCTTTTTGATTAACCTAATGAATTCTACTATTGCCATTATGAACTGAAGCTGAGTATGTAAGCACACTAATTCTAAAGCCATTGAAGCTAATAAGGTGGTGCATGTCTTCAGAGTAAAGGCTTGTGTTTTTAATGAGGGTGAGTGCAGTTATTCGAGCTTCAGTCCAGTAGTTTTGAATGCTGTAGTGTACCTGCTTGCTGCTTTCCCTTCAGTTCTTTAATTTGCTTCATAGCCTGTAAACCACACCAAGGAAAATGGAGCTGGTTTTACAAATCCTGAATTCCCACTTTTGGGTGGCGGCTTCACATACAATCATTCTGAGGTGGTTTTGTAAACTCTGCTCAAGTCATTAACCTAAATGTGTCTTAAAGATGAGAGGGGGGAGATGTCAAAATCAAGTTGAGTTTTTTCTTCCCTTAACTGCATGGAACTCATGGTTCTGTGGTCACTGTTCTACAGCATAAATTACATTCATTACTGTTGTAGCATACAGAAGAAACTGTAAAATGTGGATAGAAGTGGTTAAAGTGGTTTGTAAATAGTCAAACATTCAGAGGCCTTTACCAGCTCAACCCAGTTTTTATGCATTTAGGTAAATAAGTAGAAAGGCCTCTTGTTCAAGCTTGCTCTGTGTGAACCTGACTGTTTTGCTTGGCTGGCTACTAGGTATTCTCTCTATTAACCTTGCCACCCTTTTGTAACTGGTGCATTTAATTATCAGTGGGATTCTTTAAACAGGTAGGGGCAGTGACAAGAATAGCGGGTAATCTTGTTGGGGAGGGCTTTAAAGTGACCATTGACATCTTGGCCTGCTTACTAGTCTTTGTTGACAAGCAGGGACTTCGTGAGAAAATAACCCTGTAACCAGATATGGCACTGATTAAAATGCTATTGTGATATGCTCCCTGCAGCGGAGATCACTTTGGGGGGGGGGGAAAGAAAGTTGGTTTAAAATTGAGATGCCGTAGTTTAAAAAAAAATCTTTCTGGTACATTGTTTGGTTAATGCATGCTAGTTTTGTGATTAGAATACATTGTAGTCCAGCCACCCAGACGGAGGCATTGACTGCTAATATTAACCAAGAACAATGGTGTGGCCATACTGACTGCAGTGAGGATTACAGAACATAATGGGGCCTATCCAAAAATAATGCTAATACAGGACAAGCAACAGGAAGCAACAGTAGACTCAGCATAGCTCGGCTCCCAGACAAACCATGGACTCTACTTCACACAATGGCAACTTCAGCACATTATGTATTCACAGGATACTCATTATTCCAGTAGGCTTGCCAGATCAGAGATCAGCCTGGTTTATTGGATGCAGCACACACATACTTTGGATAGCGGTACTTTTGTGTCCTTCATCATTTGGCAAGAGGGGACAGCTGTATCACAGAGAAGTTCTTGACTTCAATTACTGGTTCGGCTTCTGCTGTCAAGAGGAAAAAGCTCCTGGGAGCTGCTTATACGTGTGTGTGTGTGTGTGTGTGTGTGTGTGTGTGTGTGTGTTTTATGTCCCATCACTAATGTGGCAATGAAGTGTTTACCACCATTAGTAGAGCTAAGAAAGAGCAATTTGCTTCACACTATGAAAGGTAAAAGAATGCTCTGTTGCCTTTTCATGTGGGCCCATTATTGTACAGCTGTATTTTGACTGGGCCTCCAATATTCTGCACAGCATGTGGAGTCAAACAACTTCTGAAGTTCCCAAAGGCCTTGAACATTGGGAGGCAAGGTCACTGCTTACATTAATAAAACCAGAACTGCATGCCAGGCCAGCTTAGGTCCTCAGAGTAAAACTGATAGTTATGGTTTATATTAGGTGGCCCCAAAAGATGCAAGCTTTGTTGCACTCAACACATGTCTCTCCCCCCCCATCCCCTTCTTTCTCTTGCAAAAAATGCCTGCATTTCATTAGCTGGCAAAACCAGTAATCTTCAGCCTCGGACAGCTGTTTGTCAAAAATGGAGTTGGACAACAAGAACCGGCGTGATCCGGCACGTCTGTGTGGTGTCATCTTGACGTGCTGTCAGGTGGTGCCTAAGGAAAACCTTGTGGAGGGTTCTGCGGAAGTGGTTTTGTGACTAGCTGAAAACCTATTCAGCACTGCCCCCCTCCCTGCCTCTTGGGTACTTTGAATTGCTCCTCATTTTCCCTTGTCCTTACCACACCCATTTGCTCAGCACTCTTCCACAGCCTTTTGTCAGTGTTAGGAGACTGGCAATCTGCCAGAGTCTCAGGGAGAGCAAGAGGGTAGCTCCAAGTCCTTTAGTCTCCTAGGGAGTTGCATGTGGCTGTCAAAGCACAGGTTGAGCATCACCATGCTTAACCCGATTACCCTGTTTGACAGAAGAGAAGGTTGCATAATCACTTGGACTTCTCATTGCACTTGGCAAAGCAATGCTCTGTATGTTTTGCAACATATCTTGCATGGTTAAACTTCCTGGGCAGAAGAAGACAAAAGTTTGATTGGCCACAACTGGAAGAAGAAGGGGTACCTTTACAAACTGTACTGCTGCTATGTCTCACTGAAGTGCTCTTCTGTGTAGTGGGGAGGGGAAAAGGAAGGAGAGAAGTAAAGAGGGTTTCAGAAGGACTTACGGCTTCTGGAGATGTGGGGAGAGAAACCTAGCCTTCTCCCCTGTCTGTTGGAAGTCCTGAAGAACTGCGTTCCTGTATCCCTAGTCCTCTCCTGATAGATCAAAAAGGGTGCCTGAAATTGGATAATCATTTTTGAATCTTGGCAACTATTTCTTCAAGAGGCTGTCTATATTTTTTTTAAGTCCTTCTGAAATATGCACCTGCTCTGTGAAATATATTCAAAGTTGTGTCCACGCAACTAATCTGGGAAAGGTGGCAATGCCCTGCCGAATCCCAACTGGGGACTGTTGAGGATTGAGTTTTAGGGTCTGCAGAGGTCTTGTTGGCGTTACGTGTAGATCAGGAATAAATATTTTTAAACTGAGTAGATGGTCCTAAAGTATGATTCCCAGCTCTCTTTGATTTCCCTTCGGTATACAATCAACCTCCACCCAAAAAAAAAAAGTGAAGCCGGTGTTTGTCATGCTCCTTGAGCATAACCCCAACTATTTTAATCTTCTCATAGCTTCTGTAACCCCTGGTTCAAGTGTGGTGATGGTGTATTTATAATGTGTTCTCTGCACTGAATAAACCGTGGAAGTGTGACTATTCTGCCAGCCAGGGCTTGGAGTTCTTGTTAAGTTGGCTTTGGTCTTCTGTTGGAATCTTTGCCTTCTGGTCAAGATCAGATTTGCAGTGGCTAATTGGGTGTGACTCTGTCATAGCTTGCTGCTGATTTGTTGCCTGGTACCTTCCTTTGATGGAAGAAGGTGCACGATGTGGAATTCTTGTGTCTGGATGTATATTTATTCGAAGATGGGCAGAGGTCAGCTTTGGGCATGGGAAAAATTAAACCTCCATGCTCTAAGTATTCATTCCTGAGATACCTTAATTGTTAATCTATAGAGTGGGGATGACGTGCACCTTTTAAAATGCTCTAACATCTCAACGAAGTGGTCGATGCGGACAGTTGCTTTCTTTTTCTGGCATGGCCAAATGAATGCAGTGGTCCAACTGTGTCAATAAAGATGTTACTAAGCCACTTCTTATGAAAATTATTTGGGGGGGGAAAAAAAAAAGTCTAACATCCATGCCACTGCTTGCTTTGTTCCTATTCAGTAGTTTATGTTCTGCTACAAATTATTTTTGTTGTGAGGGGGTGGGGAAATATTTTTGAAAATCTTTTGCTAGGGTAAGTTCTCCAGCCCTCCCTGCCTTCTTCCCCCCGTCCCATTAGTAAAAGTGTTTTGCTTTCATTTTTATTAATTTATGTATTTATTTAATATTGAAGCCCCATGTATTTTTGGAAAGTGGTCATGGGTATGTGGCAACAGGGGCACTCAAAGCCACAATTCTGCCTTTCCTTTCCTCCAGGGTGGGGTGTGTTGGTAAACAACCCTGAGAACTGAGCAGGAACTGTTGCTATGAATTTTGACAAAATATCTTCCAAAACAGTTATGCAAGGCAAACAGGAAAACATCCTTCACTTTATTGGAAGTTGTGTGGGCTGCTGTAATTAATTTTCTGCATCACCCTAAGCTTCTTTTTCCCCCTAAACTTGCAGTAACATGTCTTCATTCTCAATGTTGTAATTAAACTGAGGAGGGATGGTGACTGGGTAGCAGTACCACAAATGAAGTGAAATGTGCATTTTAATAGGGCTCAGGACTTGCATGGGAAAACCTTTTTAAAGCTGTTTGGCAGCTCTAATCCAATCAGTCTTGGGGGTTTCCTCCAAGTTACCAGACTGGTTCTGAAATAGTAACTAAGAATGTGTAACTTTTATTGATGAACTATTAACCAAAAATGGTTTGGGCTGATCTAGGTTCTGCGTAGAAGGTTGGGCACATGTCTTGGCTTGCTCAGCTTTGCTGACTTTTGAAGCCTTTTCCCACAGTTATCAGAGAACGAAATGGAATCCTAGTTTGCTTTGAATATGAAACATTTAGGCTATAGTCCAAGCTGGTGTCTATCACAAATTAGGTTTTCATTCAGAGGCTGCATGCTGTGTCCAGTCATGAGAAATAAGAAAGCAAAGCAGACCCCCCCCCTTTTTTTTTTTCTTAAAGTGGATTTGAAGTCTTGTCTGAGATTTGCACCTTGCAGCTGTTTACTGCTTTAATGCAGTTCATTTCTGATAGCACACTATTTAATAATTGCTGTCTGCGGTGGCTGCACATGAATCTCTACCTAGTGTTGGCAACCTGATGGGAAGCAAAGAAAATAAGCCATGTGATGTGTAACTTCTCATGCACAGACCTAATTTGTGCATGCTTTTGTTTTTTCTCCCCCCCCCCCCCCTTCCTTACTGGGGTGGAGGGGGTTGCATTCACATTAGAAGCAAACAATTGACCACCACTGTCTTGGTTTTCTGCTGAATGCTTGATTCTTCTGACTCCCTCTTTTTTTTTTGAGAATGGGGTTTATGAGCCTGTTTTGGGACCATGACAGTAGTGGAAAATGAAGGCTCAAACTAGAGCATATAGCAAAATAAAGGCAGGGAATGCCTTATGGCTTTGTTCTTGAAGACTGAGGTAGCTTGAATGTAATAACTGGCATTTTTCCAGCCAGAAGGGATCCCTTTGAATGTTTATGATTATTACTGGAACGGTAGAAGACACATTGGCATATTCAGTCTGTCTGTACCTGTGACACACAGGTGACTAGCGCTTCTTCCTGTTCTGTGCTCCTCCAAAGAGCTTGCTCCTTGGCTTTGTTTTACACTGCCTCTCTCACCCCACCCCCTTCCCAGATTCATCAGTTCTGTCCTTAGTTACCTGATACTTGTGGGAGCAGTGATGGCCTAGCGCAGACAAAGCTTTCAAAGGGGGTGCTGAAAGGCAACGTCTCCAGAGATTGCACTGCTTAGCCTGAGCAGGGTAATCTTAGCAACACTCCTTGCTTTCAGGATGGAAAAAACTGTCTGGGTTTGGAAGAAAAAGAGAGGGCTTTTTGTAACTAAAATTCTTTTGAAGCAGCTGATTTTTTTTTTTTTTTTATTCCCGCCCTCCTCCCCCCTGCCATGATATATCTTTGCCAAACGTGTTCAGTTCTTGCTATAGCACACTGTCAAAAGCTGTACTTCCTGGTTAAGAACATAAGATGCATTAGTGTTGACAAAGATGAGCAATCCAAGGTGAAAGGTCTCTTAAGCTACTTTATCCAGTCTGATTTAAGGGGTTAGAGGATTGCATTTGTCTCGAGTATAATCTGTTGCTTATTTTATGTCCTAAATGGGCAAGGTCCAGAGTGGGAGAGATGGAACATCTGCATCTAAATAAATGAAAATGGTCTATTACAGCTGTACAGATAGATAAAATTTATAAAGTGTGTATGTATACGCATCTACAAACTACGTTTTTTTAAAGGCTGTCTCTGTTTGCAGTATTAACAAATGTATTTCTGTTTTCACAGAGATCCTATACATTACTTGTGGAGGCATGGGACTACAGCAATGACTCTGCTAGTAAGTATTTTTTTGCTTTACTCCATTGCAACTCCTCAGATGACTATTTACTGAAAGGCCTTTATGTTAAGAGGGCAGCTAATTTGTGGCAGTTCCTTTTCCCTCCTTCCCTTTCCCAGTCACGATACAACTTCTGCTGCAAGAACCTACACGTTCTCTGCTGAATATGGGAAAATGTCATGCCATCTGCACATGTACAGTTTGCCTATGTAGAGTGGGTGATGGGATTTGGGCCTGGGATCCTGCGTGTTCTTACATGTCCTCCTTTTTTAGGTGAGGAGTTGAGTGTGAATTATAAGCACCCAAGTCAGATTTTCAAATGGTACTTGGGAGCTTAAATCCTTTTGACTTGCGGTGGGACTTAAATGATTTAGATGCTTTCAGAACTTTATTTCAGATATTGAAAAGCCCACACAACTTATAAAAGCTAAAGGAGACGAAATGTGAAAGTTACTTTGATGACTTGGGATGAAAAACAAAACTGATCAGTGTTCTGTTTTGTTTTTTCCTTGGGGTAGAGGATTTAAATCTAAGGATTTATAGCTGGAGATTGGAAAATATTTACCAGGTGCCACGTGACGAAGCTGGCTGAAAAGTGGGGCAGATACCTCTCCCTGGAATGGCTTCATGTGATCAGTTTCAGAAACTTTCCTGTTAGCCACAGGAAGTAATAAAATCCTTGCAGCTTCTGAGCTGTGCTGTTAATGGGCTGCTGTATAACTGTGCGTGTATTCTGAAATAGTATTTAAATATTAATGGGCAGAGCACGAGGCTTCCACAACGCTCAGGATTTTGGTTTGTGCATATATAGGGGTTCACCTTCCCATGGCATCAGAATCCATTAGATCCCAGTGTTGCTTCAGTCTAGGAATTGGGTGACCTATGATGTTCCCAGATTTTGTTTGTGAAGAAAATACTGAGTTGTCTTCCCAACTCTTTCCAGCTTCCCCCTGCTTTTCACGCCCCCCCCCCCCAACAAACCCAACCTATCTGTATCTAGTTGTTATAATCCCAGTTATTTTGAAAATGGGGAACTACTTGGGTTATCAACAGCAGCATGGGACTCATGATTTCCAGACTGTATGGAAGGAGGAGCACAGATCCCTGTGCTCAGACAGACCCCACTGGAGCTGTTCTTGGGCATAGCAATCCCATATATGCAGTTCCTTTTCATATAAAAGGATGCATTCATTCCAGATGCTGCAAAGTTTGCATAGAATAGTAACTTAATGAAAGGTGTTAGTAAATGACACCAGGTATTGCCTTCTAGTCTGCTCTAGCTGCCACTGAGAGAGGAACGTGCAGAGACAACAGCATCCCAGAACCATTAATCAGGAAATTCTTTGGGCCTTAGTTACACGCACTATGTGGGGGTAAGGGGAAATATGTTCGTAGGGCCTGCTACACTGGCAGTGTCAAATTATAAGTGGAAGATGTCTCTGCATTCAAAATGAAGGTCTTGTTTACAGTAGGATACTGCTTTTTTTTTCCCCCTCAGTCTGGGTCTCTGCCATTTTTTTCTATTATTAGGTCTCATGTATTTTCATGAAACTGACTTTCCAAAGCTACACAATGAATCCTTTCTTTGCTCCAGTGTTCTGGAAGCACAATTGTCTTCGGACAAAATTCTCATGGTTTTTTTTTTTTTCCCAATAGCATGTTTGACCAAGGGCAGGCTTAGTCTTGCCTATGTTGCTGATTAAATTCTCCCAGTAGCTTTGCCAAAGCAGCTGTACTGCGTAAACCCAACCTTTTTTCTTGTGCATCGCCACCTCGCTTAGAAGGAATTTGCCTGTGCTTAATGGACAGCGTACCTTTAAGTGCCACTGAGAATAAGGTTTTCTAGAGAACTTTTTAAAACCTGTATACAATTGCCAATGAATAAAATGATGGCTTGGTAAGTTTCTACAGAACTTCCTATGGTACCCTAATGCTTTAATCCTTATTGAATTCCATAACTTCCCTCTGCAAGGGCTCTTAAAGGCTATCCCTCTAAGAGGTTTTCTGTTTTGGTTGCATATGTTGAGCTTCCTAGTGAAATATTATCGCTAAGAATCTCGACTGCATCTGCCTCCTGCTTCTGCTTCCTTCTGTCCTAGCCACCATAAGTTCAGAATGGTCTTTCTCATGGGTAGCGCTCATGGGAAATCCTGGCCCCATTGAAATCAAAGGGCCATCCATGACTTAACCCATCAGATTGTCTTCATGTCCGTATTTAGAGTCCGTCTTTCTGCTGTTACTTTTATGCTCTGTCGGCTCCGCTAATTTTATGCATCTTGCAGCATGTCAAAGAGCTATTGTAAATTACTAGTATCAGTTGCACATGAATTCCAGCAAAGCATAAGAGGTTTTAGCCTAAGGTAAACTAAACCATAACCAGGAGACATTCTGAGGCAGAGACTTCAAACGTAACAAATCAGTTTGGGTGGGCAAAAGCATGTTAACGTATCTCGATTTCTTTTTTTTTTTTCCCCCTGAGGCTGTACTAGCTGAAATGCCAGCCCGTAGTCAAAATGGCTAGTCACTTCTGAACTAGCCTGGAAATTCTTGTCTTACGCTTGTACTGACAAATAGCGACGAAGCACTTAAGAACGGCAAGTGACCTACAAAGTGGGCTTGAAACCAGCTGGTTCTGATGCTAAGTACAAGTTAAAAAGATACTAGAAGTTCCTTTCTTCCACTACATCAATTTAAAATTGAGTACTGTTTCCTTTAAACATTTTATCAAAGGATGGATGATGCTGAGGGAGCTATGACCGTTGCTTTCCCTTGAGGCTGGCTGATTTTCATTCTTATTTCTTTTGCTGCCTGCTGCTTCTCAGTACCCTTTAAACCCTCTTTGGGATGGAGTAGTAGAAGGCTTCTGGGAGTTCTCCCTGAAGCCTGGAGCAGTACGCCTCTGGTAGCGTACGCTGGCAGGTGGCACTGACGAGAGTGAAGAAAAACTAGAAAGAAAAAACTTGTCATAGCTCAGGGTTGGCCACCCTGCAGCATGTGCATCACAAGTGGCATGGGCAGCCTCTGTGTGGCACATGGCAGATCAGAGAGCAGAGCAGCAGATTAGGCAGTGGATCAGAGTGGCTCTTGGGGAAGATGTGGGACTAACTTACTTGCTAAAAAGTTTGGCCTGCAGTGTTATAGTTGGTTATGAGAGTGTTTTTTTTTCCTCTGTTGGTGATGGCTGGTGCCAAATACTGACCAGGGTTATAGAAACCTGCATGAGCGGTGTCAGAAATTGGGTGCATGGCTGAACTGTTCTGACCCACATCGCAGGAAGAGATGCTTAGCGATCATCTCTCACCCCGTTGGAAGCAAAGTAATATCCCACCAGTCTACTCTTACTTCAAGCAGAGCCTGAGAATTAATGGGAGTGTTTCTGCAGAATTTGGCTGGCCGTGTACACAAAGGACTAGCCAGCTTGAGTGAAATGTGGCCTAACCCTCTTTGCAACAAATAGACATCCCTAGATCTGCTGAGAGAAGGAGGAGGGATGTCAGTGTGGAGGCAAGAAAAGAAGTTGCAGCCTGCTTTCGGTTACCAAAGAGTGAACTGTTGTGAGGCGGTGAAGTAACCCTGAGAACGCTGGGTAAAAGGCTTTCCCTCAAAAGCAAAGCAGATCCATTGCCCCTGTGTAATTTGGGCAAAGCGTCCACCGTTATTCCTAATGGTAAAATATGGTGAAGACAGTGGATTAAGGGAAATCTGTGTGTAGATGCCAGCTGTGCCACAGACGCTAGGTGCCGTTTTGGCAAGGTCTCAGTGGTAAAGCCAACTTTGGGGAGATCTGTAAGCATAAGCGTAACACAAATCAATCGGCAAGTCCCATTGAAGACGAATGGATAGGCACAGGCTTCAGCATTTCTCCTGGATTCGTCTCTTAGTCTAACAGGAATAATATCACTGGGTATAACAGAAGCAGGCAATTATATTGGCTAGAGGGCCACTTAACGTGTTTTGGCGAGCTGTCAAGGGCTGCAAGGGTAGCCCTGCCCCTTGGTGGGCGCCCCAGCCCCTGGTTACCACTTTGGGACCAGAAGTCCCACCCTTACCCGCTAACTTTTGCCACTGGAAGTCTCTCCCCTTGTCTTGGAAGCACTTCTTTTGGGTGGGAGGGTTCTGCCATCTTGAAACTAGAAAAAAAACAAAAAAACAAATCGTATATCAAAAAGTAAAATAAAATCTAACATCTACTATAACTTACTTTCATTTTATTTAAAAAAAAAAAAAAGAAAAAAAAAAGAAAAAAAGATTTTTGTCCTGATCCATGTGTTTGCATAGTATATCTAGATGCAATTGCATAATAGCTCAAAATACAGTCTTACTTTTCTGTATTGTGTGTAGGAGGCAAGGGGGCATGTGGTTGGGGAGTGGGTGTATGAGTGAGGTGGTGTGCAGTGTGGGTATGGAGGGGCTAGGATGGGGGCCCCCACTCGCAAGCAGGCAGGGAGGGAGGCTCGAAACAGCCACAGAGTCACCAGCAAAAGCCTCTCCCAGGCAGTGGCTTCTTGCCTGTAGTGTCCCCCTCACCAGCTCAGGGCTGGGGGTGGGTCAGGCCAAGCTAGGGTGGGAGGGTGGTTGCTTAGCCAAAACAACACCTCCTGCAGGGATGCAGCCCAGGGCCGGGGCTTGCAGAGGGGCCCCACGGGCTGGATGCAATTGCCTGGTGGGCCAGATGTGGCCTGTGGGGTATGTTTTGTCCATGCCTGGGGTATAGGAACCTTATATCTACACAGTAGAGGTGCACATTCACATGCAGGCACTGTACTGCTGCGATTTATACCAATATTGAAAAGTCTTCAGGTATCTAAATTACTTGTGGCAAAAGAGACTTAAGTGACTCGCAGGACTGAAAGTATCTGAGAATCTTTTCCTCCATCACATACAGGCATGGGGTGAGGATCAGAGTACAAGTGAGAGCTGAGTTGGAAAGAAAACACTGTTAAACTGGAGAAACCACAAACTACACAAGAAGTTGGTGACCTCAACTCCTAAACTGTAAAAATGGAATGGATGCTGCACTCTGTTTCAAGAGTACCAGGGTGGCTTAAAAAAGGGGAAAGAAGAGATGGATACTTCTGTGGTAGTGTCAGGGCAGCCAAGTACATTAAAGCATTTCCTGGAGGTACAAGTAGGATAGGTGTGACTTAAGGATGAAATTGTAAATTTTACAGGGTCTTGAGGAACTGTTAGCTTGGGAGTTTCTTATGAAAACTGAAAAATCTGTGGCTGTAATGAACATTTCTAAAGTTCTTTAGACAAGAACTGCCCATGCATCTTCATCAGCTTTGTGAAGCAATTTTATTGCACTTGGTGTCTGCCTTGTGTAAAATCCTAAGCTTTTTTTTTTTTTATGTTGAAAGAATGAATAAACTACTTGATGCATTTTACTTCTTAATACTTAAATGTGCTAATATTTCACACAGAACCATCTAACACATTACTGGCAAGGTGCCCTTCTACCTCAAATTTTTCTGTCTCTGGCTCATGCTTTCGCACACAGAACAGACTAGCCTGGTCCTTATTTTTGTTTTTGCTCTAGGTCTGCAAGGATATTTTGGCTGTTTTATGATAAACTTTCACTCTGCAGTCAAGTGCTTGCTAGCAGCAGGTCGTAAGGCAGTGTCAGATCATTTAAGTCACAAGATCTGGACTACAAAGTGAAATACCACAGATATATACAATGTTCCGAGCAAATGTGAAATATTATTATTATTATTATTATTATTTCAAGCTATAATTTAGACGGTTGTAGGTTTCCAAAAGCCAGAAAATTTTGCTGGAATGAGATGTCTCGTACAAAAGTTAAACCCTTTGTTGTGAAATACTTTTAAAGGAGAGAGGGGAAATCTGTGGTGTATGCAAAGTAATTTGACTCTGCTAAGAAATCTCTCATAGCTGACACTAAAGATCCAGGCCTACCATCTAAAGGGATAACTTGTACAGTATTTCCCAAATCGAGTGAGATCATTTATGTCAACTGAATGCCAAAATCACTAGTTTCTCTGCTAGAATGGAGGTATGTTTTTCCCAATTTGGGTTTATCACCTAATTTCTAGGAGCCTGCAGGCCCTTAACATCCAGTGTGTAAAAGTTGTCTTATTAGGCTTCTGCAGGCTGATTGCCTGAGATTTTCATTACTACCAAAAATAAGCGACATATTACTAATAACTCATCAAACAGAGCAAGATGCATGATGTATCAAACTTGAGGTTCCCATACTTACTGAAGGCATGAAGATATGTCTCTTAATTCCTACCCTGTCCCAGCCTTGTTGCCCCCCTTTAGTTGTTGGATGTGTGGGACTTACTTGAAGTCAGGACTGAGCAGTTCAAGGATTTGTTTCCATTCATTCAAGCTCTGGTTCAGGATACAGCATATGCATTTCAATTACTAAAAGAATAATTTCAGAATCCATCTTTCAGCTAAAACCGTGAAGTTAAATAGTCAGTTTGCTGCAGTACTTTGTTTTAAAAAGCCTGTATGCCTATGGAGTGCCAGCACAGGGGACCAACCCCTAAGCAAAAGTGTTAATCGTACCTTCATTTCTGACTTGTAGATCCTGATAGCATTATTGAAAAGGCGTCCCATTCTGGCATGATCAATCCAAGTCGTCAGTGGCAGGCTTTGAAACAGAACGCAGGTGTTGCCCATTTTGAGTACCAGATCCGTGTGATTTGTGACGAGCACTACTACGGCTTTGGCTGCAACAAGTTTTGTCGCCCAAGGGATGACTTCTTCGGACACCATACGTGCGATCAGAACGGCAACAAAACTTGCTTGGAAGGCTGGATGGGACCAGAATGCAACAAAGGTTTGTAACTTAGTATTTGAAGTGTGTGTGGTTTGTTTGTTTGATTTTAATAGCTTTATTATAGCCTGGAGTATAGGTAGAAGCACACAAAATATTTCACCTCCTAGATTGGGCTGATTCTGAGCCATAGAAAAATAATTCCTGTAGGGGAAGTGTCCATGTCACTGCAGTCCCAACCTGGTGCCTTGCCTAGCCTTGGAAGAGGAGTCAAGGATTGACTGGACAAAGAGATGACTTTTTAAAGTGAAGTAGTGGGGAGGATTGGGTTAGTCCATGCTACTCTTGTTAAACTAGATTGGTTGGTTACTGTGCTGCTGCCCATGTACCTACTGCACTGATAGTAGGATTTACTCTATGGAGCCTTGCATTCATTAAACAAACTTTTCCAAAGTACCTAAATGCTTTTTGAAAATTTGGGCAGGTTTTATTTTATAAGCTTCACCTTGAAGCATAGAACAGACGGGACCTGAATATAATCTGCACTGTCACCTCCTGCAGTGATTACCTGTGTAAATACACCTAGAAACATGGTACCCCCTTAACTTAAGTGAAGACTTCCTTTTTGGAGGTGCAAAGGAAGTGTAAAGAGAGGAGCTGCACTAGCGGGACTGCAGCAAATTCCAGCCTGTTTCTTCTTTGTGTGAGCTGACGTTATCAGTCTTAGACCAGCATTATCATCATGGGAGAAACATATCAACTGGAGGAACTAAACATTGACTTGTCTTGTTGACAAAACACCCAAGTACTTTTAAAACTTGATGCCCAGCATGCTGTGTTCATGAAGCAGAAAATACATTGTTTCAACTCGCTGGTGTAACACTCATGTGGGTGTGCAAGGGTGGGCTTATTTCACCCTTGAGTGCAGAAGCGGGGGGTTTTAGCTTTATGAAGTGAAATGGCTTCTCTTGCCTCTGAGGCATTCTTTAAAATGGCATTATGTGGGATCTCCTTATAGCTAGCTGTATTAGTGGACTTGGTGGATTTGCTGTCATAAGGCACCACCTACCTCAGCTTCTTTCCAATAGACTTGATACGAGAGACCTGTTAAATCATGGATTTGGTAGGATTACAATGCTAGTTGGAGATTAAAGCATTCCCACGAGTGTGAGAATGCAGGAAATGGACAGCATGCTGATACTTTCCTTTTCTGTATAACTTTTTTTACAGCTATTTGCCGTCAGGGTTGTAGCCCAAAACACGGTTCTTGCAAAATACCAGGAGAGTGCAGGTAAACAAAATGTTTCTGCTAAGTAACTGCATAAATGATCTACACAAAATGTGATGCTGGTGGGGGTCAGAGGGGAGAGTAAGACTTCCAGATTTTGCAAGGGCCTATTATGCATACTTTGTTGCACCAAAAGAAAAGCGGCGTTTTGTTTTCTTTTGTTTTTTTCAGATAAATGGATAGCTTAGTTTGGTTTTTTTTTTTTTTCATTTTTTTCAGTGACGCTATTTATAAATGGACAAACAGTGGTAAATTGCTTCCACAAGTAGTGACTAATTGCTTCTGTATAAATGGTTCCCATTTCATTTGCTTTGAAAAAAAAAAAAAAGCCAAATAACAAAAAAGGGTGGTTATGGGCTTTTCTGCTAGAAGTTCTAACTCAATGGCCTATTGCTCCTTTCCCCCTCTTTCATTTCCCGTCCCAAACTCCTTCCATCAATAGGCAAAAGTCAAGCATTCTTTAGAATGGGATTAGTAAAATCTCTTGGTTCCTTTGCTGTTGTGAGCCAGGCTTTGAGTGCTGAGAGGTTAATAGCTGGGATGGAATCTTGTCCGTAGATACTGATGAATGCCGAATTTTGTTGCTGTTGCTTTGAAGTCTCTTCAGTTCTGGCCAGGAGACAATGAAAAGCAGAGTTGAGCCACAACATAACAATTTAACAATTTAAAATTTTTGGACCGTCTCAAATTATATGCTGTAGATGTACAGTATGGGGAGGGCTTTCTCCCTGATCAATACAGGGTTATTATTGGGTATAGAATATGAACACTTTTTATAGGCAAGCTATTAAAAGTGTTTAACTCTTCATGGTGATCGCTTAGCGTGGGAGTAAGGGAGACTACGTAGGAAGGCATATGAGTCGGTCAGTATAAGGTTTTTCATGTTTTACAGAGTGAAGTGAGTGGTGTTCTTGAGGTAAAATACTGATGGGGTTTCCAGAACAGAACGCCATTTGCATCTTGGCAGGGGTCAGTTTGCATCTTCCTTTGGAGAAAGGGTCTAACTAAAGGCTAGATGCATCTCCTGAAAGAGAAGCTCTGGGTGATGGGTATTGGTTCATGCGAGTCCTGTGGCCCGTGTTATGCCTTCCTAGATGAAACGAGATGATTCCAGCAGTCCCTTCTTTCCCTTGGGAAGCCATAAAAATTCATTCCTAAGGGAAAGTGCTGACAGCACAACTAAAAAAATTAAATGCATGTGGCTTTGTTTTGCGAGAAGCAGGTGTGAAGCAACAAAAAAAAAAAAAATCCCTCAATTTGGTTCTGATGTTTAAGTGCATGGATGTAACTGGGGTTAAATCAAATAAATACATTTAGCTTATACAGCCTGAATAAAATACCCATTCTTGATTATATTTATTTATTTATTTGTTTAATTAATTAATTAAAGAACACGCTGCAAGTGGTGTGGGCCAGATGGCGCAAGAAGTATTATCAGCTGAGGCTACCAGTGATTTGTGCTACTGTCTTCAGAATAAACATGCCTTGTAGGGTTGCTGTCTCTAGTCTGAACAACAGGCTTTGTTTCCTGAATTGTTTTTAGGCCTTTCTCTTTCTAAGTCTCTCACCTCCCACTTACTGCCCAGACATGCACTAGTGCTCTTATTTACTCAAGGTGCAACTTTCCCACACTTGATTTGCATAGTTTTAAAACAACACTGCCCTTCTGGTGCTTTCAGATCCTTTTGGCTTGCCAAATGAGTCCCATATCTTTAAAGCAAACGCAGAAATGAGATTTTTATATTCTCTTAAGTTTTGATGAGTCATGTCGTCTGTATGTTACAAATGCAACTTGAGTTTAAAAATAACATCCCAGCAGAAAGTGCTCTAGGTCCTGGTACAATAGACAACTTGCAAACGTACTTAAAATATCCCTTTTCTTTTTGGTGCGAGCAACTTTCTTCAACATGAGCCTGCCAACAAAACCAAATCTACTCATGAATCATTATATAAGCAAAGAAACTTCAAATTTCTCATGAGAAACTGCTTCATACATATTATTAAATGAGAACAAATTCCAGGATTCTGGAACTTTAACTCTCCCCTCCTCCCCGTGTTTTAAATATATCCATAGCCCTTGTCTAGTTTTCTTAGATCAGTCCCAAAGTGCAAGCATTAATTAAAAAAATTATATATATATGCTCGCTCTACGAAGTTCACTGTTGGTGCATTTTGTTTCACTGAAGCAAGAGGAAAGGTTTTAAAGTGCTTTGCCTCCTTAATATGGCAGGAATGGAGGTTGCAAAGGGCCCAGGCGTTTGGGAAAACCCGTGGCCTCTGCTATAAAGATTTGTGCATCCTTGCAAGTTTTCGTGTTTATACCATGCACTGGTATAACATGAATGGTCCCAAATTTGACCTTTTATTACCTTCTTCCCTCTTTCTCTATGTCAGAAGATGTTCAGTGAGTTACTTCAGAAAAGGTGGTCTTTCCCTGTCCCGCCACCCCGTTCTGGTTTTAGCTTGGGTTACAAAGAAACTAAGGTTAGACTAACTTGGTTTTTCATGCACAGAACTTCAGTTGTTTCACGTGAGCTTTGAACGGACTGATATTGATGCAGCTATTTAAAAAAAAAAAAAATCTTTAATTAGGAGGTGGCTGGTCATCTGAGAGTTTTAGAAGGGAGGTTAAACTTACTATTAGCCTTGGGTGATTAGCCATTGGGTAGAGCCCTGTAACGTTTCCCATGAGAAGGACTTATTGGGCAGAGAACAGCTTTTTGAAAAGAAAGCCTGACTGCCTTCTGCGCAGAAGTTTATTTTCATAATTTAGTAATGGCTCAGTGAGTTATTACTGCTGATCACTTACTGCCAGGCTCTATTAATGAAATACAGTACTTTAGTAAACCTATGACTTCAGCTACACCCTTCTCTCTTCCCTAGTGTATGTGCATGGTTTGGGGTTTTTTTTAATTCATATGTAAAATCCCTGTTTCATTTTGCTGGAGAGAAACAAGTCCAAAATGAGGCTCTAGTTTGGGGGGGGCTGTAATGTGTTAAGTTTCATGCTTGACTTTGCATGGTTTAAGCTGTTTTTCCCCCACTATGTTAAAATCTCAGAATAATAGCTGTAGTTAGCTGAAGATTAGCAATATTTCATAACTTAAAAACCAAACTCCATACGGTAGATAACATTTGGATGGAGAGTGGCTTGTTCTGAAAAAGTGAGCTCTTAAGTACATGACGAACCAGTTTGTCATCCCCCTTCCTCCCTCCCCCCGCCCCCAAAAAAACTAAACCAAAACAACCAACCCTTACACAAACACACAGACACCCTGCAAATCTAGTATCTTTAGTTTTTAAAGAAATCCCTTTATCATATGTGGTCTCATAACTTTATATCCGAAGGCTTCTAGCACAATCCAGCCCAGGGGGCTAATTTCCGCTAACACTAGGATAAGTCGGCTCTATTGCTGTCTCCTACAATGCTGGGAGGTAGTGTTTATGGCTGTGTTTGGTTTCTCTTCCTGTGCACACACTATGGCTGAAATGCCTGGGACATTGCAGTCCTGAGGGAGGGCTAGATAACCATTGTTCCCATTGACTTTTTTTTCCAATTTATAATCCATTCTGTCAAAATCCAGAGATTGATTTGTAGTATACACCCACCCTCTCGGCCACATTTGTGTGTGCTTCAGAATAGAGTAGCATTGTGCTGAATGGTCCCACGCTGGTTCTCTCAGAACAGTTATTCTTTTGTGAGGAGGGCTGGCTTCAGAGACCTTGGCGAAACCGCTAAGATGTTTGTTTACAAGAAACCCTCAAACAAACCTTGAATGGCTTTCCACCCTCCCCCTCCTCTTCCCCCCCCCCTCCCAAATCTTACTTAACCTTGGGAGTTCTGCAGTTACTTTTTGTCTTCAAAAGTAATTCCAAGTTTTTGTTTCCATGCTCTCTCTTTTTTTATTATGAAGGTGTCAGTATGGATGGCAAGGCCAGTACTGCGATAAGTGCATTCCACACCCAGGATGTGTCCATGGCACCTGCAATGAACCATGGCAATGCCTCTGTGAAACCAACTGGGGTGGTCAGCTCTGTGACAAAGGTATGCTAATCTTGCAGATAGCCAAGGGTAAAACTTGAATTTTAATGCTGGCAGCTAGCATTGAGAGAGAGCATCCAGAATGTGGCAGGGTTTTTGTCCTTTGGCTGGGTTTTTTTAGCCTCTTTTCCCCCCCCCCACCCCCTAACCCCAAGGCATGCACCGGTTGTTAGCATACAGGCTTCACTTTGCTCTGTCTTGGCCTGCCGTTGTGCACAGGGCACATTCTGTGAAAGGATTTAGAGTAACTGAACAAAACCCTTTCTGTTCGGCTCTTACCGTTCTGCTCCTTGTGTACAGATCTTAACTACTGTGGAACTCGCCTGCCTTGTTTGAATGGTGGTACCTGCAGCAACACGGGGCCTGACAAATATCAGTGTTCCTGCCCTGAGGGTTACTCGGGACAGAACTGCGAAATTGGTAAGTGCCCTGATTCTCAAGGGCTGATTGCTGCCAATTAGCTTCCTGTCAGCTCCGGGTCGCTATCTTGGTCTCGTTCTGCCTCGCCTAGGAAGTTTGGATTTGTAATATTACTAAGGTGGTGGCTGTTAAAGGCTGGCTGATAAGGTCTAAGTTCGCTCTCACTCTGTGCCGAGTGACTGATATCTGCTAAATCAAACTCCTGATGACTCTTAATGACTTCTCTAGCAATCTCGCTGCAGTTGGTGTGAGCTCTAACTTGGCTCCCGCTCAGACAGAAAAGTCCATGGTATGTTGATCAGGTCAGCTTAGCATGAAAGATGACTTCCTGCCAGTTTCATACTGTGTGAAACCAAAAGCTACTAGATGAGAATGAGATGCAGCGGCAGCTGTGCTGGTGGCCCAAGCGCAGGGCTGTGCAGAGGGAGTGGCAAGTGGGTCTTGCTGGTGGTGACTGCTCATACTCCTGGACTCTCCCAGACCTGACGTGGCTGTATGTTTTGGTGTAGCGGAACATGCCTGCCTTTCTGATCCTTGTCACAATGGAGGAAGCTGCCTCGAGACCTCAACTGGATTTGAATGTATGTGTTCACCGGGCTGGGCTGGACCAACTTGCACTGACAGTAAGTACTGTTGTGGGGGAGAAGTTTGCAATAAGCTTATAAATGTTTATCCTTCCCTAACTCTTGCTACTCGCAACCTAGGAGGGAAGGAAGCTTTTTAACCCTTCTGGAACATTTTTTTTTTTTTTTT
>JAGPOW010003648.1:100400721-100448175 GCA_030014935.1 Caiman crocodilus
TTTTTTTTTTTTTTTTGTGTGTGTTGGCTTTTAATGACCATTCATATTGTGATGCTTTGCCCCCTTTTCATATACATGAGGTTCTTTCATACAGCTCTGTTGGCGCTTTTGCACCCTTCTCTCAACAGATCTTATTGGCAAATGTGTATTCGCCAAGATTTTGATATCCTGAACTAAGCTAAGTCTTTCCTCCTGCCCTCTTTTTGCAGACATTGATGATTGTTCTCCAAATCCCTGTGGCCATGGAGGAACCTGCCAAGATCTGGTTGGTGAATTTAAGTGCATCTGCCCACCTCAGTGGACTGGTAAAACTTGCCAGCTTGGTAAGTATTGTATTACTCTTTATTGAAAGCTGTTCTGCAAAACTGCTATTGTAGAATTTGCATATCGGGAAATCAGTCTTGTAGGTCCTTAAGAGTGTGTTGGGCTCCAGGCATGTGAAGACTTCTTTTAGTCTCCAGGCCTGTTGAGAGGCTTCACATTCAGAACATGTAGCAGTGTTCTCAGGATTTGGGGCCTAGGTCACCCTTTAGAGAATGACTTCCTAATTGAGTTGCACCATTGACCATACTGGTTACTGCAGAAAAAACAGTTCCCAAGTTTACTAAGCCTAATAGAGGTACTTTAAATTGTAGGTGAACTAGTTTTGTGTGTACTCGTGCTGGTCTGCCCCTTCTTCGTGCACCCCTCCCCTCTTCTATGTTCTCTTTCCTTCCTTTGGCTTTGTGAGGAAACTTCCATAGCTTCTTAGTTATGTCAAATTCTCCAGACCGAGGAGTTCACAGCTGGGCTCCAAAATGTGGATGATATGAAGAATGAGCTGTCTGCATTCTTCATGCTGCGTATTAATCTCAGTGACCAGGGTGCAGTGCTCCTTTGAAATGCTGGCCCAAGTCTCCAGTTTTTTTTGATACTTTAACATGATGCTTAGTGAGTGGCTGGGTAATTATTGATTAATTAATGTAGCCAGTGTGCTGTAATTGGACAGGAATTGAAGTGGACCTTGGGGACTCCTGTTGGGTAGCCTTTTATTCTTTTTAATCCATTTTTACATTCTAAGTTGCTTTCTGAGCTTTAAATGAACTCCTGATTATTACTGTGAAAACAAAAAGTAGACTCTTTCCCCTCCTGCTGCATCCACAGCTCAACACCGTCTATTCAAACTGTTTTTCAGATGCGAATGAATGTGAGGGCAAACCTTGTGTCAATGCCAACTCCTGCAGGAATCTGATTGGTAGCTACTATTGTGACTGCATTGATGGCTGGTCTGGCCAGAATTGTGATATAAGTAAGCATCTCTATGCATTCTACACCTAAAGGGGAAATGTTGCTATACAATCCACTGAGTCCTGAGCTGTGCTTTAAACGGTGAGCCAGCCAGCAGCAGTTGGTGGTGTTTTAAGAAAGGGAGTAGTTGGTCTGGAATGAGAATACACAGTTTTATCAAAGTCATTAGTCTTTAGCATGGCTATATTCTGATAAGCTGACCTAAACAATGATGTGAAGTTTCACTAGCTCCACTGGAAGAATTGCTGAATGTTCCCACCCATTATAATAACCTTATCTTGAGGAAGGCATGCAGGAAACTTGACAAAAAGTTTATCTAGCTGGACTTTGAGAGACACTAGCTCATTTGTAGCTCATATAAATGCTTTTTTTGCCTCCTAAAAGTGTGCTAATTTTTATTGCAGATATTAATGATTGTCTTGGACAGTGTCAGAATGGAGGATCCTGTCGAGTAAGTTGGCCTGATTTTTTTTTTTTTTTTTAATTGGTTGTTAATGCAGGTGTTGAAATCAAGATGCTTTAGTCTGCATGGGCCAAGTATACAACAGGTGTAAGAGAGCCTGCAGAGTCAAGGGAGTCTTGTCATTTAACAGCAGCTGAGGTTCTGGCTCTTTTGAGGAGGGAAGAAGGGGGGTGGGGAGTAGCATATACTTTTTTTGCAGCAAATGACTCATCTTCTCCACTACTGCCACCAGCAAACTATTGGCTGGCCTTGTTTATTGTAAGGCTCATCTAACTGTATGTGAACAGTAAACCTGGCTGCTCCAGTTTTAAATCTGGCTTAACACATCCCACTGAGAAATTTAAGAATGTAAACACATACCTTTTTTCCTAAATACTCTTGCCTGGTTTAACTTCAGCTGAAGTTTCTTATGACAGCTTTCAGCCTATTAAAGGTGATAAGTTTTTGGAGCTTAAAAAAAAAAATCCTACTAACTTTTAAATGCTGTCTTGTTCATTCCTAGGATTTGGTTAATGGCTACCGATGTCTCTGTCCACCTGGTTATGCAGGAGATCACTGTGAGAGAGACATTAATGAATGTGCAAGCAACCCTTGTTTGAATGGTGGCCACTGTCAGGATGAGATCAATGGATTTCAGTGTCTGTGTCCTGCTGGTTTCTCGGGAAACCTCTGTCAGGTGAGCGTGGGTGAAAGGCATGTCCCAGATAACGGAGTTCCCACAAGCACTTTTTGATTCTGTATGCTGAATACCTCCTGTCCAGTGACCCGTATGACAGGCATACTTTCTATATAGCTGCTTGCCAAGGAAGTGCTTGTGAAAAACCTTGCAGTGGCTGAAAACTCGTTTAAACAGCTCGCAAGTGTTTGCGTGTCAAGTTTTGTTGCATGCTGACTATTAACCTTCAGTGGCTGTTTAATATCAGAATGCTGTCTGCCAAAGCTACTGGAAGTATAACTGTACGCTCTGCATTGTGTACAATTAATAGAGGCAGCAGATAAAAAGGTCAGATTCCACAGTGTCTGCAGCCTGTAGCAGTGAGAAGAGCAATAATAAAACCTCTGTTTCACTCAGCTTCCCCCCTTCTCCCCCTGTCATTTATAGTTGGACATAGATTATTGTGAGCCCAACCCTTGCCAGAATGGCGCCCAGTGCTTCAATCTTGCCACAGACTATTACTGCAACTGCCCCGAAGATTACGAGGGAAAGAATTGCTCCCACCTGAAAGACCACTGCCGCACTACTCCTTGTGAAGGTATGTGCTACTCTTGAGTGACAGCTGCGTCAATAATGCTTTTGACTCATTTCCCAGGATAAGACTTGGTGGGGCCAATTCAGCCTTGAGGTCAAAATCTGAATGCTGCGTTTGTGTTATGCAGCTGAGTTTGGCCCTGTGTTTTACCCCAGTACACACGAGAAAAATGTTCCGTTGGTGACTATGGTTATCTAAGAGATGCTTCGTGCCTGCTTCTCAATCATAGTTGCATGCGCCTTAGATCAGACCCAGCAGCCTCCAAACTCTCTTGTGGCTCAGAAGATTAAATGGAAATTAGCTGCAAATATTTACTCTGTAAAGTAACTAACTGCACTTGTTACATTAATCTCAATGTAGGTAATTGCCATGAGACCTAGGTACTTTCAGGTTGCAAGAAGCCAGCCTGCTTGGTAATGTGATGAAGTGGGCAGTCCTCAGCTATCTCTCTTTCCTTCTGCAGTCATTGACAGTTGTACAGTGGCAGTGGCTTCTAACAACACACCAGAAGGGGTTCGCTATATTTCTTCAAATGTCTGCGGTCCCCATGGGAAGTGCAAGAGCCAAGCAGGGGGAAAATTCACTTGCGAGTGCAATAAAGGCTTTACTGGCACCTACTGCCATGAAAGTAAGAATTTACGATGTTTATCTTTTTGGTTCTGACCTCAAGTTTGCTATTAGAAAATGACATGTCCCTTCTTTTTGAGACCGTATAAGGCTGTTCTGTGACACGGTGGACCTTGAAACTCTACTTGAGCACAGCATTTTTGCCAATCATAATTGGGAGTTCCCAAGACCATGGGTGGGGGTGTTACTGTAACAAACCAGCTGTCCTTGAATTGTATGATTTTCAAACCTTATGTATTCAAGAGCTGAGGTGTTTTTAATAGTTGGTTTTACCCTAGGTTTTATGGACTCTTTAAAAGCTCTGTTACAAAGAACATACTGTTACGAAAGCAATTGTTGGCTGTTTCACCTTTACCTTGTGTCTATTGTGTCCATGCTTTTGTCAGTGTATAGAAATGGAGTTTGTCTTTTGACAGCAAAGCAAGTTATATAAGAAGGCTTGCTAACTGTACTGAGGCAGATTTTCTTCCGTTGCAGATATTAATGACTGCGAAAGCAACCCCTGTAAAAATGGTGGCACCTGCATTGATGGTATCAACTCCTACAAATGCATCTGTAGCGATGGATGGGAAGGAAATTACTGTGAAACAAGTAAGTTAACCTTCTTGAAACTGAAGACACGGTATTATGGAGCAGTGTCTGAAGGCAAAGCCTGGACATAGACACCTCACGGGTAGAACATGACACAGCCCTCTAAGTGGCACCTGGATGCCTTTGCCTAAGTGAATCTGTTCTACTTTGTTTGCTGCAAAACTACTAATGCAGAAGGTGGATGGTTCTTCCTCCTTCTCACAGCCTTGAGAATATCACAAAGAAGCCTAGATTAAGAGATATTACAAAACGAGATGCATTTTTAAATTGTTTTTGCCAGGCATTCGAGCAGGGTTGAAATTAGCATCTAAAGTCTAAGCAAGATCTCAAGTTCTACTTGGAGGCTTAAGTGGAATAGGATCTGCATATATTGTGCTGTCTTGGTCATATGTACTCTTTATCTGATCTTGAGATTCAAAGCCCAGTGAAGTTGGTGTTATCTTTCCATTGAGTTTGATGGACTTTGAGTCTGAGCAAGTGCTTTAAGAACCTTACAGCTTTGCTATGTCTGGAAGATGAAGAGGAACTCTTTATGAATTGGGTAGGGCTGAGAAACTAGCAAATAACTGCAGTTATTAGCAGAGTTGACAATAGAATTTGCTGCCCAGTCTTGCACCATTAATACCAGACAACTCGCCATAGGAAAAAGTTAATACAAGTAAACCCTCTATTCTTAAAAAATAACACATGCCCTTGTCTGCTGTGACAGATAGATAAAATGGGGGAGAGTTCCTAACTGCTAGCTTTTTACTCGCTGATCAATAAAATTCATGTCATAATCAGCAATTAGGATGTTAGGCCTTCCCCCTTTTTCATTTCACTAGTTCTTATCTTTGGGAACTGGAGCAATGTTTGCCCTGAATGAAATGAAAATGAGCTGGGGGGCAGGGGACAATGTTACTGAATATACATGACGTCTGTGGTAGCAGTTAAAATATTCAAGCACTTAATCCAGAACTGAGACTTGAGGCTAGAATCGGGGATCTGGCACTATGCTTCCATCAAGCATTAAGTAGTTTATAGTGGCTGCAAGCATTCCTTAGGTTTCACTTTCCCTCTTTTTATACTTCCAGATATTAATGACTGCAGTAAAAACCCTTGCCACAATGGAGGGACTTGCCGAGACTTGGTTAATGACTTTTTCTGTGAATGTAAAAATGGGTGGAAAGGAAAGACTTGCCACTCGCGTAAGTTGCAGTTCTTGTACGTGTAAAGTAATGTTAAATGTGCTGCGTTGTGTTGTGTTGGTGGAGCAGTGAAACTGAGGCTGGTTTGCTCTTCCTAGGTGATAGCCAGTGTGATGAGGCTACATGCAATAATGGAGGAACATGTTATGATGAGGGAGACACTTTCAAGTGCATGTGTCCTGCAGGATGGGAAGGCGCCACTTGTAATATAGGTAACCAGGACTTATAGTATCTAGGGGTAGATGCAGCCCTGAATCTGTAACCTTGGCATCTCCCTTTGCCTGATTTTGGTGTGGCTTAAAGGAAAAATAACTTACCTCTACCTTCTTGTGTTCTGATATAGCAAGAAACAGCAGTTGCCTGCCAAGCCCCTGCCATAATGGTGGTACCTGTGTAGTCAGTGGAGATTCCTTTACTTGTGTCTGCAAAGAAGGCTGGGAAGGACCAACTTGCACTCAGAGTAAGTCTTTCTGCTTGAACTTTTCTGAAGTGTTGCCTGACAAGAACATTAGCTCATCCTGTTGCCCTCTGAGTGTCAAGATTGAAACCAGAAGGGGAGAACTGTTTGATGTAGGCTTTAGCATCACCTGAATCTTTGCTTTTAATGACATTATACGATAGAGCCTTGACCTGGGCATGAGAAAGTTGCAAGTGAGTTAAGTGGAGACAGATGTTGTCTTGTTTTCTCCTGCATTCTTCTTCTACCAGCAGCCCTGTCTGCTTCCACTCACTTCTTCCTTTTTATATTCTTTACAAGGATCTCTTCCTGTGTACATGTGTTCCACAGTGTAGTTAACAAATTTTGTGGTGGAATCCTGGAATCAATTTAACTGTGCATTTTGGCATATTTTTGCAAAAGTTTAAGCCAAATGTAGCTCAAGCATTGTAGGAATTTAGTCATTCTTTACTGATGACAACACTTACTCCAGCTATGGTTCGTATGTTAATGGATGTCTGTTTTGCTTTCTGCAGATACAAATGATTGCAGTCCTCATCCTTGGTAAGTGTTGTGACTTGGATATGTTACTCATCCTTCGCCTTTGGCATCTTTTTGCATTAGAACTGTTCACTTGTCTTTATTCACCAAATAGTGAAACCTACTATGGCTAAGTGATGCCTCTATTTCCTGTCCTTTTTAGTTATAATAGTGGGACTTGTGTGGATGGAGATAACTGGTACCGCTGTGAATGTGCTCCAGGCTTTGCAGGCCCAGACTGTCGGATAAGTAAGTATTACCATGCGACTCCAACTTGATCCTGACCTAATAATTATTTAAATATGTGCTGCCACAAAATACCAGGGTTTTTTTGAATCTGATATGCAAATCTGTCCAGCCCTGTTATTTGTCCATATCTGGCATGCCTGATTTATAGCTGGCTGAAAAAATGCTCAGTGAAAATGTAGAGAAAGTATCAGATGCACTTTAGCCTAAAAAAGTCTGAGCCCAGCTGGGAGGAGTATGCTGTTAGTCCTCCCCTGTTAGGAGATGGTCTGTGTGGCAGACTTTCTATGTTTGAGAGTGAAGGATGCTAGTTAAAATCCCTGTCAACTAATAATAATCTGCCTCCAGGCACTGGTTTGGTTCCTGTTTTCTCTGTAATGTAATAATAGTTATAGGTAGGAAGATGCCAACATTTTAATAACACAGCTATGAAAATAGAATTGTTCCTAGCCATAGTGTAATTGGAAGGGGTTTACTGTCCATGTATTAAATATAACTGTGTTGACTAATCTAGACTGTGCTAGAGGAAGGTGAGCATATCTATCTAGCAAAGAATGTGTCCTTGTCCCTGATGGGCTTTTTAAGTAGTCAGACCATGGTCAGGTTATGATCTAGATTTACAGCACTATAAACCTGGGCTAATTGCAGTGTCTTCAAACAAATTTACTCCAGAATTGCCGTGGTATAACAAATCAGAATCCAGCTATGAAAAGACAATATAAGGCTACAGCTGTCTTGTGTGTACTCTCACATTCACCTGTATGGATAGCTGTATAATGGGTGCAACTTCCCCCCTGGTCTTTATCACAGATATCAATGAATGCCAGTCTTCACCCTGTGCTTTTGGAGCTACGTGCATTGATGAAATTAACGGCTACCGCTGCGTCTGTCCGCCTGGTCGTAGTGGCCCAAGATGCCAAGAAGGTATTCCAAGCAGCCTACACTATATGTTTCCAGATTCAGTTCATTTACATGCTAGCAACTGTAATAAGAGCAGACTTAGTAAAGAAATGGACAAGTTCTTGCACTCAACTAGATTTTATGAAATGGAAAGGGATAGGAAAATGTGGTGGGGAAGGCTTCTCAGAGTAGAGCAAACTGTTTAAGAATCCATCTCCCTTTCTCACAGTTACAGGAAGGCCTTGTGTTACCAATGGGCATGTGACAGCAGATGGTACTAAATGGGATGACAACTGTAATACCTGTCAGTGTCTGAATGGAAAGGTCACGTGTTCTAAGGTAGTCTTGCTGTACTTCGAGTTGCATTTGTTTTCTCCTGTACACCCCGACTGTACTCTCAAAAAATACTCGCTCTCTTCCAGGTTTGGTGTGGGCCTACACCTTGTCTAATCCATGCTAAAGGTCATGAGTGCCCAGCTGGACACACCTGCAATCCTATTAAGGATGACCACTGCTTTACACATCCCTGTGCTGCAATGGGTGAATGCTGGCTTTCAAATCAGCCACCAGTGAAGTCCAAATGTAATTCAGACTCTTATTACCAGGACAACTGTGCCAACATTACATTTACCTTCAATAAAGAGATGATGTTGCCGGTGGGTAACTTGAAATAAAAAGCTCCTATAACAAAAAGTAGACTGGCATTGCATGAAACAAGTGATCTGACAATCATCTTCCTCAAATTCAGTAATAGGAGATTAATCTCATTTTTTAATTAAAACATGCAGTCTAAAGACCCGTGTGCTCTCTGCTGGGCTTTATCTCAGTAGTGGGAGAGCAACCAAGAGCTTGTTGTACAGTGCTCTGTTTTAAAGAATAAGCCTGTTTCTTAAATTGTAACTCATAAGACTTTTTTTTTTTTTGGTATTGCTAGGGTCTTACCACTGAGCATATTTGCAGTGAACTGAGAAAGCTTAACATTTTGAAGAATATTTCTGTTGAATATTCCATCTACATCACCTGTGAGCCTTCACGCTTAGCAAACAATGAAATACATGTTGCGATAGTAAGTACTTACCTTTAAACTCACTTGTTAAATTGCTATATGTGTAATGGGGATGCACTGAGAATTAATTTTAAGCTTTGTCAGCACTTGGCAAGGATTATAATTTCCATTTCAATCCCTTTGAATGGGAGAGAGGTATCAGTGTTTGGTCTACAACATGCTTGAAAATTAGCAGCGGGTTGCAACTGTGATTAGTTAAAGTAGCAAAACCGGTTTCCATTTATAACACCACATAAGCACTTGTTAGTGTCTTCTAAAATGATATGGGCTGAAACTTCTCATGCTTGGCCTGCCTCTACCAGTAACAGGAGTTTTAGCTGGAAAATTCTGGGAAGTGCTCTGCTTCGTGGTTATAAAAGTTTGGTTTTTATAGTAGTTATTAATGCCACTTAAGTGTGTGATAGTTAACTGTACTCCTTCCGTTATAGTCAGCTGAAGACATTGGGGAGGATGAAAACCCAATCAAGGAAATCACTGATAAAATTATCGACCTTGTCAGTAAACGTGATGGAAACAACACGCTAATTGCTGCAGTTGCAGAAGTCAGAGTACAAAGGCGACCAACTAAAAACAAGACAGGTATGATGATTTGGGGTTTGTTTGGGTTTTTGGGGGGGGGGGGTTCTGTTTTTGTCCCATATTGAGGCTTCATCTCTGGTCAGGTTAGAAGGCTTATCTTCATGTTGTAGCTTGGTGGGGGAAAGGAGGGAGGAATTGTGCCAGGCTGTTGGAAAGGAGACCTTTTACTTGCTTCCCTTTCTCCTCCCCTGCCACATGGATTGCACCATAAGAAAAAGGAATAAAAATACCAAGATGAAGCATTTCCTGGCTTCTGAAAGTGATAACTCCCAATTACTATCTGATGGCTGCTAGTACCAATTTAACTGAACTAAATGTTCTGTCTCAAGATCATAGTGGATGTATTTGCCACATAACACCCTCCAATAATTAACATTTTTGTTGACAGTCTCTGAGAGATCAAGGATTTTGCTGGATTTGGAGCCAGTAACCCTTGGGAGAAGAACTATTCCCTCTAGGCCAGGGTCTTTGGCAGGGTAGCGTAGAGAAGTTTGCATTACCACTGACTGCAAGCTGTTGGTTTTGTGGAGAAAAGGAAGACTTCCCTAGCCTCTAGCGCTGTTGGCATAGTCTTGTGTTAGCTCCACTTGGAATATTTTTTAATTTTTAAGAGACAAGAATATCCTCTCAAGAACAACATGAGAAGGCAGCTTAGAAATTGAGGGTGGCTGTTTGGTGTTGTTTGGTAGTCTGCTTTAACTAAAGGACTTCATTTGCAAGGTTAATTGGTCTCATCTGTCTTTCAGATTTCTTGGTGCCGTTGCTGAGCTCCGTCTTAACAGTAGCCTGGATCTGTTGCTTGGTAACAGCCTTTTATTGGTGCATTCGAAAACGCAGAAAGCAGAGCAGCCACACTCACACGGCATCAGATGACAACACCACAAACAACGTGAGGGAGCAGCTGAATCAGATAAAAAACCCCATTGAGAAACACGGAGCCAATGCTGTCCCTATCAAAGACTATGAAAACAAAAACTCTAAAATCGCCAAAATAAGGACACACAATTCAGAGGTAGAGGAAGATGACATGGACAAGCATCAACAGAAGGCCCGATTTGCCAAACAGCCAGCATACACACTGGTAGACAGAGATGAAAAGCCACCCAACAGTACACCTACGAAACACCCAAACTGGACAAATAAACAAGACAACAGAGACTTGGAAAGTGCACAAAGTTTAAATCGAATGGAATACATTGTATAGCAGTCGGTGAGGTGCTGCCATGCAGGGCCTTTGAATATCATTATAAAGGCACTCTGAGCTTGTAGTTCTTTAAACTGTTGTGTAATATTTGAGTCTAAGGCTATTATTTACTTAGAATCCCTGTGTTAATTTAAGTTGTGACAAGCTGGCTTACACTGGCAATGATAGTTGCTGTGGTTGGCTGGGAATACCAAGTGCTGCATTTCACATCTATGCAAAACTAGTCAAAAGTGCCCTAATGGTAAATTCAGCTGTAGCTGATACATCACGGAAATGTTTCATAAGGTATTGCATAGCCTTATTAGCTCTTCTTTAGCATTTACCTTTTTTTTTTTTTTTTTTTTTTGGTCAGATGTCCCAATTTATACAGTTTCGTAGAATAATACATTTTATTTATATTTATTGACGCTGAGTTTTTTGTATATTGGTTTTATGGTGACGTACAACTAGTTCTGTATTTGAAAGTGCCTTTGCAGCTCAGAACCACAGCAACTATCAAGAAAGTTTATTATTTATTTTTTTTATTGTATTTTTGTTGGGGGTGGGAGGGGGGAACTCAATGTCAGCAGTTGCTGATAAATGAAGAATTTAAAGAGGAAAATGTGTCAAAAATAGAAGTTTGTATAGATATGTAAATAATTCTTTTTTTTATTAATCGCTGTGTATATTTGATTTATTAACTTAATAATCAAGAGCCTTAAATATCATTCCTTTTTATTTATATGTATGTGTTTAGAGTTGAAGGTTTTTGATAGCATTGTAAGCTTGTGGCTTCTTTATTTTGAATTAATTTTCTTGTTACATGTTGCCTATATGCCAAAATTAAGGTGTTCTAAAAATAGTTTATTTTTAACAATAGGACGGGCTCTCATGCCTTGATGCTGGTTTTTGTACAAATGTCAAACGTTTGAAACACCTTCCATAGTATCACTTTAAGACTATTTGTAAGTACTGACTGAGGCAGTTTTAGATAATTAGACTAGAATTTTTGTTTTATTTTTTTTGTTTTATTTTTTTTGCTGCTTTAGACTTGAAAGAGTGACAGGCAGATAATCTGCTACAAAGCAGTTTAAGGGAACAAAACGGAGCTATGACTTTATGTAGATGAAACGTGAGTGGTTGCATGTAATTAAGATATCAAATTAGCGTGTGAAGTTGGAAGCACAGAAATCTTATTTTGTAAATTCTGATTTTTTTTCACCATGAATATGTAATACTGAACCACTTGTAGATTTGATTTTTTTTTTTTTTTTGTAATCTACTGCATTTAGGGAGTATTCTAATAAGCTAGTTGTTGAATACTTGAACAGTAGAATGTCCAGTAAGATCACTGTGTAGATTTGCCATAGATTACACTGCCCACCATAACAAGTGAGGAAATCAAAGTGCTATTACGACGTTAAAGATCAAAAAAGGCTTATAAACATAGTTATCTCATTGGTTAACCACTGAGATCATGAAAGATACCTTGTATTGTGATATTAGTGTTATATGAAAATGCATCTTTGATGTGTTGTTCCTGGCAATAAATCTTGAAAAGTAATATTTATTAAATTTTTTGTATGAAAACACAAAACAGCGTGGCTGTTATTGAGCTTTGAGGCACTTTTAGCTAGTTGCATGCTCAAAAGCAAGAGTAGCTAAGGTGTGGCAGAGATGGTTGGGATCAGAAGGTTGAGCTGTATATTCAGGGCCTGATTCAAATACTGCTAAAGACCATGGAAGGGCTCCCAGTGACTTTCATAAACCTTTAAGTTGGGCACGTGCTGACAAGGAATATTGTGTTAAAATGACTTCTGCAAAGTAGGTATCATTGAAGGCTTCCACACTTGTCAGCTTTGGTTTCTCCATGTCATTGAAGGAGGACTGAGTATAAGTGATGCTGGATTGTGGGGAAGTCTTAACCTAACTTTAGTGTTATGCTTTGTTTTAACCTTCCTTTGGAAATGGTAAGTGGTCCAAGTTGAATGCATGCTTTTTTTTTTTTTTTTTTTTTATATGTAACTTGTTGCAGCATCAGGGATGCTGATCTTTTAAAGCTGCTTTTCTGTCCCTACTATTGCTTCATACTGAACTGACTCTACTGTTGATACAAAAAATGGAATTACTACACCATACTCCCTGGAACAACTTGAATTTTAGGCTAGTATAAGATTCAGTGCCTGTGACCAGTTACAGAAATTTGTCACACTATGGACATTGTATTGTTACCCTGTATATTGTATGATGGTTGACACCAGTGCACAGGACATGTAAAATGCTGCCATTCTGAATTTGGTAGTGGGTTGACTATAAAACAGCAGCACACTGTTCAGGGTAATGGAGAAACAGGTCTATTGTTCTTGTAATGCTGCCTTCTAAAAAAGACAACTCCTTGTATAGAGTAAGGGATAATGCAACATGAGAACTGCATAATATGTAAGCTTATGTACAGAATTAAACTGAGAGAGAGATTACCAACACCTTTCCCCATGCTTCTTTAAACAGCACTTAGATCTGTTGAATGATACTGGCAGAATACAGAACTCCTATTTTCTAATTCTGAATTAATTTCAACTTCAGTTCACCAAGAAGGGGTTCTAGCCTGATGTTATATGATGCAACGAAAGGCTGCTGCTCTGCTGTTCAATGTCATATGCCACATAATTAATTGCAGCACCCCAGAATTGTCAAACTACTGCTTGTCAAATTAATTTCTGTAGCAATTTTTTTTTTTTTTTTTAACTACACTTCCCGAATGTTGGTAGTGGTAAGTTGCTAACGGGTTTTAGTAAACGACATGTAACGCAACATATTCTCTTAATAGGTCATGTCCTACTTCATCGACTTTGACAAACAGATGTCTGTTTTCTTTTTTTAAATATTTTTAAAAAATGCTCAGCACAAAGTCATGCTGTAGCTTCTATTAGTCTGAACACCTTGGATGAATTGCTGTCTCTCATGTTCCTGGAGTTCTGGAACCTAATGTGACCCAATTCACTTCCTTTATAATCGGGCACAAACACACAGTTCCTTAGTTACAGTTAAGCATTAACAACCATTTGCATTAAGGTTTGGCCTTTTTTCTTGGTCTCCAGTAATATGCATTTGATAGATACCACTAGCTGTAGGTTAAAACACACTTTAACTGGACCCACGTAGTCCTTTTACTTAACTCATAAGCTATTTTGAGTTTTGGGCTGAGTACAATCTAAAGTTTCCTTAAACTTCATAAAGTCATTTTAGTTTTTGTCAGTGAATCACTTCAGACTTCTCCATTCTGCATTAGGTTTCTTAGAAGTACTGCAATGCTATATGCAGTTGCTACAAAAGGGAGCAGGGGTATTTATCCAAATCATTTCTTCTCTATTAGTCTTCCCATTTTTCACAGACCCAATGTAACATGGGGCTTTATACATACATAACGATCCCAGGCTGAATCCATCTGAGAGCAGCAGATGCTCCCTATTCTGCACAGGTAATCAAATGGGAGGCTGCCATGGTGAAATCTGGCACTCAACTTCTAGTGATTTAATGGCAGTGGCAAGATAAACACAGATATGTTCAAAACAACAACAAAGAAAAGCCCTCAGAAAACCAGAATAGCAATTGCTCCTAGGAGTTGGTACAGATTTGTTTTTTTCCCTCACCCCCACCCTAATTATTGCAAAAACAAATAGAAGCTTAAAGCTTCAACATTGCAGAACTAAGGGACATTATTTATTTTTGTGGATGTTATACTTTGCCAGTTCATGGTTTACTAGTCTGGGAAGATATCTAAAGCTTGCGCAGGAGAAGCCTCCTGCTGCTGTGTGTTTATATTTTGGATACTTATTCTTCTAAGATCTGGAACAAGTCTGCTTCCTGAGTTACTTTTCTAAATACATAAACTTTACCAAAAAAAAAAAAAAATCTCTTTTGGCTACCTCTCAGCTACAACCAGATGTATGTAACCAAGACTGGTTTTGTTCAAGATACAGCAACTTTCTGATACAATTGAATAGGGGGGAAAGGCTGATCTTACTTGTGAAAACTATCGAAGGTATAGACTGCATCACCTTTGATTCCAGAATGTTTTTGTGAGGGGCAGGCTACTTTTCTGAGCAATTATTTCCACATTGTTGATATGAGCAAATGGCAGCTAGTGCTTGCAAATTTGAAGCAATATCATTGCCTAGCAACTGAGGTGCATAAACAGACTAAATATCAGACTAGAGGCCCTCAAATGACTCTCCGAGGGTGAAGCTAACCTTCCATTTAAGTAGATATTGTATCAGCATTGCTCACTCTTGCACATGCTGAAACACCTGCATTGCACAAGCTAGCATAAACAAACTGGGAACTTGTCAAGCCAGAAATGAGAGGGGAGCTCTGCATGCTGCCCCTCTGATGGGCTTGATTAGAGGATGAGTGACAAGCCTCAAGAAGTCACTTTCTGTACCAAAGCTGGCAGAGACCTGCTCCATTTCTACAGCAAACTGGTAGCAGGAGCCAGCCACTGTAGCACCTTTGGCAAGGTGCCCTCCACTTCCAGCTCTTCAGCGCAGCCCATCTCCACTGCCCTCTGCTTTGACAGCCAACAGTCCACAATGGCACAAGTGGGTGGTAGAGCATCCTTGTCAGAGCACTAGTGCCTGGTCTTCAGTAGACTAACTTCTCCAGTCATTGCAGGCTCCGGGGAAACTGGTACCTGTTCCTTCTACCTCCCCTCCTATACAGAGCTCTTGCCCATCTTGAGACTCCACTAGTCAAGGAGCCTAAAGCTTATAGATAGGAATGAAACCCCAGCCTCAGTTACCAGGCTGTCTCATTACCCACAAAGAACTGGAACTAGCCATATTCATTCCTTCCCCTTAATGGGGAAAACTGCAGCACAGTATTTCCATTGAGTGGTTTACCCAGTTCACTGACAAACACCTTCACCAATTATACTTTACCACCCCACCTACAGCTTATGCTAAATGAAGTGGTGAACAAACTATTGTTGCAGAGGAGCAATGCTTTAAAATGAAATGTTATGTGCTTGGAGTTTTCCTTAGTAGTTCCCATTTCCTTAAAGACAACACAATGGGGCTGAGTGACCTGGCAGAGGTCACCCAGGTGGGTATGTAAAGCTGCATAAGTCAGAAGGTTTCATCCAGAACTTGGCCAGCAGCAGCATGGTCACCTGGATAACCTGTGAGTCAGACCTGAGTTCTCTCCCAGCATTTACTTGAGGTCAGAGTGAACACTTCTGACCTCAGGCAAATTGGTTCAGCCCTGTATGCAGTGGAGAAACCAATCCTTTTCCTTTTCAAAGTGCTTTGTGATGCAATTAGGGCAAGCACTTCCATCTGTAGGGCAAGTAAATTGACTCTGATCTTGATCCAAGATGCTGTTTCCCTTAAAGATCTGAAGGAAAGGCTCAAAAGACAGTTGCTTAAAGGAAGCTGTCAAGTTTCTGTTGGACCTCAGTGTAGCTATGCAGTCAAATTTCCATCCCCGTCTCAGTTGCCTTGTGCTATCTAAGCAATGCAAAAGGGCACCAGCATCTAGCTGCCCGGGCGAAGCAAATGGAATTCCTAGCTGTCACTGCTGGAGAATCTTCAACTCTTCTGGTGTCCACCCCACAACCACGGGACAAGGGTCATGGCAGGGAGATGAGTGAGCAGGCTATGGGCCATAGTGAACAGTAGTGTATGAACCATCTCTGGGAAGGGGCCAGTCTCGTAAGATGCTGATGAGCTGAGTGCTTGTAGCACTTTGGAAGATGAACCCATATTGAACAAGAAAACGCAGGCAAACACTGTAAAAATCATCTGATTGCTGTCGTGGAAGGGGAAAGTGAGCCAAGAAAACTGCTCACCATGACCATGTCCACACGTGGTGTGGATGTTTGGTTCCTCAGAGTCCACTAGCAGCAGCACACCTTGTGCTATCACTAGGTATCCCTGGGGAATGTCAGTGCCAGGAGTGCTCTGGTGCATAGCAAGTTGCCCCAGGTGGGGTAGGGGAGGCTGAGACCAGCACTGGGCTGGCCCTAGCACCCTTACCCGGGGGTCCTGGGGGCCTCCCAAGGAGATTCTGCCACACAGAGCCCAGTCAGCAGCTGGAAAATGGCTCTGGGCTGTCTGGCTCTGCTTTTGAATAGTGCATGCTGCCCTCTGTGCACTGCTCAGCTTTTCTTCCCTGTGGATTTTTTTTTGCCCCCTGGATACAAAAAAAACCCTCCACAGTGCTGCCTTGCAGCGCAGAGAACAACTGAACACGTGGTATATGGCACTGCAGATGGGTCTGTGTTGCCACATACTGCATGGCCGCACTCATCTGGACACAGCCCATGAGCCTCACTTTAATTAAAAGTAAAAGCCTGAAGAGGAGAAAGCATGTTCAAGACATTTGATGAACAGCTCTACATCCAATTTGCATTTCCTTGAAGAAGCCTCTTACCATCTCCATGCCTCTCTTATCCCACAAATGAAAATCTGCAGTCATATTTCCCTATGTCACATTTCCCCACAGTCATATTTCCCTATGCTTGCAGAGTGCTCTGATATCCTTGGCTGAAAGGCTAGATGCTCAATTATTCAGAGAATTTTCATCCTTCTGTTCACATAAGCATTAATGAGGAGCTTAAAACATACTGGAGAAGAAACCAGAGAAGCAAAGCACCCCAAAAAAATTTGTCTTTTTTTCCTTTTTAAAACTAATTTCTGAAGCCACCGTAGAATTCCACGATTGGGCAAAATAACTTGGAATTTGTATTTGGTTTTGAAATATCTAAATGTAGTATGTAGGGTGTTCTTACCTAGGATACCCAATAGGAGTACAAAAGACATTATGAATGCATTGTAACATTATAACAAGTGCTTGTAAGACCAGGCAAAAAGTTCATTAAAGACCGTGTTAGCTATAATAAGGTTCATCGATTTGCTGCATTATAATAATGAAAAAATTAGTTCCTGCTGCCAGTGCTGCTAAAAGCAGGGGTTTGTTATAAACAGGGTTTGCAAAAATAAGGTTGTACTGTATGCTTATTAGAAATAATTCAGGAAATTCTAAGTGAACTTTTAACACCATTCTCATTCCAGCTGACTGCTTGCCAAAAGAGGAAAAATCCCAACCAAAAGAGGCACCCTGTTTTGTCTTGTTTTTAACTGACCTGAATGTGTCTCACAATGACAAAGATGTAAAAATCTGAAGACAGGCAAACAACATAACCAGCATGGAGATTTTGTTATGGGGAAGGAAACATACTTAGGCGGATAATTTACTGGGACATTCACTCTGCTTATTTTAACCGTACACAGATTCCCCTGAAGTTTACTTTGAACACTGCCATGGAGCATTAGTTTCCTTTGCAAGGCTGTGGTTTTCTTTTGATTCTGATGATAATAAAATAAGTGCAATTTTCTTGCTAAAAATAACCTTTGAATTGGGTGCTATGTGAAGGCACAACATGCAAACACATAAACTGGTTTGGATCCTGCTGTGCAGAAATGTGACTTGACATGTAGAATAAGAATTTACATCCAATTAACTGCTTGTACAGTAAACTGTACCTGAGCTGTATAACACTCCTGAAAATTAACTTTGCCCAAAAGATAGCATATTTGAGCAACTTTCTTTTAATACATAAAAATTATGAATGCTTGATATAAGTGCTTAGATATGGAATTTACTGAGATTAAAATTTTACTTGTGACAAGAAAAAAAGTCAACAAAAAGAATAGCTTGCAGACCTTAGAGACTATGCCGTTTTGAAGAAACTGCTTCATAACATATTTATTTAGCAATCAAAAAGCAGTTCAAGTGAACTGTATATTTTACGGCAAAAAGGTTTCACATTTCTTTAGGCAATCACATCTTTTTAAGTGTGAATTTTCCATTTTGTGGGTTTGGCCAATCAGTTTCTCATAACCTTTGCCTGAACCTCTCGTGACAGATCCCTGTTAACTGAGTTGGCAGCAGAACTTCTAACAGGTTATGCCCTTCCATTTTTTGCAGATCCCAGAGTAGCCTGAAAATGCTCTTCAAACTAAAAATATTTTCCCTAGTGCTAGCTGTTGTAATTTCAGAGTTGAATCAAGTCCTTAATATTGTCTCTCCCAGGGAGTACACTAATGATGTTTTACAAGCAATTTGTATTGGAAGATCAGGGTTCCAAGAATGAAAAATGGCAGCATATTATCCACTGGCCCTGGACAATATTTATTAGGTCTTTCTGTTCCCAAGCCTAGCTCAGTATGTATCAGTCAAACCAGGTAGTAGGATGGGCTCAGACCAGTCCTTGGACTACAGATCTGAAAAAATACTAGACTACTAGGGAAAGTTTCAGGTGAAGGGCAAAGGTTTCAAAAACATATGGCAGCCTGGAAGGGAATCTGGAGGACACAGAGATGTGCAAAATTTCCATGCAGTCTGCTACTGGGAGAAATCTTCACAACAACCTTACCAAGCAGAGAGGTAAAACAAATTAAGTTTGTCTACTAATGCTAATGAAGATCCAGGGATAATCAAGAATTCAGAACACCTTCTGTACTAAAAAAAGTCTCTCTGTTGAACTACTGGGTGCTAGACTAACTGTTTTGAAAGTTCTGTGCCCTTTCGCGGGAACTACAGGCAGGATCTTCAAAAATGTCTAAATAAGCCATTGATTTCAATGAGATGTAGGTGCCTATGCAATATCCCTCTCTATACCTTTTTGAATCTTTAGACACCTAAATATCTTTACCATTCTAGGCACAAATTTCTTATTTTGTTTTAAGGTACAGGTTACATGATCATTATTTACAAGTAAGGAAACTCTTCTGTAATCATTAGGAAATAGAATGACAGGGCTCTAAGTAGAAATATAGGTTTGTTTAGTTTGAAGGAAAAGAGATTGAGGAGATACCGGCACCATCATGATATGAGACAAAGAAGAGGGGGAAAAACTGTCCTACCTTGCTACAGAAGGCAGGACATGAATGTTCTATTTCAACTATAGCAAAGATGCTTAAATCTCAAGAAAAAAAGTGTTCTTAATTGTAAGAGCAGAAGGAAAATGGAACAAGCTGCCTAGAGAAACTGTGGAATCCCTTGTATTGGCATTTTAGCAAAAGGCTGGATTGGCATCTCTGAAATTATTTAGGAATAGCGCATCCTGAATTCATTCAAGGGATTGGACAGGATGGTTACTGACATCCCTTCCAACCCTATCATTCTATTGCCTAAACCACAGTTTTTAATATGGTGTCATTTTTGCTACTTGCTGCTGATTGGCCACGGGGCCCTGGCAGTCACACGGTCTGTTGTTGACTGGGCAGGAAGCAAAAACAGCATCATATTTAAAACTGTGGTATTTGCCTCCCAGCTGATCAGAAGTGAGCAGTGTGGTGCATGGCAGCTCTTTTATTTTGCAGGTTCGCCCACCTACTCTCACCCCCACCATTCACTGTTCACTCCTGATAAGCGAGGAGGCAAAATCCACAGTTGTAAATATGGTGCTGTTTTTGTCTCTTGGCCAGTAAGCAACAGTGTGGCTGCCAGGACCCCTCAAGCCAATCAGTGATAAGCGGCAAAAACAGCACCATATTTAAAACTGCATTTTGTCTCCACGCCAATCAGGAGCAAAGAACAAATAGTGGGACCCCTCCGCACAGTGGAACCTGCAAGATTAAAGGAGCTGCCATGCACTCCACCCCGCCATATGTTTGGTAGGTCCCTACTCATTGAAGTCCAAGTATACTATGTCCACTGCATACCCCTCATCCACCAAATTAGTTACTCTCACAGAATGAAATCAAGCTGGTTTTGCATGATATGTCCTAAACAAATCTATGCCGGTGATAAATGATCACCCCCTTTCTCTTCTAGGTGCTTACACATTGACTATTGTATAATTTGCTCTAGCAACCTCCAAGATATTGAAGCCAGTCTGTACTTACCAATATCTAATTCCTCAGATCCTCCTTTTCTGCAGTTTTTAAACTGTTTGCCATCTCCAGTCCTCTGGGACCTCACCTGTCATCCATGTCTCTGTGGGCATACCCACATTTATTACTTGGTTTAGTGCGTGACTCCACTGTTACTGTGCAGTCCTGGTGGTGCACAGGTCATTTCCAACCCTAGTGCGCTATATCCTCAGCGTCAGGGTTCATGCCTGCTGATACTATGTTGCTGTAGCTCATCATTACAGTGATGTAGCATCTTGTGTAGATGTGCCCCGTGAATATTATTGCCAGTGGCTTTGAGATTTCTTCAGCTAGTTCCTTCAGCACTCAGGAATGAATTTCACCAGGCCCTACTGATTACATTCATTCAAGAATAAAGTACTTTGGATCATGTCTAAATACAACACTAAGTGTTCCATGCAACAATAGACTCAATTTACTCAAGTCACCCTTTAAATCTACACAGTGATATTTATTCACAAATATATACACATTCTATCCTATTTCATTGAAATGAAAACTGAATCAAATAGAATGTTTGCACTGAAAATATAATCCCCTTTAACCATAAGTTAAGATGAATATAATACCTGGTCATACACAACGTATGCAGTCAGATTTTTGCTTTCCAGAACTGCTTGAATGAATTGGATTTAGTGGTTTTTCCTCTGTAAAAGAAAACTTTAAAGCATTTAAGAAAATACAATAATATGAAGTTTATCCTGTGCTTGCTTAAACATGCTAGTGTTGATTATAGCTGTAATGAGTTTGCCTGTATTTCTCTGATAGAAAGAGCATAACATGGGAAAAAAGCAATAGAAATGGTTTTCCATATTTAAATCAAAACACAGGGGTTAAAGGGTTTATCATCCACAACTCTCCAGCAGGTACCACCTTAAATGTGTTACAACCAAGAATATAATGGAAAGCTCCCAGAGATCCAGATCAAGGCATGGTGGAAATGATGGAAACTAAACACATGGGTATAGTAGAGAACATAGGATTGTAACTTACCGTCATATCACTCTACATGCTATTTAACTGATTCATTTAGATCAATCTGGCAGCACTATACTTATCCAGATTAGTTTTGATAATGATGCATCATTAAGCATGCCTTGGTTCCTCACAGACACACTTGTAGTCCAGAGTGTAACTAGCAGTGGGCAAGGAGCCATGAGCCTCAGGTACTGACTAATCACAGGTCCCAGACCAGAGGTAGGGGGATACCAGAACACAGCAAAAGAGGGTCAAATGGCCTCTAGTACCATGGGGTAGACAGAAGTGGCCAGGAGCCAGGAACCAAGAGCAGGAAGGCTTAAAGCTGTGAAGTAAGGAAAGGAGAGAGGGACTGTGCAGCCAGGCATGTAATCTGGCTGCCAAATTTGATACTTCATATCTTTGCTCATTGTGGCTTTTGGCAACACCCTCAAGACCCCCTGCCTGCACCCACTGACTACTGTTGGTCTTGATCATTTGCTCCCACGGTGTATCAACAGAGCTCATAGGTGCTGGAGTCTAGAGACCCCTGGCCGCACTGCATGGCTGCTGGATCTTTGTCACTTCCTGTCACTCCACACTAATGGAGACAACACCTGCTGTAGCCTAGAGCCCCTCTGCTGTCCAGGGTGCCAAAAATACTGGTTACACCTATGCGTGTATATAATTCAGTTTTAGCTTCACTTCTATTCCTAGTAAATACTTATTTACAGAGCCTGAGGAAGAGAGAGCATCAAAAGCCATTTTGTCAAGCTCTGCCTAATACACAACGAGAACAAACGTAACAGAGAAAATGTCTTCTCTTGTAGACAGCTTCAATCCCTTTCCCCTTGAAGTACCTGAAGAAGTTACTTATAATCAATAAGGATACACAAGGTGCTATTGAAGTCAATAGTCTTTTGCAGTTTAGCAACTGCTCCTCTCAAGGGATTGTATCCTGTAAACACTTAAGACTAAGTGTAGTGCCTAAGGGAGTGTGTAGACAAAACGAAGGGCATGTATGCATAACACTTTAAAGCAGATTAAATGCTTTTGCATTGCTTTAATGGTGGTGTTTGCACGTGTTGGCAGCGTATTGCGCATTAATTCCAGCTGCTGTAGCACATTCAGTGGAGTAATGTGCCCTAAATTACTTGGGGCTCAGCAAACTAAAACACCTCTGAGGAGTTTTAGTTTTCTGCCCTACAGCCACAGAGTGAAGCATCAGGCTCTGTGCAGCTCATGGGGTCTGCAGGTAGCCTGGCAGCAGCCCGGGAAGACAGGCTCCACCAAAGAAAAAAAAGAAGTGGCAAGCCTTATTCACCCCGCCCTTGAAGCCTGCCTGAGCTGCACTGCAACCCGGTCCTTCCCTCAGTGGCTGCAGTGCCCCCTGGGACCACCCGAGCTGGATGCCTGCAGGTAGGTACCGCCTATGGTGGGGGGCCACCACTGCCACAGAGGGAAGCACCAGCTGCCCCCCCACCCACAGTTCAGGGACTGCTCTGCCTGCCAGCAGATTGCCCTCTCCTCCCCACCTCTGGAGAGGCAGGTAAGAAATGGCTGTACACAACATGGGAGTTTACTTTGCCCTAAACTGAAGCAGTGCTTTTAAAACCCACCACTTCAATTTAGGGCAAAGTAACTCCCCATTTTGTCTACACACACCCTAAGGCCAAGCCTTTTTCCATTAAATGAAAGACCTCACAATAGCAAGCACCCTGGCCAGTAGTATGGTTTTGCAAAATTTGCTCCATATGCTGAAGTTTCTGTGGTCACATAGATTTTAAAAGACTAATCTAAAAGGAAACATTTATTGCAATTTTATTACATCTATTTTAGGAAAACAACAATGAAATAATGAGTTAATTGGTACATGTCAATGAGTTGTGCAACCCATAAAAAATATTAAAAAACGACGCACAATTAAAAATGAAACAAACTTTCTAACATTAGTAGCCAGACACCACAGATATAGTTTATATGCAAGCAAATACAAGACAGCTACAAGTGCCCCTCAGAAGGAAATACAGCATGATGTTTAGACCTGTGTGCATGAACTATTCCCACCTATAATGATAGGTGCTAGGTCTTGCACGTATAAGCTCTCTCTAAATGGCATAAGCATGCAAAAATTCTACCACCTGTGTACACAGCTAGTACTATAAATTGTGTGTACCTGAAACTGCAGATGCACAAATGTTGTTGATGTTGCATCCCCAATGAAAATGTGGGCCCTAAATGACTAGCCAAATTAACAAAGGTTATGGATTACAGCGCTATTTCAAAATATTTTAAAAGAAAATGAAAGTTTAAACTTCACTACCCTGGGGCATTTTTTCTCTTTCCAAATGTCAAATGAATTCAACAAGAATTTTTCCCACTAAAAGCCTAATGGATGAATTTCTACTAATGAATAAAATTTTGTGTTTAGCAGTCAGCACAGAACTGGAAAAACTGTACATTAATTGATTATGACATTTGCCTTAATTTTGCTGTCCTCAGATCTTTGGGTAATGATTTATTAGTAGTATCAAAATTTACCCTATCTTCCCCAGAGAAACTTTAGTTTGAAATGGTAAAATGTTATATGTGAAATACTGCCTAATTATATAAACACTATGCCCTTCTTTTGTTAAATATTTAAACACATTATTTTGACAGGCAAAAAACAAGTGTATCCTTATGGTAGATCCATTTGTTTGTGGCACGTAGCGAATTAGTTTAATTGCAAAGAAGTTTAACAATTTAACTGGCACATTTAATCTGAATTCTTTCAAATATAACTTGGCATAAATGTATGCTGAAAACAACTATGGGTGCCTAACAGAATTCACAATGGTGATATTTAGTGCATCATGACTTTTTAAACCTCCGTAGTTTTAACTTTCTAGGTCTGTCTTCAACATCTTTCTTTCTTTTGTGCACAAGCTCCTCTGAAGGCTTGGAGTTAAGTTTTGAATAAGAGGATAGAGGCATTAGGCATAATTCTTCAGTGGTTGTGGCTGGCTCATTTTGGTATGTCTGCTCAACTGGTGTATTATTTTTCATTAAAAAAAGTCTTAGGGGATTTTTTTCCCAAAGTAAGTGACTCTTCATCAGACATAGATTTTGCCAACTCTTGTTTAGCAAACAACTTGGAATTCAACTGGGTCTTCACTTCTGAAGATGGTTCTAAACAATCAGCATTGTTTTTCTTTGTTTCTATGTCTGTGGGAATTAGATAATCCTCTTCAGAAAATGCTTTTTAGCAGGAATCCAACTTTTCTTCTGAACCACAGCTCCTTTGCTGATTCTGTGTTTCAGTCACTCCTTGACTTTTTTGGATCTGGCCCTGCTGACTCACATCTACATGGAAGGTACTTGCTTAGAAGTCTCATCTTTAACCACTCTGTCGAGTGAAGTTTTTGCTGGCTACTAGCATCATCTGGCTGTCTCCTATTAACATCATTTTCCAGTTCTAAAACAGGAAGCTCTCAGCTGCATTTTTGCAATCCTTTGGTTGTTCTATGCGCCTACATTTTGCTTCAGACTGAGGATCGGAAGGAGTTTGATGTTCATTCTTCCTGTTCCCTGTCTCCGAGTTTACTGAGCCAAGATACACTTTCATGGTGTCCTCCCTAGTCTGAGGTTTGCTCGAGTTACCATTGCTTGTTTTTTTCCTTTTTGCACTGTAATAAAAAAGGTTTTGCTTTTACTAACAAAGAATCTTTACTGCTTCACTCTGCCCTTTTACAAAGTCTGAACGTTTAGGATAGCACCCCAATTCTGGGTTTGGAAAATCTGTCCTGTACATTATCTTGACAAGCAGTAATGTTTATCTAGTGTGAATAGCATCAAAGTCTATCTATCTGATTTTTCTACTACACTAGGGGAACCTGATTTTATTAATAACTAAGCTGTGAAGCAGTTCACCTTTTGTTCCAAGAGGCAAACCTAGATTCAGTATAGATGTGAATGAAGGGTTAATATTGCCTAAATACAGTATATTGAATTCCTTCCCAAACCAACTAGATTAAAAAAAAAAGTGTTTCATATGTGCCTAAATGGTTTCAAATCATTCACATAATACATATGTACAATGCATATCTATGGTAGCGGGGCGGGGGAAGGGAGAGGAATGTATTAGTTTCAGGTCTCTAGTTTAGAATATTTCTCTGGAATTTCTCCCAGGACATTTCCAAGCCCTACTTACAAGTTAACCACTAGTCAGCTGATACCAAGTGTGCTGAACTGGGGATGGGCTTAGGTAATATAAGTGGATGGTATTCTAAAAGGTATTAAAAAGAAAATGCAACCAGAAGAAACATGATGGAGTGTCAGTACATAAACACTGTTCAACAGCATATACATTACACACATCTTAATATCACACAGGCTGGAGAAAGAGTTTTCAATGAAAGTTGTAGATGTAGGAGTTAAAGTCAAAAGATCTTAGCAGAGATTCTCCCATGCTGAAACTGTTTTCTACAGTTTTGCTGATGCCAACTGACTCTAAACCCCAGCATATCTGAGCCTGGGAGGATCAATTCAGAAATAGGGTGGAGATGACCTTCTAGATGCAGAGAGCACAGCAGCTCCCACCCTATTCCTGTTTCCTCAGCAAGCCCAGTGGATCAGACTAGGGTTAAAAGAAGGGCTGCCAGGACTCACTGCCATCTCCTGATCCAGCAGCTGCTGTACTAACCTTTGGGGCAACTGACAGCAGGTGCAAGACAGACTGGGATGCAGGTTACACCAGGGGACAAGTCTAGCACAGCTGGCTACCACTGCTCCCTACTCTCTTCACTGTCCAGTAGCCCTGCGTACTCCTCAACTGCGGTGAAGGTCTGCACTGTTATTTTCAGTGCTGTATGCTGCAGGCTCCCAAACGGGGAAAAAACATTTTTGTAAAAAGTTTTCCATCAGATTCAATCATCACATGAATTTTTTTGGCACTCGTGTTTTTTAAAGAAAAAAACCAACCTGTTTCATTCTGCTTATTGCTATGAGGGATATATGTGGGTTGTAGAAGCTATATTTGGCATTATTTTACAAAATTACAGTGTGCTTTTATGTGCTTAATTCACAATGCATTGCCTGACAGTTTACTAGCCTACAGTAATCCCATGTATAAAGAAAAAGGGTGCTGTTATTTGATTTTTGATAGCATAGGTCAGCCTCTGCTTTACTCACACGCTGTCAAATCATATTAAGTATCATATAAGTACAGAAAAAGTGGACATACATATCTTTCAAGATATCTTGCTGTATCTGTTGAGTCAGAGGAATGTTGTACTTTTTCTTTTCAGCATATTCAGCAAAATATTCAGAGGTCCCATTAGAAAATTTTTCATTCTGCTCCAAAAGAAATCACAGGTTTAAAACACCACTCAGAGGGTACGATTTTTGAAAATAAAACTCTACTGCTGAACACTTAAGATTTACAGATGTTCTTTATTATTTTTAATCCAAAGAGAAGGAGAAGGAAAAGCAACTTAGAAAAAAAATATTTGTAATATTATAATATCAGGGACTGCTTAGACAGCTCGCTCCCCTTACAGACTCCCAGTGTGCATACTTCATACGTTAAGATATACCACAAACAAACAAGACTGTAATGTAAAGGATGTAGATTCCAAACCATCTGAGGAAACTGTTGGCAAATATCTGACATCTCTGTGGCTCAAACTGTGACAAATGCCAGGAATCTCTGTTGCAGACAGCAGCATGTTTGTCAGTTTTTTTCTGAAGAGACTGAGTGGCGCAGTGGTCTATACCCTTATTCTCTGAAGAATTCCCATAATTTTCCATGTTTAAAAAAAATACGCAGAGTATTACTTGCTCTATTTAAGCAAGTAAGGGTTAAAACTTGTAACACTAACATTTTGATGGTCATGGCTTGTGGTGGTTGGCTACTACAGAACCGCAGAGAAATTCTTTCTGGTCTCAACTAACAGCAGTACCATGGCTTTATATAATACAGAGATATGGAAAAAAAGAGGGAAATACTCTCTCTCTTCAAGCTGTGCGCACTTCCTTTTACAATTAAATAATTTTGCAGAGAGTCCAGCCATTTGCTGACTTCATTACTACCTTGCATATTCTTCACATTAGTGTGGTCTCTGAGGCTTTGGGCTGAGGAGATGAAACTTGGCACTGCTGGACAGGAGGGAGAGAAGAGAAGTGGCATTGCTCATAGGTGGGAATTATTTCTTTCTCTTTTGGTACATCTTTCCTACACAATCTAGAAGAACCTCCATGGATCCACAGGTAAGGAGTTGCTTCTTGCTCTGCCCTGTGAATCGAGCTGGGGCAGCCAACCAGTGAGACAGACCTAAGGAAAGCTACGACCGACTGTTTCATTGTTTTTAAGGCCAAAACAAGTCATTCATGATTATTTAGTGTGCCCTTCTGCATAACAGGCCAATGAACTTCATCCTATAAACCTGTATCATGGTTATATTTATACAAAGAAATTAGGTGATAGTCCAAGAGACGGAAGTTGTATTTAGCCAAAAAACAATGGGACCATGGACAGCATCAGTATAAGCTTCCCTTACACTGAGAGACCAGCTCTGAAGTGATGAAATCCTGAAGAGTCAAATCTCATGCAGTCCTTGCCAAGACTGCCAACATGGATGCCAAATATGATGTGGCCACTTGCCTGCTAGGTGTTTCTTTTAAAGACAGTAACCGATTGATGAAACGTAGCACTTAGTGGAAACCTAAGATTATAGTCAAGACAAATGAAGACAGTAGACAGATACTGGACTTGCTTGCTACTGTAAGTCAAACCAACAATTTGCAGTTCTAGGGGGGTGTCCTCATATAAAAGAATGATACTAAACTGGAATGTGCAGTCCCTTTCAGATGTGAGTAAATGACCCCAGAGAGACACTGAGACAACACAAATGATTTTACTTTTGACCTGAGTTTGGCTTTAAGTTAACAGCTCATAGGCAAACAGTCGCTGTGTTAAATTACACCTTCTTAGACTTATTTTGTTTTCAATCACTTGTCATAAATAGTGACAAAAAAGGGTTAAGGTGTTAAAAACACAGTAAATAAATGACCCCGAAATGATTTGTGTGCAAAGCACTTGTGAACATGCCCTGTAAGTACAGTAGATTTTCCTCTTTCAGCCACACCCTGTAAGTGCTGTATTTTGAGAGCTGAACAATTAATATAAGGAGTATGAGTCAGTCTTTGAAAGACTCTGTGGGAACCAGAGAGCCTTTTGCTATTAGGAATGATGTAAACTCCCTACAGCTGGAATAAGTCCACAGCAGAAGGCAAAGAGTCATAAATAACAACTGGACATTGCATATACCACTAAGAGACTCAACTATTATTTGTAAAACTTCCTTTATGTTCTTTATTCAGCCTAATCATTTTAGTCAATTTAGTACGAAAAAAGCAAAACCACCCTATGTTTTGGGAATGCTATTTATTTCCTATGGGAATTCCAGGCTCGTTAAGGAAAGAAAAAAGGCTAATCTACTCTCATCCTGTCTGGTAATCCCTAATTCCTTTTAGCTAGTGAAATAATTAAAGAAAAATATTCCAGGCATAAAAAGGGGGACAGCAGAAGCAGACATCATATAAACAATGATGCCATGACAGAAAAAACGTCAAAGAGTCGGACTTGTGACTTGACTCAAAAAAGGCTGCGGGCAGTGGGGATTGCTGCTAACAAATTAAAACCACATTTCTCGGCAAATTGTTCAAGACAGATATATTTACATTTTTATGAACAGTGGGTGGGCACAAGTAATTAAAATGCTTCTTTACCCCTTCAACTGTCAAGATCCATTAGGAGTCTTGTGTTCTTAAAATTCTAGGGTCAGCTTGCTCTTTTTTGTCACTAAATCCCTGCAAAGCTGGGTCTCCAGAAGGGAAGTTTACAGAGAAAGAGCAGATACTCCCTGTAAGCAGATTCTCTGAAGTTAGTCTTATGTACAGATATTCAACTCTAGATGGTTTTTACCATCTGACATCAAGAGGGAGCACACGGTTTTTTGCTAACTAACAAAGCACATCTATTAGGCACACATTGTGCTTACACTAAGGGAATCAAAACCCACATCCTGTTTAGATCCATTTGAAAAGATTCTGCTCTAGGATGCACACAAAAATTGAAAGGTTGAATCAAGAAACTGAAGACTATACAGGTGGAAAGAATGAACTAACAGAAATAAGACAGATAAAATTGTTTCTTGCAGAGTTTTGCATGATACTAAAATTGTAGATACACAAGTTACTCTGACAGCCAAACTACTTCAGTTGAAAACTACTAAGGCCAATCTCCACAGCAAATAAAAAAATCTTTCCATGGGAATAGGGAGGAAATGTGCTTGAATTAGGTCTTATAAAATATGAAATTTGATTAGATAATCTATTTCTGTTAAAGAAGGCACTAGATTGGATTTGCCCATCAGCTCTTTGCAGAACTCTGCTAGCTCAGACAGTCCATTTGTCAGAGACTGATTTTAATAAAGCTAAGTACTTTAGTTCTACTCACCCAGACTCCTCACCTGCCTACTTGTATGGTGGACAAGAAAGAATAAAGTGGGGAAAACAAAGCACAACAAAACAAAACAAAACAATGTCTGTCACCTTTTCAAACTTTCTAATCGAGTACTTCATATTGAGGAAAGTAAAAAAGCATTTCTGCTGGCCTATTCAAGCTCACAATACTGGCTTCATTTCCTACTTCTTTGAATGTGAAGTAAGAAAAAAATCAATTTTTTCACCTTTACTTTTAAACCTATCTTCTGCTGTCCAGTACAGAAGCCCATTCAAGTTGCAGCAGGGGAAGTTCAGGTTAGATATTAGGAAAAACTCTCACCAGGAGAATAGTAAAACACTGGAACAGGTTACCCAGAGAGGGTGTGGAATCTCTCTCCTTGGAGACAAAGCTTTTGCTGGTGCAATCTAGTTGGGAATGGTCCTGAGTTTCTTTAATTTGCAAAACTTCTAACCATGTATTAATGTATATGGGATAGCTCCTTAGCTGGCACTCTGGTTGTTGCTTCCGTTATACTGCTTCCAGAACCCTGATTCTGAGTGCTGTTCTGTGCTCACTGCTCAACGCCTCTATGACCATACAGACGTGGCTACAGCTTTGCCTAGAATCTCATAACTAAGCCTTGAACCACATTTGCGTGACCAAGCCGTGCTCTAGGCTGAATCTCTGAAAGACTAACTTGTATAACCTCATCTACATCAACCTCAACTACAGGAATACAATCTAGAGCATATCTCTTCATCCTACGTGAAGGAGACCCAAGACAAAAGGCTTGCCTAGGAAGAAATGCCTGCCTCTTAACTGAGGAAGAAGCCACCAAGCCTTAAAATAGCAAGGCATCCCACAGAACAACAGGCATGGGAGTTCAAGACAAAGGTTCAGAATAAGGGAGATGAGAAGGAACTCCAAAGAAAGAGTGCCAGAAACTGTCCAGTTGTTCTTGAAGAAGTCCAGGGGCTCAATGGACAGCCTAGAGCTGGGGCTGGTAACCCTTCCAAGCCATGGGCTGGAACAACTTGGCTTTGATCCATTGTGGGTTGAGTGGCTTTGGCAGTGCATCAGCAGCCAGAGCCATGCAGCTGGAAACTGTGCCCACACTGCACTGAAGCAGTGCAATAGGAGGAAGAGGAGCCACTGGAGGCAGGGGGAGCTGAGCAGTACCCAGGCGGCTGCAGCAGTAGGAAGAGAAAACCCTCTGGGAATCTCTGTCCTGGCCTGGCTGGGGCAGTGCCATTGGCAGACTTAGGATGGTGTGGGTAGGAGCATGGCATGGGCTGCCCTGGGTGGAAGTGGGCAGGGCTTGGCTTGGCTGGATGAGGGAAGAGTGGACTACATCTGCAGCTGCACCTCACCACCTGGGTAAACTCTGCTTTACATGCCTCCTTCTCTCCCTACCTCTCCCCAACCTTGACCGGCTCCTGGGATCGAGTGTGTGGGCAGCCCCCACACACCCCATACCTCCCACTACACACAATATACAAGACTTTATTTTGAGCTAATATGCAATTGTCTCTATATACACTACTCAAAAAACCCCATAAATCTGGACAAAAATATTTTTTTTAATAAAATAAAATCTACTAAAATGTGCTATAGTAGAGGTTTGCTTTTAGTATATGACTTTGTTTTTATTTATATTAAAATGGTATCATCTGAAAGATTTTATATGTGTGACCCTCAACAGCTCACCAAAACTCATTTAGTGTGCCCCCTCCCCCAGTGTACAGGAACAGTTGTGGGGGAAAAGCACCAACCACCAGAACCTCACTGGAACAGGTTACACAGACAGGCTTGTGGAGTCTCCATACTTGCAGGTTTTTAAGAGCCAGCTAGACAAAGCTTTGGTCCTGCTTTGATCAGGGGGTTTGGATTAGATGACCTCATGAGGTTCTTTCCAACCCTAATTTTCCATGATTCTATGATTCTGTGTCAACAGGCACTCTCACAAGTCTAGCTCCCAGAGCACCAATCCCATATCCTTTGATAGGGACGGCAGAGAAAAGGGTTTGATAGCAAGGTTATATAGCTGTCTAGACCAGAGGCAGCCCTCATGCACTTCCTGACTGATGATAACTAGCAGATTTGGTTGGAACCCAGCTGAGCTTGACCAGACATTCTGCATAAGTACACAACACCCAATGAGGCCCTGCAAAACCGAGATTCAGGCTGAATGTCCTTAGAGATTTCATGTGAGACCCATGATCCACACTGGTCAACAAAGGAATGCAAGTCACAGATCATCCCTACACATGAGATGGAGAAGGATCTCAGACCAGGCAGAAGTTATCAAAGATGATTCATGATCACCCAACTAGGAGACAAACTTGTAGCTCAGAGTAGTAAAGAATACAATGAAAAACAGAAGCCTTCCCAGCCAATCCAAAAGCCTTAATAGATCTGGGGACTATGAATGCAAGACTGTCCCACCCTTCAGGAAATTCACAGATTCATAGATGCTAGGGTTAGAAGGGACCTCAACAGATCATTGAGTCTGACCTCCTGCCTAGGCTGGAAATAGTGCTGGGGTCAGATGACCCCAGCCAGATGCCTATCCAGCCTTCCCTTAAAGACCCCCAAGGCAGGAGAGAGCACCATCTCCCTTGGAAGCCCATTCCAAATTTTGGTCACCTTACTGTGAATAAGTTTTTCCTGATATCTATCCTAAATCTGCTCTCTGTCAGTTTGTGAACACTGTTCCTTGTTACCCCAAGAGGTGCCCTGGTGAACAGAGCATCTCCGAGCTCTTGCTGCGTCCCCCAACTGAATTTGTTGGTGGCCACAAGATCACCTCTCAACCTTCTCTTGAGGAGGCTGAAGAGGTCCAGGTCCCTCAGTCTCACCTCATAGGGCTTGTCCTGTGAGCCCCTAACCATACGAGTGGCCCTCCTCTGGACCCTCTTGGGTCTATCAACACCCTTCTTGAAGTATAGCATCCAAAACTGGACGCAGTACTCCAACTGCATTCTGCCTAATGCCTCACAGAGGGGAAGTATCACCTCCTTGGATCTATTTGTCATGCATCTGCTGATGCATGATAAAGGACAGTTAGCTTTGCTGATGATTTCATCATACTGATGATGCATGTTCATCTTGGAGTCCACTATGACTCCAAGATCCCCTTTCGCTTTGGTGCTGCTGTCACTTCCCAGCCAGTAGGTGTGCCGCATATTTTTGCATCCTAGGTACAGCACTCTGTACTTGTCCTTGTTGTACTGCATCCTATTGTGTACTGCTCACTTTTTCAACCTGCTCAGGTCTGCCTGCAATCATTTCCTACCTTCCAGAGTATGCACTTCACCCCACAATTTAGAATCATCCGCAAACTTGGACAGAGTACACTTCAGACCCACCTCCACATCATTGCTGAAGATATTGAAGAGTACACGTCCAAGGACCGAAACCTGTGGGATCCCACTACCCACATCCTTCCAGGTCGATACCGACCCGTCTCGTACCACTCTCTGGGTGCGACTGCTAAGCCAATTTGCCATCCACTGGACCATGTAAACATCTATGTCACAGCCTCTTAAATTATTTATGAGAATCGTTTGAGGTACCGTATCGAAGGCCTTGCTAAAGTCCAAGAAAACCAGATTGGTCAGGCAGGCATGATCTACCTGCTACAAATCCATGCTGGTTGCCCTGCTGCATTATTTTTCCCACTGGACTCCCACAAATATGAGCCTTCATAATCTTTTCAAAGACCTTTCCAAGGATGGAGGTGAGATTGACTGACTTTTATTCAGACCCACCTTCCTCCCTGTGGCAAGGCACTGTGTGTGCCTGCCACTTTAAGGACCTGCAGTTGGCAGCCATCAGGTGCCTGATGAGGGTAGCCATTTTGGAGTAAAGGGCTGTCTATATAAACAGGGCAGTTTGGCTGCTGGAGGCCAGGCAACAACATTGTCTGGCCGGAGGGCTGCTGATATCATCTGGAGGTAAGGGAGGAGCTGGAGGGGATGGTAAGGAGGCTCCTGGTCCTGGGTATCACCTAAAATTGCATCTTGCCAGGAGTGGGCGGCCTGGTGGGGCTCTCAGTGGCGTGGGAGCCCCCAGGAAATGCCAGGCCAGTTACCACCCTGGTGAAAGGTGGGTCGGGGCACCTTAACCCCTAGCCCCCACCACCGGGTGGGTAACCCCATTTGTGTGAAGGGCCTAGACGGCAGACTATGGGAGAGAGTGAGGGGCTAGAGACCCGACCCGAATGAGAGAGTACCCTCGACTGGCCCATGCTGGGGCCAGGACCAGGACAGTAAAATGGGCCAGAGGCCCACTGCGTGGGACGCCCAAGAGCTGGGGGCCTGGGGTCCTGACTGGCCTGGAGGTGGGCCAGGGCTGGTAGCCAGAGGTACTGGGGGGACCACACCCGAGAGGGGAAAATAGTTTTGGTGGGCTAGGTAGCCTGAATGAAGATGGAGGAATCATGGAGGGGTCCTGTTTGGAGGATTCTGGGGCGCAGCATGGGGGCCAGTGAGGAAGTGAACATCAAGATGCCATCTGTGCGGCTTGGCATGTGGTATAGGGGAGGAAAGGAGCTGCAGAGAGTGCCCCCTGGCATCAGGGCTCCAAAATGGTAGCCTCCCACTTAACTGATCTCAATTAATGAATCAAGACATGGCCGGCGAGAAGGTAGGTGGTTGGCCCAAGAACAGGTGGGCAGGCCACACAGATCAGCTCTAAGCAGGCCCCCCGTTATACTCCCCTTCTTGAAAATAGGGACCACATTATCCCTTTTCCAGTCCTCCAGAACCTGACCCACGCGCCATGAACACTCAAACAGCCGTGCCAGTGGTTCTGTTATGACACAGGCCAATTCCTTCAGTATCCTCAGATGCAGCTCATCCGGACCTGCTGACCTGAATACTTCCAGTCCATCCAAGTGACTCTGCACCAAGTCAGCATCAACGTTTGGTGGGCTGGTATCCCTCTGATGTCCATCTAAGAGCCCATTAGGAGACTTATCTTGAGCCCTGTTCAGGAACACTGAGGCAAAAAACTCATTGAATAGCACAGCCTTGTCCCCCCTTCTCTGTCACTAATTGCTCCTCCTTGTTCAGTAGGGGTCCTATGCTACACTGCACCTTCCTTTTACTCCCTACACGCCTAAAAAAAGACTTTTTGTTGTCTTTAATTTGTGTTGTCAGCCTCAGCTCTGTAGTTGCTTTGGCCTTTCTAACTGCCTCCCTGAAAACATGGGCCAAGTAGGTATACTCCTCCTTGGTAGCTTCCCCCTGCTTCCACCGCCTATACACCTTATTTTTTGCCCTTAGGCTCCCCTGGATTTCTCTGTCTAGCTAAGGAAGCTTTTTGGCTCCTTTCCCCTCATAGTAGGATAGTCTCTCTGTGCCCAAAGGATGGCTTCCTTTAGAAATGACCACCTTTCCTGGATTTCCATCTTGCCAATACTCTTCTCCTGCAGCATGTCATTGACTAGACTCCTAAGCACACTGAAGTTAGCCTTCCTAAAATTAAGCATTTCTACCCTACTAGCTATGTTAGCCACCCTACGCCACATGGTGAATTTAACTGATTGGTGGTTACTTTCCCCAAGGTGACCACGAATCTGTAGCTCCCCTACCAGGTCCTCCCCCATAGCCAACACCATGTCCAGTACGCGATTTCCCTCTAGTGGGACCATATACCTCCTGCATTAGGTGAAGGTCCTACATGCATGTTAAGGACCTACATGAATGGTTGAATTTGACTGACTACTCCTCTCAGCAGATGTCAAGGCAGTTTAGGTCCCTCATGACAACCATGTCCCTAGACTGTAGGGCCTCTGAGAGCTGCCTCAAGAATTCCAAACTAGCTTTCCCCCCACCACCAAGTCCTTTTCCCCATGACCTCCATGTGTCTTAATCCACAACGCCTCAACTTTCTCCTCCTCTGATCCCATTTTCAACAGTCCCCAGGTATTTTGATTTGGTAGAATTTTGTAACTACTTTGTACAAATGTAAATGACAACAAAAAGTCAAAAACATCTTCATTTTCTGTTTCAGACTCATATATATATTTTATCCCAGAAATCCCTTTCATATTACCATTAATTTAATCTCTTTCACACTTACCTCTCCAACTACCACTTTTCATGGATCCCAGCAACAAACTGATTTGATTATCATTGAATGCTTCATTGTTAGGATAGTTTCAACTGTTCACATGCCTTCAATAAGTCTTCCACCCATTTCCATTTCCATTGTTTCTCCAGATAATCTTTTCCCAATTTTCCATGCTAGCACTCCAATAATTATCATTATGAAAATGTCACCAGCTTAGCAGAGATGACAAATTGCTCTGTACCTCTCACAATTACTTTAGCTTCCTCTTTTGCCATGTTCCCAAAATCCTCGTCTCTTTCAAGATAAAACCATTCAAGTCTACAAGTACAAGTCAGTAAAAGAGGAAACAATGCTTTTAGGTTTACAATTAGCAACAATCACCCTTCCTGTTCTTTCATCCTTTCCCTGAGGTTTCCAAAGGTTTTTTTTTTAAATTATAATATAATATATTAATTATTCTTTTAATGGAGAAATTTGGATTCTTCTAAAGAATGAGATCTTTTGCCCATTTCCTAACTAGTTCTACCATAAAGTATTTTTCAAAACAGATTTTAAAAATGTACAGCTAACTGCCACACTTTGTTTTGCTTCTTTTCACAAATAAGTTTTCTTCTGCTTTGCTTACAGTCTAACACATGTTCTAGAGTGCGCTGAACACTCCCCACATCTTAAAATCTTGTTAATTAGCTTCCTTCAAATGTACAGAACACAAAGATGCTTCAATTGTCAACAACAAAGTTGGACCTAAACCAAAAACCTTGGATGAATTATTTTTAGGCTTGGGAAGAATTTGATTTTTTTTTTTTTTTTAATTCTGATGGCTAAAACTAATAGCCATTGTTAAACACTTATTTTGATTTTTATAGATTTAAATTTATTTGTTGGGGAGAGCCTCGGTTGAACTGCCCACACACTGCTTCTTGGTAGTAGCTTGGGCAGCCACTGCTGGAGCTGGGGGGTCATGCTAGTAATGCTGTGCTGGGAGTGGGGGTTGGAGGGGTAGGGCTGTTAGCAGCCAAGGCCAATGCTGCCAGCTGCAACTCTGCAAGAGACGGGCCCTGTGGCGGGGCACTGGCTGTGCCCACCACTTGTGGAAGCCCGCAAGGGGCAACGTTGGTTACCCACGAGAGGCAACAGGGCAACATTGGAGAGCGGCCCAGAGAGGGCCTGCATTGTGGAGAGCGGCCCAGGGAGGGGCTGCATTGTGGAGAGTGGTGAGCGCGCCCAAGAGAGCAGGGCGGTGACAGTGCGGCGGTGATGAGCGCGCCTGAGAGAGCAGGGCGATGATGAGGAGCCCAGGAGAGAGAGGGCAGTGAGAGGGAGCCCCAGAGACGGGGTAGTGCAGCAGGGTGCGGGGCACACCCGCTGCTCCCTGAGGAAGGGAAGGTGTGTGGCTGGGCACTGAGAGTGCCTACCACTTGTGGAGAGTGCGGCAGGGCACCGAGCGTGCTGGCTGCTGGAGGAGATCACGGCGGTGGGGCGCCAAGCCTGCTGGCTACTGGCGAGTGAGCGGCAGGGCTCTGAGCCTGCTGCTGCAGGTGAGACGAGTGCGGTGGGGTGCTGAGCCTGCATGCTTCTGGAGGAGTGTGGCGGGGTGCTGAGTGCGCTGACTGCTGGTGAAGATCGTGGCAGGGCACCGGGGGTGCCTGCTGCTTTAATGCTGGCAGCCTCCAGGTGCCTGATAAGGGCAGCCATTTTGTGGCAAGGGCTGCCTATATTAACTGGGCAGTTTGGCTGCTGGAGACCAGGCAGCAACATCACCTGGACTGAGAGCTGCTGGCAAGAACATCTCGGAGTTAAGGGGGAGCTGTAGGGTTGGCAAGGAGGCTTCACTGGTCCTGGGCATGACCTGAAACTGCACCCTGCCGGGAGTGGGTGGCCTGGTGGGGCTCTCAGTGGCGCGGGAGCCCCCTGGAAATGCCAGGCCAGTTACCACACCGGTGAAAGGCAAGTTGGGGTGCCATAACCCCTTTGCCCCCGCTGCCGGGTGGGTTACCCAGTGTTTGTGGAGGGCCCAGAGGGTGGACCCAGTGAGAGAGGGTGGAGGGGCTAGAGACCAGCCTGAGCCAGAGAGTACCTTTGACTGGCCCATGCTGGGGCCAGGGCTAAGGGAGCCAAAAGGGCCGGGGGCCCACCTCGAGGGATGCCCAAGAGCCGGGGCTTAGGGTCCCGACTGGCCTGGAGGTGGGCCAGGGCTGTGCCGGAGGTCCTGGGGGGGGCCACACCTGAGAGGGGAAGGAGGCGCTGTGGTCGTCCTCAGGAGGCAGGGACAGCAGCACAGTTATGGTCTCGGGGGGCTAGGTAGCCTGGATGATGGCAGCGAGGCTGCCCAACAGGAGGGATCGTAGAAGGGTCCTTTACGGAAGATTTTGGGGCCCAGCATGGGGCCGGTGATTAGAGCGAGACCAAGATGCCATCAGCGAGGCTTGGGCTGCGGTATGGGGATGGAAGGAGCCGCAGATATCGCCCCCTGGCACCAGGGCACAAGTGGGTAGCCTCCTGCTTATGGAAGATCTATTAATGAACCAATTAAGATCAAGTCGTGGCAGACGAGAATAGGCGGGCAGTTGGCCCACCGAAACAGGCGGGCGGGCTGTGGAGTATAAGAGGATGACCCTGGGATGCCTGTCTGTCACAGGCCCATGTGTGTGCATCTGCACGTGTGTATGCCTGCATGCACGTGTCTTTCTCCAAGGAAAATTGCTGCAAGTGCAGCTGGTACAGGAACAGCCCCATAGCAGGTGAGGCCCTTCCCTTGCTTTTTCCTGGTAAGCCCCCACTGCAGCAGCTGGGTTTCCCCTGTGTGCCTGTCCAAGGTCCAGCCTGTCCTCTGCCAACCTGGAGCAGTACCAGAGCAGCAGCTTGGGCTCCGTTGTCTTTTCCATGCCCCGTGCTAGGAGCCAGGGCTTTCTCTGCTGCTGGGGCACAGCTCTGGCCTTTGCCCACCTCCACTGCATGCAGGTTCTGCAGCCAGGAGCCTTAGTCCTAGTTAGCGTGTGTGCATGCGCACATGCACATATGTGCACAACACTGTTACCCCAGATTTCCTAACCCATCCTGGACTTTTTTTCTTTCTTCTGCTTTTGATGACTACTGATGGAAATATTTTTCCGTTGGTCTGTGAGTATGCGGCAGAGTCAACGTTTATTGATATTTATCAACAAAAGTTGAATCCTGCCAAGCATAATTATTCTCCATCTTGGCAAATATAAGGAAAAGCATAACAGAAGCCCAAAACAAGATGGTAAAAGCATAAGGAACAAAAAGAACTGAAGCTAAGTAGATGAGCAAAAGAGCTGCAGTTGAGTGCAAGAGATGAACAACAGGAACATGCCCATATCAGGTTGAGGCAAAAATCATCCAAGAGAATGAGAGGGGAGGGCTTCAGGCCTAGGTATCATTGCATTAGATAAGGAATGAAAACTTGAATGAAAGCATAAACACTCTGAAAGGAAGTAAAAGTAAAGGGATTTAAAACTGTGAAGAAGGTAAAAGCATTGGCAGTGGTGAACACTAAAAGAGTTGATACCTCACAATTTAAATACACAGGACATTATTTTTATAAACCAGATTCCTCAAATGCTGAGAAAGAAGGTATGAGGTGGTGAAGCAGTGAAAAGAGCTAGAAAGTAGTACATCGAAAATCTAACTTCAGGCTAACCAGAATAGAACAGATGCTTGTAGCAATGAGGAGAAACATCAACTCAAAACACAGAAATGTGCAGATTTTATAATGAAAACACTGCACAAATAGGCTTTGTCATCTTTGAATTAATCCAGACAAGCTTGTGTTATAAAACAATTGAAGTTGCTACACACGACTGACAAACTCATGCTCTTGCTATCTAAAGGGTTTGCGATTCAGGGCAATGTAAATTCCCAATGAACAAGGCTTAGTCCAACTGCCTTTCAGGGAGTGTGACATATCATAGGTCTGCATGTTGACTGAGTCCGCTAGAACTGCTAAGGGCAAGTTCTCTATTTTATTCTGTACTAGTCATACCAGAAGCCTGTAGTGACAGTGTTGTTCACCTATCAGTCATCTACTTCCAAGCCATCTGATGCATTCATGAGTTGCCTTTCAACAACAATGTTTTTTACCTGCTCCCTGAGGGAGTTTGGCCAGAAGGCAGGATACCTCATCAGAGATTATATACAAACAAGAGTTGGATTTTCATAGTTGAAGTGGCACAGATAATAATTCTTTGCCTCCTTCTGTAATATATTTGGGTCCTTGTCCATATGAGTGCTCTTATACTGTTCCAGAGATATTTGTAGTAGCCATGTTGGTCTAGAGGCATACGTAGCCAAAACTCCTTGGGTAGAGGTAATATCTTTTATTTGACCAACTCAATAGTTGCAAAAAAAATGTTTTTTATTTGCAAACTTTTAGGCCCAAACACCCTTCTCATCAGGCAAACAAAGGGTGTTGGGGCCTGAAGCTTACAAATAACAAAATTATTTTTTTGCAACTATTGAGTTGCTCTAACAAAATATATCACTTTCACCCCAACAGTTTTGTCTTTTATTGTTCAGTCTTCTAGATGAACTGCAGAGACAGCAATGAACCTTGTGTTAAGCAAATATAAAATGTCTCAAAATATTGAGATTTCTATTTTCATTTACTGAGACTTCTATTTTGAGGGTGTCAGCTATATGAAACAGCAGCTTAGGATGGCACGAAACTCATCAGAATCTGGTGTTGAGTCGACAACTTCTGAGAGAAGGCTATAATGGATTTCTTGCATAAGATGAAAAATGCTTGGTCAGGTGGCTCAAAGACTTGCCTGGTTTTCATTTTCAGAATGTTTGTTTTTTCTTTTCCTGTCAGAGCAGCAGCCTAATTTGTATATGAAGAACTATGTCTTCATAGCTGGTAAGAAGGAAATCAGCTCATTGTACCCCAGAAAGAGATTATAATATGGTCAGTAAGGCATTCCCTGGGTAAGGCTAGATCTGGTAAGGCTGAAAGGGTGATTGCCATTCTCAAGGCTCACGAGTTGGCAGTCAAAAATGAGTATCCTTAGTTTGATGAAAAGGATCCCCACTTCATCCACTTGACTGATGGGCCAAAGGTTCTCTGCTCCATGATGAAGAGAAGGGGAAAGAGGGTAAACTTCAGCCAGTGGAGGAATACTAATTTGCAAAGCAGTAGTACTGTATGATATGCTCTTGGGCAAGAGTGTCAGAGATGCAGCTGTCTTCTCTAATAGGGCACTGACACTCTTAATGCTGGTGCTACGGCATTTCAATTAATGTAATGTTAACGCTGGTGCCAAAACCGGCCACTGCCAACACTAACAAGTGGAGAAACCGAGGACATCATATCATTTTCACACCAAGCTAGAAATTAAGCTAGTATCAACTGCCCCACTGTATTTGCAGGTTTAGCATGTCATTCCAAAAAGAAACTAAAGTTTCAGATTTCCCTTGTGAGAAGAGGTAGATCAGTGTCAGGAATCGTATATTTGCTGAGCATTAAGCACAACTAACTAAAGGAAAACTGGACAAAAGAAGTAAATGTCTGTAAAGGGTAGTAGGTACTGCTTATATCATCTTGCTATTATGGGCAGCAAGAGTAAAAATGAAGGGCAGCTGGGGTCACACTGCCTTTTCTGTATTTGGATGAGGAAGCATTCAGCACAGGTTCAACCCCGATGCTGCTACAGATTCAGATCATGTGCACAAAACAGGCATGTATACCTAGAGCAGGACACACTCAAGGAAATCTATACTCTATTTCTTTACAAGCCTGATGACTATTACACACTTGAGACCACACATCATAAGCTTAACTTGATTTCTGACAAGAACTTCTTTTATTACACTACCACACTACAAACATACCAGGTCTAGTTCCCCACCTTGATCTCCATATTCCCCAGTGAATACCTCAGGTTCTCTTCCTATCTTCTGTGATCATGTGCATAACTCTAAGATACATACTTTTCTTTGCTTTTCCTTGTATTTCAGTGCTCTGCATATTTACCTTTCATGTCCCTGTCAAGCAAAAATGACCCTTAATCCTAAACATTTCTTATTTAAAAAAACTACCTACATCTTAGAGGCTGCTGAGGAAACATCTACTGAGCAGGATGACCGCAGCTCTGGAAGGCTACCAGGGAAAGTGCAGCCTGCAGCAGTCTTAATCTTACCATGGAGTTACAATCAAAGCCTCTATCATAAAATGTACCAGAGAAGACATTTTCAGGATTTGTTAAAGTTACTGGTAAGAAATCTAAGTCCTTCTAGTTTTAAAGTTTTAATTTCTCTAAAAAGCAACAAATAAAATTTCCCCTTGTTTTCTGCTCATCTTGCATGTGATTCTTATAAGTTGGGAGAAGAGGGTAAAAAAATTCCTTCCCTCAAACGTATTGTGATTATTTCAGACAATTAGTAGAGTGTTAAATTAAAATAAAGCTAACAAAACTTGACCATCTGTGCGGGTGCCTGACTTTTAAATAATTAACTTTACCAATGAAAGACTTGATATGTTTGTGAGTAAAATTACTCACAGGCTTAATTTTTTGCAGGATAAGTGTGTTTTCATTACAGATGCACTATATGCACGTGTGGGCTAACGTTCTATTACCCCTTGTGTGCCTACATGGCAGTTTTCCAGATATAAGTGGCATTTTTGGCACTTTAAATAATTTGCAACTCTATTACCTGAGCACTGTGAATGATTAAGGAATCACATGGCTACTATCAATGCTCAATAGGCTATGCACTGGCTAGACAGGTAAGTAGTTGGCTACATGTATATGCACATAGGCCAGGCGTAAGTAACAAAACCCTGCCCAGCAAAAACCCAGGAGTAATGGGTGGGTGCATGGAGACAGAAAGAAGATTCAAGGGGGAGGATGATAAGGACGACCCTCACACATTATTTTCTTGAAGCTGACAAATCTGGATCTAAACTACCTTTCCTCTATCCTAAGAAATATGCAATAATTAATTTCCCAGCCACTATTTTTTTTCAGTCAAAATGCACAGTAAAATATTCTCAATTTAAGGAGCCTGAGTGCTTTTTAAAAACCAATGCAAGAGTAGTATATTTTACTTAAATAACTAGTATTTCAAAACCAACTTATTATGTTTCTTTCTAAGGAACTGAAATATATTTTTAGACAACTCCTGTGACATTCATCAATTCTGGGACCAAAATGTAAAAAATAAAGAAACTGTGCCTGATGCAAAAAAAATCTTAAGTTCAGTGATAAAAATTAATATTTGTTTCCTTAACCAGAACATACCACTATCAATCTTAGTAAAACATATACAGACCTTAAAGTGTAATCCTGACACTCACCACCAGCACAGAAGGAGTTTGCATGCTATAAAACAGGCCACCTGGGTCAATGTTAGTACTCCTGAGACAATCAGTGGTTAACTGCAGTATAAAATTCATAAGCCTCTGACCCTGATAAAGCCTTCAAGATGAAATATATAGGCAATAATTTTACTGGTAATTACCTACCCAGCAATACCTCTTTACCCAGAACTTTATAGAGGACACTTTTTTTTCCCCCAGCTATGCCAGCATTGTCCCTTGTGAATTGTTTTATAGAGCAGGCAGAAACAAAATATGCAAAACAAATAAAAAAACTAATCCCTATAAATCTTAGTATTTGGCAACACAAAAACTTTTTAAGGCTAAGGTATTAAAAATGGCTGCCTAATGTTAGGCCCCCCAAAACTACCTGTACATTCCTACACACCTGTCCTCATTTTAAAAAAGAATATTTTGTCCAAAATGTTTAGGTGATATTTTTCCATTCCAATAGAACATGATGAGCAAACAAATGACTAAATTCACATAAAAGCATATTTCCCTCCAGTGAACAGTAAAAAAGAGTATCTCAATACTCCTGCATACATACCAGTGATCCATTTTCACTTGTCCAAGGACTGGGATTAGAGTCAAGTCTACTGGCACAGACCATAAGTCTTTCTGGAAAGACATGCAGCTCTAAATAAAATAACAAAGCCAATACATGTATTTTGGGTATATAATACAGAATTTGCAATGACAACATGTACTACATTTTGTCAATCAGAATGGTTTATATTTTTAAATGCACAATAATTTATTTCCTAACAGCCTTTCTGAATTCCCTTACTCCCTCCCCTCTTTTACCCCTTATTCCCACAGTAAGAATAATACAGTTATCAATAGGGCAGGGTAAGCTCAGTTTTCCAGAAGATATGCTGGACTGTAAATTAGTCACCTGAGCCCCTGGTAAATTATGGTATGAAATCTACAGACAAACACCCTCAGAATAATTTCCTTTGCATTAGTCGGATGATATTTTTTAATCTTAAATGTTTTGAGTTACCTTTATAAAATAAACAGTATATTCTATCAAAGTGATGTAAAAATATGACAAATGGAAAACACCCTTCAATCTACCAGAGGTTGTTTTAAAGTCTCTAGTCTAGACAATTAAGGATGGTTGCCATTGCTGAATTACATATTAGACTCAGAATAATTCCTTACAGAGTCCCCAGACCTTAATAAACAATAACAAAATATGTTCATACTAGATTAAAATGGGCTCAGAAATGAAAAACGTGAACTAATAACCTGATTGGAATAGGCTAAACATAACTCAATTAGTGACATATTAATCCTACAGAAAGTGGGAGAGGGGTGCTTGGCTGTTTCAACAATATGAAGGATAAAATCAGACCTTCATACTTTCATCTAGGACTCACCTGAGAAACTGATAGACTTTAATGTTGTTTATATTTTAAAAACATGCCACAGCGCTCTGCCTTTGTCAAAAGGAGAAGAGACAGGTATAAGAAAACTGAAGCTGATCTTACAGAGATCCCTGAAGAACATGAATCCAAAGGAAGTGAGCATGGAGGGCTTTACAGAAATTCCTAATGACAACAGAGCCTGCCGACGGCTGTCTCTCCAAAGACTACACTGTTTCACCAGTGTCCCCTGGAGTAACGATCTGACAAGTACTCCATGGCTGCTACAAAGGGACTTAGTAAGAACTAATACAGTTTCAAAGAGCATTAACCCCCAGTAGGAGTAAGATATCTGTAAGCAAAAGAAGTTGACCTTTGGCTAGATCCTATCACACACCACCAAATTTACAGACCTCCAAGCTGGAAGCCTCTAGGGAGAAGAGAATAGAGCTAAGGAACAGTATTTCTGATGCTCTGCACAGAAATAGGAGTTGCTTGCAGAGGGATTGCTGGTCATCTCAAATGATAAGCATTCTGACAGGTGTGTTATTTCAGCTTTAACTAAAAAAAAAAAAATGGGCCAGTCAGGGTGAGCAACAACTGCAATATGCAGGACTCTATTCAGATGATCTCTATCTAGTATGCAATCCTTGTTTCTGAAATACTGGCTTTATGTTGCATAAAACATGTTGAGAGCAAAATGTTTATAATTCTGAAAAATGTATTTATTACAGTGCAGCTAGACTACATAGGACAACAAAAACATGCAGGCTCCTATCTGCAATGACCGTGCGTGAGAAGCAGCTCACAGCAGGATCAGGGCCCTAGGATTTCTTTTGGCAGTGTTGTAATAAGCTTTATTACCTGCTTTCACTGTTATAGTTTGCAAGATTGTCCTCTTGCTGATTATTAAAATAAATGTGTCTTTAGATTGAAATACGTGTTAGAAAACTGCAATGCAGCTTGGATGTAAACCAGAGAAAATTGTTGATATAAAACCCATTATTACAAACTACTTTAATATTTCAAAATAGCCAAGAAAAAGTACATGTTTACCAAAATATTTAAAATGAATACTCTAATCTTTTTTCTCTATGTGAAGTTAGACTAAACTAGTAATTAGTTTTAGCAGAGGAGATAAGTTCCTAAACATAATAAATAAATCCCTATAAAACGTAAGAAACATTAAAAAGACAATAATTCAAGTAGTTAATTTTTAATGCCGCTTAGTTGACTGACTTTATTTTCCTTTTAATTTAAAAGATCAACTGAAAGGGCAGCGATTGTTATGGTTCCTTTTTTTATTGTTGTTGGCAGAACAGGATTGATGTCACTTCCTTACAGAGCATCTTTGGCTTGAGAAAGCACAAAATGTAACTGACCTAATGATATCACCCCTTCAAGTCTTTTCTAGCACTGGGCTAAATGAAAGCTTTTTCTTGCATATACTTGTACCATATAGCTGATGTCACCAGACGGTCGAATAATAATAATAATGCAACTCTCAACACAACCTGTGGTTGATTCACCTTGCAGAGGGTTCATGTTCAGTGTCATTATAAATGTACAAAATCATTTATGGCTGAGCTGATTGACCTGGGAAAGGCTGTAAACAATTTTAGAATCCAATGAAAAACCACATACCCAAATGTGGTTCTGCCTGAAAGAAAAAGAAAGCAAAAACAAAAAAGAACAAAAATCTTTGGCAAAAACAGGGCAGTTTGCAGAAAATTTATCATCCCCCTCTTTGAAGGGGAGCCTTTAAGATAAGTTCTTTCTTTAATTAAGAGCAACTAACCTACATGTATTTAATGTAAGCATATAAAACTCAGCAGTTAGACCAATACTTAAGCCCCTTGTTTAACTAGCGTCTATAGTGAAGGGGAGATCATTACAGAGTTTCCCTTGAAACTCTCCTACCTTCCTTCACAGTAAGCTTGGTGAGGAAGCAGGTTGGCAGGGAAAACAGGACCTTTAAGACCAAGGAGCAGTGAGCGATTCCTAAGGAAGGTCTGCTTCAAAAGAGGGCAGGAAAAGAGAGGCAGCAGATTAAGAGACCCAGAAAAATGGGTGGAGGACATCGCAATGCTAGTGTCACTGCCACTACCATCTCTTCTTGCCACCTGCAAGGTGTCTGTCAAGGCAGGACCGCTCACCATTGAGGCTTCCACACAGTTCCTGGTTTGGTGCTGTGGAGACTGTGGCTTCCAGTGACAGCCAGGTGGAGGAGTCTTTGCCACGTGATTGGTGCCTTCTGGTGGTGTCTCTCAGGGAGCAGGCAAGAGAGCTTCAGGAGGAGGTGGCAAGGCTCTGAAACATTCTCTGCCATGAGGACTCCATCAATTAAATGCTGGAGGAGACCTCTATGACTGTGGAGGGAGGGACTGCCAGAGGCAGCGATAGAGAAGGAAAAGGACATGGATTCCCAGGGAGGAAGAAGGAACCTGGAATCTTGAGATCTCTGCCAACAAGCAGCAGGTTTCATCTCCAGCAGTTTGCCTGGAGAATAGACATGGAACCTTAGCAACAGAGGAGGAGGAGCGGGAAGCCAGTTCTGCTTGCGGAAAAGGCCAGGTCAAGCATCCACAAAGTTGGGAGGATCAAGACCACTGCCATGAAGAGTGATGGGCGGTGGTGGCTGGAGACTCCTTTCTGCAGGAGACGGAGGTGTCTATCTGGCGGTCTGACCTGTTGTCTTGGGAAGTCTGATATTTGCCCAGAGCCCAGATCTGAGATGTCACAGAAGTATTACCAAGACTCATTGGCCTTCTGACTACTATGCCATGCTGCTCAACCATGTGGGCACCAATGACACTACTAGGGGGGAACCTGAATAGATTAAAAGTTTCATAGTTTCATAGTAACTAGGGTCAGAAGGGGCCTAGAGCAGGCCATCTAGTCTGACCCCCTGCCAATGGCAGGAAACAAGTGCTGGGGT
>JAGPOW010003648.1:100448275-100459449 GCA_030014935.1 Caiman crocodilus
TCTTGCTGCCCACATATTATTTTAGTAGCCCTCCTCTGGACCCTCTCGAGGCCGTCCACGTCCCTCTTGAAGTGCGGCGCCCAGAACTGGACACAGTACAGTGATTACAGGGCTCTAGGTGAAGAGGGCAGGATCTCAGGTGGTGTTCTCAAACATTCTGGTCAAGGGGAAGGGCCCAGGCAGGAATGGATACATTCTTTACATCAATGCATGGCTGCAAGGATGGTAACACCAGTGGGGCTTTGGGTTCTTTGACCACAGGATGTTGTTCCAAAAAGGAGGACTGATAGGAAGAGACAGGATACACATGATGAAGAGAGGGGATGGAAACCAAAGCCCTAAGGTAACTGGGGAACATGGTGACCTGGAGGAGCCATGAGCAGGAAGGGGCAACCAGGGAGGCCTTCTCATTTTTCCTGAGAAAGTAGGGAAATTGGCTAGTTACCTCAGGTGTCTGCACATAAATGCATAGAGCTGGGAAATGAGCAGGAAGAATTGGAAATCCTTGAATAGCCAAGGAACTATGACGTGATTGGAATAAGAGAGATTTGATGGGAAAGTTTGCATGACTGAAGTACTCTCATGGATTGATTGATACAAACTGTTCAGGAAGGACAGGCAGGGGGAGAAGAGGAGGAGGAGTAGCTCTTTAGGTAAAAGATATGTGTGACTGCTTAGAGCTCCAGTATGAAACTGGAGACAGGCCTGCTGAAAGTTTCTGGGTTAGGGTCAGAGGGGAGAGCAATAAGGGTGATGTTGTGGTGGGTATAGATCACCAGACCAAGAGGATAAAGTGGATGAGGCTTTCTTCAAACAGCTAGTGGAAAATCCTGGTTCTCATGTCAGTCACCCTGACATCTGCTGGGAGAGCAATACAGCAAGGCACAACCAAACCAGGCAGTTTTTGGAGAGTGCTGGGGACAACTTCCTGGTGCAAGTGCTGGAGAGGCCAACTAGGGTCCATGCTGTTTCTGAATTGCTGCTCACAAACAGGGAAGAATTGGTGAGGAGTCTAGAAGTGGATGGCAACTTAGACAGCAGCAACCATAGGTTGATTGAGTTTAGGATCCTGAGGAAAAGAAGGAAGGACAGCAACAAAGTAAGAACTCTAGACTTAAAAAAAACAACAAAAAAGATTCTGACTCATGGAACTGATGAGCAGCAGCAATGGATTTACGGTTAGTGGGGCCTTGTGCTCCAAGCAAGGTGCAGGGCCCTGCCTCCCACCCCACGGCACATCTGCAGGGGAATTAACACAGCACGCCGGCCACAAGGGGGGGCGGTGGCCAGAATTTCCAGCTGGAATGGCTGAAGAAGCCCACAACTCGCTGGGCAGGTGGAAGGGCCACAAGCAAAATGCAGAAGGCTCTCCAGTTGGATGCCGGGTCCCCCTGCCTCAGGCAGCCGTGGTGGGGCCCCCTGTCATTGGGGGCCCTGTGCCATCACATGGTTTGTTTCATGGTAAATCTGCCACTGCTGGGCAGGATCACCTGGGAGGCCATTCTGAGGGGAAAGGGAGTCCAGGAGAGCTGGTTGTATTGTAAAGAAACCTTTAAAAGGACAGGGGTGTTCAGGAATGAACCATCCTGCTGCATAGGAAGATTAGCAAGTATGACAGAAGACCAGCTTAGCTTAGCAGGGAACTCTTCAGTGAGCTAAACCACAAAAAGGAAGCTTACAAGAAGTAGAAACTTGAACAAATAACTAGGGAGAAGTATAAAAGCATTGCTCACACATACAGGGATGAAATCAGGAAGGCCGAAGTGCAAATGGAGTTGCACCTAGCAAGGTATATGAAGAGTAACAAAAACGGTTTCTAGAAGTATGTCAGCAACAAGAGGAAGGTCAGGGAATGTGTGGGTCCCTTACTGAATGGGGAGGCAGCCTAGTGACAGATGATGAAGAAAGGACTGAAGTACTCAATGCTTTTCTACCTCAGCCTTCATTGGCAAAGTCAGCTTCTAGACTACTGTACCTGGCAACACAGTTTGGGGAGGAGATGAGCATCCACCAGTGGCAAAAGAACAGGTTAGAGACTATGTAAAAATGCTCGACTTTTACAAGTCCATAGGGCTGGATGATATGCACCTGTCAGTGCTGAATGAGTTGGTCAATATAACTGCAAAACTGCTGGCTATTATCTTTGAAAACTCATGGTGATCAGGAGAGGTCCCAGATCATTGGAAAAGGGCAAATATAGTACCCATATTTCAGAAAGGGAATAAGGAGGATCTGGGAAACTACAGACCAATTGGCCTCACCTGAGTCCCTGGAGAAATCATGGAGCAGATCCTCAAGGAATCTTTTTCTAAGTATGTAGAAGAAAGCAAGGTGATTAGGAACAACATAGATTTACCAAGGGCAAGTCATACCTGACCAACCTGACTGCCTTTTATGATGGGATGACTGACTCTGTGGATGGAGAGGGTGGGCAGTGGACATGATATACCATGACTTTAGCAAGGCTTTTGATAGTCTCCCGCAGTATTCTTGCAAGCAGGTTAAGGAAGTATGGGTTGAATGAATGGATGGACTGTGATGTGGAGAGAATACTGGCTGGATCATCAGGCTCACATGGTAGTAATCACTAACTTAATGTCTAGTTGGCAGTATCAAGTGGAGTATTCCAGGGGTTGGTTTTGTTCAAGATCTTCATCAGTGAACTGAAAGATGGGATGGAGTGCACCCTCAGCAAGTTTTCAGATGACACCAAGCTGAAGGGTATAGTGGATACACTGGAGGGGCAGGGCTAGGATTCAGAGAAACCTAGGCAAATTGGAGAACTGGACCAAAATAAATCTCATGAAGTTCAGTAAGAATAAGTGCAAAGTTCTGCAATTAGATCAGAACAATCCCATGCACCAGTAAAGGCTGGGGACCAACTGGCTAAGCAGCAGCTCTGAAGCAAAGGACCTCAGGGTTACAGTGGACAATAAACTGAAGGTAAGCTAACAGTGTGCCTTTGTTGCCAAGAAAGCTAATGGCATACTGGGCTGCATTAGTAGGAGCACTGCCAGCAGATCAAGGAAATTGATTTTTCCCCTGTATTTCAGACTTATGAGGCCACATTTAGAGTACTATGTCCAGCTTGGGGGCCTCCACTACAAAAAGGATGTGGACAAACTAGAAAGAGTCCAGCAGAGGGCAGTGAAAATGGTGAGGGGCTGCGGCACATGACTTATGAGGAGAGGCAGGGCTTATTTAGCCTGGAGAAGAGAAGAAGACAAAGGGGGGATTTAACAGCAGCCTTCAACTACCTGAAGTGGGGGTCCAACAAGGTTGGAGCAGGACTCTTCTCAGTGGTGGCAGATAACAAAACAAGGAACAATGGTCTCAAGTTGCAGTAAGGGAAGTTTAGGTTAGATATTAGGAAAAGCTCTCTTATGAAGAGGGTAAATAAGCACTGGAACAGGTTACCCAAAGAAGTTGTGGAATCTCCATCCTCAGAGGTTTTTACAACCCAGCTACACAAAAGCCTTGGCTGGGATGATCTAGTTGGGGATGGTCCTGCAGGAGGCTGGAGTAGATGGTCTCCTGAGGTCCCTTCCAACCCTAATTTTCTATGATTCACCTAAAGTGAATCAAAATAACAGAAACATTGTTTTTATATTCCCTTTTTTTCCCCCACTTATTTGTGAAAACTGCTATACAAATAAATAAGAACTGACTGCTTACCACGATACTGGTCTTCTACAACACAACGCAGATTCACCCATCTTTTCATAAAGCAGGCTGTGATATGAAAACAAGCACCTGAAACAAAGTCATGTGATAAGTATAAGGGTATTTGAGCTTTTTATTGCAAAATTTTAGATCTCCTAAAATAATCACCTGATTACTTGGTGAAAAAGAAGCTTCAGATATACATGGCTCCAAAAGGAACATATTTAAAACGAACCTATTTAAAATTAAGACTAAAATGACTGATGTCCAGCAGAAGGACAGGCACTTCAAACCAGACCAGTTACGTTAACCAATCATAGAAATTGTTTTCCATTAAGTCACTGTCCACATAAGGTGTCTGCTGGCAGCCACAGACCTGAAGAATGACCCTATTGATCCTGATAAATGTTAATCATCTGAAAACCTAACAACTTTATAAGATAATGCTAAAGCCAATGATTTTGTGGTTAAGGTACTAGAGCACAACGCAGGAAACTCCATGCCACTTTCTACTCTGTCAAACTCCCCAAAACACTGGACAAGTCATTTAGGCTTAGATCCACAAAAGGTATGCAGATACCCAATTGCTACTGAAATCAATGGAAGTTAGTTACCCAAATATAAGTTAGGTGCCAAACTACCTTTGTAACTCATGATCTACATGCCTAAATTAATTCTGTAGAATGGAGATAATCCTCTCCCCTTTCTTAAGGCGATGTTGCAAGGTTAAACGGAGTACCTTGTGAAAGGTATTCAGACACACTGGGAACAAGTAGCACTGAAAAGCTTAAAATTCAATATTATTATCACTTTCATATCATACCAAAAGACTCCAAAAGTTGCAAGAAAAGATATAGGACCAAAAATCCCCATTCTAGTTTCAGCCAGTAGAGCCAGTTGAGTCATGAAGGCATAAATGTTGGCTCCTCTCTTTATGGGTACCCCTGCATTTGCATTCCTTCCTGAGCACTACAGTCCAGAGTTCCTCAGTGTTCAAAAGGCTTCCTGAAACTTCTCTTGGACTGAAGTTCCACTACACCGCCATCAGATTCATTTGCCACAATTCATCTCCCAGTAATTTATCAGCCATCTTTTTTTCCTCTAAGAAGGCCACCTAATACTTGACTTCCCTTTAAAGATCAAGTCAGGATGTGACAAGTTAACCACCCCTTAAAAATGATGCATGCTTGAGAAAACTTTGGATGTGGTCCATCACCTTTATTAATTGCCTATTTACAGAACATGATTAAAGAAAATTATTGTTAGCTACTGCTAGTTTGGCACCCACGGTCTTTTTGACACACTACTAGTAAGGTTAGCCAAATCAAAGAATGTAGGACATTGTACTTTATGTAAACAGTTGTTACTGTAACAGTACTATCAATGCTTTCTACTGTGATTGCAATAATACTTCACCAGAGTAATGTTTATAAAAACGTGACTCTTCATACATGTTTCTGAATGGAGAAACTGGATAACTAAATAAGAGGGGCTCTCCTTCAGACTGCATCTAAAACATTAAACATGCATGTCACATCTGCTGGGCAGTTTTCTTTCGATTAAAATGTGAAACAAAAAGGTGAAAATCTTTTGCTTTTTTCGCTGAAAAATGCACTATTTCATTTCTTAATGGAATCAGAGCGGCATGCGCATTTGTTTATTTTCCTGCGTGTTCTGGTGTTCTGCAAGATGTAAGTGTTTAATCATATGTGACTGACTAGCTGCCTGAGCAAATCAAAACCTTTGATTTATATGGTGTAGGCTCTTTGGAGTAAGAAACAAAATAAACCCCACTCACAATCAAAAACAGATCTACAATACTACAATCTCAGTTGTCCTTTAGTCTTTTGCTAGTGCATGATTTCAAGTTGTCTTATGCTGCTAACAGAAGATTTGGAAATCAGACATTGTTTAATAGAGGTCTATAGTTTTAACCCCTTCACTGACTTTTCCATGATGGAACCTTTCTTCCTGCACAAAAGTGATTGCTATAGGGCTCCATGGGAAGCTCAGTCATATACCATTCTACTTACTGATCTATCACCTGGGGTTGCCTTGAAGTCTGTACTCTACCATTCTGTCCTGTAGCTCTCCAAGTCTTACAATACCACTTACATCAAGGTTGTCCAACTCATCTTGCATCCCAGGAAGGTCTAGACCATGGGGCTCCTTGCAGGTTGGATTTGTACTGCAGGGCTCCTTATGAGATTGATTTGGCCTAGTGCCTGGGGCAGCAGCAGTGGGGCAAGCAGCCAACGAGCCAGGTACACTCTTGCCATGGCAGAAGCATGTGAGTGGTACTGGGCCAAGTGGTTGCAGAACAACTGATGGCTGTCACACAGCCCTCGCTTGCCCCAACTGTGCGGCCCTACAGAACCCTGGACTCTGCAGCAGGCCATGCCCACTACTAGTCATGCATCTAAATTTTTAGCCCAGTGGAAGGCCAATTAGAATCCTTTCTTTAAAACCAAATCTAAACTGTATAAATTACTGAATTGGCAACTCTAGACAGTGACCTCCTGTTTCCATGCTCATAAGCTTTGTGAATATAAGAGAAAAGACACCATCGGCTATGTCTGACCAAGCTGTCCCCACACTGCTTCACCAGAATGCATCAAGCCTGAATTGAGAGAGACTGACTTACAACAAGACAGAAGTCCAGTCTTCATAATCATCTACTTGGCACTTCTACCAAAAATACCAATGATTGCTAATTGTGGTCAAGGTTTGATGATGCGGGTATCTAGAGAGTACAACATATTTTAACACAGCATTAGACTGCAGACTTCTGACCTGCTCCATTCAATAATGCAACAAAACCAAAACACTGCTCTGCCAAAGGCAGCTGATGACAGTTTTGCTACAACACTACCAGTACTGCACTGTTGTTCTCTTTCTGCTTTTTCCCAGTGAAAAGTCCTGACAAACATCCCCATTTCCTACATAACAAGATATGAAATGAAGACACATGGTTGTTTCTTCCCATTTGAAGAACCTGTGCATTTTACAGACTTCACCATGTAAATTACCAACAGAAAATCAGAAAACGCCTTTTCAAATTTACCATAAATAAAGCAAAATCTAAACTGCTGTTTTCATGATTTCAAAATTATACATGTAAGTCATCATAAATACATTCCAAAAAAAAAAAAATCACAGAAACAATGGAAACCAGAATGTGACTGAATAAAGGCAGTCCTATAGAAAGGCTGCAGTTTCATGTAAGCTGTAATGTGCTCCAGTGAGTAATGTATTTTAAGGGAGTGGTAATTTGCCCTGCTTGTCATATTTCACAGTCCCAGGACACTGAGAGGAAATATCAGACATTGAGTTTTTACTGTAAAACTATCCAGCAACACTTGTTTTCCAAAGGAGTTACAGCCAAGTTGACTTGAGCTTCCCCAAAGCTGCCAAGAAGAGTCTGTGGTACAGTGTATAACAGTGGAAAGCCCTCTCCCACGGCTATTAGAGACCATTTATCTAGGAGCCTGGGAAAATGCCTTTGAGCTGCTGAGTTATCTGGAGTAGCCTGGCAGGTGTTCACTTCTCAGCAAAATTTGGCACCTGCATGGCTCTGTTGCTGAATTCAGAAACCCTTCTCCAAAACCACAAGACAGGCCTAAGAAGGCCTATTGCCCCCAAAACATTTTCATACCTGACACTCCTACATTTTTGACTATACAGCTTTTTCTTGCTGTCTTCTAAAACATTAATTTTTCTCACAGGCTGACAGATTATTTTGGACTAAAACTGCCCTTACAGTTGAAAAGTACAACATTTTTATCTTGTATGCACTAAATGATTTAAAATGTAAACATGAACTTGTAATATTAAATGATGAAACAGGCGTACAAGGTTTGTCAATTCAGTACATTAGACTGTTTCAAAGATTAAATGAGTAAAACAAGAAGTCTGAATACTGTATATAATGCATATGAATCCACACAGATAAAGTCATAGTATTAAAATGATTCCAGTATTTAGGGTTTTCATTTTTCAGTATACTATAGATATGTTATTACATGGCTTTTAGTGAGGTTTAATTTATTAGTAGTTATTTCCTTTGTATTATTCACTCTCATGCTACTGGCAGACTGAAGAAGCATTTTCATTCTAAATCTAAACCTAAAAAAGGGTTTCTCAAGTTTATTCTCAGCCAACAGATGAACTATTTTCTAAGACCTCAGTAAAATTTCTGTTGATGGTTCTGAAATAGACATGAAAGACAAAACACTGATTATAATCTGGTAAGAAGTAATTCATATTCTGTTTTGTTATCAGAAAAATAAAAATGGCTTGTTTTTAATGCATCAAACACAAGGAGGATGCATGCTTTGGCCAAGTCAGAGCGTAATAATTGGAAACTGCATGTGAATACAGCATATTGTGCACAAGTAACCCTGCAAATTCCTCTCTTCTGGTCATTTAAATCATTCAGTTGCTTACTCATATCAAATTACAGGCATTTGCAGCCATGCTCTCTAGAGAACACAAAATTCAAATCTAGTATGGTAGGCCAGGAGGTGATTCTCTGTGAAGGCAATCACCAAGACTTGACGAGAACTTTCTGGTACTTTGTAGGGTATATAAATTCTCTGACACAGACAGAAGTTACACAAAAGTTAGTGTTGGCTGTGTAGCCTAATGACTATATGGACAAATAAATTCACTGGGGTAGACCCTCACCTGATAAAAGTTGTTACAGGGACGGTAACAGCTTGTGACAGCTCAAACCAGCTGAGCTCTGTCCTGCTGGTAGCTTTTTTCCTTCACAAAACCCAGTTTTGAGTTGTCTCGCCATCCTGCGTATTCTTTAAAACATTTTTTTATAGATGTTTACATACAAGTACACAAATAAATGCTAATTTAAAATTATCCAGTAGAATATGCAGGTTTTAAATGCAGGATACATATAAGACCAGTGGTTCTCAATGTTTTTTAGACTTAAGGTACACAGTGCCATAGCAACAAAATTTGGCACCCAGGGCAAAGCCCACAGCAGCAACCTGCCCTTATCCCGCACACATATCTGGGGGGCACGCAGCAGCAAGAGATGCCCGTCCCTGCACCCCACCAAACGAGCCGCTTGCAGCTCTGTCCCATGCCCCACCCTGGCTGGGCAGCGCCTGCTGGTAACCTTTTACTTCAGCGCCCAGGGCAGTCACCCTGCTCATCACCCCCCTTGCTATAGCACACCTCCTTGCTAAGGCACATCTCCTTAGACTTGAGGTATTCCTCAAAAATCCCAGCTTTTAGCTTTCTCTCTTTTTTTTTTGACTACAGAAAAATAATCCAGCTATTCTTCTGTTGCAAAAACCTCAGAAAGATGACAACAGGTCAGAATATTGTCTTGTTTGGATGGATTACTATTTGAAATCTTTGTATTTATCTTATGAATCATGTGTAGGCGTTTGCACACCTTTACTGAATGACAACCTGATTGAGAATACCTGATAGAGACTGGAGCACTGAACTACCTAAGAATATAAATCTTCCTACATATTTTCTGTTTGTGTGCACATTTGGGAGGTAGGAATAGAAGAACCAAGGAAATCAAGCTCAAAATACTACATTAATACAATGTTACAGATGAGATGTTCTGTGCCTAAAAGCCAGAAAATTACCTTTTATGATTCACTGAGGTCCCTGGTAGACATTACTCTTAAGATGTGATTAACTAGTTAATCACATCTTAAGTAGTAACCCACTCACATGTTCATGAAATTAATGGCACAATAACATGGAATAAGCCACAAAGGTATTACACATATGCATAACAACTTTGTGGCTGCTTTCTGTCATGCCTTAAATTGAATATGTAAAAGGACTCCAATACATTCCTGAGGCTGGAAGCACACTGGACTAAAGGGCTCTCATGTGCTCTGGCAGCTGGGACCACCTATCAGCTGACTGATGCTCCAAACCTGGGGCACCCTGGGCACCTGGCTTGCTACTTGCTCCCCCTACACCAATGATAGGACCCCTGACCCAGTAATTGTGCCTCCTGCCATGCACGAGTGGCATGGCAAGAGGCACAATTGTTGGGATTGTGGATCAGATCCCATCATGCCTTTAACTTTGTGTCAGCGGCCTTAGCCACTACTATACAGGCACGTGGATATGTATATAAGATCTGATCCAGCAGACATATGAGCATGCGACCAATCTTACTTTTGCAAGCAGTCCTAGTCTTCTGAATGTCTTGTAAAATTAAACAAAAGTCAAAATTACTTTTTTTTTTTTTTTTTTACTCTGTTCCCCCTTTATTCATCATTGTTAATAAAAGTACACTCTTTCCTGTCAGCTGAACTTTTCCTTACACATCCAGGCCATATGACACTTCTCTTCTTTTTCTTCCATATCAGAACTCAATTCTGAATTTTATTTTTTGGCACAAAATGTTACATCTCTTGTAAAGACTCTCTTAATCTCCCCTCTGTACTACTACAATCTCCTCCTCTTTGGTTTCTCAAACACCTACCATGTGTCACCTCTTAATTCATGAAAAAAATACAACTATGATTTATCTTTTTTTTTGGTCAATTGCTTTGATCACTTCAGCACTCCGTTAACTTCCACTCTCCTTGATGTCAGATTCAAGATTCTTATTCTGACCTTAAAGGAACTTCACACCTCAGACCCTACCTCCTTATCCATGACTCTTGTTACTGTTATCTGCCACCATGTTAGTTTCACCTACCTTTTTACTGGTTCTCTGCAAAAATGTGTTCATATATTTTCCATGCAACCAACATACATGAAACACCCTTCTGGAACTTATGTAGACTATTAGTCTCTCCTCAAGACCGATTTCTGTTACAATGCCTACAGCAAATCAGGCAAAGTATAACTGGCTGGGCTCTGAAGCAGATGAGGAAAGTCAATTTTTGTTCATTTCAAAGGAATATAGAGATATCTGTAATTCCCTCCCTCTTTCCCTGCCTTTCATTTGTCTCTTCTCCTCTTCTGTTCTAATCCTGGAAATTAAGCATGTGCAATTTTACTCCAGAGATTTCTTTAGCTGACTATGAGACAGCGATACTGGCTACTTACAGGGCCTGTAAAAATTGCAAAGTAAACAAAGCAAAAAAAAAAAAAATCTTTCCATTATGGTTACTTTCAGGATGGCTGTTTAAAAAAAATAAAAGGGTGGGGGGAGAGAAGATGAAGGTATGACTTTAAGTTGGTATGCACTACTAAGAACCCTTATCTGTCACACATGCCATTCACGTTTTGAAGCCAGTGAGAAAAAGTAAAACTGACCAAAATGGGGAAAAAACATTCTGTTTCCACTGGCCAAACTGAATGAAGTGCTACAAAACAGGCTGAAAGAGCAGCAGTGAATACTGCAAGTGAAAAAAAGAGTTTGGTATGAATAAGTTTGAATATGAACAAATTTGTTTTTAAACTTTTATACATACATACATATTTCATATCTATATCTATATAGATATAGATATATATAAAAGGACTCCAGTACATTCCTGTATTTTTTATTTTTATATATATAT
>JAGPOW010003648.1:100462049-100481777 GCA_030014935.1 Caiman crocodilus
ATGACAAATAATGAACAGAAACAAGTAAGAACATGATGTTGTCGTATCAAAAATGTTACTATGCAGTTTAAGAAAAAGAGAACACTAAGCAAAATGTGTATTATGACAATATCAACATTAAGAGCTACTACTCATCTGTCAAACATGTAAAAAGTCCCTGAAGCTGACTTTCGTTACAGTGAAAGTAACAAAGACTTTGACACTCAACATGCATTGCTACAAGAATTTTCTTCTTTTTTAAAATTGTTCTCCTCTGGACAGGTAGTGGTGCTTAGTATCATGTTTTGCCTGGTACTTGTAAGAACAGAAAGGGTTAAAGATGTGTAAAACAGATTTTCTCACAGTTTAGTGAGAGCAAAACACCACATTTAGGAAACCAGACAGCTAGAGGGTCAAAACATTACACTTCCAGGTCAAACTTCTGGTTGCAATTAAGTAAAACTCCTCCAAGCATTTCTAGGGAAATCGTATTTCTTTCAGTTTTCTTTTTAAACCCTACTTTCTCACTTACATTGTAACCACAACACTTTTAGTCTCTAGCAACATTTAACTCAAGTGTACCTGAAGATTTTCAAGGAACTTGACATTTCATTTTACTATAAAAAAAGCAAACTCTCAATTTTCCCATCCGTCTCATTTAGAGAGAAGCTGAGCTGGTTTAAGAAATGAGTTAATTAAAGAGATATTTATATTGAAAAGAACCCACAAAACTGAACTCTAGTCAATTTAAAAATGGGTTTTTAATCTTTTTTTCAGAAATCACATGGCCTACTTACTTCTGTCTTCAGTAGTTATATAGTCATATATTACCTACTTTCATAAGGTATTTTTCTCTGCCTTGTAACTGGGTAAAAGGCCTCCTCAAACAACCATAGACACTGACTAATATCTCTATCCTACAAACATGCACACACATTAACTTTTTACTCAAAAAAATTGTATTAGCAGTTTTGATTTCATGAGCTGTTAATGTACTTTCACTGTATTTTCACTGTAAAAGAGCATCTCTTCCCTTAACTTTTCAAATTTGTTTACATTTCACTACTGAAATATTAACAAAGATTTTGTTTAAATAAAAAGGATAAGAGATTTTTATCTCAGGGGAAGGGGGGGAAAAAGGAGGTATACATTATGGCCTAAGTGAGAATGGTATTCTGGAAATAATGAGAAAATGAGAAAGACTGCCTGAAATAAGCCAAAAGAAGAATTGTATAAGGGAGAAAGAACATAATCTTTGTTAATAGGAAATCTGTCAAGGTAAAGGGGAAAAATGCTGAGTCAGATGAAAATATTGAGTTACATGGCACAGAAGGACGTGTTGTGGTGGTGCTGAAGAAGTTTAATTAGTTTGTTGGTCTTTCATCTTCTGCCTTCACCTTCTTAACTGGTAAATTGAGGATCTAGTGACTACCTTAACCTCTAAGAGGAACGGACAACATGATGAAGACGAGATGGAAAGAAAAAAGGAAGATACTCATTTTGATCTAATAGAGGTAAGCGTGCCTTGACTGTGGATTGATGATTAGAAAGTGGGGACTCAATATGGAGGTGCATTTGTTTGCAGTAAGTGAGAACCAGTAAGTTCTTACACCAACCAGATCTTATGGTGCCACTGGATGGTAGGATAGCACAAACCTCACACCTAGGCTTCAGCTTGCGTAGATGGTCTCAGAAATTTAGTGAGAGTCCCCCTTTGCTCTGTTGGGGTAATCTATGGATCTGGTAGGTCATACTGCCTATGTATGTTTTTTCTTCAATATTTAGCAGGCCCCCTTATGACAATTCTAAGGGCTTTTATGGCTTTGTCCATCAGGACTAGCTTGTCATGTCCTTACTTTTTCCTTTTCTGGAGTCACTTTACCCTTGGCATGACCCTGAGGCCCCATTCCCCACTTTTGGAACGGACTCACAATTGGTCACTCTTTTGCCAGTCCAGAGAAGCAAGCAACACCTCTCGATGCCTCTGCGTCATGCCATCAGCTCTTCCACGGCATGAAGCTGGTTGCTCCTCCAGAGTGTGAAGCTGAGCCCCATTGGTGCTGAGGTTCCTCCAAGCCTCAAATCAGAAAAGCAGGCTCCGTTCTGCTTCTTTCATCCCTGCTGGGGCAATCTCAGGTCTGGGTCAGAGCTCCAGCAGCCATTCTCCCAGGCCTCTGTTCTGTTTTCAGCTGGTGCATGCCACATCTTTATGACATCCACCACTCTGCGCCAGCCAACCTGGATCTGGCATGAGCTAATAAAGCAGGGTGACTGTGGTGCCAGGAACTCTCCAGACTATGCCACCAGCGTCATTCCCTGGTAAGTCTCTGCTCCTGAAGGGAGCAGCTGCCTCCATTCCCCACCCTTGGGGACTAATGGGGGTGCTTCTAGGGGTATCACCACCCAAATAAAAGTCACTGGGGTACAACAATGGCTTGAGACGTCTCCTGTACATTGTCCACATCTAAGCTCCATACAGTAAGGCAGAGATCACAACTGTTTGATAAACCATGAGCTTAGTTTTGGATCTGATGTGACAATCTTTGAACACTCATTTCCTCAGCTGTCTGATGGCTGCACTTGCAATTTTGAAGCAATGTTGGATTTCATTATTGGTATCAGCCTTCTGTGAGACATGACTTCTAGGGTACTGGAAATACTCAGCATTCTCCAGAGTATCACAGTGAATCTGAATTAGTGGAGCTGGGAAGCGTTCGTTACAAGTTTGTTGATGGAGGACCTTACTCTTCTGGATGCTAAACATCAGTCCCATTTTCCTGTATGCTTCAGTAAAGATGTCAATGACTGTCTAAAAGTCTGCTTCCAAGTGAACACACACTACGGCATCATCAGTGTCCTGGAGCTCAGTGGTTGGGATGGTTTTGGTTTTGGCTTGGAGTCGGATGAGATTAAACAGCTTACCAACAATTCAGTATCTTAGCGCCATAGTCTGACTAGAAGCTTTTAAGAAGTAATGAGAAGAGGGTTGAGAGTACTGAGGACATGATAAGTATTGAGAAGAGTGTTAGAGAGATGATGCAGCCTTGCTTAACTCCCATCTTAACCTCAAAAGGATCTGTAAAAAATCCATTACTAAGAACCAAAACTCATATACTATTATGGAACAGGAAAAGAATGGTGATGCATTTTTGTGGGCATCTGGACCTCAGAAGGATCCTCCACAGCGCTTCTCAGCTGACAGAGTCAAAGGCTTTCATGAGGTCAAAGGCCACGTAGAGAGGCTTATGTTATTCCCCATATTTTTCCTGCAGCTGGCAAGCAGTGAAGAACATGTCAGTTGTGCCTCTTGATGCCCTAAATCCACACTGAGATTCTGAGAGCAGCTCTTCAGCAAGTGGAAGGAGGTGGTTCAAGGCAGTTCCCACAATGATCTTTCCTGTTGTAAACAGCAAGGCAATCCCTCTGTAATTTCCACAGTTGGATTTGTCTCCTTTCTTGAAGACTATCAGTCATCTGGGATTTCCTCATCGCTCTAGTTCCTTAAGATTAGGGCACTGAGCTATGATGTAAGCTCTTTTCGCCACTACTTGAAGATTTCAGTGGGGATTCATCTGCTTGATGGCTTTCCTCACCTTGTCATGGGTCAGGGGAATTCCAAGATCGTCTCTGACTGGATGTTATGGGATAGAGCTTACTCTCACCAACAAATTAATCTTGATTAAAAAGGTCTTCAAAATGCTGCTTCCAATGAGTGTCGATGGCTCTCCTTTCCTTGATCAGGTCTCTTCCATCTTTAAGCCTCAAGGGGTCAGTCCCTGAATGCTTGGATCGTAGATGGCTTTGGTGGCACTGAAAAAACCACACAACATGGAATTCAACAAGATGTTGAATCTCCTTTGCTTTGTTTTCCCACCATCTGTTCTTCACATTGCAGGTCCTCCTTTGGACCTCTGCGTTGGCTTGTTGGCAACTTACTGTCTTTTGCTTAGAGTTGATGCAATTCTGTCAAGCACAAAAGGCTCTGCCCTTTACCACCCCAGCTTGAAAATGCTCCTTTACCACTTCATCTTGTAAAGATTATAAAATGGCATTATACACATATATCAGATGGTAAAGAGATAGTCCCATATCCTGGCTTTAACAGACAAGGTCTTAAAATAAAAAATATGACTCTGCCAAGTCCGCTGAAGGAAAGTAAAGATTCTGCAATCACTTGCCTTTGGAAGGGTATGCAAAAGTTCCTCCTTGACATACTATTTCAATAGGGGAGGAGGACTGTACTGCTAAAAGGAAGTATGACACTATGCACCCTATTTCTCTGGGAAGTGGCATATATATTGTTGATCTCTATAGCACCAGTGGAGGAAGTACTGAAACAAACAGCACGAGATATAGAATGAATGTTGTATCAAAGTCTTTCCCTTTTGATGGAAGGTGTGTCATGAGTCAGTACAATGAACTCAAGATAGCATTCTTTTGCCCATTTCAAATTTCTCCATTCCCAATGTCAAATGCCTCCATTTTTTTGTGCAGGGACCAGGACTCCCCCACCAAGATTCAGGATGGACTTAGGAGAGACTCCGCCAGGCCTAGGGTCAAGGAGGACCGAGTTAGGGAACTTCTGGAGGGGCTGGATGCATTCAAGTCAGCAGGTCAAGTCAAGTCAGCTCTCCACCCCAGGATTCTGAAGGAATTGCCAGAGGGGCCCCTGGCACGGCTTTACGAGCACTCATGGTGCTCTGGCCAGATGCCAGATGACTGGAAGGCCAATGTAGTCTCCATTTTCAAAAAAGGGAGGAGGGAGGACCCGGGCAACTATACGCCATTAGTCTTACTTCGATCCTGGGGAAGTTCTTTGAGAAAATTATCCAGAAGCACATCTGGGATGGACCAGCATGGTTTCATTAGGGGCAGGTCCTGTCAGACCAACCTGACTGCCTTCTACGATAGGTCACAAAATCTTTGGACATGTGTAGTGGTGGATGTAGTCTTTCTGGATTTCAGGAAGCCTTTGACACTGTCTCCCACCCCATTCTCATTAAAAAGCTAGGCGACTGTGGCACTGATACCTACACAGTCAGATGGGTCGCAAACTAGCTGAGGGGCCACATCCAAAGAGTGGTGGTGGATGGGTCATATTCAACCTGAAAGGATGTGGGCAATGGAGTCCCCCAAGGCTCGGTCCTCAGGCCTGCACTGTTCAATTTCTTCATCAGCAACTTAGATGAGTGGGGGCACCTTGTTTAAATTCTCTGACAATATAAAGATTTTGGGTGAGGTGAGCATGCTAGAAGGGAGAGACAGGATACAGTTGGACCTGGACAGGTTGTAGGGGTGAACAAATGAGAATAGGATGGGATTCAATACTGAAAAGTGCAGCGTACTGCACTTGGGTCGTAAGAACCAGCAGCATACCTATAGGCAGGGGAACTCTCTTCTTGAAAGCACAGTGGCAGAAAGCGATCTTGGAGTCATTATCGATTCCAAAATGAATATGGGCCGCCAGTGTGAGGATGCAGTCAGTGAGGCTAACCGCATCTTGTCATGCATCCACAGACGCATCACAAGCAGGTCCAAGGAGGTGATCCTCCCCCTCTATGCAACACTGGTCAGGCCACAGTTGGAGTACTGTGTCCACTTCTAGTCACTGCACTTTAGGAGGCATGTGGCCACCATCAATAGGGTCCCAAGGAGGGCCACTCGCATGATCCAGGAACAGCAAGGCAGACCCTATGAGGAGAGGCTACGGGACATGAACCTGTTCAGTCTTCACAAGAGAAGGCTGAGAGGGGACCTGGTGACCATCTATGAAGCTACCAGGGAGGGCCAGTAGGGAATGGGAAAGACCCTGTTGCCCTGAGCACCTCCTGGGGTAACAAGGAATAACGGCCATAAGCTGTTTGAGAGTAGGTTCAGGCTGGACATTAGAAGGCACTACTTCACAGTCAGGGCGGCTGGGATCTGAAACCAGCTTCCAAGCAGAGTGGTGCTGGCTCTTACCTTGAGGGTCTTTAAAAGGAGAATGGATGGTTACCTAGCTGGGGTCATATGAGCTCAGTATTCTCTCCTGACCACGACAGGGGGTTGGGCTTGAAGATCTACTCAGATCCCTTCCGACCCTACATCTATGAATCTATGAAATTTAAAAGATGTGGCAGGAGTGGCTGTAAAAGGATATGGGTCACTAGGGAGAACTACTTGATACATATTCAACCTTGGTAAAAAACATACATTTTCTAACCTCTTAGTCCAATAGAAAAAGGCTAAAATTGTGTGCATGTGCATGTATACGTCTACGATAAATAAAAGCTTCACTGAGCAGGTTTAGCAACACCCACTGGGACTCAAGAAAGGACAAAGCTATATCTTAAACTTGCTGTGCAGACTGGCAGTTCACACCTGACCATAGCCCCTGCAAGAAAGGGAATCATCAACTTCTACAGCACTGCTCTGAATTTTAGACAATGAATTGCTTTCCATGGAATATGCAAGTAAGGAAGGACTAAGAAGAACAAAATACATACCCCCACTAATTTCCATGCTGTGGATGCCTCAAAAAAGGTAGAAAAAATCCAGAAGCAGCTGCACATGGAGAAGGCTGTACACAGCAATCAGGGAGGAGTGACCGGGATACAGGTAGGCATACTCAAGCTAGTTTTAATTTACCCAATTTGGGTAATTATAGCAATGAAGGCATAGAGGAACAAGCTTCAGTGAGTTGTCAAGCCTGTTGGGGACCTCAGATACTTGCTCAAGCAGGCAGTCTGTGCAATTTTCTGCAAGATTGCTGCCTGAACTAGCTAGATTAAAGCTAACTCTGGTATGTCTTCATGTGCTGTAGTCACACCTCTGTGGATATAATGAAAGTCCCTGCAAAGAATGCAGAGTGATGTCAAGAATGAGCTAGAGGAGATCTTTGGGATCTAAAGATTGAACCTCCAGCTTCTTTCTCTGGGGTGTCAAACCCCAAATTTCCCTACAATTAAATCCAGCAATGGTCATGGAAAAATTAGATTTAAAGCTGCTAGGCAAGATTTTCTTTTCTCTTCTTTTTGTTTTGGTCACATAATCAGGATTACCAAACAATTTAAAACTTTACAGTGATCTCATGGTCACATAATTTTGGTCACATAATCAGGATTACCAAACAATTTAAAACTTTACAGTGATCTCATGAAGTTAGTGGAATAATGGAACTGTTTAGATTAAGCCATAATGAAGACACTCACTCTCTACCCTTTTTCTCAACTAGAAGGCGGCAGCTTCATTTTGTTTTTTGCATTTTGGTAAGATTTTCTATTGTTTTAGACATTTTTTGAAAATAACAGATATGCATATTTTCTGAAGCAAGCAGAAATAAGTACTAATGTTAAAAAGGACTCATAACAGGTCCTTACAGTTTTAACTTTTAAGTCTCTATTTTTCTATAACCAGATACATTGAACAGCCCCTTAAAACTGCAAATCTTATAAGCTATGACAAAAAAGTGAACAGAAACCTATACTGGCTTGAATCCTGTTCACCCTGCTCATGGGAGTATTTCCACTGAAGTTACTGGGATTCCTCCCCTAAATAAATCAAGCACAGCTGACCTTTAATTATTACACAAAAGGAATTATTCTCCTACCCTTAAAACCCCATGGACATGTTATTCCAATAACCATCAAGTCATGATGAGATCATCAATTAAATAGGACCCCAAAGACAATTCATCATCACATACTAAGTACTGGAAGGGATGGCTAACAGTCAAGGCTTGTTCATGTTTCTTTAAGCCTGTTACTAGCATTCAGTGAAATACACAAAGCCTGAAGGGATATTGCAAGCAGTGTCCTAAATAGTTCATAATTCCCAGCACTAGAAACAGAAGCTTGGGAGAGCAAAGTTCAAATGCAAAGTGAAAACAAGTCAAAGCAGATTTTCAGGTAAAGGTATTAATATTGCATCATTTCAAAGCTCCAACAGAATGTTTAGCCTAATTTAAACCTAAACAACATCAGATTAGAAATTAACAGTAAACAGATATTCTCAGCATTCATCTATATCTCTCTGGGTTCAGGTGATATCTTTTATTAGACCAACAAGACTTTTGCAAAAAAAAAAAAAAAAATGCTCTTTCATTTCAAGCTTTCAGGCACAAACACCCTTTATCAGGCACTGGAGAAAGACTGTAAAAGTTTTCCTGGGTCATCTATATCTATAGATCATCTATATCTATGTAATTCTGTAACTATATCTAATAAAATAATTACATTCCTTAATCAGAAATATCAGTAAAATTCAGTGTTCTAGATATGGTAGTTATTCATGCTTTAGCAATGCCCAAGATATATTTATTGAGAACTATACTCCAGGGTATATCTAAGTGATAGAAACATTACAACCATATTTGTTAAGATCTGCACAGGTTTCAAAGGAGTTAAACACCTATTTTAATGTATACCCTTACTAAAATAGGCAGAAAAGGTTCCTTGGGTGAATCTGATAAATGAGTTTATCAAATTCACCCAAGGAACCTTGTCTGCCTATGTCCTTAGACCAATACGGCTACAACCTAACCCCCTGCATTACTAAAATATCTATTAATACATGAAAACTCACTGTCACTGAAGTGCCTTTCAGAAAAGCTAGGGTAAGTATCAACATTTTCAGTAGTGTTATAACTAGATGCAAATAAAAGTTACTTATTTATTTGTTTGCAGAGGGTGACATCTAACAAGTGTGCAGTAACAAGTGCTTTCCAGACAGACGAGGCAGAATGATCCTCAACTCAATAAGCTTACCATCAAAAGAGACAGACAGACAAGCCTAATGAAGTTAATGAGAAACCTGGTGACATTTTTTGAAAGCTTAATGTGTCAACAAGACTCAGAGTGAAAGTGACTCTCCAAGAGGGACTTAAAAGGGCAGAATCTTTGCAGATAAACTTAGGAAAGTTTTATCACATAGAAGGCTCAACCTTGAGAATTTTGTCTTAGATTATTAGCTCTGCATTTGCTGTATTTTCTTTCCTTGTATTCTGCATAGTGCCGATACTGAGGTAATGCTATTAAGTTATCAATCCTCACACACTGTTCCCATTCATATTCATATAACATCCTAGGACAACTAAAGCAATTGTTTACGTAGAAAAGAAGTATTAGCAAAGTGATCCATACATTTTTAGCATTTCTTCATGAGCAGCAATTTGGACCCTAACCCTCATCAGAAACAAAGAGAGCTAATATCATATGACCAGCCAAATCATCACAGTTTGGGAACTACTAATATAAAATAATTGGCAGTGTAGGGATGACCACTGCTTGAGAAAGAAAAAGGCCTGGTGAGAATTTGATTCAATTTCTCATCAATTGAAAAAAAGCTCACACACTAACTGAAATGGAAAATGTAACCCTCCTTTAGGGAAAGAAGTGCAAAACTCCAGATGCAATTTTTATATTTTTTTCCAGGCATTTAACATGTATGATTTTTGCCAAATGAAGAGAAGCCTAATCCTCTCAAATTCTCTGCTAATTTTATTTGCTGCTAAAACCCCAAGAAGCACATATCAAAAATAAAAAAAGGGAAATACATACATGTGTATTTCCCATCAGATATAAAAAATCCTATAACCAACCAAAACATCCTGGAGTTCATCAAGAAAAAGGAGAAAAGTCACTGCATATTTCTAAGAACAAACATAATAGTCATTGAAAGCAACTGAACTTCAGGGATGGTAAATTTCATGTAAGGTCTGCAGGATTAGATCATGAATCAGGAAATGTGCCCCTCACCTTTCATTTGCCTCTCTTTCTGCCCCTGCCAAATCCTGATCCCCTCCTTTGTTACTGTCCTCAGCTGTTCTGGGCACAGGGGGAATCCCAAAGCTACTCCTGCCCTGTACTGCAGGGAACAGGTGTGTAGGGAGCCCGTCTCAGTCAAGGACAGCATCAGCAACATGCAGATTCCTCTTTCCAGTGCCTACTCCCTGCCAGATTCCTCTCCCCCCAACCCATCTCCACTGGTGGCAGGGAGCAGACACTGGAAACAGGAATCTAATAAGCAGGAATTTAATGTGCTGCTGCTGCTGCTATCTCTAACTCAGCCAAATTCCCTACACAGCCACTCTCCATGGCTCCCAGTTGAAGGAGTCTGAACCCTATCTGTTGCAGGCATGGGGGAGACCCCAAGCTGCTCCTGACCCATGCTGCAGGGGAAAGCCATGGTGGCAAGCAGGTTCCTCTGTTCCTGTCCATCTCTTCTTCTCCTCCTCCCCTCTCCTGCTGGCAGAAGGAACCTGTGTGCCACCACAACTTCTCCCTGCAGTACAGACCAGAAGCAGGCCAGGAGAAGATCCTCTCATGTTGCATCAGCTGGGAGCTGACTGCTTCAGCTGGGAGCTATGGGAACAGGGAGCCCAGCTTGGCCAGGGATAGCAGTAGTAATACACAGATTCCAGCTTCTAGTGTCTGTTCCCTGACATCAAGGGAGATTGGGTAGGGAGAGAGGAGCCAAGCAGCAGTTGTTGGAATGAGGAACAACTGATGCTGTTGCTGGTTGAGCTGAGCTCCCTGCACTGCCACTCCTCACAGTTCTCAGCTAGACTCTTCAACACTTCATTCTAGGACGAGGCTCTGTTTCTCCCCCACATGTTGAATGGGGAAAAAAAACCCTTATCCTGGAATCACATAAATACAATATAGTTAGTGAACAATGAGTAAGGTCCCTTTCAGCCCCTAACATCTATGAAACTATGATACATAAGGATGCTTGACAACATTATAAAAGGACACATCACTGACTGATGAAAGTTTAAATGTGAGACAGGTCTGAAATTAACTGCTTCACTTGTACATTTGTAGAAAAGACTGTTCTTAATGGACCAAACTTTCAAAGGTGCAGTGTTGGCAAGAAGCTCACTTCTGTTCACTGAACCTCTGATGTGGGCATGCAAATGACAATTATTTATTCAGTGCCCAACCTGACTAGCTTTGAGCAGGCAAAATTACATCTTTTAAATGCTATCCCATTGTAGTTTTCCCTTATAATATAAAACAAACTAAAATCAAACACTTTTGGACATTAGTTAAAACCAGGAAATGGAGAGTTTACACTAAGGCCTATGTGTAAAGGCTAAATTAAAGCTTATTTTGGCAGGTAATTTATACTGGCTATTTGGGAGGGGTAGGGAAATTGTTCAGACAGAAGGAAGAATAGGAAGAACTTGCTTGTCTTGGCCACTTTCTCCCATTTTTTCCATTCTCTGCCTCCATTCTTTCTTCTTCTTTTCTGTATAACACCCACAGATTTCCTAATGAGTTGGTATGCGACCCACCACATGCTGTTGTGTGGGTGTAACTTAAATGAAAGAGCTGTGTAAATTTACAAGTAATTTTCAGGGATATTTGCTTTATATGCCACAAAAGCAGAAAGAAGAAGTATATATATCCATAATATTAGACTCAGAAGCGCATTAGCTGATTATTTCTCCTTAAAAATATCCTAGGTAGCCATTCTAACTATGGATTCTCCTCTGCTCTGCAGAGGACTAAGTTTGTCAATTAAATTAAGGTGACTTGGCACCTAATCATGGGGGGGAGGGAGAAAGAGGGGGGATTCCCAGTTAAAACATTTGTTTCCATCTTTGAAGCAACCTAGGAACTTGGGTTATCAATATTAATGCATTGACTTTTAAGCTTTTCCTACAGTGCGAAGCAGTGGAGACATGTTAAATATGACTTGTAATTTACAAGTAAATATGACTTTAAGGAGAGCAGGGTGGAACAGTGACCCTGGATATTCAAAGAAATAATTTCTTCCGTTATAGCCAGTTCATTGTTCCCACAATGGGAATGCTACAGCAGTGAAACTCCTAGCCAGGGCACTTCCAAAACCATAACTATGTGCAATAAATTAGTATCAACATTCAAGAAACAAACAACATTCAGCGCTTGCCTGTCAAATTCAACAGCTGCTGTGGATTGCACAACTTAATGTAATTCCTAAACAATATATATGTAAATGGCCATACACAAACCTCAAAAAGTCTTCTATGTCATAGAATCACAGTCGTAGAGAGGTAGGGCTGGAAGGGATCTCCAGAAATCACCTAGCCCAACCCTCTGCCTGAGGCAGGATCATCCCTAGCCAAACCATAATCTAAATGCTACATAAGACTACCATCAAACCTGACATAACATAGACATAACACCTTAACCTGCCCACAAGTAAAGCAGGAGAACCATAGCAGCCAATGTCCTGCTTCTACATAACATTGTCAATACATGCTCAAGAGGTCCCAGGTAGAAGGTCACACCCTACACTACAGAGGAAGGACCGCCCCCCCCCCGGCCGCACTATCCATACCAATCTTTACCAATGGGGTAAAATTTCTTCCTGACCCCAAATATACGGTGATTGGTCAGGTACCTCTGGCTTTGGCACCAGCAAGAGTTAGCATATCCCAGTCAAAATCCCTAGCCTTGGCTGTAGCCAACACTCAATGCCTCTGGGAAGGCTTAAAAACACCACGACGTATAGTGGAAAAGGGTGGAGGGGGACAACTAGCAAAGTCCAGAAGCATGGGTAATACCCATGGTAGAACATAGGCATAGCTATGCCTAGATGAGCCCTGGACCAGTGGCTATCCAACCTCTTCTTGTACACCTCCAGTGACAAAGTCTACAATTTCCCTAGGCAGTCTATTCCATTGCCTCACTGTTCTAACAGTGAAGAAGTTTTTCCAGATATCCAATCTAAATTTACTCTGCAGCAACTTCAAGCTATTGATCCACATCCTCCTCTCCACAGTGAGAAAAGTTACTTTCCCATTTTTTTATGGCAGTCCTTTAAGCATCTGAAGACTGCTATCACATCTTCTCCAAGTGCTTTTTCTGCAAGCCGAGTATGCATAGCTTCTTCAGTTTCTCTTCATGTCACTTACTTTCCAAGCCATTTAGCATCTTTGTTACCCTCTGCGCCTGCCTCCACTCTATTATACGCTCCCATGCCGCCTTCGCCCAAGCAGTTGATCTTGTCTGCCAGGGACCCGTGTGCGGACCCCAGAGGGTGCCTCGGCTGTCTTCAGGGAGACCCCCTAACTTTCCTGCCACGACTTTGAATGGTTCTCTAGTGGAGGGGGTCCCCTTTGAGGATGCCTCCAGGGCCATCACGCACCTCAGCAGGTGCTCATGGAGCTCCAACCTCCCCTACACCTTGGACAAGTGCCACCCAATTGAGGCGGTCCTCCAAGTCTATTTTGCGGCTAGCCCCTACCAATGTCTTCCCTGGTCTCTGTCTTGCCTCTCGATGTTGATCACCCAGGACCCTGGCCGGACTCTGGTGGGAGGGCCTGGAGACCCTTGGCTTTCGGGCTTGCCTTCCCATGTGCCCTTAGCCCTCAGTGCCTGCTGGCAGTAGCTCCCAGTGCGTCCTTGTGCAGCCTCTCCCTCCCCTTCCATGGGGTCCTAGCCACCATCGCCTAGTGCCAAGGATTCTGCTAGCCTACCCTCACAAAGGGGACCATAGCCAATGCCTTGATCCTAAACCCCTCTTCCCTGAAGCACCCGACATGATGCAAAATGAACAAAACCACCACCGTGACTACTGGTGAGGTATGACCAAAAGGAAAGAAGGGAGGGAGGACCCTGAAGGAAACAGAGCAACCAGTGTGAGAGCTCCGTACACCTCTAGCCCCTCACTGCCCTTAGACTTGGGCACCCTGCAAGTTCAGACCCATGCTTTCGCTCCAGCCAGGGTCCCTCTCTCTCTCCAGGCTCTGCCTCTACTCGGGGCTGTGGCTCCATTGCCTGTGATCAGGGATCTCCAGCTGGCTCTTTCAGGGGTTGCTGTGGGTCCCTTCGCTGGCTCTCTTAACTCCCGCCGGGCTTCTCAGGCTCAGAGTTCCCCGCTGCTCCTGCTGCTGTCGCTGCAGCTACCACAGCTGGCCTTCCCGCCAGTTTCCCTGCCGGCCTCTTCAATCCCCGCTGGTCCTTGGTTTGGGGATCTCCTGCAGCTACTGCTGCTGCCTTTGCCAGCCTCTCTGTTGGCGTCTTCAGTCCCTGCCGGTCTTCCCCGGCTCAGGGATCCCCTGCCGCTTCCGCCGCTTCTGCCACCACTGCCGGCTGCCGTGGCTGAACGCCTCCTGCCCAACGATTTCCCGCCGGTTCTTTGGCCCTCGGCGACCCTCCCCCAGCACCTTTGGGGCCATTCTTTATCTCCACCATGTGGCATCTCCTCCTGATGTCACCTGGTTCCAGCTGGATATAAGTGCAGCTAACGAACTGCGCGGGCCGTTTCCCACCGCGCTTTTCCTTGTTCCTCCTGGCCCCTACAAGAGTTATGATGGGATTTTCTTTTTTTTACTTTGAACTGGGGTTTGCCTGTAAACACAAATCCCCCCTTTCCTGCTCCTGTGCCCCGGTACACCCTCTCTAACCTCTCCACATCCTTTATAAATTGTGGAGCCCACAACTGTACACAATACTCCAGATGAGGCCTAATCAATGCCAAACAGAGAGGTACTATTATCTCCTGTGTCTTGCACCTAATGCTTCTATTGATGAATCCCAACATCACAGTCACTTTTTCTGTGGCTGCATCACACTTTAGACTCATATTCGATGCACCTACATATGCTATTAAGGCAGGGGTGGGCAAAATATGGCCTTCGGGATGGATACAGCATGCAAGGCCATTGTATCTGGCCCACAGGGCCCCTAAAATTTTTTTTGAAAATTAAAATTTATCTGTCTTTGGTTCCTCTCAAAGATGACAGGATCCAGGGGCAGTAGGATCCAGGGGAAGCCCGGCAGGCTCCTGCAAGAGCAGGGACCACCTGGCTCCACCTCCCCGCAGCTGGAAGCCCCAGCAGGGTCTTCTGGCCTGGGACCACCCCAGTGTGGAAAGCTCAGGTAAGAAGCGGGTGGGGGGAAGGGGTTGAGCTGGTATAGAGCGTGGGGAAAAGTGGTCCCTCACCCATCCCATGGCCCACACTCCCTGTTGCAGCCACTTGAGCAGGCACAGGCAACCTCACACGGCCGTGAGCGGCTGCAGCGTGAGGCACCAGCCACGGGGCGGGCGAGGGGCCGCTTTTTCCCCCTGCAATCTATTCTACCTTGTAACCCACCCCCACTTCCAGCCTGGGCCCCACACCAGCTCCAGGCTCGCCTATCGGGGCTGTGCACAACAGCAGCAGCTGCTCAGCACAGAGGAAAGCGGTCCCTCGCTTGCCACACCAGGAAGCGTTTGCTTCTGCTGCCCGCCTGGAGGTTGCACTGTGGTAAGGCTGCCGCCGCTGCTTCTGGGCAGGAGGCAGCAGCAAACACTGAGTGGTGTGGCAAAAGGGGGAGCCACAGCTGCTGCCACTGTGTGCAGCCCTGACAGGCAAGCCCAGAGCCACGTGGAGTCCAGGCTGGCAGTGGGGGTGGGTTACAAGTTGGTGCTGAGTGCAGGGTGGAGGGGGGGAAGTGGCCCCTCTCTGCCCTGTGGCCGATGTCCCGTGCTGCAGCTGCCTGTGCCTGCTTAGGACAGCCCCGCGCAGGCTGCAAGCAGCTGCAGCAGGGAGCGCTGGCCATGGGGCAGGTGAGGGGCCGCTTTTCCCTGCGCCCGCACCAGCTCCTTCCGTGCTGGCAAGCAAGGGATCAGGGCTGCATGCTGCCCTCCACCTGTACCGCAGGGCTGGGGGGCACTGTGAGTGAGTGGGAGCGTGGGACTCGCACTGGTGTCCCAGGGCCAGCGCCAGTGAGGCCCAGAGCCATCCACACACTGGCCAGCCCAGGGGAGTTGATGTTTCATAATCTTTGCCACGTTAGTGGCAGAAAGGATGCTGGCGTTGGTAAAGTGGTCTTCCCATCCAATGCGAACGATCTTCCTGAGGCAATGCTGATAGAAGCATTCATTCAAGATGCTTACGATGGCTTCAATATGTCACTCATGTCTCACACCCACAGAGAAGCATGTGGAAAATCACTGCATTGTAGACCAGGATCTGGTCAACTGGAAAAGGACATGGTGAAGCAGCTTTCTAAAGGATAGGCTGGAGAAGTGAATCCTATGTTTGATTTCTACATCAAGACTGACTGAAAGAGTTAGCTGCCAAGGTACAGAAAATGCTCAATGTTTTCCAGGAGTTCTCCACCCATGGTAATTTGTGGGGGAGGGGGACAGGTTGTGTTAGGGCAGGCTGATGGAGCGCCTTGGTCTTCCAAATCTGAAGGGAAAGTCCCAAGCTATGATAGGCACCTGAAAAAGGTTAAGGATGGACTGCAGATTGGGCTCAGTCTGTGTGAGGATAGAACTTGAACCAAGGAACAAGTGTGTGCTGATGACGTACAAGGCAATACCACCACCTTTACTCACAACTCTGTCCCCTTGAAACAAAGTATAATCCTCCATGTTGACATTCCAGTCATAAGAGCTATCCCACCAGGTCTCAGTAATATCAATGAGATCATAATTCTTTTCACAAGCTGTAACTTCCAACTCATCTTGTTTATTCCCCATACTTCCTTCATTCATGTACACGCATTGGATGCATTTTGACCTTGCTTCCATTTTGCACCACTTGCTGCAGTCTTCTAGCTCTCTGGCCCTTTCCCAGAGTTGAACTGCTTTTTTGAGTCCTTTCCCTTCTGGACTGTGTGCTCTGTTGCTGGAGGGTTCTGATCACCACCCCCCATGGAACCTAGTTTAAAGTCCTCCTTACTAGGTTAACCAGAAAATATCCAAAAGTGCTCCTCCCTGTTCTGACCAGATGGATCCCATCTCTTGATAGCAGTCCTCCTCCCAAGAACATCTATCTGTTACTGAAGACTTCACGTCATTACCCCCATCTTAGTCATGTGTTCACTTGCAGAACACAATGGTCTCTGCCTTGGACCCCTGCCTTCCATGGAAAGAATCGATGACAATACCACTTCTGTTAAAGGCTTCTTAATCCTCCTGCCAAGAGCCCCAGAGTCACTTCTGAGCTTGTCATTCCTGGCAGTGTTGTCTGTGCCCACATAGATAAGCAGGAATGGGTAGTGGCTTGAAGGATGGATAAGCTTTGGCAAATTCTGTGATGTTCTGAATTCAGGCTCCAGGCACACGCCTCCCAGGCACCAAATCTGAACAATAAATCGGTGCCCCTGTCCCCTGCAGATGGGAATCACCAACTACCATCATTCTTCTCTTCCTTCTTCATACAGTGGTCCAGCAGCCCTTGTCCTTAGGTCCTTGCATTTCCTACACTCTAGGCTGCTGCCTTCTCTGCCTCATGCCTGCAGATATCCTCTCCCCTACATCTTCCTTAGCAGTTCCAACACAGAGTGCTTGAAAGTGGTTTCTAACTTCAATCTTCTCCTCTTCAATCCTGGGGGCCCTCTTTCTTCGAGTAATCACATGCTGCCACTTCTCATTGCCCTTCGGCCTCTCCAGTATCAACGTCTTGTAACTCTTGTCCAAGTAAACTTCCTGGTCCCGGATACAATGCAGCACGGATACCCATGCTTTATAAGGTGCGTAATACATATAGGAGCTTAGTTTGCCATGCTGGAATAATATGTCCGTTTTCTGATTAAAAGGTTAATGAACTAGTGACACAAGAGAGCCAAACATTTAGTCCTCATCCTCAAGTATATTCTCAGATTATTCTGAGACATCTGATGGCATTTCCAAGAATAATTAGCCTGTCTGACAGGCAACTATCTTCATATAATAAATATTCTTGCAAAACGCACTGAATTCAGACAGCCAACTTTTTGCTAATATAAAAAAATGTCTCTTGGTGAAAAAAACTCCAAACATTCCTTCACAAGATGTTTTGCATCTCTTTTATTTTAAGAAAATTATATTCATTTTCTCAAATCAGAGAACTAAGAGGATCTAAAAGTTCATATGTTTTACAAATCTTGTACCCTACAATGCATCAGAGAGATGATGCTTTTCTGACTTGCAGGAAAAGCTTTCAGAAAAATCTTTAAGTGGCCTGAGGCGCTTTCTACTTATGTTCTATTTTGTATTTGTGGGAGAAAAGGCTTTTCATGCCACAACAAACCAGGTCTCATGTATTCCTAACATATTTTTATAAGACTTTCTACACCTATTTACTGTCATAATGAACCTCCAAAATAGTATTTAAGCTTTGTTCTACTTAAAAAAACCCAACATGTTCACATTAATAATGAGAACAGTAATTATACTCTTACAGGCAGATCTGTTAACCACTGCAAGAAGCCGCCACAGGAATGTTACAATTTTGGATATTTGAAAAGACTTTCAAAGAAAAAGTATTTTTGCAGGGTTAAATTAATAAGAGAGAGAAATTCTACACCATGAATTTAAATTAATTGCTTTCATATTGATATAGTCCTCATACATTAAAAAAATTACTACTTTCTACAATGTGGAATCTGTATTTAACATTACCAGATGTCAGCTGGACATATATTTGAATATATTTGAAGATAGGAAAGAGACTAGCTACCTTAGGATTTGGTATTAGGATAGCGTGCCTTTCATTTCTCTGTAACCAATTCACACCTAGTACAGGTTATTAGTAAACTAAAGTCATTATTATCTGATGGCTGGTTGAAATCAAATAATCTTAGTGGATAAAGTCATTATAAAACCCACTGCCTAAAAAAGGCAACCTTGATGGAAGGTCACCAGAAAGAAGCCATCCACTGGACAGGAAAAGTGAAGGAGAATGCCAGAACAGCCAATACTGTAACGTTAAAGAGAAACTGCCATGCAGGTTAGGCACCAAAACATATTTGTGCACTTAACACTAGATCATACCTGGCTTCTTAGACATCCAATTGGGACTTAGGCACAAGTCACACAATATGATCCTAAAGCACTTTATTTAACAACTGTAAAATTATGTGAGGACTTCAATTTTGGCCTGGAAAGATCCTGAGGCACTTAGGTGGAGATCTGGGAGAGTGCTGTTCTGCAGTTCTGTTTCCACACATAATCTGCCCTGCTCTCCTTTTGCCTTCTCCTGTTCGGGAAGTGGAGAGAATGGAGCATTGTAGGATGATGAAGAACCTATGGCTTCATTTTTGTACTCCATAGCATATGCACACCTAATAAGAAGCAATGCACTTTTAAGTAATCTCTTATTGCAGCACATACTCTTTTGGAGCACTTGAGCTGTTTTTGGAGCAGTTCATAAAGCATGTAAGTCCCTATGGCTCACCCTTTGAAGAGCTTCAAGGGCATTTGAAATGCTTTGAATATGATGTCTGTCTGCAGCCTCGGTGACTTGTTCCCATCAAGATCTGTTGCAATCCAAATCAATCTTAGAGGGACACTCTGTAGAAGAAAGCCCCCTTTTCCTCTTGCCTGCATTTGTTCTCTCTTTGGATATGTTTCTCTTTTTCTACCTTTTCTTCATTCCTCTCTCTTTCACTTTAAAATAAGGAATTGTGTTTTAAAATTTGTATGTGTGCATTTTGTATCTCCCCTTATAGTTTGGAATTTTTATCTATTTGTGTGCCATGGCATTTGTAGCTTATATTTTATACTCCTCACCTTTCATCTTTCAACTGAATGTATTTAGTTTCATGAGTAAGTTATACATTGTAACAATGCTAACAAGGGCAGGAATCAAACTGTCCTTCTCTGTATCAGGCTGGCCCCTGAAAGAGCGAGTGACTCAGTGATTGAATGTGTAATGTGAATGAATGTGAACGGAAGCAGACAGCAATTATCACCTGGAAGTTACAGATCAACCAAGGGAAGAACTCAATAGAAGACAATGTAACAACTGGGAAATCTCTAAACGTCACTGATCAAGGGCTAGAAGCCCTGGCCTGAGTTAAT
>JAGPOW010003648.1:100481877-100520348 GCA_030014935.1 Caiman crocodilus
CACGAGGGTCAATGACCCCTGGATTGGGCAAACCTGAAAACTGGGGAGTCACCAAAGTCTGCCAGGGACAGATAAAAGGCAGTGAAAAGTGACCCTCAGAGGGTCCTCTTGATCTCCAACTTGACCAGACCTGTCCAGCCAGAAGGACCAGCCAGCAACTCCCTTCTGGAAGATAACACCACACTGAAAGAAGCCTCAACAACAGACTCCAGCGCTTGTAGGATAGGTATACCTGACTCTGTAGCCTGCTACTGTCTGTGTGTGTGTGTGTGTGTGTGTGTGTGTGTGTGTGTGTGTGTGTGTGTGTGTGTGTGTGTGTGTGTGTGTGTGTGTGTGGGGACCAGCCCCAAGGTTTATGATTACAGTGTTTCAATCCGCCTAATAAACTAGAATTTTAAGGATACTGAGTTGTACATTTGTAGCCAACAACTCCATCAAGCAAGTGATGCTGAGAACACATGAAAAACTCAGCTGAAAAGTCGTATGTATTTGCCATAAAGACCATAACAAAGAGTAATACTCCCAACAGAAAAACAAAGGAATTAAATTCACTTAGTTTAGACTCTTTGGGTTCACTGGATTTCTTGACAATGTCATTTATAGTAACATAAGCAAAGAAAATTTTTTTCCATCCTATTTAATATTATTTGTAAAGCATAAAATAACATTTAAACCTACCTTTTAGGGACAAAGGAATGGGCTTTGTATATTCCATGTGTTTCCACTGGCCACGTTGTTTACGAGCTTCTAAGTATTGCTTGACTCTTGACTCAATAGTGTCTTTCAGCAGCATGCAGACTTCCTGCAATTGAATCATTTGCAGGTTTATACTGTGATCTATGCAATCTAAAAAAATCCATAAGGCAGTACTTGCAACAGAGTATGTAGAAATTCATTCTATATAATGTTGCACTATCATACTAAACAGATATTAAAAGTATAAATACATGAACAAAAAAAACACCTACAGGACTTAGAAGAAGCGTTAAACAGCCTATTTTTGGAATATATTTTGAAAAATGAAAGAGGAAGCAAATTATAACATTATTGTTATGACTCAAATACTGCTTCACCATATACTTTCCATAATTTTCCAGAAGTATTTATTGTGGCTATTTGTTTTAACCAGATCTGTGAAATAAATATCATATTAGTATCACAAACTAATGCAATTTATACTTGTGAATAGTGAATTACAATACTTATTCCAATGTATTTAGAGAAAAAAAAGTTGCCTTTAAAAATACAGCCTAAAATCATGAGAAAATTCATGATAACATGAGGAAAAAATTCCCAGGAATTTGCAGTGCCCTAATTTCTCTGCTAGGGCCTTGTAAACAAGACCAGACTGTTTTGATTCTATTCCAAGAGATATTTTAGGGAAGGCTAAAAGTTGACTAGGTCATATCAAACTAATTTCCCTGGTTTACTTAAAAGTTCCTTTAAAAACTTAACTATTTGCACCTTGCAAGTATTTTAATACAATCCAGAGATAAGCACAGGCCCCTCAGTGACAGTGTTAGGACAGGACTAAGATCAAGAATTTATCTTGTCAGTACTTAAAAGTTTTTAGATAACTGTGCTTGTGCATATTTTGGACTATTCTCTCAGTATCTCCATTTTCTAACATATAAAACCTCAGAGTAAAAAAAAAATTATACTGTGGGACACAATGATATTATTTTACATTTAAAATTTTACAATATGTATTTTATAATAGAAAATGAGTGTTTTTTAATTAATTATGCTTCAGATACAGATGTCACAGATGTCAGATACATCAGGGTGGATGTGATTTAAATCAAATTGATTTAAATCATGATTTAATTCACAATTTAAATCGCTAGTCAGGAAACCTCCATTTATAGTCATTGTTTTCTACAAAAAGTGCAGTCTTGCTGTTTTATAACTTTTATTCATTTAACTTCTTGAAACTTTGCACTTTTAGAAAAAGCATGTACACAAACTTGCTGAAAGACAATACAGGTGATGGGTAGGTAATCAGGTCTGTTATCTCCATATACTGCTGTTAACAAGGATGTTATCTCTGGAGACAACAAACTCACCCTATGCCTGAAGAAGGGCATTTGTCCTCCAAAGCTTGCAAAGAACAATTTTTCCAACTATTTAGTTGGTCTAATGAAACATCACATCTCCCCAAAGAACCTTGTCTGCCTATGATCTCTGGAGCCACAAATCCACAGTGTGAGAACTGAAACTAAGCATCACAGAGATGCTTAATGGGATCTTCTAGACTGAGCACTGAGTAGAGTGGTTTTCATTAATCTTTACTAATCTATGGAAAAGCCTATGGGAAATCCCTACGATTGTGCCCCTAATATTGTTCATAGCCTGTTGTGACCTACTTATAAAACTTCTAAAAAAGGTTACATCATGACTATATTGTCTCAAATAGTATCTAATTAGAAGTTATAATCCCTTTTCCATTATATCTTTGAGTTTTAACAAAAATTAAAATTATCTTTACATAAGTTAATTTTTTAGAAATGCAGCTTCACAAAAAATAAAAATATGATTAAATTAAAAAATTAAATAAAAGATTGGATTTTTTAATTTAAAAAAAGTTGATTTTTATCCACCCTGCACCCTGTGATTTATACAGACAATCTAAAGAACAGACATAAAAAAAACAAAGATTATATAAATATAGCTACAAATAATTAGGTTCCAAATTAATACATTATGCATATTAATGAACCACGTAAAATATTTTCTCTTTATTGTTAGACAGAGGTATTTTTATTACTGTGGAAAGCTTACGTATGTGGGTTTCTTTTAAACTTCTTAAAAAAAATCTAACTATGTTCTTTAATGGCAGGATACATTTTAATTTAAAATAAAAGAGGTAAGAAAATGGCTGAAACAGAAGATGCATATGGCAATAATGAAGTATTATATAAACCTGGTTAACTTTGGAAAATATTTCTTTTAGCAACTGTGTCTATGAAGAGATTATTCAACAGGCCTCAAAATAAACACCTATTAAACATAACTTTATAAAATGTAAACAAGCTCTTTCATCAAGAAAAATCATATCCCTGCTTGTTAATTTGAACTTGTAATGGGGTAATGTGCCTAAATATATGAAACAAAACAGTTAAAATCATACAACAAACTTATCAAAATGCTTTCATTTTCAAGCATAAGGCCAGATCTTCTGTTCCATCATCCCTACCAAAGAGTACAAAAGGCAGAAAAGCAAAACAACCAAATTTGTCAAAGAAAAAGTGACTGAATCTGTTGCTCAAATATCTACCTTGCCCCAAACTACAACCCTACAAAAATTCCTTTTTCACAGACAGCCTCTTTTCTACCTTGCATTACTACCACTGTAGAGTCTTTGGCAGTCCCCCACCCCTTTCCCTGCTTTATCTTTTGTTTTCCTAATCTCTACCTATTTATATTCTGACTGACATCCTGCCACGTTTTTAGCTTCTCTCATTCCTTGGAGTCTCAGAACAACAGAAGTCCCCTATGCCTGAAGAAGGGTGATTGCGCCTGAAAGCTTGCTAAGAACTTCTTTCCAACTGCTCAGTTGGTCTAATAAAAGATATCACATCTACCCAAAGAAGCTTGCTTGCCTGTCCCCTATACTAAGGGCTTCTTTACGTTTAGGCATGTTGTCTGATAACTATCCTGCTTTCTGTTGGGGCCCAAAGGCCAGGAGAAGCTGACAGTGGTGTAGAATCACACCCTTCCTTCTGTCAGGACAGTAAACTGGGAGTTGGACAGCTACAGAGGGGAGAGAAAACAGGACAATGAATGTAGTATCACTCTCTAGCAACCTGAGATATAACTGCCCATGTAATATATTTTCTCAGTGACCGACTCCATACAATGAACAGTCCACTGGATTTCAATCCAAGTACAAGCAAGGATTAAAAGAGCAGCCTGCTCATCTTTTGGTTCTTCTACAGTCCACAAGTAAAAAGGGGAGCTGCTGTTTCACAGTCTGAAAAGGACAAAGAAGGCAAACTATGCCAGGCCTTCAAACAAGGTGATTAGAGAAAAACTGTGAGCTAGATACTGAAAAGGTCACACAGGCCCTTCTTCAAGATTTCCCATGTGGGGGATGATGTTGCCTGTAATGTCTTGCTGATTTTTTTACTTCCTACCTTATATCAACACAAAAGCCTTATATCAATAAGGTATTTAAAGTAGTATATTTTGAGCCATTACAATCACACTTCTCAGTTTCTGAAGACACTCAACCCTTGTGCGCTACTTAAAGCAATGAATACCTTGTCATGCCTCTTTATTACATCTATCATGATCCAATTTCCTGAAATTCATATTTTATGTTTTGGCAGTCAGGCAAAATATATTTTGAAAACACTGGGATGTCAGATGAGCTGGGATAGTAAAATTGGTCACAAATACAAGCTTTAATGATTCATTTACTCAGAAACACATTTTAGAGTTTTTCCTATAAACTTTTCTCTCTGGTTTATAATGCATGCATGGATCAGCTGAATCACATACTGCTGTATACTTTCTTGCTCCCAGGATACTAAATTATTACTACTATTTATTTTACACTGCTGAAAAAAAAATGTTATATTGCTGAAAAAAAAAAAAAAATGAGATGCATCGGGATGCTCTGTGGTGACAAGTGAATTATGTCATTAGAAAAGGTATCTGTTGAAAAGTACCATAACAAAGACTTGTGGGAAAGTCCAAAAGCATTTAAAGCAACTTGCAATGACTCTGGTTCATTTTTGATGGGGATCTCTCAAGTTCCTATTACAGACTGAAGTTGGTAAAAAATAAAAAAAAAATTCTTCCAGAAACTGATTACTGGAACCTAGTAGAACTAACATGGAGTGTCATATAAATTAAACACTTCACATTTGCTGTATATTACAATAATTTTACAATGTGTCATCTACAGTCTAAAACTGAATCCTTATTTTTTAAAAGATCTTTGAAGAAATTAGGTTAGATTTTATTTTTACAAAAGATAATAAATATGTTAATACTCTAGCCAGCATACTAAAAAACCCAAACATTTCTTTGCCTTTGAAATATATTTGGTGCAAAACAGATCACATTTCTAAAATAGAAACAATAAATAAAAAAAGACATTTTGTCACTAGACTCTATAGAGATAGATTATATCTGTCATATTTTGGGCTTATTAATCATTTTTGCGACAATAAAATTCTTATTAGAAAAGCATGTGTTAATAATATGTTTATTAAATCTAAAAATGGTCAAAGTCAAAAGGGTCAAAACAGAACATACTGAAAAAGTTTAATGTTTAAAAGGCCAATAGACAGGAGGTCACTTGGGAACCCGAGGGGAGATAATACACTTGACAGGCCTAGCAGTCCCACAGGAGTTAGTTGTTCAGGGTTAGGTATAATTCACAATATTCTTATTTTAATAGTGAAAAGGAAATCTGAACAGTTCAATGCAATCCAATTTTTCCCCTGAAGCTACATGCTTTTGAAGTAGATGTTATTTTGTTGTACCTCCTTCTCATGGTCTGAAAACCAGCTGGTGTCTTTACTGGGGCCTTGAGGCAAAATATGAAAATCTACCAGGACAGCAAAGTTCCCACACTGGAAGAAAAAAAAAAGTTAGTTGTTAGGAGGCACATGTCCAGCAGACAATGAAATAAACAATCAAGTGATCAATGGCATCTGACTCAGATGTACTGCAGCTACAATTTAAAAGTTCTTGAGTTTAATTTTTTAAGAAATAGTTTGTGGTTAAATAATTCCTAGATTTACTAACATTACCTGTAAATATAATTAGAAATGCTATTACAATATCTTGCATATAAGAGTGAAATGAAAAGTTAGAGCTGTGCCTACCATACCATCCTATTCCATGTGTTCCTACTGCTGGATGCACAAATTACGGGGACACACAATTTTATTTTACTACGGATGTACCAGACCTAACTCCATCTCCAGTTTAAGTTACAAGGAAAACAAGTATGAGACCTTATAGCTATGTATGACGAATGCAGCATATCCTTTTCAAATGCACAGCACTTAGTTTTTTAAGAATGTATATCAGTTATTTATTTAAGAATTAAAGGGAATATAAAAAAGAAGTCCTTAAAAAAATGGCCTATGTATCAATCTTTTTCTTTTTCCTGAATTACCTTAATAATGAGATCCCGTAGATTTCAATGTTTCCACAAAGCTAACATTAAGTGAAATCTGTTGCCTGCCTTATGTTTGAAGAAATTAGGATACAATTAAGCTACTAATCATCACTGCATCTAAATGTTTGAATTATACAGGCAACATACACCCAGGGTCAGCTCAATTACTCCAGAAACTCTTCTCAGGACCACTGTAATATTAAGCCTCTAACACTACCCTTCCTTTTCAGTGCAACTTGTATGCCAGAACACTATTCATGACAATGAGACAGTGATAGAAGGAAAACTGACATGTAACAAGAATTCTTATTGGTAGATCACCTGACTGCACACTCTTCTTGGTACTAAAGCAGCACTAGTGGAAATGTGTAAAGCACAAAAGCATTGGGACTGGAGGTCTAGGCTTTTTTTCTTCCTTCTTTTTAGATGCCATGAGTCCCAGTAATACAGCTTTCTATCCCAGTAAATCAACTCCAAAGTAAAGGCCAGATTCACTGTTACATTTTGGCTGCTTTTTGCCATTCTTGCAATGCCAAACCTGCATCAAATATATTTTGATGACTTCTTCACACCCACAACTGAGCAGTGCCTTTCTTTCCCGATTCATATTTATTAATAAGACTTAAACGTGAACGGCAGAGACTTCCTGTACCTGAAGAAGGGTGACTGAGCCCAAAAGCTTGCCAAGAACTTTTTTCCAACTACTCAGTTGGTCTAATAAAAGATATCGCATCTACTCGAAGAACTTTGCCTTTCATTGAATAGTCTGGGTTTTGTGCTGCTTTGGTATACCAATGAATCTGCTCATAAACTTTTTAAAACTCTTTTAGTGCTTGAAGGTTTTAAGGCCAAATGGAACTGAGATCACTTGTCCTGGCTGCTTGCATAAAACAAGCCACAGAATTCCATCATGATTCCTGCAAAACCCCTCTCTTATGGTTGAGCAAGAGAATACTCCAATACTTCAAATCTTTGGAAACATTGAATGGGAAGTAATGCATGGGTGTCTTGTGCAATAGTTATGTATATACTATTTTAAATAATTTAAGCAGAATAAAAGATGCTAGGAGTTACCACTTGCTTGAAGTGTAAAAATAGAAATATTTTAATTATTTCAAAAGCAATTATTACAAACCCAGAAAAAAATCCCAACATGTTAACATAAAAAATACAATTATGACTCTCAAACCACTTTAATTCTGCCATGTGGCAGTGATAATAAGTAAAACAATTAAAATAAGAAAACAATATTTCCCTTTCTTGTGTCACATTAGGACAACACTATGGCTGCCTGGTTGCCTTGTTGGTGTATTCCCACACCTTTATGTGTGTGGATTTCTCTTTTTGAGAATCAAGTTTAGAATGAACCCCTTCTCATTTTCACATAGTGGTACTCTTGAACAAATGGGATGGGATCAGCTGCACAGGATCTTAACATCATTCTTGAGGAGGGCAATTTGAAATTCTTCCTGAAAAATAAATGTTGTGGTTCATCCACATAAACATCTACGTCCTGCAACCCAAACTTCAACTGTAGAAACAAAGATTTCCCTAAACAGCACTATACGTACATTAAAGGGTAAAGATTATTTTAATCCTCAAGGCTGAAAAGAACATCTATATCCAGTCTTCAAAGTATTACATAAACTACAATACTTGATTGTCTCCTCACTTATATTCTTAGTATAAACCTAAATAAATAGCAACGTGACTTTGGTAATTTGGGGGGAGTGGGGGGGGGGAGGGAGAGGGTGTTAACAAGTTGCAACAATAAATTCACTAAATTAGTCATTCCATTGCTATACATTTCAGATTGTGTTGTATAATTAACTACTGATCAGAAGCTGTCAATAACAGCTTAGCTGCAACTACAAAATAATGCACAATCAATACCGTGCCAGTAGGTAGAACACAAAACCTTAGCAAATGTAGCAGGCATTGTGAAATCAGTTTGAAAAGCTTCTAAATTATAGGTATCACTCACTGAAAGAACAATGCTTTGATCTGTTTATCAAAAGGCTTCTCTTTCCACCAGAGAATCAAGAACTAACAGATGGCTGCAATACCAGACCTCTCCAAGGTTTTAAACTGATGAAGTATCTCTTAAAAATCTAGTGAATTATTAGTTAGTCCCAGCAAACTGTAGAATTAACTTGAAAGTCAACAGAAAGATACTGCTTGACAATATAAAAGTATAAAACTTATAAAGTATAAAACTGCACAAAACCTTTAAAATAAAATAAGACATTATTTACTAGAATACGATGACATTTAAGAACTATTCACTAATGCTAAATGGTACTTTAACCCAGGTTTAGTTGAATAAGGAAAATATAAATATTTAAGCTTACAAGGTATAATCCTGATATTATTTTTTTCCCCAACAGAATACAGTGAAACTTGTCTAAGATGGAATTGCACAGAAGCAGAAAAAGGGTATGGGCTTAAACCGGTTTCCTTCTTATATGGGGAAGCTTCCCAGCCAGAAGGCATGTCAGGACTGTAGAAATTTTCCACCTTGAATAGGTTTTGGCTTATACAGGTTGAATCTTAGACAGATTCCACAGTATTTGTTTGCTTTTGATCCTGAGAGGAGAGGTTACTATTCGACTTGCTGATTTTAGAGAAGCAGCTTGAAAACTTAAAGAAAGCTCTGCTGACCTAAGTATTTTATTCCTACAAATGTTAAACTTATGTGCAAAATTTAATACATTTTAATCAAGCACAGCAGACTATATTTGAAACTATATTAAGTCCATTTCAATATATTCGAACATAGAAGGACCAAATATTTACAATTTTTTGTATATTGCTGCAAATATAAGATGTCTTTGAATTTAGGATGAATCCAAATGTTCTAACCTTTACTTTAAAAAGCAAACAAACAAACAAAAAGACACATTTGTAAGAATGCCACCTCTATGGTTCACACAAGAACTTTTAATGTTTTTCTGAACCAAATTTAAGATACAGGACATTTTAAAATAAATATTTTGTTTATATTTGAAGGAATATGTTAGTTTGTGAAAATATTAGTCAAATATCTACGTGTACATAAATATGAAAATTAATAAACTTCCTAAAAGAAAAAACTCCAGCCCCTGTGCAAAAAGGTGGAATGGGGGAAAATGTCCTTCTTAGCCACCATATCCAGAATCATTTTAAGTATATCAAGAAGGCAAATAGAGCACTAGCTTATAATACATTTTTAGGAAAATTAAAAGTAATTTAACCGCCATAGGCAGAACGGGATCACAGAGATTCAATTTCATTTGAGCACAGATCTGCTGGGTCACACTGGGTATGGAAGTCAGGAGAGCCTATACCAAGTGGGGGCTTGCATACTCAAGGCTGTTCCCAGCTACTCTGCTGCAGGCTGTCTACTTTACAGACCTGAGCTGAGCACATACAGAGAAGGCACAAGTGGACAAGGGTTATTTCTTCATGCTGTGCCTAGGCTTGCTTAGGAGGTGGTATAGACAAGCCCATTAATGCAAATTCTTCAAGCATCTACGTAATAGAAACAATGGCTTTTATGCAGGCTTCTTTGAATCCTGAATCAGTGTTAAGCATCCTGTAAACCAGGGGTGTGCAAAATATGGCCTGAGGACCAGATCTGACCTGCCAATTGATTTTATCTGGCTTGTGGGTGGGTGGTGCAGGCAATGACACCAAGCAGCAGGCTCTTGGCAAGCCGTGCTTGGGCCTCCACCTCTGTAGGTGGGTGGTGCAGGCAGAAGCTCTGACTCCGGTCTCTGCTGGGAGTTGCAGTCTGGCCCTGTAGGCCTTGGGCAGACTGCTCAGTTCCTAGCTTCTGCTGGTGGGTGGCACCCAGAGCTTGCAGGACTGGACTGCATCTCCCAGACACTGAGGGGTGGAAGGAGCCCTGCCCACTGTACATGGTGCGGCATGCCCTGGTGGCTCCAGCCCTGGCCATTGCATGGTGCTGAGTGGGGCTGCTTCCACCCAGCAGCCACCACAGCTCAAGTGCAGTGCATCCAGTCCCTGCCCATGGGGGATAAAGCCTGGCCACAGGCCTCTGTGATGTCTGTCCTGTCCTGCCCTGCCATCAGGGCTCCTGGGAGCCATGGGATAGTGTGTGTGTGTGCACGCACATTCACAGGTGCCAAATTTGAGCTCCAGGTGGGGGAGGGGAGGCAGGTGGGTGGGCTGGGGAGTGCACACATGTGGATGTGTGTTTGTGTGCATGCATGCATGTGCATGCATGCATGTGCGTATGCTTGTGTGTGAGGCCCTAAACAGCTCGCCAAAACTTAAGTGGCCCTCCAGCCCAAACAGTTGCCCACCCATGCTATAAACTCTGTTTACATGTGCTCATTTGTATAATTCTACATAGTTCTCTTTATAAACTAAATGCCAGTGCAGAGAGTATAGGAAAGAATATGGAGCTTAAATTGCCCAGCCCAACAACCTCAGTGTTGCCAAGGCTGATAATTTTAACAAGAGTCCAATAATCTTTCCTGTCTTTTTTCCACGATCATGGTATCATGCAATTGCCTAATCATTTCAGTTTATTTTCAGTTTCAGCTTCTTAGACACTAAAAGCTGCTTGTAACTCATGTGTGTAGAGAAAAATGTTGTACCATCAACTTTAACTGTTCACAAGCAAATGGCAAATAAAAAGAACATACTAATTTCATAACTTTGGAAGGAACAACCTGATATTTTAAGGGTTGGGGTTGTCAATATTGGAATCGAAGATCCACTAGGATTAGAAGTGCTTAACATCGTTGGCGATGGCGATCCCTCACGCCTCAGGACAATCACTCCCACGAGTCAAGTAAAGAGTTGTACATGAGTCCACTGATGCCTAAGAAGGCCGATCCCAGAGTCACAGACTCTCTGACAGATGCCACTGGTAGTGGCTAAAGGGAAGGTCAAACCACAGATTTCTGTTTTGTTTTCTTTCCTTCTGTTTTTTTTTTCAGTTTTCTGCCTCCTGGGTGAAATGGTTTTTGTCAAAATAAGATGTACCTTCTCACAAGGTGTTGCCGTATAGCCTTGTCCCAGGCTAGGTTTTCCCAATTTGTGATGTCAATGACACACTTCTTAATGATTGCATTGACAGTGACCTTGAAGCATTTTCTCTGGCCCCCATGTGGTCTTTGTCCTTGGCTGTGTTGGGAGTATAGTAGATGTTCTGGTAAACGTACATCAGGCATGTACACACAATGTTCTGCCCACTGCACCTGATGTTGAATAATAAATGCTTCTATGCTGGTGGTGTCAGCACCAGTAAGGACACTGGTATTTGTGCAACAATCCCCTTACTTTAGGCTGTACACCATGTCAAAACTGACTTTCTAAAATACCCAGTGAGAACATTTCTTGAAAACTGACCTGATTTGTTACAGCTAAGTGTTAGCACTTCATGTTTTTAAAAGGTCAGCTGTCTTAATTCTAGAACTTCAAAAACAAATTTACTTTCCTACCCTGAAAAATTCTGTTTAGATGTTAACATGTAACATTTATCACTTAATTATTAAACAAAAGGACTGAAAGTTATCTTGGCACTACCAGCATGTCATGGTCCAATGATGAAATTTACTGAAGTGCAAGATAAGGTCCCCCCCCCCCTTACATTTGCATGCAAGGAAACCACATTAAAAATACTATTATTGAATTGCTGCTAAAAGTAGTGTGTGCTCAGTAATGGAAACCAAGTATGAAACTGATAAAATGCAACCAATAACATTGAGCTTGACTACATGGCCCAGGACTCGTGATAAGCACACCTGGTTCCAGTCATGAGTGGAAGGCTAATTAGGCAGAAGCAGCCCTGAGAGTTCCCTGCACCTTCTACTCACTGCAGCAGTCTGGCAGTGGGGGCTGCTGCCTGGCTGTGACCTGCTGTGCACCTGCCAGACTCGGATGAGGCATCTGCCCTGCTGGGCCAGCTGCCAGTGTGCTGTTGCTGCAGAGTTAGCCTTTGTGCAGCACTACTGCCATGTGTGCCCCCTGCCCAGCCATCTGGGCAGCTACAGTGGAAGATGTTTCCAGTGTGGTGGCCTGCTTCGTACTGTCCTTCTGGCTCCAATTGGCCAGTAGGTCAGTCACAGTTAGCTGGGTTCAAGGTGCCAGCTCTGAGCAAGCAGGGTCCTGCCACTGGCCTCCCCAGCAAGAACTCAAATTTGCAGCATGGAGAACATTTTCTCATTCCTGCACGTGCCTCTTGCACTGTCTCAAAGGGGTTTGAGACATTGCAAGAAGCATGAGCAGGCTTGTCTGGATGCGCCCATGAAATACCTGTGCTAAAACTTAAAGCAGTTTCAGAAAAAGGTAAAATGCATCAATTCTATATGAGCTAAGACTATGTAGGCAACCAGTGATCCGCTGGATCATGGTGTACGTAACAGGTCTGGTCAGATGCCTGATGAATCCATTTGTAGCTGACAAGCCCCATTCAAGGGTGATACTGCTTGTTATGAGTTTCACAGATCCATATGTTGTCTGAACTGTAATCCAAATTTGCAGAAGCTGAGGCCAGGCACAGGGCATTTCTTTCTTGCTTTGCTGCTATCCTCGGGATCAAACCTGCTTCATGTTGAGCTGCACGCAGGGCCAGATCAAACTGAACCAGATTCTTCACACTTCCCGGACCGCAGTCTATGGGCACTGTATGCAAATTATTATAGCTAAAGTTTATTTCAAGGTCAGATTTTTCAAATTTGCTCCTCACTTCAGTGTGTTCAGGGACAGCAGGATCTTACAGTAAGGACGGGGGGTAAGGGGCTTCAGAGGGAAGCCGTTCAGGGGGCAGAAGGCAAAGAGGCTGCCTAACCCCCCAGATTTATTTTCCCTGCTGTAGCAGTGGGATGAGAACCAAAAGACAAACTTCCAATTACTAGTCTATACGAGGAAAATTAAAACTAAATTTATATTTTTTTCATATGTAATTACTGGGGGTTGTTTCATAATCCATGTCATTTATATTTGACTAAATACAATACTTCATAACCAATGTTTATGCTTCATGTAATCTTTACAATTCGTAACTCAGGCAGCTTATATAAATAATGCATTGACCATGTTATAGATTCTATTGAGGAGGCAGATTAATAGTTTTAATATAACCAAAATGGGTGCTGATGTGAATTGTCAGTCAAAGCTATTACTTGCCTAAAGGCTCTTAAGACATTGGCCAGGGACAAGCCCATATCACTGACAATGCAGAATCTGGCAAACAAGCAGAATTATTAAACCCAATAATCCAAAAATCAAATGGCAAACTGTTAAAGTATGTTTTTAACCTGAAATGCACACAAAAACTGTTCTTAATGAATGTCCTTCTATTTCTTACATACGCAACACTTCAAATACTCTGAAAACCAAACAACAAAAGAAAATGCTCTTGGGAGCTGGAGATGGGAATGGTAAAGACAGCTTTGCCAGAATGAAAGTGCTCTGTTACTACTAGCCATCATTTAGCAACCTTCCAAGACTCACATTAGAGTTCTCTAATATTCGAGAGAAATAGGTAAGATGGTGGTGGCAGAAAAAAGGTGAGGGCCAGATCACTAACACAATTCATTTTAACATTTCATTAAAACAAAATTAAAGGAAGCTGGAAGTGAATTTACTTTTGTAATGAAGTTAACACAAATGATTTTATTTTTCAGTAAGATAGCTGACAACCATCATCATTAACTTAGAAATTTTAGTTAAAGACAACTTTGAAATACATTTCATAATTCAGATGTGGATGAAGTGATCCTCAGCTGTAAACTTGCAGGCTGCTGCATTACGCAAATAAATAAATAAAATAATTGTTGGTCTTGTCCTTTTATTTGGGGGGGGGGTGTATGTGTGTGTGTACAAAAAACTGAACAAAGGACTCAACCCTGATGACCATGTGAGGATGTCATCAGAGGTTGTAAAAAGACAAAGGGCAATAATAATTTTGTCACAAATCTCCATTTGCATTAAAACACAACAGCACCAAGAAGAATTTCTTTCTTTCTTTCTTTCCTCCAGTGGAGGACAGGCTTAGGCTTGCAAAGCTTCACTGTCTTTAATCTCTGTTTGGGGATGACTTCTATGTATTAGAATATTCTGGCCCAGTACATCAAATGTTAATGGTGGTGCAGCTGGAATCAGCAGCAGTTACCTGAATCTTTCTTGTGTGTTTCCCAGAAATGGATGGATGGACATAATTAAGTTCAGGTCCAAACATGTAAAGGCTTTTTTAAAAAGAACTTACTTCACCCATTCATAAAGTGTTTGAGAGAATGGCAGTTTGGGGAATCTGCCTATTTAGTTTATGGATTCTACTTGCATTGGTGGACTTTGTAGGAAGAGGCACTGTGGCATGGGACTGCAGGTTCAGGACACCCTTGTTCTATTCCTGGCTCTGTCAAATACCTGTTTAGTAACTTTGAACAAGTCACTTCCCTTCTATATGTTTTAGCTGCCCTATCTGTAAAATGAGGATGATACTTAAAGCACTTTACAAAGGATGTACTAGCAAGATCAATGGCAGAAAAATGGCATTTAAGAGCTTGGTGTTATTTTTACCAGTACCAGAATGAAAACTCTATTTTGAACATGGTACTTATTTTTATGCTTTGTAGTCTTTTGCCTCAATAAAGAACTACAGCCCACATGAGCGAGAAGTTCTGGCACTTCTCAAAAAGTTAGTAATGGGGAAAGAGAGAACCATTCAAAGACGATCATCCATTCAAACATTCAAATGGTGCACCTTACTGCCTAGGGACAAAAGAGTTTTTCTAGTCTGAACTTCATGAAAGGATTATCTAAGTAACAGATCATCTGTGTTTACAGCTTTTGCATCAGAGGTTCCAGCATGGAGGGGAGAGAGTCCCAAACTTCAGTATTTTGAATGGAAAGAAGGGGGTGGTAGAGGCAAGGATGTGGAGGATTTTTCAACAGATAAGAGAAGCACTGAGACTTCATCAGTGTCCCCATGTGATTTTCTCTGTGCCAGAGAGGGGAAAAAAAGTGAAGTACTAGAGAAAATGTCTGCAAGAACAGCAGAAAATGCAGCACAAAAATCAGCGCAGTTCACTCTGTACTTTTTTAGAGGATGTGTATAGGTACAGAACACTTATGGTTGGGAGGGAATAGGAAAAAGAAAATGAGAAACATCTTGTAATACCTCTGATCTTTGGAAAAAGGTTGGGAAAACTAGCAGTTCCAAGGCTGGTGGAGCAGCTGTAGATTCTCACGGTAGAAAAATTCAAAATTAGGGCAACACTGCTGCTAACGTACACCAGGAAGATCAAAGATACGACCCACAGGACAAACTTGGCACGCAGAAACTTATCACCCAGGCACCAGTGCTGTGGGTCTCAAGTAGGGTGCACTGATTAAGATTTTTTGGGGCACTACCAATAGCCAATTTTTAAGGAGGCATATTGGCAAGTACTGATCTGATTTCTGCCATACAGCCCAGCAGCTTGAAGAGCAGTGTCCGGCTGGTAAGTCTGTTGTGATGGAAGGAGAGGGGAAAGGAAAGGGGCTGGGGGACAGATCGAGGCCCCTCTGGTGAGGGAGGGAGCAGGGCTGGAGTTGGGGCAGTGGCAGGCACTGCCCAGCCAGGGCGGGGCACGGGATGGAGCCACCGCTCATCCAGGGGGGGCCCCATCCTGCACCCCTCCTTCTCCAGCTGCCCCAGCCCCACTCCCTCCCTTGCTGCAGAAACCTTGATCTGCCTCCCACAACCTCTTTCATTCCCCTCTCCCCTTTCACCACAACAGACTTACCAGCTAAACACAGCTCTCTAAGCTTCTGGGCTGTGCTCCTTGCCACCTAAAAGCTGCTCTGCAGCTGAGGCCAGGCACAGGGCATTAATTAGCCATATTATCAGTCACATTAGACAAAAAAAAAAAAAAGCCAATTTCTGATGCAAATAATTTTCTTTACATCAGTGCCGATCCAATATTGAACTGATGTATCAGTGCACTTCTAGTCTGAAGTGTATCAGATGAACTTGTGCACTGTATGTGGTACCCACTCCAGCTGCTCCTGGACCATGCCACACATGGGGTCCAGAATGCATCTGCTCCATGACAAATCCAACCTGTGTCCTGGAGCAGCCAAAGCAGGCACTGCAGTAACTCCAGGACACACAGTGGACCCAGCATGGAGCAGCTGGTCTAGAACTATGCCACACCCACTCAAGTTGCTGTGGGGCCATGGTGCAGGAAGTGTGTGCTCTGGAACTTGCACTGGATCTCACATGGAGAAGACATGTACTAGGGAAGGCACTGTATACAATACCGTTCTAAAGTGGCCAGACTGGGACACACCTCGCATGCAGCACCCACTCCAGCTGCACCAGGATGAATGCTGGATCTGGCATCAGGGCTAGTCTGTAATATGCCTCTAACAGTCATAACTACATGAACACTTTTGATCACTGAAAAAGTAGCATAAACCTCACAAGAGAGAACAAGCTTATTTACTTAGTCAGTTCACTCTGGGTTTGTCCCAATTCTGTGGGAGGCAGCTTTGCAGCCTACACATGGAAAGAAGCCATAAAGCAGAAGCTCAAGCAATCGCAACTACTGAGTTTTTCCTTAGGGCACAGCCTCCAAATACCAGTTCAATCTCCATTCTATTTTGGAAGGCTACATACTGTACCATGTTTCTGCCTGTGTCAAAAACAAACCATGTCTCTGCCTGATCCAGAAAAACAAAAAGCAGCACAACAGAATTTGTGCAAAATGTTGGAAAGATAACTTGAGTTCCCAACTATCTTCAAGCATGCTCTCTCTCTAAAGTGCTGCTGTTAGTACTGTGATGACCTGCAAAGTCACTACTGATAGACCAAACATAAGGGCATGAGTAGACCAGTCTCCTCAGCAACTCATATTCACTGCGGTCTGTTTTTAACCTAGTGCCAAAAATTTCTAGTATTCTGGCATTAAAAGAATGATCAAAGTAGTAGAGTCTGAACAGGCATAAATAAAAACCAAAACTATTTGCTTATATTCTTCTAAATTGGAAATAAGAGAAATAGTGTTTCTTACTTGATTGTCAGAAAAAAAAGTAAAAGAATTTATCTTGGAAATACGATCAACCACTGTTTCTTTTAGAATCTGGGTTACTAATGAACTTGCCACAGATGGAATAACCCATGTTCTCTTATTTACTATTTACTGAAACTTGTTTATTTGCCATGTTCCTCAAAGTCAAGGCTTAAAATAATGGGCATGTGGGCTTTCTAAAGCTAGCCAAAGTCTCTTGTATTCACCCCTGCCCTATCTGCACCTGACTTTTCACTTTAAGAAACCGGAGAAAGAATAATGGTCTTGTAACTATAGCATAGACTTGGGATGCTCAAAGCACAGATTTGATTCCTAGCTCTGAAAGTGAATTCCTCTGTGATGGTCCACAAGTCATACAATCTCCGTGATCTGGTTCTTCATCTGTAAAATGCTGATAACAGGTGGGGGGGGAGGTGAGAGAGAGAGAGACTCTTATATTAGAGGCAGGGAATAATTATAATTGTAGGGGTACAAATTAGAACCTTAACATTTCTCACTACTACTGCCAGATATCCTTTCAAAAGAAGTGTGCTGACCATTAGCTCCTTTTAATTAAAATAAATACATCAGGTTTGTTTTTTTTTTATATATATATTTACATTTTTGTGGCCAATCTCTGGAGTTATAATCAGGGTTTCACACCCCAGAAGGAAACCAATTCTTATAGTCTCTATAATCCTTAAACTACAAAATTACAATTACAATTGGTTTTTTAACAATGTTTTGACATATGTTATGACAAAGGAAATTAATCTAACAGTCAGCTATAATGGGAAGGACTGTTTCAGAGTTTTTGTAAGGTCAAAATGAAGCAAAACACAAAATAAGATAAGGAAATGTGCCTGTCCTGGAAATGGTGGGAGCAAGATCAGCACCTAGTAATGTGCCCAGGAAGGTGCATCCTGAGCCTGTTGTTTGGTCTCCACAGGAAACCAGCAGCTCCTCTTGAGGTTAGGCTTAATTTATTCTTCTGTCCCACCAACAGAATGGGAAAGCGAGGGGGAGATGGGTCACAGGAAGGGAACTGATCTGTATTCTCTGAAGTTGTAGTTGGTCCAAGAATACTGACTCCCCCTCTAAATGGAGAGAAAAGCCTCACCTGCCCTAAAACACTCTTCTCCTCTCTTTGTCTTATGAAGAAGTTACCTACCGCAGCAGGCAACTCATTAAAGGGAAAATAAAACACCATGTGCAGTCCATGTTTCAGTTTAAAATATCTGCAGATGTTGAAGCCTTTATGCCAAAATAATTTAACAGATTAGAGATGCATTGATTACACATGCACAAACTTGTAACTTTGAAAACACTAATTTTGTCACAAATCACTCTCCTTGCAATCATGCCAAGCTATCTGTTTTTTATTTTGCTTCTTTTTTTTAAAGTTTGAGACATTACATTTTCCATGCATCAGAAAGATGCTTGTTTTTTATGCTACATAGAAATCTATTCTTCCATTATTAGTATAATTTTAAATTTCTAATTCCTCTTTCAGATAAAACCAAGTCTGGAAAGTTTTAGAAATGAAGGAAGACAAGGTTTGTGGATGAATCCGATATCTTTATTAGACCAACTCAAATAGTTAGAAAAATTAATCTTTGCAAGCTTTTGGGTATAAATGCCCTTCATAGGGTACACCCAAAAGCTTGCAAAGACAAATTTTTCCATCTATTTGAGTTGGTCTAATAAAGATATCAGATTTACCCAAAGAACCTTGTCTGCCTATGTCCTTAGACCAAAGCAATTACAACCTTCATCCCTGTAGAAATTAAGGAAAGAATTTTAGAAAATTCTGCAATTTCTTTTTTAAGCTGTAAGTGGATCACTATTGAGAACTGCACATTGCAGAAGGCGGCGGTAGCACATTTATCACAAGAAAACCACTCTCTCTCCAACCTGTCAGTTCTAATCCTCAAAGGGAGCTTACAAAACACTTCTGAGATGAGTCTATGAAGTTTTACTTCATCAACCTCCCGGATACAAAAAAACATGGACTAAATATAGACATTGGATTTATGACACATTATAACCTGCCTGACATCTGACTCCCCAAGTACCTCTCCACTATTTAACTACTACATTCATCCCCCTTTTCTTCCCCTCAACCCCAGCCCAGCCCATCTCTCACCCACTGACTCCTCAATTTACATCTTCACTGTAGCTTGTCTCATATCCATACCAGCCTGGTCTCTGGCTTCTTTATTATTCATTCAATCCAGGAAGAGCACACACCAACTGCAGAGACTTCCTCAGCCTGACGAAGGGTTTTGAAACCTGAAAGCATCCTAAAATATTATTCCCAGCTATTTAAGTTGGTCTAATAAAAGATATCAGATTCACCCAAAGAAACTATGTACTTTGGATACAGCTCTAGTGTTAGACAGTACCGTACCTTCCTAAACTAATGAAGTTATGCTTAACATAGTCTCTAAAATGAAAAGGCTGAAACTGAAATTTCTCCAATACTAATAGCAACTCTGAGAGCTCCTTAAGTTATGTAATACAAAAAAAGAAAATAATAATAAAATGATCATTTTTAATACAGAAAAATCTTACTGCTATCCCTTACTAGGACTGATTTTTGAGACAGCTACATAGTTTAATACACTGAATAGAGGTCTGAATAGAAGGCATGGAATTCTTAAACTCTAAGACCATCTCACTCTTTGGCTATAGGTAATTCAGTTAAACCAGACTTCTAAAGTTATGATTAATTTTTCAGTGTCTTCCATTTTCTGTGTCCATCTGGGGACTCTAGGGCTTGATTTTCAATGATGTCCAACAGCTAAAGGTATCAGCCAGAAGAACATGCTAGGACTATACCAGTCCTACTCTGTACATCTGTATTGTAGCACCCAAAAATAGATATTTGTAATTCTTGGCTTTAATCTTTTTGGTTCTCAGTTTTCCTATCTGCAAAACAGAATTGATACTTACTTACATATCAATGTCTATCACAGAAATATTATGATTACCAAATTAATTTAGTTCTGCTGCACCTGCTTTTCTCTCAGAGCCTTAAAAAAGTGTACTGAGATACCCCAATGTTTTTTTTAAATCTATCCCAGCCACTCAGCTGGTCCAATAAGAGATATAACCCACAAAACATCCTCATCTCAAAGTCTGCAAAGCCATTTGACGAAGAAAAAACCTGGTATGTACCAAGAATTGTCATTAACTTTTGTACGCAGAAACAAATATTAAATTAATAGAAAAACTAGAAAACCCACAGCATTAACCACTGGAACTAGCTAATATCTGTCATGTTATTAAGCACATATCAAATGTTTTGATTCATATGTGAGAGAATCAAATAATGAAAAACATGAACAAAAATGTAACCCATGCTTTTACAACACCTTTCTGGTTTTTGAATAGTATAAAGTAGGCTGTTCATCTTTCATGTTGTTCATCTTCACTCAGAGTAGTGTAGGGCAATGGGGACAATTTGCTCTGAGAAATTTGGAGGAAGCAAATACAGGAAAGAAAACAAAGAGAGAAATATTGATGTTACCCATGCAAAATATAAATAAATAAAGGAGGCCAGCAGCATCTAAGATGTCAGCTGATTATCTGGGAAAAAAGCCCTCTCAAACTTGTTGTTGCAAGTTTAAAATTTCAAAGCCATCTTTTAATTTCCAGCAGATTATGTTACTAATTGGAAATATTTCCCACGATTATGTTTATAAAAGTCAAGTGTCTGTGGTAACGGGCACTAATCAAACACCTGGGAAGCATTAAATTAATTTTAAGTGATAGCAGTGATTATAAAATGACCAGAAATGTACAGAAATTAATATAAATCTGTGTAATCAAAATATCTGCCATAAGATATATTTCATACATTAAACAAAACATGCATTCTCCAATTTGCTCTTTATGTACTAATTTCAAAGGTTCTGACTAGATGCTTTGATTCCAGAAGTATAAATGAGCAAGTGGATTTCTTATTTAAAATGAATTCTTAGTTTCTATGCTGGCTTATATTTGTCTATTTCCACCCATAAAATTCTTTTATTTTCTTCCTGCTTTTGCTTCCTCAGTCCCATGAGAAACGGATTCCAAACGCTCTTCTTGTATGTCTCCAGCTGTGAACAGATGTTACTTTTCAACCAAGGTCATAAAGATATGGCCAGAGCCCACAGGCATTGAAAGTAATGCATGGGGTCAGTCCAGGCATGTACCGTATCAGACCAGCCTCGCATGCTGGCTCTGGCTTATGGGGCCATAGCCAGGTGAGCTAGACAGCCCTGTTTTAAGCCATTTAAAAAAAAGGCAGAAGGAAAGGCAAGTGGAACCTTAGAGACCAACTGGTTCAGAGCGGCATAAGCTTCTTTAGGCAACAGCTGACTTACTTCATCAGCTGTTATGAATGGAGTTCAGGCCTCTCTGAACCAGTCTCTAAGGCAGTGATCTGCAGTGCCCACTGTTTCACTTCAGACTAACACAGCTAACCGCCTCTCTACCATTTTAAAAGAAAATAAGAGACTACATTGGCTTCTCTGACTTAACTGTTATGTCTGTCCACTCCTGTTCAGGCATAATTGAGGTAAATCTTGAACTTTAAACCTGTTTCATTTATGATTAAAGTAACAGCAGTTTAGCTCTTCTTAACCATGTTTAGAAATGGATGGGTGCAACAGTTAAATTGGAGTATCTCATACTTATACCGGCATAATATGTTACATCTGTTCATTCTGCTTTTCTCTAATGCCTAAACCAAGTCTCTTCTATTTTTATCTCCCAAGTTCACTCACATGAAACCACCTCCCTGAGTACCCAATTCTATTCCCATAAAATCTCTTGTGGAAACAGCACATAGTAGCAAATTGTTTACTCATTACAGTGTTTTGTAACCAAAGATTTTCCCCATGTTATCAGACATATTTTGTCCTTGATTGTCACTATACATGTCACATGAGACTTGTATTAGGCTTCCTCAAACATCCCAATTTTCTTCACAGCTTTAAGTCACCAGCCGATAACTTCTTACACTGAGATCCCTTCTAATTTTATATTGAAAAGAGGTCATGTGGTTAACTCACAGTAAAATGACTCACCCCCATGCGCCTGTGCCCAGCTGGCCATTTTGTTCTCATTTCATTGGTTCACGCCAAACAGGAAGCAACTGAGTCATTTAAAGGACTTCTGCCTAAGTAGTAGTAGTTTGCTCAATATTTCTCTCTGAGCAAGTGACAATGACTTGTAATCTTGCCTCATATCTAACGCTCAGCCTTGACAGCGGAACCAGTGACTGCAACTCTGGTCCTGATTCTTGCCTAATGCCTCAATTTGATAAGTTGAACACGCTTTCACTAGGCTCACCACAACCTGTGATTCATAGAAAATAGCTCATCATTTCAGTTTGTGCCACAAGCTTCCTGGTGCTGAAAGTCCACTCTCCCCTTACTATAACTCATCCTGAAACTCTACAGACTGCCATCCAGAATCATCTCTGGCCAGATCCACAATTTGTCTCCTCTTCTGGTGAGAGCTCTTTTTCAAGATGAACATACAACTTTTTGCATACTTCACCTACGACTCATAAACCAACAGACAAAGTGGCTCGATCAAGGTCCTGAAAAGTACCTCTGCAGTTTCACTAATAATAACTGGTTCAGGGCAGAAATGTGCAGCCCAGCTAGGGGAGTAGGACAGACACACACACAGGTCATCCAGTGGGGGTGTCGCCTCCAAGACTGGCAATGTTTGTGTACAAGAATGTTGACCAGGCACCCACATTTTGCAACCCTTTTTATACCAAATGCAGTGTCCACCCCAACTTCCATTCACTCAGCCAGAAATATCCAGTGCTCCTTATGGCCATTACCTTAGTTCAACGCTTCCATGGTAAGCTGAAGAGCCCAGATCTTGCAGAAGTGCCCCAACAATTAACACAGCCAGGTGACATCCTGTTTTGTCCCTGATGGTAAAGTTCAGCTCTCCACATGAAAACTTCTTTGCATCAAGCTCTATAGAAGTTATCTCAGAAGTGACAAGGACCTTTTGAGTTTCATATGCCAATCAGGCCACCTATACTGAAGCTGGGCTTATCACAGTTCAGCAAAGCCCAACCAGGATTCCACATGTACCCATTAAAACACAATGATGTCAAACTGCCTCTCAGTCATTCAGCATCACCCGTTACCATCCAGCTACTTGAGGAATTTGACATGTGAGAAACCCTGAACTCAAAGTGTACAGAGGTCACAGCTTAGGAAAGAAACAGGATACCCAATGAATATTGGGAAACAGGCTCTATGGTGAGTACTCTTGACATTTTGAAATAATTTCATTGAGTCCACCCAAAGAAATCTGGCCCTATGGCACCTTGTAGACACTGTAGAGGAAGAAAAGTAATGCAAGATTCACCCTGACATGCAGATAGGATAACTTCTGCTCATACTACTGTGGACTGACTGGCTGTCTCTTGGTTTTCAGCATACATTCACTCAGGAAGTGGCCCAGCCATTTAAGGGACTTTCAAGGAGGCTGCAGCAGGCTGCTCAGTGTTGCTTATCTCTGAATCAGTGGCTATTACTCTTGATCTTGCCTTACATGTGATACTGACCCTCGACACCTTGAATCCATGACTGTCTCTAGACCTGTCTCTTGCCCAGTATGCAACTCTGATGAGCAAGGGTTCTGGTTTACTCTGTTTAAAAATTACAAACTCTCTGATAAAACCCTCAAATTCTCTAATAAAAAAAAGCAAAATCCACATTTTTCTGTGATTAAAATGAAATACCATTTTATAGATACAACACAATGTTTTATTAATATGTTTACAATTTTAAAGAAATTTGGAAGCCTACCAGTGCCTTATTATAATAAAGTAAATTCTAAATACCTATATATTTTGGCATTTATGGGGGTTTTTTTAATCATAGAAAATCAAAGCTCTGCCTGCCCCCTTCATTCACCAGGATGTGGATCTAACTATGGGTGCCACCTACCCAGCCCCACTGCTTTGTGGTGCTGAGCAGCCCTGATATCCCGATGCCCCGCTCCTACTGTTACCTCTCACTCGTAAGCCACAGCCCTCCCCCCATCCCTCCTGGTGCATCTACTCCCAAACCACAGCTCCTTGGTCCTGTTGGTGGCCCGCACCCCTACCCACACCCCACCCCAGCCCTACTGGTGACTCTTACTGTCTACCCACAGCCCTCTGGGCCCTGGCAGTACCCTTCACACGCCACACATAACCCACCACCCTTCCAGTCCTGCTGGTACCCCTCATTTGCAACTCACAGCCCTCTGCCTCCCCCCAGCCATGTCAGAGGGGACCCCTAACTGCCAGGGCTATGGGACCAAGGCCTGCAGTCTCCTTTCACCCCAGCAGTGACTGAGCCCCTGCTGCCACCCACAGGAGGTGACAGCTGCTGTGGCCAGAGTGGAGCACGGGGTCTGGATCCACCCTCCACAGGCAGCACAGCCAGGGGGAAGCCCGTGGGAAGGTGGGGGTGGAGAATGAGGGCTGCCCACTGCAGGCTCAGGGCTTCCCCACCCTGTTGCTCTCCCTCACGGGTCTCCATGGCCCAGCGGACAAGAACCAGCATGGGAGAGCAGTGAAGGGTGGGCAGGCTTGGTGCTGTCATCAGGAGCCCCGTGCCAGCTGTGCCACCATGGCAAAATTCTCCTTACCCTCATGAGAACAGTGGGGCATAGCTCCACACCACCGCCACTACTGCCAGGTGGGCAGGGGACACCTTGTCATGGTGGCATGGCCAGTGTGGGGCTCCTGACAGTGGCACCAAGCCTGCCTGCCTCTCTCTGCTCTCACATGCTTGGTTCTGCCACTGAGCAACAGAGGTCTCCAAGGGGAAGACTACAGAGTGGTGTACCTCAAGCCCACAGTGGGCAGCTTGTATTTGCCCTCACCCTGCACACAAATCTGAGGGTACGTGCTCTCCCCCCATAACTTCTTCCCTGGGAACATGTGCAGCACAAGGAGCCATTTACCCCCACCAGACCCAGATGACCTGTGTGTGTGTGTCTCTGTCCTACTCCCCTAGCTGGACTGCACATTTCTGCCCTGGGCCTGGGCCCCAAGCCAATCACACAATAAATTTAAATCGGTTATCTAAAAATTATCATAGGTTTATTGACTGAGAGTTACTTGGACCAGCTGATGAGTTGCCCTTTTCTATCATTATCATGCAGTTCCAACTTGTAGTCATATATTAACTGTGTTTTGATTTTTAATATAGACATAGCGTTATATTGAAAATCCTTAGATCCTTATCTTGTACTCTTCATTAAAGTCCTATATATTGAAAAAAACATTATTTTAAAATCTAATTAAAATGTTATTGTTCTATGTTGCAGATGGTGTTCTTTTTTTTTTTCCTGAATGCCATAGTTTCCAATAACATGAGTACAGGTGGCTATCATAACGATGCAGAAAAGAAACATTCTGATGTCCAATATGATATTTCTTTAGGAAGAATGCTTTACAGATCTACTTATCTATGTTATTACCCACAGAGAGTGTGGTTTAGGGAAAACCTTTATATAGTAGACTACCATTATTAAGTTGTTTTTTCTTTGTGAGTGGAATTGAATGCCCCAAAATGTTTAAAAACTTGGTGAGTGCCTTAAGAAAACTGAAGTTTACACTCTAAAAAACAATTGTAAAATTTGGTGTTTGAATTGCATGCTGCTTGTTTCTTATTGATTCCATGCCAAGTCTGCATATTTGAACATAAATGTATTTTTCTAACTTGCAGTCCTGCTCACTTAACCTGGGTTCTGAAAATTGTACTGGGTTCATCTGCACATCAGCAAGTCCTAACAATTCTGTAGGAAAAAATTCTGTTCTCCAGTATGATCTAATTATTTTCTAATAATTAAGTGCAACTCCATTGCATTTAAAATCTGTCTCAATTACATTTGTGAAATCCTATTGTCTTCAAAATCATATTTCAGAGTTTCTAATAAAGGGCTGAATTTGAAGAAAGAATTTGACTCTCTATTTAGAACTTCATTTATACTGCTTCTGATGCGTGATTCTCAATATGGTTTGGTCATAGCTGAAATGGATCTCCATTTATAATTAGACTGACCATATATGCCAGTTTGGCTAGGACAGTCCCAGATTCTGTAGGCTGGTTCCAGTCAGTTGGTTAAAAGTACTGGGTTTGAGTCCAGTGGGGAGGTGGAGCAGCATGGTTACCCTGTCTAAGATGCATATGTCAGGTCCCTGCATTCCTTATCTCCTGCACAGTAGCAGTGGTGCTTACCCACCCTGCTGCCTGGTGCACTTGACCAACGGGCCGGGACTGGCCTACGGAATTCAGGTCTGTCCCAGCCAAACCAGGACATATGGTCACCCTAATGGTAGTAAAAAAGAGCAGAAAGTTACTTTTTCACTACAATAAGAAAGGTATGAATAAACACAAGGACTGAGACCTGTTATTTTCTTAGTCATATTTCAGTTTAGCATAATAGTTTTAAACTACATTAATGTTCTAGCTAATTCTACCAGAAGCCAAACAAATCTTCAGTCCAGTGGATTATATGTGAGCAAAAAGTGGCTTTTTAGCAGCAGAGAGATCATTCAGTTATGTGGTTCCATGGAAAATTGGTCATACAGAATAATTGTACTAATATGGTACATAAATTTCATTGTGTTTAGACATATAAAGATGAAAAATAAGACTGGAATTTTTTTTTTTCCAGAGCGCTAACCTTTCCTGATTAGCAATGTTGTCTGCATAAAATAATAACCAGGAAAGAGGTTTTAGTGCAGGGGTCAGCAGAATATAGCCTGCAGGCCAGATGCAGCCCACGAGGCCATTCTATCTTCCCCGCAGGACCCCTAAAAATATAGAAAATTAATATTTATCTGCCCTTGGTTCTCATAAAAAATGACAGGAACCAAGAGCAGTAGGACCCAGGGGAAGCCTGGTGGGTTCCCACAACAGCAGGGCCCAACCAGCTCCGCCTCCCCATATGGCTTGGGACCATATGGCTGCCCTGCCCAGAACTGCCCTGTGGAGAAGGAGGGGAAGGGCAAGGGAGGACCCTGAGCAGGGAAGGAACCTGGGGAAAAATGGACCAGGGAAAAGCTGAGCGTAGGTGGGGGGAAAGCAGCCCCTTGCCTGCCTTATAGCCAGCGCATCGTGCTGCAGCTGCTCACAGCCTGCATGGGGCTGCCTGTGCCTGCTCCAGACAGCCCTGAGGGCTGTGAGTGGCTGCAGCAGGGAGCGTCACCCACGGGGCAGGGGAGGGGCTGCTTTTCCCAAGCTCAGCTTTTCCCCAAGATCCTTCCAGGTGTGACCCCTTGCCTGCCCTGTGGCTGGCGCCCCACACTGCAGCCACTCGCAGCCCACATGGGGCTGTCCAGAGCAGGCACAGGCAGCCCTAGGCAGGCTACGAGCAGCTGCAGCATGGGATGCTGGGCACAGGGCGGGCGAGGGGCCGTTTTTCTCCTCCCGTGCTCAGCACCATCTTGTGACCCAGCCCCACTGCCAGCCTTGGCTCTGCGTTATCTCTGGGCTCACCAGTTGGGGCTCTACATAGTGACAGCAGCTGCAGCTCCCCTGACTTGCTGCACTGGGCAGTGTTTGCCACTGTTGCCTGTAGGCTGCCCAGCACATAAGCTCTGGGCAGGCAGCAGCAGCCAACACTATCTGGAAAGGCAAGTGGGGGGGGCCAAAGCTGCTGCCACCCATGGGCGAGCCCGGAGCCGGCTTGAAGCCCAGGCTGGCAGTAGGGCTGGGTTACAAGCTGGTGCTGAGAGTGGGGAAGAGTGGCCCCTTGCTTACTCCATGGGCACCGCCACACACCAGAGCTGCTTGCAGACTGTATGTGGCTGCCTGAGCCTGCTCCAGACAGCCCTGCATGAGCTGTGAGTGCCTGCAGCAGCCCGCCCCCACCCCCCCGGTGATGCAGCCCAGTCTGGCTCCACAGACCTCTGCCCAGCCTGTCCCGCTTTGGGCCCCACCATTGCTGGCCCTGCGACATTGGTCCCAAGATGGTGACCAGGGGGCGAGGCGCCTGTCAAGGAGCGGGGCTACGCTTGCAGCCCTCGACAGCCTGCCAAAACTGGATAAGTAGCCCTCCACCCAAAATAATTGCCCGCCCCTATTTTAGTATCAGTTTCACAATAAATACTCCCATCTTTATCTATTTCTTAACTTCCACACTTTCTTTGAAGTAAGACTTTCCAGGATGGTGACTGCACTATACTGAATGTGGACAATAATTTTATATAAGTATTTAAGTTCACAATCTTGGTTAGAATTCATTATTTGGCTACAGGATTCTACACAGACATTTTTCCATCTTTCACCCCTAACTTTACTGTATTAAATGAATGCAATCTAAGGGTAGGATTATCGGTTAGGTCACAATAAAACTTAAAACATGATGGACAAAGTGCCCAAGTGCAGTTGGAATTGGAAATAAACACAGAGAAATGTATATGGCAATACTGATAGTTATAAATTACGTGTCAGGGTCTCAAATCTGGGAAAGCATCATCAGAATTTATAAAGTTCTATTTAAGCAGTCCATTTTCCTCACTTTAAACATCTGTTACTGGTTATTGTTTGAGTGACCACCATGTACATTATACAAAAAGGAACGTGTTTTTTGTAAGATCTCTGCTAATGTGGCAGATAAAATCCCAATGTTTGATAGCAGTGCCAAAGGGCAAAGAGGTGCTGAGCAATATTCCTCATTTTTACCATAGCTTTCCTTCCTCAAAAAACAGGCTTTGACAGTGGGAAAACTTAGAGAGAGATAAGGAGAGGTGAAAAGATGCTTGGGAACTGAGAGTGATGTAGACCAGAGCTGTATTTCAGCAAGCAAAAGAAAAAAAAACCCTCTCTTAAATTAATGTGCCAATAATTATTTGTTCACTGATTAGAACTAAAAATAGAAATTCTCATTTATACAATCTTTCTATGATAATAAATTAAAAGGGGTGAGGAATAAAGAAAATATTGTTTTTGTTGGTGTATGACAAATGGAGTCTGGGTTTTACAGTTCTCTTTCCCTGTCAGGCCATTTTTGACCTTTAAAAAAAAAAAAAAATTTTTTTTGTTGACTAACAGAGAAAAAAATTCTCAGAATAAATGCTTTTAAACTGCTGTACTATAAAGAAGAAGAATGGTTTCCTCTGGAAGTATAGACTAAAACATTCAATATCGCCCAGACCTTTGAGTGACTCTCCATAGACACTGCTGTGTTTTGTTGTTGTTTCAGGGATAAATTGCAGAAAAACAGAAGTCAGAAGAACACCGAGGACTAACAGCATTGCTTGCAAGAGATGCATAGAACAATTTAGAAGCCCCATGGTCTTCTTTTGTTGGCCTTTCCTTTCAAGATTGAAAAAATTTTTTATGCAGTGAGATCCAGCCTGCAGAGCCATGTCATCCAGCCCACAGGCTCCACAAGGGTCCAGAAATTTGGCAGCGGGGGTGCAGTAACAGCATTAATTGCTGCTTTCCTGCTGCCAAATTTCCAGACCTGTGGGGGAATTTGAATTTTGAATCTTTTCCCATACCTGCAAATCTTGGCTTGTATGGTCAAGACTTGCATCTCTCCCTAGCCTTTAAGTAATGGCGTAGCTGATGTCCTAGTTTTACTTATGGTCACCCTACTTGAAAGTCATGGTTTTTTTCAGGCCTCTAATCATTTTTGTCATTCTCCCCTGGATACTTTCTTATCTATTCATTTACTTCATGAAGCGTGAGACCCAAATTTGGACACAATACTCTAGATGAGACCACACCAATGCCAGAATGAGAGAATTACTTACCTCCATTTGCAAATAACACTCCAGTTATTATAATCTAATATTTTTATTTTGCAACAAAACACTGTTGGCCCTGCTCTCCAGAGTATCTGCAGTTTCACTCAACTTGGCGTCATCCACAAATTTGATAAGTGTGCATTCAATCCCATTGTCCAAATCATTAAGGAAGATGTTGAACAATACCAAACAGAGGAAACACCACTTAACTTGATATCTCCTCCCTGCTAAACACTGAGCCATTGATCATTACTTGTTGAACACAATGATAAAACCAATACATTTTCCTACTCTGTATTTCCTCAGGTTTAACAAAAATGTCAAAAGCCTTGCTAAAGTCAAGATATATCACATCTACTGGTTTTTGCACATCCACAGAGCCTGTCACCTTAACATAAAAGGAGACCACGTTGATCAGACATAGCTTGATCCTGTTCTTATCAAATTCATGCTGGCTCTTTGTGATTTCTTGATTCTCTTCTAGGTGCTTCCTTGATGACCTGTTTCATGATCTTTCCAGGTATCAAGGTCAAACTAACTGATCTGTAATCCCCAGGATCCTCCTTCTTTCTTTTCTTAGATGGGCACTAAATTGCCCTTTTTCAGTCATCTGGGACCTCACTCAATCTCTATGAGCTCTCAAAAAGGATAACCTATGGCTCTGAAATTACTTCAGCCAATTTCTTCCATATCTTTGGGTGCATCCCATCTGACCCTGTGGACCTGAAAACATCCTGCTTCTCTAAACACTCCCTAACCCGTTCTGTTATTACTCTAGGCTGTTTATTTCCTTCCCTGTCTTCACCACCAACTGCACTTGTCTGACTATTCGTGAAGACTGAAGTAAAACAAAAACATTAAATACTTTATCCTTTTCTGCATCATCCATAACTAGATTGCTTTTTCTACATTCCATAAGAAACCTATTCTTTCTTTGGTCCTCTTCTTACTTTTGATACACTTGTAGAATCTCTTTTTACTATCTTCTGTCCCTTGCCAACTACATCTCAAATTGTCTCCTGGCCTTCCTAATTTTCTCCCTGCTTGCCCGGGCAATACTCTTGTACTCTTCCCTAGTAATATAATAAAGTTTTTACTTTTTGTAGAATTTTTTTTTGAGTTTCAACTCATTGAACATATCACTGTTTGGTCAGATTAGTGTCCTATTGCACTTCCCAACCCTTCATTGCATCAGGATAGTTTGCTCCTCTGGCTGTAATAAAGCTTCCTTAAAGTACAGCCAGCTCTTCCGGACTCCTTTTCCCCTCAGACTTTCCTCTCAGGATATCCTGCCCAACACTTCCCCAATGTCGTTAAACTCTGCTTTTTCAAACTACAATGTCTTTATTCTGCTGATGTCTTTCCTTCCTTTCTTCCTTGAGGATCTTGAACTCTTATCATTTCATGATTACTGCCACCTGAGCTGCCTTCCACCTTCACATTCTCAACCTCCCAGCTTGTGTAAAGAGCTTCCTCCATATTTGGTGTCTCCACCACCTACAAGAAAAACACTCCAGTAATACGCTGGACTGCTTGTCCACTGCTGTGCTTCCTTCCCAGAAGATTTTCATAATTAAAGCTCCCCATGAAAACCAGGCCCCTGATTTGGAAACTTCCATTAGACTTTTATAGAAGGCCTTATCCACCTCTCTCTCTCCTGGTTTGGCGGCCCATAACAAAGCACCTATAACAGAAACACACCACACAACATGTCCTCTGCCGCTCCCTGCCTCTGGCCTTTACCCAGAGGCTTTCCAGAAGCTACGTCCCACTTCACACTGTACCTCAGAACATGCATACATTTCTTTTATATATACAACTCATTTTTTCCCCTTGACTATCTTTCCTGAATAGCACCTAGTTGCAAACTCTATTGTGGCTCCTATTCACTGGGATATGGGCAGACTAGCCTGCAGGTTAGTTACCAACATCAGTGTAGTCCAGATTCTGTAATCCCTGGAGAACCACTTATAGGAAAGCAGGGCTGGAAGGGACCTCATACAGTCATCTGGTTCAGTTCTCTGCTCAAGGCAGGATCCTGACTAACCATCCCAGTCAAATGCCAGGTCTAACCTGCTTTTGAACTTTTCCAAACATGGAGATCACAAGCCTTCTCTAGGTAGCCTGTTCCAATACTTGTGTTTTGTAATATCCAGTCTAAATTTCCCCTGCTGCAGCATGTGTCCATTGCACCTACTCCTTTTGGAGTTTCAGCTTCTGGAAGAGCTTGCTGTCTAGCCAGGATCATCTCCTGTTGCCCCTCCCATTCTTCTGTCGCATTGGGATAGCTTGCTCCTGTGCCATTAAGAAAGCTTCCTTAAAGTACAGCCAGCTCTCCTGGACTTCTTTTTCCCTTTCAGACTTGCCTCCCAAGGGATCCTGTCCACCAGGTCCCTGAGTTTATTTACATCTACTTTTTCTGAAGCCCAGCATTCTTATTCCTGCTCTCCTTTCTTCCTCTCCTTGGTATCTTGCACTCTATCATCATAGTCACTGTCACCAAATTATCTTCTACCTGATCTTTGTCAACCAATTCCTCCCCATTTGTGAGCAATAAGTCAGGAAGAACTTCCTCCTAGCTGGCCTAACTACCATCTGAATCAAAAACACACTCCAGGAACTTTCTGGACTGCTTATGCACTGCTGTTTCCCTCCCAGAAGATGTCCTGATATTAGTCCCCAAAGAGAATGTAGTCCTGCAATTTGGAAGCTTCCAACATTTGTTTAAAGGCCTCATATACCTCTTCCTCTTTGTTTGGAAATCTGTAGCTGATGCCCACCATAATATGCCCCCTGGTGCTCTCTCATCTTTACCCAGAGGTCTTCAACAGACCTAACTTTCACTTCATACTACACTTGAAAACATGTGTACATCACTTTTATATATAGGTCAACACCGCCTGCTTTTTTCCTCTGCCTATCTTTCCTGAATAAGCTATACCCAACCATGACTATACTCTAGTGGCATGCACTCCCTCACCACATCTCTGAAATCCCAAGTGCATGATAATTCTGTGATTGTACTAGGACCTCTATTTTTTGCCTGTTTGTTCCCCATTATTCTTGCAATAGTGCATAAATGGTTCAAATGTCTGTGCTAGGGTTTCCATTGTTTTCCCTTACTAAGATTTTTATCCAGGTCTGCAGGCTATTTACAAACCTCTGGTCTTTTGTCTCCATCCCAGTGAGCCTAGTTTAAAACCCTCCTCACTACATTAGCAAGCCTGTATATGAAGATATGCTTCCCTATATTCCTCAGGTGGATCCCATCTTGCCCCAGCATCCATCTTCCTGGACCACCACCTCATAGTCAAAGAAGCCAAAGCCTTAGTGGCAACACCATCTATACAGTCATGGGTTGATCTATAGGATGATTGATGAGAACACCATCTGAGCTCCTACCTCCTTCCACCTTGTACCCAGAGCCATGTAGTTACTTTTGATCTGGTCACCCAGGCAGTTTCATTTGTGCCAACATGGATGAGCAGCTTGGGATAGTAGTCAGAGGGCTGGATGAGCCCAAGCAACTTTTCTGTGACATCTCAGAGGTCAAGAGGTCAGGCTGGCAGATGGATGCCTTGTGCCCTACAGGGAGGAAGCTGAGGTCTGGAGAGGTCTGCTGTCATAACTGGATTTGGAAGCTGTGGCCAAGTCAGGATAAGTTGGGGTCAGAAGCCAAAGCCCGAGACAGAGTAAGCCCAAATCTCTCCAAACTGCACAGCCCCACAACCCTGAAGACCTCCTCCCAATCCTACACACAGTCCTGTCTCTCATAGTTCTCATCAAGCATTCTGCCAATACACTTGAGCTAGCTTTGCTTTTCTGCAGAACGGAGGCAGTGTAACCTTGCTACAGAGCTAATTCGCTTGAAAACAGTGTTGCACATAGGCAACTTGGGAAGGAGCATGCACCAAGTAGCCAGACCAGAGTCTCAGGAGAATGCTGCCTGACACAGTAGAAATATTCACATTTGGAGTGTCAGCAGACATTTTTGCCAGATTGGCCTGTGCAATCCACCCACAGCACCTCCAAGGATCATCAGTCAGGAACCACTTGGCAAGAAGATCCTCACAAATTGAAAGTATCTTCAGTAAACTGAGCTACTTAATTCAAAGTTATTAAAATGAAAGTAATTTATAAGGAGTGTGTATGAACACAATTTTTTTCCAATGCTTATAGCTTAGCCAAATTTGGGTGGCTTTTCAGAGCAAAAGCAAACACACACACACACGCTTTAGGCAGACATCCAACACAGACAATAAATATCATGTCTAGTGTTTAAAATTTGGCAAAGTTATAAACTGAAATGAGATATGGTAATGGGAAATGCTGGACAGCATTAACATGCTGGGGTGATAGTATTGCTGATAATAAAAGATAGTTCTTCCTATGTTATTAGGAAAAGTAGTACAGGACATAACACTGTCACTAGTAGATATAGTTTCAAATTAATGGCTTTTGGGATAAAATAGTTTAAGAGCACTTATTGAATGTAGTTCAACAATTCCTAGGTTAAACAATATAAGAAATTATACAGACACGTTTGGAGGAGGTTTAACAGGTTATCACGTTGAGCTGGAAATAGAAAACATTGAGAATAGCATTTGGATGGAGTCCATTCACTGTAAAACATAATACTACCAGAAAAAATATTTGGGGGCTTCAAAAACACCTTTGCCAATTATATAAAGGTGACTGTATACCTGTTCTTTGCACAGAATTACCCATGTTGATCATCACTAAAACAGGGGAACACAAAAATATTTTTATGCACATAGATTTATGTACAATGTTAGTTATGTACAAGGAGTCCTAAACAAATGCCTAATTCAAAAAGTGAAGCAGTAAATATGTTTATTGTTTTGCCATCACCGGAAATTAAATGAAAGTGAGACCCACAGACTTCTTAGCAAGAATAGTGACACAAAAAAATTATCTTATTATACAAAATACATGATATAGATTTGGTTAGTTTATATTTTGATTATAAATGACATGGGTAGAGAGAAGTTAAATATTAAGTTAGTAAGATATAAGTGGTGATGGGAGCACTGAGCTACTAAAAGTTGACATATAATCAGAAAGACATTGATCTATAAAAGGAACATCTTATTAAACTCCTATATTACAGTGCTGCTTGTGTGAAAGACTATAAATCTGTACGATTCCCTGAAGGGTTTCAAATCAATGGTTATTCTATATAGCTGGATCTCCCTATGGATCAACAGTTTAATGCTCCCCATATTTCTTTTTTCTTGTCTTTTTAATGATTATTTTATCTTTTGTAATTCAATTTATAAATGGTAATCTTATTCCATACTGTAGTTTTTTAAAATTATTTTTAAAGGAAAAGTTCAATGAGATAATTGAACCAAATGCCCAGGGGAGCATGGCACTAAAGTAGCTAATGGCATTTAGTATATAAATGGATACACATCCACCTTTAAAAAAAATAGAAAAATCCTTTCACTGTAATATCACAAGTCTTCTTTTAAAACAAAGACAGATTTTCTTTAAAAAAAAAAAAAGAGTGTTTGTATCCTTTTTTATTTTATAAATATAATAACAAAGAATAGAGAATTCTGAGAAAGGGAATAGATTTTTTAGACAGTACTGACACTGAAAACTATTAAAAAAAATAATGAAACAGGCCACTCAATGAAATGTAAAAAAAATATTCTTTATAGTTTTAAGAGCTCATTTAAGTTGCGTTCCCTTCCTGAGCATTAGAGGTTCACTTGGCATTTTCAAACTACTCTGCAAAAATGAGGACTAGAAAATTACTGATTTTAGAATAATCACCTGATTCCAGGAATTAAGGCTGTAGGAAAAACACAAAACATGAGTAAAAAGGAAAAAAAAAAGAAAAACCTCAAAGGAGTTGATAAAAATCACATGCTGTCAACTCTGTTTTACGTAAAGGACACTGAAAATTGCTGAATACCTAGGGAAACGATGACAAATTATTAGAAAGGGAAATCTGAACCAGGAAAGAACCATTTAAAACTTTTTTGTTTGGTTGTTTTTGTTAGCAATTATTGAACTCAGATGGCTTTAAAAAAAAAAAAAGATGGAACAAATATTTTTGAAAAAAAATGCAATGCTTCTACCCCTCCAGAAGAAAAGTATGCAAAGACCCATTTCTGGACTTTCAAGGAATTGTCTGGCAAAAACCAAAAAAGACAAAACTTAATATTCTTGATATTTCTCAGGTTAAATGGGGAAGGCAAGACGTACTTTCAAGAGCTTTCAGACCCCAATCTGGCTCTTGCCTGAAGTGGCCAGGTTTTAAAAAGCACTTAACACTAAGCAGGTTTCCATACTGGGTGTTGAGTACTCCTAAAGAAACTAGACCCACAGCAGAATTTATCGTAACTTTTAACACGCACAAAATACATACTAACAAAGACTTCTTTTTTTATTAAGAATGAAAAGGAACATAAAGCAACTGATTTGGCTCTTTCCATTTCACCCTGACAGAGTAGTTAACTGGTTTGTTGTGCGAGTGGCTAAGACAGAAAGACAGCCAATTAGAACTTAGAAAAAGTAGTCCTGGGTCTGATTAACTAAAGTGCACATGTGCACCTTCAGTATGGAATTGTGTATATATACATAAAAGTATTACTTTAAATCACTGAGTAGATTTTTCAGGAGCTAGTGAAATGGCAGTTATCTTTCTCCCATTAAATGTTTTTCACTGTGCAGAGCATTTCAAAAAACTGTAAGACAGTACAATAAATAAGTATACCATTCTTACACTTTACAAAACAACCCTTATAGCAAGAACATATAAAAATGTACTAGATGCTAGGGCAAAAATAAGAAAATGATAAACATAAAATATTCTAATCATCAATGCTCACTAAACATCTGTGTCAACCAGCAAACACCTACATCTTAAAGTATTAAAAAGAATTTTCCTGAATATATATAAGCAATTAAACAATAATGGATTTCCATATCTTATTTCAGGAAAAGTGACAGCTGAAATGCCACGAGCCATGATAAACGCAAATGAGTGCATGCATGGGCTATAAATATTATATTGCTCAGTTAACTTCTAGCAATGATTTTCAACCAGGGTGCTGTACAATCTTAGTACTGTTAGGTATGCGAACACCTACATGATTCACAAAATGATCTAAGAGATTTCAAATAGGAATAAACCATAGCATTAAATACACAGTGATTTGTTGAGGTCTTTGGAGTTCTTTGCAACAGAAGAATTGCTCTTTACTTTTTTGCAGTGAGAAAAAGTGAAAGCTAAGAGATGGCATTTCTAAGGGGTGGGCTAAATCTAATGAAGGGTGCACTGAATCTGAAAAGATTGAGAACCACTGCTCCATAGTGTGCAGATGCCCAAATGACAATGTCAAAATGTATCTTCATTGGCAAGTGTTTTATTCTTGGTAGTGCGGGGGGGTGATTTTTGTTACTTGTTTCTATTAAGCACAACTATCGCTTTCCCTCTGTTTCTTTAAAATTGTTTAGCTCTTAAATATCTACACAGCTGTAGACAGTGCTGGGGACCTGACTTCATGAAAGTAAAAGAGTAGAGAGCTAAGTACAGACAGACAAAAAGCCAGAGGTTGAATGGATTCAGTCTTTGCAGGTTAGTCTAAACTGCAGAGATTAAATTGAAACAGAAGTAAACAGACATTTATCTTTGATTCAGGAAATGTAGTTGCACGTCTACAGTGCCTCAGGCCAGAAGCTGGGAGGTACTGACTGTCTGGCTGTGTTTGCTTCCTCTTCCTGCTGCCCTGGAGGTCTCTGGGATTTGCAGTCCAGAATTATAGCAACAGGACTCTGCAGGGTTGGTTGCTCATCACTTCCTTTTCCAGCTTCTAGGTGCCTCTGGGATTTATAGTCCACAGTTGCAGCCAGTAGTAAATTTGAGCAGAGGAAGGGGGGTTTAAACCCCCTCCCTGGCCCCAGACCCTAGTCAGAGTTTGCCTGGGGGGGGCAGTCCCCCCCCTGCCTCCTGCAGACCGGGCTGCATCTCCAGCTGGGCTTGTCCCCCTCCTTCACCCCCTTGTCAGCCAGCCCTCACTGCTCCAGCTAAGGAGCAGAGTCAAAGACAGTCCTGCTCTCTGGAGCAGACAGCACAGCACAACCCAGGGATGCATAGCACGCTGGGATGCTGAGGGATTCTAATTTAACTTAAACCATCAAGGGGTCTGGGACAGAAATTTCATAAACCGGTTTGACCCAAATCAGGTAAGTCTGATACTACATTCAACCAGGTTTATCTTAAACCCGTTTCAGCCATTTTGAAGATTCTCCCCCTTTATATGGCGTTGGTCAGGCCACAGATGGAGTACTGTGTCCAGTTCTGAGTGCCGCACTTCAAGAGGGATGGGGACGGCCTCGAGAGGGTCCAGAGGAGGGCCACTAGATTGATATGCAGGCAGCAGGATAGGCTTTATGAAGAGCATCTGAAGGACCTGAACCTGTTCAGCCTCAGTAAACAGAGGCTGAGGGGGGACCTGGTGGCAGCATATAAGCTGCTGAGGGGTGATCAGCAGGGAATAGGGCAGGC
>JAGPOW010003648.1:100520448-100585251 GCA_030014935.1 Caiman crocodilus
GAACCAGCTTCCTAGGGAAGTTGTTCTTGCTCCTACCTTGGGCATCTTTAAGAGTAGATTAGATAGGTACTTGGCTGGGGTCCAGTGACCCTGGCACTCATTCCTGCCACTGGCAGGGGGTCAGACTAGATGGCCTACTTAGGCCCCTTCTGACCCTAGATACTATGATACTATGATGAAACTAGTTTATGTACACTGAGTTTCTGTTCTGTTGCAGCTTTAAACCAGTTTCTGATCACTGAAACCAGTTTGTTTAACTGCCCCTAGCCTGGGAGACAAAGATGGTATTTGCATACACGCAGTACATAGACTGTTTTAAATCAGTTTGAAGGGAAAAAAAAAAAGGATTTGGGCTCCAAACATGCATTATCAGTAATAACAGGTTATAGTTGTAAACACACTCTCATATGACTAACAAAAATACACTTGCTACATTTATTATTATTTCTAGAGTAAACAAGACATTTACCAAGCAGTGTATAACCAATAGTCTTCTTGGCTCAAAGGACTCATGCTCAGACTTTCTTTCACACTATTACTATGATCCAGCATATGAAATACATAATAGTCAAGCACATTTTTGAAATATTAAACTTTGAAAGTAGTTGAATAAGAAGCAATGGGTGCATCTACACATGTGCTTTACTGTGGAGTTGACTAATTAGCCCTGCAGTAAAACATCACCATCTATATTTGCACCCCTATTAGGGTGCAATAAACTAACCCTGCTGTCGGATAGTACTATTTGGGACAAGCACCATCTGAGGGCAGATTAATTTCAGCCAACACAATGTACTTGTAGATCGTGACGGGCTGGCTAGGGCACAAGGATGCTACAATGCAGGGACTGCCTGCTGGCTAGCCCTGCACTGAAGCACCCTTATCCCCCAGGCCAGCCCCTCCACAGCACACTGAAGCAGGAGCAATAAACTCTGGTGCAAACTATGCCCAAGTTTATTGGTACATGCTAACAGCACATGCAGATGCATCCACTGTGTTCTACTGGTGATTTAGAAGTTGTACCGCAGGACTGCAACCCAGTTCAAGCTTGGTACTAACCACACAATGACAACTTGACAGGGCTTATATAGCCAAGCCTCCCCTTTTTTAATAACTGTCCTATCTCATCGAGGTATTGTGAAACAACACACATTCTTATTATTGTTTTGGGAAAAGAGACACAAAGTACTGCATCAGAATACTGATACTTTAATGGTGATGCTGCCTTTAGGTATCATGGCCTCTTGATATGAAATCCTCCACCTTAATCCTAAACAAACAGAACAAGGTAGAGCATTGCACACTGGGGCCTGTAGCTAATAGAAGACTTTGTATTGAAGATCAAGGTGTCTTCTTCGCTACTTTGTTGGGCTGCACTTTGGTTATAATTACCACAATTAGCTATGTTGAAGAAGTACATTAATAAAACATCTAAATAACTAAATGCCATGTCAATCTTAAGAGAACCAAGGTTTGTAAAGTGAGAAACATATGTTGATGAGTCTATAGCCAATTAGAAAGCTCAAATTCTCATGTGAAAAGGCAATGCAATTTTATTTGAAACACTGTACCCTGCCTGTCAAAACGAATATATATTTAGAGTAAAATATTTACGATACCCATTGGTCTCATGTTCTTTCAGAGTCCAAGCCCATCAGAAAAACAAACTTCTTTGTTTTAAAATGGCAGAATGATAATGCAAAATAATTCTTTGATCTATTATCTATTTGAAAGTACTAAGCTAAATACAGACAGTAATTGCTGCACAAATCCCAGTAGTAAACAAACCAGTTTCACATTTCACATATTATCAAGAGGCTACAGAATTAATAACTACAGCCAAAAAAATGTTGACACAGTTGCACACCAAGCTTTAACATGCTGATCATGTTAAAATAGTGCACAAGAAATATTTTTCCACTTTGTAAAAAGCCAGACTGTTTACATGCTTAAGTGGCTAGAGACTTTGCTGCCTGTGTGGTCTTAACATTTCAGTATCATAACCATGAACATAAAGAAGAGCAGCATGAAACAACCTATTATACTTAAAGCTAATGCCAGACTCAGTATTAAATACAGAGATGTAAGGTTTTTTTCTCAAAATGGGCATTAAACACACACATACATACGTTTTTATATTATATATCTTTCAGACAAAAAGAGAGGCAAATGGAGTCAAGGATGTCAATCTTATCAATAACTTGTTAATTCTGAGTATTTTTCCTCTACAATTTAAAAAATAGAAAACAACTTGAAAGTAATGTTAAATTTAAATCTAATTAAAACAGCATTATGAAAAGAACAGAAATGTCCTGAAACTACTTTAGCTTTCTTTCCATACTACTTATACGATGTAAAGTTGTACCTGATTATAGCAAGTTGTCTTCTCTATGAAAAGTTTCACAGTGTTGCAACTACAGTAGCTGAGATCTTATACCCCTTTATATATTGTTGGTTTGGCCAAAAACCTCAGCAACTGTGGACATTTAAAAAAAATCTGTACCCTGCTGCTCTGAACATGTTTAATAATGTTCCCCCATGGTTTTCTGAGGTAGGTATTATAGAGTCAAACCCTGAGGGCACACAGGCTGAGACATCTGTGGTAGCTGGAAGTCAGTTACATTGGAGAGTTACTGTTCACAGAACTGTAAAATGTTAAAAGACTGGCATAAGCGAACTATAATGGGAAGATGGTATAGGCTCAAATAGCTCTTGTAGTATTTATCAACTGTAAAAAGTAAAATGTACCTATTGCTGCAGCTGTTTTCTCAAGAAGGTTGAGGGGGCAGGGGAGGGTGTTGGAAGTAAACTAGAACCTAGCCTGAAATTGCTTCATACAAAAATTTCAATCTTATCTGTACCATGGCACTCAATCATTAATGCAAGAGGGGAGGTTCATGATCTCCAGGTACATATTTATGACCCTAATACAAGTTTCCCTCGATTTATGCTGTACATGCATTCCCAGGGAATGGCGCATAAATTGAATTCACATAAAGCGAACCCATTTTACAAATGTAACAAATAGGTATAGGTTCCCATGGTGGTGAGGGAGAGAGGGAGGGAAGAAGGCTGGGACTAGGGAAGGGGCGGGGGCAGGGGTGCTGCTCTCAGGACTGCACAAAGCAGAGGGAACACAGCGGCACTCACCCCAGCCCTGGATGCAGTGACCCAGGGAGTGACCAGCGCCAGCTGCCTGCAGCTGCTGGGCTGCACTGTGCTCCACCTGTCCCCACTCACCTCTGTTCCCGGGCTGCTCCATGCCCTGGTGTGGGCAGCTGGTGCCCCACACCACCTGCACTCACCCCAGCCCATCCTGGAGTGGCCCTAGGAGCAGCTGACACCAGCTGCCTGCACTACGGCACAGCGCAGCCCAGGAGTTGGGGTGAACTCAGGCGTAGGAAGGCAGGCAGAGCACAGTGGAGCCCGGCGGCTGCAGGCAGCTGTCGCTAGCCACTCCTGGGGCTGCTGCAGCCATGGCTGGAGTGAGTGGAGCCACGGCCCCCCCCCCAGACTTACCTGCTTGGGTGAGGAGGGGAGATCTATGCTGATGGCATAAGAGCGAATTTACCTTGCATATAACAAATTATGGGTCTAAATATGCTGATCGCATAAGAGTGAATTTGCATATAAAGAGCCCACATAAATTGATGGAAACCTATACACCATTGGGAGATGCTCAAATTTCAGTTATGGGTGCAGTATAAGAATCCTATTACAGTGCACAATACATATAGCAGAGGGCACATATATTATGGTATAATATGTACTGTGTAGTAATAGCATGCAGTTCCTACTGTCAAAATTATACATAAGGTTACTTCATGAACATGCCTGGAAAAAGGTTATAAACAGAGAGACTTTGGGGTTCCCCACTCCTCTATGTTACATTTTCTATAAAGGATATGTACTTAAATGGGCCAGTGGCACAGCTACGCACGCAGCAGCCAATGACTTTTTTTTAAGTCCCTGAATTAGGCCAGACCCTCCCCTCATTCCTGCTCCATTCCCCTCTCTGCACAGCAGCACCATCCCTCTCCCCCACCCTCTGCTGCCACTATCCCCAGCTGACCAGAGGGTAGATGGAAGTAAAACTCCTGCCCTACTCCAGCCAGGCTGCACAGGAAGCCAGGCTCAGCCAGGGACATCAGCAGTGGTAGCAGCAAGTAGGCTCCCCCTCCTGCCCTGTCGCCCCAGCATATTCCCCATCAACCCTGGAGCAAGAGCAGGGATGGGAGCCCACACACTGCCACCCTGGCCACAGCTGAGCCCCACTTCCTGTGCAGCCTGCCCACAGTCCCTGGCTGAAGTGGGGCATGAACGGCCAGGACAGAGGAAGAGGCAGGCCAATCCAGAAATATAGGTAGAGAAGGTGAGGGGAGTATGGAAGAAAAGGGAAGGTGCTACTGAGCACTAAGGGGCAGGAAGGGGGTGCCAAGAGAACCATGGGATGGGGAGAAATTCTCACTGGATTCAGAGACTTTAAAAAAAAAAAAAATCACCAGCTGCTGGTCTTGCAATGTGGTCTGCCCACAGGAGGGGAGACTGGGAGTGGGAGAATGGAGCCACCCCCTGGAGCACTGGTCACTTCTCTCACACTCTTTTTTAAATCCTGGATTTATCTACGTTCACAAGGTAATTTTAAGGTACCTTAAATTTGCTCTCTCCTCAATGAACATTTTTTTTAAATATATCTACTTTTGTTAAATTTTTAATCTCTAAAACTAGTGTATGTATACATGTGCATATATAAATAAGCCCTTTTTACACTGTAGCAAGTTTTTTTTACTTTGAATTTCATGAAAGTAATCCTTCAACTGCTTTTAAAAAACCTAGCAAAACACAAAGATTCCAGCCACATGGTCCGTAAGCTGTTTATGAGCAGGAAGCAGAGATCTGATGGCTGAGCACCAACAGGATTACCCCTTGTGGGCCATTCCAATTTTATACAATTTCATTTGGACCACACAGGCTCTTCAAGGTTGTGCTTTTGACCCACAAGAGAGAATGAACATATCTATCTCCAAAAAGCTTTCATAGTGAGCTACCTAAATTAGGAAAATAATCAAATAGGCATAGACTGAGAGAGAAAAAAAACGCTCACACACATGCACATGCAAAAGTCTGCAGGGGAAAGTGGGGAGGGAGTGAGGCTTGGGCTTGGACTGGGACCTGGCTGCCTCTGCGCACCAGCCCTGGCCCAGCCTCAGTCCTGCACTGCCTAGGGTGGAGGCCTGAAACTCAAGCAGGGCCAGCCTCAGCTGCGCCACTGGGCCAGAGGGGATGGAGCCCCCAGGACACCTATGCCTACCCCACCCTGGGAAGAGTCCAGTGGCTCCTCCAGAACCATGGCACCAGGGACCTGATCTTTGCATGTGGCAAGGGCAGGCGACCTTCTCCCCATCTCCACCCTCACTGCAGCCTTTGAAAGCAGCGCAGCACCATGTACGTCCTGCCGCTGAGTGGACCAGGCAGCAAGGCACATGGCACTGTCTTCAAAAGCTGCAGCAAGGCACGGAAACATGGAGCAAGCACAACGCAGCTTCAGCCCACCCTTATCCCGTGCAAAGATTGGGGGGCCCATGGCCCTCTTCCTCCCACCCCCAACCTTGGCTACCCTGCACCATGGCTCTGGAGGAACCACAGGCTCCAATGACCCATGACCCACCAAGGGTCCCAATTCACCATGAAAAGGTCCATGGCTGGGCCAGGTTGTGAGGCAATCGGAGTCCAGTAGCTCATCAAGGGGCATGGTGCAGGGGAGCCAAGGAGAGGGGAACATGCCCTCCTTCCCCAGCTTCCCTCCAGTGCACAAAGCAGCAGGAGCTGGCTGCCCACACCCCTGGAGGAGCTGCCAGGCTTTCACTGCCCCACAGCTCGACCGGGCCCCATTCACCCAGTCAGGCCAGGTCATGGGGCAATCCCCACAGTGCAGCAAGGAGCAGGGCAGGGGTGAATGATTCACCCCTACCCCTACTTTGCTCCCCTCCTGTACTCTGGGGGGTCTCAATCTGCCTCCCACAAGCCCAGGCAGTCGAAAGAAACTTACTGGTGTGCTGGGCCAGCTGTGATTCCAGTGTACCCCTCCCCCCTGCTGCAGCAGCCTTCAGCTGGACTGCCCTGGTATTTGGGGGGCTGAGTCCCATTACCTCCTCCCCTTCCGCCACCTATGCAAACAGGTACATGGAAAAAGAAAACTGCCCCATAAAGGTCTTTACTAAGACTAACCAGTAAGATCATTGAAGCTCTCCTCTGACCTTCCTCTATAGTGGCAGCAAAATGGATCTACAGGGAAAAGGAAGGAGTTGATATCAACTACCATTGGTTGCCACCTGCCTGACTAAGGCTAGGGACAGAAGTTACACATAAACTGGTTTAAATGATCAGAAACTGGTCTAAACCTGTAAGAGAACAGATGTTCAGTGCACATAAACCAGTTCCAAAATTACTGCAATTGGTTTAAGATAAACCTGTTTGAATGTAGTATCAGACTTAGGTCAAACAAGTTTAGAAAACTTTTGTCCCAGATCCTTTCCTGGTTCAAGTTATATCAGAGTCCCTCAGCATCACATCATGCTTTGCAGCCCTGGGCTGGGCTGGGCTGTCTGCTCCAAAAAGTAGGTCTGGCTCTGCCCCTCTGCTTCCTAGCTGGAACAGTGAGAGCTAGATGATGGGGGTGGGGAGGGAGGGCAAGCCTGGAGGGGATGCAGCTCAGTCTGCAAGGCGGGGGACTGCTACCCCAGGCAAACCCCAGCTGGGGTTAAACTCCCCTTCCCCCACTCAAATTTACTGCTGGCTATGACTGTGGACTACAAATCCCAGAGGCACCTGGAAGCAGGAAGAAGAAATAATGAGCAACCCCGCAGAATCCTGCTGCTGTTATTTTGGACTACAAATCCCAGAAACCTCAGAGGCAGCAAGAAGAATAAGCAAACACACAGCCTATACTGGACATACCAGAAACGTATGCTCTAGTGTCCCCCGTCTTCTAGCTTGAGCCACTGCAGGCATGTGGCTGCACTTGCTGAATGTCTGTTCACTTCTGTTTCAATTTAATCTCTGCATTTTAGACTGAATCAATTCAGCCTCAGGCTTTTTGACTATCTATACTTAGCCTAAGAGGAAGAATTACCCAGACTACATTAAGTAGCAAGCTGGACACTAACACTGTTTGCCTTCTGTAACCAGCAAGGCCAACAATGATAAATACTCACATGGATCATAGATTTGAAAAGCAAACCTGGTTGCAAACTAACCCTTGAGTGATCAGTTATATAAAATGGACATGATATTGTTGCCAATCTAGAGGCTGTTCACATTTATTTGTTGGCAATCTAAACGGAATGCAAGCAGCTTTTTAATTCTGGATGACGTAGGATGAGGACAGAACTAGTCAGCAACACAAAAGACTCTGTTTGGGGGATGAATCTACAGGTTGCTCTCAAGCCAACTGGGATTAGGTTCCTGGGCTCCAGAACACTAGTCTCAGAGCATCATCTGCATTAGTTTCAATTCACTGATCTCCTATTCCAACTAAAGCCAGATTTCAGTATTACGGGTATGTGACTTAACCAGTTCACACACAAAGAAGAGATACTCACAAAGAAAACAAGTGTAAGTTATTCTATGGATCTTTCTAATAGTTTAACCATTACATCTCAGCCTACAGTATTATTATTTCACTGAGTCCCCAATCACTTCACAGAATCATAGAAATTTAGGGTTGGAAGGGACCTCAGGAGGTCATCTAGTCCCACGCCCTACTCAAAGCAGGACCAGCCCCAACTAGATCATTCCAGTCAAACCTTTGTCTAGCTAGGTTTTAAAAACCTCCAAGGACAGAGATTCCACCACCTCTGTGGGTAATCTGTTCAAGTGTTTTATTACCCTCCTGACGTGAAAATTCTTCTTAATATCTAACCTAAACTTCACCTGCTGCAACTTGAGACCATTGCTCCTTGTTCCATCACCTGCCACCACTGAAAACAATCCATCTCCATCCTCTATCAAACCCTGCTTCAGATAGTTGAAGGCTGCTATTAAATCTCTTCTCAGTCTTCTCTTCTCTAGACTAAATAAGACCAGTTCCCTTAGCCTGTCATGATAAGACTGTACCCCAGCCCCCTCACCATTTTTGTTGTGCTCCACTGGACTCTTTCCAATTTGTTCACATCCTTTCTGTAGCAGGGGGCCCAAAATTGGACATAGTACTCTATATGAGGCCTCACCACTGCTGAATACAGGGGAATAATCACTTCCCTGGACCCACTGGCAACACATCTACCAATGCAGTCCAGTATACCGTTAGACAATTGCGAAGTCCTGCACTTAAGATGAAACAATCCCAAACACAGCTACAGGCTGGGGGCTCACTGGCTGTGCAGCAACTCAGCAGAAATGGACCTAGGGGTTATCATCCTGGGTGGACAATAAGTTAAATATGAGCCAGCAGTGTTCCCTTGTTTCCAAGAGGGCCTTGTTGAACCTCGTAAGATTTCTTTTGGTCCAATCCTCCAGTTTGTCCAGGTCACTCTGAATCCTAGCCCTATCCTTCAGCATATCTACTACTCCCCCAGTTGGTGTCATCTACAAACTTGCTGAGCGTGCACTCTATGCCATCTTCCAGGTCACTGATGAAGAGCTTGAACAAAACTGGCCCCAGGACCAACCCCCAGGGCACTTCACTTGATACTGGCTGCCAAGCAGACAGAGCCATTGATTACATGTTTCCCTCAATTTATGCAGGTTCTTTATATGCAAATTTACTATTATGCAATCAGCATATTTTGACCCATAATTTGTTATATGCAAGGTAAATTCACTCTTATGCAATCAGCATAGATGCTCCCCCTTACCCCCTGCCCAAGCAGGTAAGACTGTGGGGGGAGGTGAAAGGGCTGTGGCCCCACTCACCCCAGCCCTGGCTGCAGCAGCCCCAGGAGTGGCCAGCACCAGTGGCCTGCAGCTGCTGGGCTGCACTGTGCTCCACCTGTCCCCTGTGCCTGGGCACACCCCAGGTCTTAGGCTGTACTATGCCATGGTGCAGGCAGCTGGTGTCAGCTGCTCCCAGGGCTGCTCCAGCATAGGCTGGTTTGACTGCGGACAAGCGGACCCCCAGGCGGCATGGGGTGGAGCACTCACCCCAGCCCCAGCGACCCCGAGAGTAGCCAACACCAGCTGCCTACACCAGGGCATGGCTCAGGCTGCTCTGTTTCCTCTGCTTTGCTGCCTTGTGCAGTCCTGGGAGCAGCATCCTTTCCCCAGCCCCTTCCCTAGTCCCAGCATCACTCCCTCCCTTCCTCACCACCATAGGAACCTATCCCTATTTGTTACATTGTAAAATGGGTTTGCTTTATGCAAATTCAATTTATGCACCATTCTCCAGGAACGCATGTTCAGCATAAATTCAGGGAAACCTGTATTAACCTCTGAGCCCAATGATCCAGCCAGTTTTCTATCCACCCTACAGTCCATTCATGTTCAGTCTCAGCCAGCAGTATTCAGTATTCACATTTTTGGCACCTTCCTTCTTAACAAAAAATACTTATTAGGTTCATACTGCAACATGAACACCATTTCCCTTTCTGTACACAAACACATAATTCTCAGTTGCTTCAATGAAGAGAATGATAAATAATTTGACTTTAAAATATTATTTGATTGTAAAAGACAAACAATTCTATACTTACGCTCTAGAACCTCTGTCATATCCACATTGTTTACCACCCAGGTCAAAAACAACTTCATGGTAAAAATACTCACCAAGGTAAAGCAGAATTTGAAAGGAAAACTCATTCATACTACCCCAGATCCTGTGCTTTCTTAAATTTTACCATTAAAATAAGGATGAAAAATTAACATTTACATACCCACACTTTCCAAATATTAGGTTATCATTAATGTTACATGTGTGCATGTTATGCTCGAAGAACTTCAATTTCTATAGCAATATTCATATTAAATTATCACTGGAAAGGGAAGTTTCAGGAGTTAGAGTAAAGGCACATGAACAAATGACCATCATAAAAACAAAGACAGAATATTCTGGAACTTCACTGTAAAATAAGTTACTGTGGGTCAGCTTTCATTTACCACAGAGTCACAGTAAGCACCTGGGCAGTTACCATGAGAGTAGCTAATTTGCCTTGTTCATCTTACTGAAATTCGTTCATTTGTCCATAGGCTTAGCATCTGCTGTCATCTCTTCAGACTACTGAAGAACACAGTCCACAGGTTAGTCTGAAGCTATTCCAGATGCTGTTCTGCAGATGTTTTTTAAACACCATTCCATGGCAATTACTGTCCTAGAAGCTTTAACACAGTTTTTTAAAAAAAGGAAAGCCAGAAAAGACTAAGACCACGGGCTAGTATAGGGTTCGATACAAACTCCCCATCAAATGAAAAATAGAACAGACTGAGAACCATACTTATACTACCACAACCCCAGCAAAACTGCACAGCCGCTACTAACCTTCATAATCCTTTGGATTAAGAAAGAAATGGAACCTGATACTGATTAATGAAGTGACAGAAGAATAATCCACAATTCTCAGTAACTGTGGTGCTGAGTACTTACCGATATATTTCTTCATATAACAATTTCCAGAAATTCAAGTAGATCCACTACTCTATGTGGATTCCACCTAGTTTAAGAGTGGGGATCAGAAAACAATTGCTAAATGCAAAAGCTTCTTGCTATTTACCTACCACAAGCAGAAGGAGGTAGTCTGAAGTTAGGCAAAAGACAGGATAGAGCTGCAGGCTGTGAGCATCTGGGGCCATTCAGAAGACCATGACTTTTCTGATAACTGAAGAGGTAAGGCAACATTATGGCTAAATTTCAACTTGGATAATGATTGTGTATTTTGCTTGCCTTGTCTTCTTTTTTTAAAATATGTACAATATCAATAGTGAATATAAGCACGCATACAGTGATATGTGTCTAATAAATACCATGACCCAAATCAATGTTGACTACATCTCAAAAACCCACAAAATGATCCTTCCATATGTTAAATATATTGATACTTGTAAAAGTTGCAGTATATATAAAAGTAGGTACTAGTGAAATCTGAGTAAAATTTATTTTTGATCTTATTATTTTATGACCTTTATTGTTATATTTTCCATCATGTGAAAATGTTTATATCAAAATTAGATGTCACTCTTAAAGGCATGCTTCAGTTCAAGAGTAGTAAACTCAAATTGGTCTGTAGGCTGTACTGCCAGCTCTGGTTATGGCAGACTACACCTCTGGTGCCACTGGGGCTGCCAGAGGTCCAGCTCTGGCAGCCATAGCAAGAAGCCAAGCAACTTTGGATGGGCCTGTTGCTGCAGGGGAGAGGTTTTTGTGTGAGAAGCCAAGGGGTTAACATAGATTTGGATTCCCTTCTGAGTTTCATGCTGCTGTGAGGGAAGTGTCAACACTGCCACCACTGTCACTCACCCTTGTCATCAAGTGCTGCCAATTCCCTTGAGCTTGGCAGATTTTTGACCAGTTCTGATATAATTAACATTTAACTGTGTCCTAGCTGTCCAACAGAGACCTATCAGAATATTTTGTAATACAGAGTCAAATATTTTATTGAACAGCCAATGAATTGGAGGTGTAGAGGAATGAGTAGGCAAGAGAAATGTTTCATTTAGAAATTAACCCTGAAGACTTGAGAAATGTAATGCCACAGCCTATCCCGTCTTGAAATAGCTAGATTTAACTTTGCAAAGGCAACTGATTTGACACCAAAAAAAGATTTAATTTATGATATCTGCCACCTTACACAAGAAAGTCAACATTCTGTGAAGAAATCGCTAAGTTCTCTACCACCTCCTCCTTTTTTTGCTCCCTGTGGTCCATTTCTGTTGCGATATCTGCCTCAACCAAAGTCCATCTGAATACATATCAATCAGAGGTAGCCATTTTATTTCAAAATTAAAAAAAAAAAAAAAAAATGCATACATGACATGAGTGGTACATTTAATTAAGCCATTTAATTTCTGTTATCCCTGCTCTCCTTTTCATCTTTCTTTGGTACAACACACTCATTTTTAATACTTTGTCTTATTTTGGATTATAAACAGAGACAAGCTGTCAATATAGGACTGTAAAACAACTAGCATAAGGGCAACCTGTAGGTGCTCACACAATATGGATAAATATTCTGTTTATGATAAGCATTGCATCTCTAATATGCTAGTGATACATATTTTAGTCCCCTTTTTCTTTCAACATCATTAGAAGGAATTTTCTCTTTCAAATATTAGGGGTTGAAAAAAGGAGAGAAAAGAGCAAGTTGTACCCTGTATACCTCGCTAATTGTCAAAGTCCAAGATTCTGGCACCAAAGAGGTCTTCCTATTAATGGCCTAAAATTTAACTTTTCAGGATCTCTAGTTCAGCACACATTTTACATTCAGGATGTATACTGTTTCTGACCCTTTTATCTGGATGATATAGAACAGGGGTCAGCAACCCCTGGCATGCGTGCCAACCACGGTGCACAAGGCCATTTTGCTCGGCATGCCACGCCAGCCACGGCTCTGGATACCTGCTGCCAGCGATGGAGCCTGGACTAATCCCAGCAGGCCTTGCAGCATCCCAGCTGCCTGCTGGGAGCAGCCTGGGGCTCCTGGCTGCAGTTGGCCCTGGCTCTAGGGAACTGCGCTGGGCTCCAGCATCACCTCCACACCAATGCGTGCACCTGAGCCTCGGAGTGGGGGGGGAGGGGCGAGAGGCAGCGCAGCCCCGGTCTCTCCCCCGCTCTTGGCGCAGAGGCAATAGCAAGCTTCTGGAGCCTGGCGCAGCTGTTTGTAGCCGGCCCAGGCTCTGGGCAGCTGCAGCAAGCAGCGGGCAGGCTGCAAATAGCTGTGCTAGGCTCCACAGCTCCAGCACAGCTCCGTGGTCTCTCACCGCCCGCTCCAAAGTATAGGTGCACACGCTGGTGCAGAGCTAATGCCAGAGCCCAGAGCCCGGTAGAGCTGTTTGAAGCCTCTCAGATGAAGCCGGCTCTGGCTCTGGGTAGCTACTGCCAGCTGGGAGCCCAGGCTGCTCCCAGCAGGCAGCTGGGACACTGCAAGTCCTGCTGGGAGCAGGGTGGGCTCCAGCAGTTACCCAGACCTGAGGTAGCTGCTGGCAGCCACAGAGCCCAGGCTAGGGGGCACAAGGCAACGGGGATAGGGGGCTGTGGCTTGAGGGGAAAGGGCACAAGCAGGGCATCCTGCCATGTACCCCTTACCCTCATTTTGTTTTTCTGCCATGCCAGCACTCCGGCACCTTCTGAGGTAGGCAATGTGGTGTTTTTTGGCACTGGCCAAAAAACATCGACTACCCAAATATAGAACAACACAAACCATAACCACATTTATTTGGTTAACTGTATGTCATTAAATCACTGTACATTAAAAAAAAAAAGACAAGGAAAAGATTGCAGAAGTCCAATTTTTAAACAAAAAGAATATTACAACGGGCTTGAGGACAATATTTTTTTTATAACTGTTTTTTATTCAGTTCAGTGGTGCTAGACATTAAAACCATGCTTCTATGTAAATCCCAAAATTCTTGGGCAAACTTCAACAATCTTCTAGGTATCTAAAACAAACTTCTTACTTTAATCCAAACAGCAAAGATTTCATTTTTACAGTTTAGGGAACTAACCTACGGTTAGGTTTCATAACCAAGGACATCCTTTAAATCATCTATAAATCTTACGCTAACATTTCTCCAAAAAAGCTAAGCAAGTGTGAAAATAATAACTGGTTATATGACGGTGTGTATATTTATCACTATCATTACAGACAACACTGTTAAAAAAAAGAGTTCTTATATTTAACTCAATTAATTTGTGGTAATTCCCATCCACTGGATAAAGAATATCATAGTAAAGAAAACTCCAATTATAAGAGGTCTGTTTTAAATATTACAACATGCCATACGGTGGTAGTTGTTGTTGTAGTATGTAGGAGCACTGTTACCATTAAGGACAATAGAAATCAGAGACCAATCCAGCCCTCCCAAGTGAGAAGAACAATTACTCATCAATACAAATTACATAATGATGCCAAATATATGTAGTGATCATTGCTTTGACTGCCATTTCAAACAAAGAGTGCTAAACACACAAAGGCAAAAGGTGAAATCTGGGGTATACTGAAGTTATCAGGTCCAGGATTTCATCCAAGATTTATCTATACAAACTAATGCAAGCAGGACAGATTGCAGGAGCAGAGTAGTGCCTGCATTGGGAGATAAAGAAATAGCAAGAAGAAGTAAAGAAGGCAATAACAATAGTTACCACTTTTATCCCCCAAATCAAAACAGACTAGCAGAGCAAAACCAACTTACAGGACCTTGTATTCAAATCATGGTGGTTGGAATATTGGTTCAATACTGTTTGCAAATGAACGGACAACCTACTGACAAGCTGCCTTGTCCAGATTTCCAGGAATAAGCTTGAGGTACAGAAACTTCTCTCACATAGTGTGAAAGAACATAAGGATCTGTAGAAGCATATATAATACTGATCTGGTCCATGTAGCAGAGATGAAAAATGTTAATCTAACATCTTCAGGTTCATCTAAGAGTATAAAATAAATGACTCAAGATAAATCAAACTGGCCCTAAGAACAGGGAACACCATCCAGTAGCTTGTCTGAATATACAATACTAAATATTTAAAATGTCTTTATTATTGTTTTGCCAAAACAAAATAACATTTCATTTTAAACTAAGTATTCATATAATCTGGAGCAAGGGAAGGTTCTGTTTTACTCTGCAGCAAAAGGAGAAATAATGCCTATATATACTATAACAAAAGGCTCTGACCAAACTTAAATGAACTAAAACACCTTTGATATGTTTTAGATCAAAAGTGGACTGCTGTAATGCTCTGCACGCTGACACGCATTTTGCCACTTCTACAACTACACGCGTGACAGTGCTGGGCACTTTTCAAAGTGTCCGGTACTATAGTGTATAAAAATATGTAAAAATGCACTTAGGTTGCATCTGTCTTTTAAAGCCAGCAATTGTTTTTATTTCAGTTAGAGAACTAGTTTATCGCATTTGATAATGTATTTACTTGAATCTAAGATGACCCTGAATTGAAGATGACCTATCAATAATTAGATTCTATACATGTAAGGGAGACAGGCAGTGTGGGGGCAATTTTCCAGACAACAGGGATGGGGTCTAGTTATGCTTTGCAAAAACCTGAACACAATTTCATACTGTATCCAAAGCCAAAGACATATTCTTATTTTTTATGCAAATTTTCTTTACATATAGCTATTAAGGCTTGGTTGGTACCAAACTGAGAAGAAACAAATTTATCTTGTACCAGATTCACTTTGGAATCTCAAATGCACATTCAGTTCTAATCATCTTCGGTTTTGACAAAGAAAATTAAGTATCCTTTTTCTGGAAAGAAAACAAGTTTGTCATAAAGAGCGACTACTCTTTCTTTCATTCCACAGTTTGCTTGTTTTACTTTGTATGAAAAAAACCCTTCTGTTAGCGGGATTTGTTAATATTACCAAATTCCCATTGTAGATCAGACCCAGAGACTATAGTATAATGCTAGGAGAATAAATGAAATCCATCATATAAGTTTAAAATTGGGTAATAAAAAAGTGGAAGTAGAACAAACAAAAATAACAGGGAAAAGAATGATAAAGATGCTCCACACTTGTGTTAGTCAGCATGTGGATTTTACTACACCCAAAACCTCGACCTGACCACTGTCTATCTGTTTCTTAAACTGCATAGTTCCATTTCTTCATTCTGGCTTTCTATTACCCAACATGCCAGCAGCATCAGTTCAACCATCAGAATACAAGTCGAGACTATATAGCTGAAAATCCTTGTGTTACCCAACTTTACTGTAACATCTACTGAAACCATAGTTGGCCTCTGAGCTCTTGAAATCAAAAATAACTATGAAATCGTAACAGCAAAACAAGTATAAAAAAAAAAAAAAGGTCAGCTACATCATTATCAGACCTATGCTGCTTTGGAGATCTCGTGTTAGATGCTGCATTTGGCCTTATGCAGAATATGTAATTTTCATATGAAAATGACTAACAAGATGTAATTTATTTAGATGAACCATTTCTAGCGAGAGGTTGAGAGGCCAAAAAATGACAAATCTTGACATTATCAGGAAACTTCTTTAAAAACAAACAAACAAACAAAACCCCTAAGGCCAGCAAGTCAAACTGAAGAAATTCAGAAAGGAGAGCAGTAGTGAAAGTGTCACGGTGGATGTCTGCTACAGGTGGGGGGTTTTTGAACAGCTGATGGAAGCTTCCAAACATCAGGACTTGGTTCTCATAGAGAACGTTAATTATTGAAATTTCTGCTGGGAGTGAAAAGCAACAGTTAGCAAGTAGTCCAACAAATTCATGGTGTGTATTGGGGATACTTTTTGATATAGAGGGCACGGAGGCCAAATGCGAGGGAAGCTTTTCTCGACTTACAGCTCACAGACAAGGAGAAACCGAGGGGAGAAAGACCAGGTCGAAAGTAACTTTGTGACACTGACCACAAAGTTCAAGATCCTAGGAGGAGGAGTGAAGGAGAACAGCAGAATAAGGACACTAGACTTCAGAAAAGAAGACTTTAACAAACTCAGGGACCTGGTGGACAGGAATCTCTTGGAGATGAGTCTGAAGGGAAAGGGAGTGCAGGAGACCTGGCTGTACTTTAAGGAGGTCTTTTTAAAGGTGCAGGAACAAATTATCCTGAGGCAATAGCTAATGGGACGTGCAACAGGAGACAAGCCTGGCTAGACAGCAATCTCTTCAAGGAGTCGAAACTGAGAAAAGAATTCTATAAAAAGTGGAAACTTTAGTCATAATACTAGGGAAGACTACTATGTATTGCATTGGCATGCAGGGAGAAAACTAGGAAGGCCAAGGCACAATACAAGATGTCATCTGGCAAGGAACATAAAAGGCAATAAAAAGAAGATTGTAAGAGTATGTCAAAAGTAAGAGAAAGACCAGAAAAACCATAAATCCCTAATGGAATAAGGAAGGCGATCTTGTTATAGATGGTGAGGTTTAAATATTTAATGTCTTTTTTTTTTTTTTTACTTCAGTCTTCACAAATAGAGGCTGCTACCAGATGATGAATGCAGTTGGCAGCAAAGATAAGGAAGAAGACAAACAGCCTAGAATAGCTGAAAACTGGGTTAGGGATTACATAGAGAAATAAGACACTTAACTCAGTAGAGCTTGGATGCACCCAAGAATATGAAAGGAGTTGGCTAAGGTAGTTTCTAAACCATTAGATATCCTTTTTGAGAACTCATGGAAGGTGGGTGAGGTCCCAGGTGACTGAAATGGGCAAACATAGTGTCTATCTTTAAGAAAGGGAAGAAGGGGGATCCAGGGAATTACAGACCAATTAGTCTGACCTCAACACCTGGAAAGATCATGGAGTAGGTCCTCAAGGAATCTATTGCCAAAGAGCATGTAGAGGAGAAAAAAGGCAATTGGGAAGAGGCAGCACTGAATCACCAACAGCAAGACATGCCTGATCAATCTGATTTCCTATGGATGTGGAAAGAGCAGTGGATGTGATATACTTTGATTTCAGCAAGGCTTTTTACACTGGTCTCCCACAACATTCTCATTAACAAGCTAAGGAAATATAGATTAAATGAAAATACAGTAAGGTGGACACACAACTGGATGGATCATCACACTCAACAAGTAGTCAAAGGCTCAATGTCTAGTTGAGTAGAAGTATCAAGTGGGGTTCCTGAGTTGTTTGTCCTAGGACTGGTACTATTTAATATCTCCATTAATTATTTGGATGATGGAACAGAGCGTACACCTGGCAAATTTGTGGATGACACCAGACTGAGTGGAGGTACAGACACCCTGGAGGGTAGAGGCAGGATGCAGAATGATCCGGATATAAGGGAGAAATAGTATGCAATGAATCAGATGAAATTCAGCAAGGACAAGTGCCAAATCCTGCACCTGGGACAAAATAACTGCTTGCAGAAATACAGACTGGAGAATGACTAGCCGGGCTTCTACACTACAAAGAAGGACCTGGGGGTTGCTGTGGACCATAATCTGAATACGAGCCAACAGTGTGCTCTTGTTGCAAAAAAATAATCCAACGGCATACTGGGCTGTATTAAGAGAAGCGTCACTTCCAAATCAATGGAAGTGATTCTTCTGCTCTATTCAGTACTGGTACAACTCACCTGGGGTACTACATCCAGTTATGGACCCTACACTTCAGGAAGGATGTAGGCAGTTTGGAAACAGTCCAGCACAGAACAACAAAAATGATTAGAGGCCTGGGCAGTAAGACTTATGAAGAAAGGCTGAAAGAACTAAGGTAATTTAGTATGGGAAAGAGAAGACTGGGGGGATTTGATGATAGTCTTCAGATATTTTAAGGGCTATGACAGAAAAAAATGGAGATGGGCTTTTCTCTTTGGCTGCAGAGGACAGGACTAGGAGAAATGGCCTCAAGTTTTACCAAGGGAAATTTAGGCTGGAGATTAGGAGGGAACTTTCTCACTTTGAAGGAGGTAAAGCATTGGAACAGGCTACCTAGAAAAATAATGGAATGTCCACCATCAAGTTTTCAAGAGCAGGTTACACAGATGTTTAGTTAGGATGGTTTTAGTCAGAGATTATCTTGATTTAAACAGGGGGCTGGATTAGATGATCCCACAAAGACCCTTCTAGCCCTACTTTCCTTTGATCCTATGAACCTAAGGCTGTTCATGGAACAGCCTGGTAAGTTCTTAGTTAGGCTATAATGTGTTGCCAGTTTATTTCTATATACTCTGATCCAACTACTTCCATAGGGCTCAGTTAGACAGACACAAAGAGGCACTATTATTATTATCACCATTCAACTCCTAAGTGTTATTTAATCTGATAATGCTGCAAGTGGCATTGTTATACAGCAAATGTGATTTCCTCTACTTTCAGGCAGATTTTTAGTTCCTTAAACTTTAAAAAAACTGTTTGGAATTTATAGTTTTTGCCAATCACGTTGTCGTGGCTTAATTGAGCAGCTGTCAACCGTTCAAAATGATGATGCACTTATTCTCTTATTGGCAAAGAACAATGTTAGGAAGTGAAACATTTAAATGGTCTTTACAGTTGCTGGAACCATGGTAATACATCTATTTTCATCAGGTGGCCATGACTCATCATTTTATCAGCAATTTAAAGGGTTTTCACAGTAGTCAAGTCTCAAAACATATGTTTTACAATGACTACAGCAAAATGTACAATGCGGTCTTCTGTTTCCCACTACTATTTAAGGAAATGTTAGCATGCTGAGTAAAAAATAATACTGCAGAGTCATGTTTGAACATTAAAGATGGTAGCATACATGATATGCACAGAAACTAATTTTTACTGGAGAACTGAAACTATTTCTTTAAAGCACCACTTTAAGGAAGTTGTGGTCTATTTAAGTCTCTTTTACTTCATTCTGTGTGCACTGTCAGCCTCTTGTCTTCCTCACTTTACTCCCCTTCTGCTAAGATGCCCCAATTTCACAGTCAGGGTGGCTACGATCTGGAACCAACTTCCAAGGAAAGTGGTGCTGGCTCCTACCTTGGGGGTATTTAAGAGGAGGCTTGACTTTTACCTAGCTGGGGTCATTTGAGCCCAGTTCTCTCTCCTGCCCAGGGCAGGGGGTCAGACTAGAAGATCTACAAGGTCCCTTCCGACCCTACATCTATCAATCTATGATCAATGAACACTCAAAAAAGGAGAATATTGGATCTTAACACACCAGAATCAGTTTACAGAGCATATAATAGAAAGAGGCTATCATGAAGCAGAAGGGTCACATTCTTGATATAACAAAAATATTGTTTATTGTTTTAAGGTCATTAATCTATTTAAATTACTCAAAACAAAAGACGGTGCAAGTCATACAAGCCTTTTCCTCCATATCAGTGACTTTTCCACCACACAAAAGTGTTCTCATATAATTGGTATGAGCTCCAAAATCTGTCTGTCCCTTTCCCTTACTCTTCTTCTCCTACAATCCTCTCTCTCACAGCTCTATATTCATTCTTCCATCCTTGTTCCAATTCTGATCCACAACCTAATGGAAGTCAGGAGACTTCCATTAATTTTATCAAGTTTTGAATCATACTGTCCAAGTCTTTCTTTTACTCTCAAAGTCCCTTGTTTTCTTCTTCGTATCCCTTATTTCCTCTTTAGCCATTCTACATCACTCCAATTTGGACCCCATAAAAATAAAAATTAAATCAGAGGCATAACAAGGCAGTTAGGAACCCAGGACAGAAGGATGCTTAGAAGCAGCAGCAATTGCTGGCTGCTGCTATGCCACTGGTACAATTGTATAGATGCAGCGACAGCAGTTCTTTTTCTGTGCCCCTCTTTCCCCCACCCCTAAGGTCAGCACCCAGGATTGCCATCCCAGTGGCCCCACCTTAACTTTGTTACTAAGTGAAATGTACAGTAACAAGAAATGAGAGGGGGAGCTCATATTGTTAGTATGATGTATTCCTTTTCCTCATCATTTATCTAGCATCCACCTTCTTGGACATAAGTCCTTTGAGACAAAACCCCCATATTTTTACTATGTATTTATATAGCAACTAGTACAGTGGGGCTGCAGGGCAGAGCTGTACTGCTACTTAGCGCCTCCATAGGTGACAGATAGTGGAATGAACTTCAGGGAAGATTAGCTGTGAAATAAGCAGAGGTACTTCTAACAAATAAGTAATTGCAGACCAAGCAGCAGCACCACCACCACCAAGACATGATGAGGACAGCAGATGGCAATGGTTTCCCTCTTGAAAAGCCACATATATGCTTTGATGGTGCTGCAACATGGTGAGTACAGGTTTCTACCATAATAAGCCTGCCCAGCCCCCAACCATTGGTCTACAAATCCTCAGTGGCAGAGAAGGTAGAAGATGTTAGACTCTGAATGGCTGCAAAGGCAGATGAAACCTGAAGTGGAATGAGATCTCCAGTTGTTTTGGTCTCCTTGATATAGGATCAAGGTCCTGTTCAGTCAAGAACCAGGTGGAAGTTCATATGCAGCAGCTTCCCCACAATAAAAGAAGTCACGTACAGGCGTTTTCCATGAAAACAGCTTTTGTAGCACATTCCTCATGCCCTTTGGTGACCAGATAATGGTGATGGGAGGATTATGAGGCCTGGAAGCTCCTAGTCATGAACTGGCATGAAGGCAGCAGTTACAAGAAGGTCATCTAGCACCTGGATGAGACAGAAGTGGAATTTGGCAACTGTAACTGCGACTGAACAGCCCTCTTCAGGAACAAAGAGTGGGAAGACAGAGCCAAGGAGAGTCAACATCTCGCTAACATCCACAATACACATGGTTTCTTCAGTGCCAAAGCCACCTATGGTCTGAGCACTCTGGGATCAACCTCCTTGAGACCTAAGGATGGACAAGACCAGATAACTGAACTGTGATTCAGTTGCAGGATGCTGTGCTCCTGTATGGGCTTGTTCATTGCACAATCAACTACTGGACACCCAACTGCAAGCTACAATGCATCTTGTGTCAAGCACATTGCACCCCACTCTAGTCCCATGGTTACCAGTACTCAGTAACATTGCTCACCCTCATCCCCGCTGCACAAATGCCGAAATAAACTTACTAGCCAGACTCCGGGATAATCCTATGCTGCCAGTGTACTAGGACATATTACACCCACCAACAGCTCAGCTCCCCTCAAGACACCCAATATGGTCCACCCTTTCAAAACCCTTTGACTTTTCCTTACTTACTCATTGGCACAAAAAATGGTCAGCACAAGCACCAATCAATCACCACATCATCTCTGACCCTACAGTCAGTCAACCAGGATTTAACTGGCCATGCCATTACTGGGCACTCCTCCTGTGAGACGCAGACAATGTACGGGAGACATCTAAAATTGTTAGAAAAGTACCATCAACAATGCCTGCAGAAGATCCTCTGAATCCAGTGGGAAGACAGACGCACCAACATAAGCATCCTCCTTCAAGCGAACACCATAAGTATTGAGGCGATGATCATCTGACATCAGCTTGGTTAGGCTGGGTACATCAGATGCCTGACTTCAAACTCTCGAATCAAAATGTACTCTCCCAGCTGAGCCAAGGTGCTTAAGAGGAGTGCAGAAAAAGTGCTTCAGGGATGTCCTCAAAGCCAATTTAAAAAAATGCAGCACTATGTCAACTTGTGGAAGACTACTGCCAGGCTCACCCCAACTATAAGAAGAGTCTGCTGCAAGGATCTCTGTACTTTGAAACCTGATGACAACAACAAGAGATGAAAAGCAGGAGCTGCAGAAACAGCATGTCATGGACCAAATCAAGAATCTAGTGCCACCTGCCCCACACAAAAATACATGGCCAGGCTGAAGCAGAGTGTGTCAATCCCAGATAGTTCTCACCAGCCATCTTTGGGAACACAGGTAAGACAATCATATAGGACAATCATCCCCAATTATGAGGAATTGCCAAAGAATAAAGTGGGACCTCAGTCCTGACTGGGATTTTCAGTGCTTTTGCAACAGAAACAACAAACACTGTATATTGTAATACAGGTTTCCCTCACCAACTACAGCGTTTAGGTTCCTGAAAGTTCCCATGGTTGGCAAAACTGGTGGAGCTTGAGAGGCAGGGGCTGTGGGTGAGGGGCACCAGCAAGGCTGGCGGGGAGGGGGAAGAAGGGGAGCAGGTAAAGCATAAGCAGGGCCCAGAGGGCCATGGGGGGTATTTTCAGACTGTACCCCACCCCCCTCTGAAGCGTGGATACTCAAAGCCATGGTTGACAAAGGGAAACCTGTAGCTTACCTGCAATACTGCTAGACTATACATACCTCCCAGTGCTTTATGAAATGAACTGTGTCTGGGAATCCAACATGTTACAGTTGGAGTACAGCCTCAAATCTGGGACTGTGTCCTGATAGCGCAGCCATCCATCTTGGCCTGTCACCCTTTAGCTAGCCATCCAGGTTGGTCAAAGATGGTGTAAAGCCTCTGTTGAGACCTAACCTCCTGCCCACTCCCTGTCAGTGGCCAGCTTGGTCTCTTCCCATATATAAACACTTGACCAAGAAAAGGAAATGTCTTGGCAACATGGAGAGCTGACTCAAGACCATTTTGGTGCTCCCTCTGGCTTGCTCCTTAGCTTTGCCCTTTCTGGCTCTTAACTTGGCATGTCTGTCTGTAGACTTTCCCCTCTATTTACTCTCCAGGCTTCTTGATTCAGCTCACCCCTGGACTTCATGCCTAGATTGATCTCCTAGCCCCAGGTCACAGTTTGACCTTAGATTCTGCTTACCAAGCCCTAGTCAGTGCCTTTATCCTCAAGTGGCCCCAGAGCTGGCCGCACACATCTCAGCATGACAGTTACTAAGTAATGTATCTCTTCAATTAATAAAGTGGTTCAAAGATGCTAACTGACTGTGAATCCTACTGTGCAACTAAAAATAGGAAGACCTTGAATACACCTCACAGAATTTAGGCACCTTAATTGTTAGACCAAATGGCATTCTTAAAATAAACTATTTTTTAAATCTTAGAAAAAAAGGTAAAACTTTTTAATTAAAAACATTTTGCCAGAATAACCCAACTAAAATAAGCCATTTAATTTCACATGCAAAAGAGCTTTAATTGTTAAATTGACAAGGCTCCATTGCTGGCTACGTGTTCAATTTATGGAGCAATGGGACCCACTCACAAAAGTAATATACATTTTTGTATAATAACTTTGTGGTTTGTTCACTGTTTTATTGTGTCATTAATTGAACGAACATGTTATTATTGTGCCATTCATTGAAAGAACCAAATTAATTGGTTTATCACATCTTAAATGTAATGACAGCCAGGGGCAATAACGAATGATCTGGGAAATAATGATCTTTGAAATAAATATACATTTATCCTTGCTTTCTCCACCACCTTAAATTAGAATATAAAAACATAATAAGTACTGCTAAAGTCCATTTATAAAATAAGTTAATCACTTTTGAACAAATGATGAATATACTTAGTATTAGAGGGAGATGTAGACTACAGTACTTAAATGTATTTTTTCCCTTTCCACTAGTTAGTTAAAATATCTATAAGCTGGAGAAAAATAAAATGTTTACAACTGAAAATATCAATACTGTTGACTTATAAATAAAAAGTAAGGTTATATGCACAGAAAGCAGAAGTCTAATGAAAAATACAGCTATAGAAGAAATTCAGGTAGTTAAAAGCACAATATCAAAGACAAGAAGTAAATATAAGTATATTTCCCAATCTTATAGTAAAAAAAAACAACAGGTTTTTTAATAGCGCATTATCATCTATAGATTGTGTGTCATAATTGCTGGAAAACTACAAACAAGTACAATTTAACACTGAAATTACAAATATGATCTTGGAAATGGTTATATAGCTCTAATTTCCCTTGTAATTTCTGTAATCAGAATCTGGACTGAAAGATCCACTTCTGATTCTAAACTTCCAACTATGACTTTCAAACATTTCATTCAATTGAAGATTTATACAAACTGGCACAAACAAACTTCTCAATTCTTTCATGCTAGCCAGCTTCTTGATTTTTACTGCAATTTTTTTTACAGTTCATTCTGCAGGAAAACATTTCACATAGAAGTTTTTTCTGTGCAAATCTCCTGCCTCCCCCTCCAATTAATTTTCCAATTTTTCTGTACCAGGCTTCAGGAAAAAGAAAGAAAGAAAGAAAGAAAGCTCTTTTGTTCTGAATAGTTCTAGGCTCTTCTGGACATTCACACTTTCCTAGTATACAACCTGACAAGAACAACATTTCTCTTCATCTCTTTTCTTCCTTGTATTAGATCATCAATATTTTAATACATTTCCTTTCAAAAATAGAATACTTTAAGTTGTATAACACATACAGGTGTGTTCTAGAAAGAAGAGTTTTTAACAATGGCTTTTTTGGTAATTTTTAGACTAAAAATACCAAGGGCACTTTCTACATCTATTAAGCAATGGGTATCTTTAAACAGCAAAATGAAGGGTGATGGCAGCATGTGCTACCTTTCTACATAGAGTTTAGTTAGTTAGCATGGGACCTGGCAGCCTGGACTTTAATATGTGTAAGTATATGCTAACCTGAAGTAGGACAATCTCTTCAGGGCTTCTGGGCTCTCACTACGGTTGTTAGCAAGTGCTAAAATATGAACTTCTACATCTCTAACCCATGGTAGATAGATTAGCTCAGTACAGGTACGTTAGCACCATCACACCTTCATTTTGTGGTATAGACATATCCAAAATGACAGCTTGCTTTTGTACTGAGCAGATATATATGTTCTCTGCCTCAAGGAGTTTGCAATCTAAGAGAGACAAAACAAAGGGCTAGACTTCCAAAAGAGCTCCCCGGACTCAACAAAGTTCCCATTGGAAACAAAGAACACTGTTGAAAACCTGGTACAAGATGATCTGAATCACCAAAGGAACAGTTCAATTGCAATTATTCTGATCTCAGGTATGTGGCCAGGAAGGTCTACTAATCCAAGTCAGAACAGAGCTTTCCTTTTGTGAATGCAAAGAAGGCCAAAATGAAAGGAAGCTACCCTTCAGGGAGAGATTTATTACTTTATCATGTATTCACTAAAAGATAGAGTTACCATTATCAGATCTTTATTTAGAAGGTCTGGCAAATGAAAACCAATATATAAAGCAAATAGTAAATAAGGTTCACTTCTGTTATGACTACAGGACTTACCATGTATAGCTTAGTAGTTTGGCTTGAATGGATGCAATATACATAATTTTGGGACAACTCCCCTTTTTAATCTTTCCATAAAATTTAAACAAGAACCCAGTGGTATCTTTAAAAGTCTGTATACAGCTCACGATTTGCTTTAAGGCGGACCAATTAAGGTTAAGATTTATTTACTCAGAATAGTACTAAAATACTTTAGCAGCACAGACACACAGACATCACTGTAATTAAATTCATATGCTTGATTTTTCAGGGTTTCAGATTCCACAATATAGCACATTATGAAGTGGTGAAGTATCAAGATTGCTCAAAACTGAAAATAGCTAATCTAATTAACTGACATTAAATGTTAGCTATTAAACATCAGAACACTCTATTGCCGTCAGCCAACTGGCTATTGAAAACTGTGTGCTTAGGTCTCAAGTACAGTTTTCTCAATAAAAGTATAAAGTGATTTTACTGCTTCAGTTACTTCGTTTCATTTACTGTCAAGAACTTCCCCAAAAGAGCTCTATGATTACTTTTCAAATGTAAACCAACTACTCCCTCTACTGAAAATAACCTACTATTACATCACAGAAAATTGCAAAAGTTTCTGGGAATGCCCTTTTTAAATATGTTTGTGTTCTTGTGAAGCAAAGTACTGTAGGAGTTATAACATTTGACACTATTAAAAACATAAATGAAAACTGTATAAGCTCTATCTTCCAGATTCTAATCAACACACTACTTATGGTAATGATGTTTTAAACTACATTGCAAATGAAATGTAAAACTCCAGATCTCTTGGTTCAGAGACAATACCTTTTTTTTTTTAGACTAAGACACTGCAACAACAACAACAACAACAACGGTTTTTCTGCAAGCTTTCAGGCACACATGCCCTTCCTCAGGCTTAGGGAAAATAAATACATTGCTGTATGCAGTCAAGGGGGACTACAAAGCAAACCACGTATGTGTTGGTTTTATTCAATATTTATTGCAAGATTGGCAAAGTATTTGCCTGAAACACTTTATAAACTGCAGTGTAAGGGAGTATCTTATACTCACAAGACAAATTGCAGAGAGTATCTTATATTCTCCTCCACATAATGGAGCAGGAACAATTTCTGCTCCTTAACAGAGATCCTTCTGAAGGAGAAATTTCCTTAGTAAAATGGAATACAGCCTTTAAAAAAAGGCAAAAGGAAGCTATTCCCTTCTCTGTAATTGCTTATTATTCTACATGGAAGAAAAATAATATATATATGGAAACTTTTAGCTAGCAAATAAAATGATGTGAACTGCTCTGCACAAGCAAAATTAAGTGCATCAAAGTGATCTTTTGGGTTTCTGTTAAACACCACTGCTATCAGTCTGGACAATCTTCTTGGACACCAAAAATATTAATTTTTTTTTTAAACATTTTTAATATGGCACAAATTTGCCTTTGCTTTTCTTGTGTTACAAGGAGAGGATTAGATCTCTTTCATATATAACCTTTTGTGGCTGATATACTAAGTGTGCCCTCCTGGTAACTTACTAATAGGGTAGCAATGAGAACTCTTATGAAAAACCATCAGTTTGCTCAGCTGAGTTCCCATGATGTCACTTACAACAGCACAACTGCCAAAGTAAATGGCTGGGTAGAGCTGCAGTGCCTGTGCTGGATAGGCAATCTTCATAATACTGCATGCAGATCAGTGAGCAAAGATCTCAGACCTTCCTCTCTAGCATAGACACTCCAATTCAAACAAGCCATTTACTTTGGCAGTCATGCAGATGTTGGTGAGATCAGGAAGATTCAGCTGAACAAACTACTGGCTTCCTCTAGAGTTTCTGTTGCTACTATATTGTAAGGTACTAGCGGTGTAAACTCAGGATATCAGCTATGACGTGCTAAAGATGTGCATCTAACTAGCTGGTCAATTTGGCAACTTCCACAGCCTAGACAACCATAAATATTTTCTAGCAGCCCTCCAAAAAAAACAAATCAGTCTAAAATGGGAAAACATAAAATGTTCATGGAAAAACAATATTCTTGGACAAAAAATTTCTTCCCAGGGCAATGTCCTGTTCTAATCTCCCAGAACTGTATGACATGTCTAAACTAGCCTGAGTGGAGCGATTCAAGCAAAAAAAAAGGGAGACAATCTGGAAATAGAAGCAGATAAGGATGCATGTTTGTTACATTCCCACTGCCTGATTAGGCCAAAGCTATGCAGGAAAAAAGTGCAATTAAGGAGCTGAAATTGTTTACAGGTGAGTTGAACTATACAATGCTGTTCATAACATACTGCAATAAAAACAGCATTAATCCTCAGATATTTGGATAAGGCAGCCCTTGTGACTCATTTTGCAATTAATGTTTTACAGTTTGTTAATAAAAATCAAGACCTAAAAAAAGTGACAGCAGAAAGAGAGAAAAATAGTTATTAGGAGAAAAAGTATAAAGAAATAATAACTGACCACAAAGAAAGTTAACCCGTGAGCATGATTACTTCCTGATTAAAGATTGAAGGATCTGAGAATTACATAAATAATTTGGGTTATGTTACAGTGATTTTGTAACTATGAAGTTCCAGGAATTATGCAAGAGGCAAGGATTCTTGCGAGTGATATCTTTTTACTGACTACCTGCATGGTTGGGATAAAGTTAGACAAGTTTTGCATGCAAGCAGTTCATGCAATCTCAGGAGTTAAGCATGCGCAGAGATTATTAGAACAATAGTTACAGCTGTGAAGTTAGAGAGAGAAGAAATTCCCAGGGGTAGCAGACAAACCCCAATTACTGGAAGATCAAGACTTATCAAAAGGAAGGGTGGTTATTATCCCCTGTAGAGTACAGGAAGAATTTCAGGAATCAGGTAGTCATGGGAGAACATGTTTTTAATCTGGACAGGTAAAACTATCTTATTGATAATTGTGTCATTTAGCAGTTTCTGACTCATTAGCTATCAGCTATAAAGTTATTAACAATTTCATCTAAAAGGACAAAACCTCCAATACTGGTACATTGCCTAGGTTCAGGGCTGCACCTGGTACATCAACTGCATTTTGCTATCATAAATATAGATTCCTTCTTGTGTATGAGAAATGCCAAGAAAGGAAGTGTGTTATAATGACCTAACTCTACAAGGGCATTCATGATTGATATTTAAATCAAATGAAAATATAACCTTGCTGCATATTCAAGATGATCAGGTTAATAGGGTTTATTATGAAAGCTATGATGCTTTACTTACCTTAATTACAAACTTGTTGGATGCCATGACTGTTAGTTCAAAATGCATATGGAGCCTATAAAATGTTACAAAAAAAAAAAAAAAAGTTCAGCATTGGAAAAGATTTTATATCTACATGCCAATGGCAAAAAATATAAGGCTAAACTCTTTTTTTCAATGCTAGTGTTATTTTATTTGCAGTAAGCAAAGCAAAGCACCTGGATCTAATGAATTACTTGTACTTTTAGTAGTCCCATTATCATAATATTTGAGCATCTCACAATGGTCAATGTATTTATCATCACAATGCTTCTTCCTGAGGTAATCCACACCTATTTTCAGGTGGGGACTAAAACACAGATAGGTCTATCTCACTGAATAGGAAGCTTTTGGTGAGCACTGCAACTCAAAAAACACTGAAATTAAATCATGCAAAACTTGGGCAATTTTTACTTCACTCCAGAAGCTTCTTTTCACCACCTACAGGTCTTATCCCCTCACAATACAGAACCCCAAAATTAAATGAATCTTTTCATCCCTGATGAAAACCAAAATTCAATGTTCTAAAGAAGATTCATGTAACATAATCTAGGACAGAAGCAGTCATAATACAGTGTACAGGCCGCATTTGGCCTGTCAGAAGATTTCATTCAGTCCACAGGCAGGTGCCTACCAAGTCACAGTATCAGACCCATCCTCGGGGCTGCCCCTGCTGTATTCACATGGTGCCAAGCCCTGCTCACTTCCATGGGGGCAGTGCACACTGCACTCCCACCCTTGTCCATGGAATGGCCCAGACCCTGGCCTCACAGGTAGGTATGGGGCAACAGGTGGGGAAAGGGTGATGGTGGCAGGAGGAGAAGTGGTGGTGGTAGTGGCAGGTGGCGGGAGTGGGCAGGTGGGAAGTAGCAGCAGTGGTGACAGGTGAGAGGGAAGTGCCCATGAGTGGGCAGGCAGGAGTGAAGCAGCAGCTTGGCAGGAGCACGGCACCCAAGCCAGTACCCCGGGGCTGATACCGGCAGAGGCACTGGGCAGGGTGACAGGAACACAGATCCCAGACCAGCAGGAGCATAGACTCAACCTGGCTCCATTGTGTGGGACCTCTAGGGCTCACATGCAGTTCCTGGGTTCTCAACCCAAGCTGTGAGCCTCCAGGGGGAGCCCCACATAGTGGAGCTGGTGGCCCAAGCCCACTCCCTGCCACATGCAGGTCACGGGGAATGGCAGAAAGCTCTGCGCTATGGAGCCGGGCTGACTGCCCCTCTCCCCATCACCCTGGCTAAGCCCCATGGCCTGTACCACACACGGTTCTCCCCAGCAGTGCACGGCTCAGGCAAACCTGGGAACTGCATGTGAGCCCCATGTGATGGAGCTAATGGCCCAGCCATGTGCACTCCTGGAGCTCACCAGGACTACACACTGTGAAGGGTTCTAGCTACCATGGACCATGAGTGCCATGAGGGCCCACTGCCTGCTGCTCGCAGCAGGGGCTCTGTGCAATGGAGGGGTGAGGGGGCAGTGTTTGCAGGGGGGGACCCACACGCACATACCATACCAGTCATGGAATCCAACACCCACCATGCACACTCCCACCCACTAGCCACACACCCACATTTACCCCATATCCACCCACATACACACTCCACATATCCCGCTAACATACCCCATACCCTACACCCCCACGCCTATTCATCCACCTACCCACGCCCCCTCACAAACACATCTACGCCCCACGTAAAGCTCCCCACACCCCCCTACAAACCCCATACTCCCCCACTCAGCCACCCCATCCCACAGCTCATCACGATATACAAGATTAAGATACCAGTTTGAGCTATTATGCAATCACCTCTATACATACTACACAAGAACACACAAATCAGAACAAAAATATTTTTTGAAATAAAATTAAAATATGTTATAGTAGATGTTTGATTTTTAGTATATAATTTGTTTTTATTCCAGTTTCAAGATGGCAAACCCCCCTCCCAAAAGGAGTACTTCTGGGGGCAAGGAGAGGGACATTTGGTGGCAAAAGTCAAGGGTTAGGGGGAGGACTTCCAGTCCCAAGATGAGAACCAAGGGGTGGGGCACCTGTCAAAGAGACTAACAGCTGGGGCATGGGGAAAAGTGACAGCAGCAGCCCATGTCAAACCTCAGATGAGTTTTTCTGGCCTGCAGTTCCTAATATGCACAGGATAGTGGTGTCAAACTCACTGTCACTCCCAGGTCAATTCTAGACAGCAAGGAGCTTTGGGAGTCAGCTCCAGATCCCATGGCAATGGCAGGATGATTGGCAGTGGCATGGGGTCAGTGGTGGCACAAAGAGTAATGAAGCACTCACTCATCCCCACCACTACCCACACATGTGCTAGTGCCCAGTGAGGCTCGGTAGCTGGAAATTCAGTGGTAGGCCCTGCCCCTACTTCAATTGCCTCTAAATTCCCAGCCTATTTGGGAACGCTGAAGGTCAGGTGAAGTGGTTCCACAGTGAGATTTGGCCCCTGGACCAGGTATCCGACACCCCTGATATAGGGAATGTACCCAGATATTTTAAAGGTGTATTCAGCTTTTAGTCATCCCTGTACTAGAAGCTGAATACAACTTCCCTTTATTACAGGTCTGTCTTCAAATGTGACATGTTTCATAGGGGTGCAGAATAGGTTTATTGTACAAAATCTGGAGTAATTTGAGCGAGATACAGTACCCTGACAAATATCACACTGCTTCAGAAAGTCCCCAAATACCCAGAATGTTATTTTGTGCAGAATTTGGGCTTAAACCAAGGCTCTGCTCATCCTCAAATTGACTTCAGTCATTCAGATTTATTCTGCATTCTGAAAGTTCCTACAGCCCCTTTGGGGAAACAATATAGAAATTGTTATTAAAGAAGGAGCTTAAACTTCGTGTATTAACGTGGACTAAACATTCAGGCACCAAGCAGATGGTCATATCTCAAGAAAGACACAGTGGTCTGTGCTAGGGAGTCGGAGTGACCTGAAAGTTGGAGGGAGCAGGAGTAACTTGAAAGTAACAGAAATGTAAAGCTCTGAAAATACAGAAAATATAAAGTTAAGGTGCCAACCGAAGTTAAGGTGCATGCCATCCCTGCATAGGACTGGAGGTCTGGGTTGCAGAAGTAGGTAGTTAGGGACAGGGCTAAAGCAGGACTTGGAAGCACAGTCCAAGGGTTGTAGTGACAGTTTGGACTGGTGTACAGCCAAGACTCTTTCACAAGGACTGGTAAAATTGGGCCTGCAGGCTGGATCAGGCCTGCAGAGGACTCCATTTCCCAGCAGCCCCTGCCTGTGTCACTGCAGTGGGCAGTGAGCAGCTCCAGGGTTGAGATCTTGCAGTGGTGACTGTGTGGTCCGAAGCCAGGGCAGAAGTGCAATCCTGCCCTGCCTCAGCTCCAGACCACAATCACCATTGCAAGATCCCAGGCACAGCTGCAGAGCAGCTCCCTGCTCTGCTAGCACTGCTGGGACCAGTCTCCATGGAAACCCTGGCCCTGCACTGTCACAGCGCTCCTGCTGCTGGGGTCTCCATGGAAACCAGCTGCAGCAATGCAGGCAGGGGCTGCTGGGAAATGAAGTCTGAGTGCCCATCAGATCCACCATTTTGTCCACCCTTGCTAACCAAGGAAGTATGTAACCACCCTGTAAAGTGTTGCCCCTGATACATACAGAACATCAGACAGCAAGGAATAAATGTGTATGTGCCAATGCTTTCTGAAATGTTAATGGCCTAATAAGCTAGAAAAGAGAAGAAACTCAAACATTGACGGGAGGAGATCTTTGTTGTAAAGGTGAAAAGAGGATACCAGAGGTAGATGCATGTCCTCTCTTTTATTTTTTTTCCAATTTACTCCAACTACTGGGTGATAAAATTGCCGAGATTTTGGAATGAAGTCTACATCTGAACTCTTTGCATCTGCCGTCAGGCATGACACAAATATTCAAAGCATAGCCATTATCCTCATTCCACTATTAAGAAGCATACAAGATAAGAGAAGATCCACTTAGGAATAACAAGTCACTTTTAGCCAATCTCAGATTTGTTTTAAGCACAAATCAGCTCTGCTTCCATGAGCATTAACCCCTAAGAAATGGGGAAAAAAAATTACCAGTAAGAAAAATGTTGTTAATGCAGTTACAATTGACCCTTTATACTTTATGCTCTTCCAGAAAGTTGAGTTTAAACCCCTGATATGCAGTACTGTGTCTCAAACTTGAAATAATCATAATAGTCACATACACAAAACAGATTAGAGCACAATTCACTACCCTAGCCCAGGGGTGTCAAACATACAAGTGTGCAGAACAGCTCTGTCCAGCCCACCAAACTACCAGCAAGCCACTGGAAACTGGAGGGCATAGCCAGGGGATGTGGCCTACTATAGAATCCCACGTCCTTGGGTCCTAGGAGACACAGGATCACCTGTAGGATAACAAGCAAAGGGATGATACAGTCCGTCACCCTCCAACCACTTTACCTGTTGCTACTGTTGTGGCACTAGTTCCTTGGCTACCAACCCCACTGCTGCTCCATGCTGGAGCTGCTGCCACTGCTGCCTGCCCCATGCCTAAAGCCTGAGCTGCTACTGTGGAACAGGGCACACAGAAGTGGCAGTAGCTCTAGTCCTGGCATGGGACACTTGGCAGGATCTGGAGCTGTACTGTACACCCTGTATCAGAGCCAACACACTACTGCTGTGAGTCCCAGACTGGTCTAAGTCTGCAAGAAACTCTGCAGACTGCTTATGGCCCAGATCACAAAGTGAGTTTGAACCCCCTGCCCTAGTCAAAAGAAACTTCTCTCATACTGCGTTGATTTCCTTGGCTAAGGGATAATGAACTGGGCCAATAAATGAATTTCTCGGGCCAAGTGAAAGAAACATGCTTAGTAAACAAAGAATCATAAATTGTGAGAAAAAAGCTAGTTTTTCACTATTCCTTGTTTGAAGAATCTAAACCAAAGGTTTATAGATTCATAGATATCAGGGGTTGGAAGGGACCTCTTGAGATCATCAGGTCCAGCCCCACCATCTATGCTTGGGCAGGAAAGACTGTTGGAATCAGATGACCCAGCATCCAGACATGGTGAGAATCCAGACATTTTTTGAAGATATCCTAAGTAGATGATTGTACCACCTCTGGGGGGAGTCTACTCCAAACCCTGGACACTTGAGGTATAAAGAAGTTTTTCATTATGTCTAATCTAAAGCAGTCTTCCAGCAATTTATGACCTTTAGTCCTAGTCTTCCCCTGGGGAGCCCTGGTGAACAGATGCTCTCCCAGTCACTGATATGTTCCCCTTATATACTTATAGGCTTCCACCAAGTTCCCTCTGATGTCACTTATACTAAAGGAAAGGGCATTTAAAATTAGTGCCCTTTCAAAAGTAATTGTTTAAAAAGTAAATTTGACATCAACAGCAACAAGATTGTTTGCATTCAAGTCTGGAATGGAAACTGGCTAGGTGTCAAACAACTGGTTCATGGAGCCAAGTCATCCAGCTTGTAGAAATCCAGGAAACTGAATTTAGGTGAGAAGAATAGTTAATCTTTGAAGCATAAAGGCTTAAAAACCAACTATGGTGTTGCCTAGTGAATTAAAGGAACAGCTGTCAGAAGAATTATGCTTCTGCCCTACTTCTTCCAGTAGTACTATAGGGAGAAAAGGAAACTGTTAAAATGTCACACACAAACACACATGCATGCACACACAGGCAGGAGCAGCTTTCCTTCATTGAATTTCTATGCATCCCAGAAAGCACAAAGAGGCATGCTCTCATCTGATTCCCATGAACTAGATCTTGGTGGTGGTGTCAGCATAATGCATTGCTACAATGTTGTTGCAGAACAGTAGAAGGATGTGGGATTCTGTTCAGCGTATGAAGATGTTCTGACAATAAAAAAAGCCCTTTAGACTTACAGCACGCCAATGCAAATATTACCCAAGACCACTCTTCAATGACTTATGACAGACCTATATTCCTGCCTAAAATGAAAATTATAAAACACTGGAGTGAAAAAAAATGTGAGAAGAGTCTTCCCACAATATCCACCAAATCAAGTTGCAATTACGTGAGGCTTAAAAAGCCTTGTTTGCCGAAGAGCTCTATTCTCTTCCCACTCAAGTCAACAGAAGAGAAGCAGAAGACGGAATTAAAAATTAAGGTAAATGAATCCCAAGAACTTAGAAAAATAAAAGTAGTTAGCTAAACAGAAAGAAAATATCACTACTACAGCATAAGCTCATAAGAGCCACTCCTCTGACAGCAGTGAAAAAATAGGTCAGCTCTTGAGACACAAGGGGATTCTGAGCCCACCCAGCAAGGCTGAAATGTTCCTCCCCTGTAAATGGAAAGAGGCCAACAATCCATAAAACACTCAGCTTTGGGATTTCCCAGGCTGCAGAAGACACAAGAGGGTGGGATCTATTATAACCGCTGCCCTTTTGAGACAAAAAATTATTTCCAGGAAATACTGTATGTGTCACAAGCTTGTCTACACCTGTCAAGTGAACTTTGTGCACTGTAGAGATTGAGAGTCAAAGGCAGAGCACCACCCACAGAAAAAAAATATTTAGAGAGGTATATATTCAAAAAAAAGAAAAAAGTCAAGATGCAGTGTTTTTATTTAAATGGGTATGAATTTTGTAAATTTATGTAGTCAGACCTCCAACTTGTCTACAATAAAAGGGTTGGGAGGGAAGGAAAGCTATGCAGCATAAGAACCTTTGGAAAACTTAACCAGCTAATACAAACTCCTTCACCTTCGATTAAAAGCAGAGCTAGTCTAATTATTTGGCTGCTTTAAACTAGTGTGGCCCAGTAGACAATGGATTTCCACACTGGGAATCAGTCCTGGGCTCTATACTTGGCTCTCCTGCTGATGCACTGTGTGACTACAGGCAAGTCATTTCACTTTACTGTAGCCTCTGCTTCCTCTCCTGCCCTTTATCTGCTTTGGCCATTTAAACTGTAAATTCTTTGGATTTAAGACTTTCTCTTACTATGTGTACATATCATTTGGGGCCTCAATTTAATATCAATAATAATTTATTTGCACTTTAATCATGCAAATACCTTTTAATTTGTGCAAATGGATGTATAGGGGTTATTTGTACAAAGTACAATTTTATAGCATGCATTCACAATTTGCTATTTGGTTTATGTAACAGGTTACTTGATTCATAAGGTACTGTCTACGCTCCCTGGCTGATGGTTAGAATACCTCTGGATTCCTAAATCCACAAAAGGTAAATACCAACCACAAATTATTACAAATAAATACATAATAATAAATAAATGTTTAAATGTATGTAAATGTGTATTCATTGAAGCAATGCCTTTGATTTACAGCTAAACATACCCCTGTAAATGTGTATTCATTCAAGCAATGCTTTTGATTTTGGAAACATTTATCTTTCAAACAACAGGAACCACAAAGGTTTGCACACTCCTGACTTCAATAGACCTAGTCTAGTTCCTAATGCAAGCATTGAAACCTTTTTTCTTTGTTGTTTTTTCTTCTTTTTTGGGGTGGAGGGGTGTTTGGGGTTTTTTTTGTTTTTTGAGGGGTGGTTGTGTAAAAAAACAAAAAAACAAAAAACCAAAAAAAACCCCCAAAAACAATTTCTGTCCAGCAGTGCTTGAAAATAGTCAAAGTCAATACTGTAGGTCAAGTCACCCTTTACAGTGGTTCTCTACATGTTTGGACTCAAGATACACCTCCATAACTTTTGGGAATTGAGTGGTACCCATTTCAAAAGTGAATGTATATACTACAGTGCTTACCAGGGCTGCGTGAAATTTCACCAGCAGTTTCATTTCAATGTTGTTTCGACTCGTTTTGAGCTTGAAACAGTGAAATCGAAACGAAACAGAGAGCTTGAAACAGCCTAGAAACAAAATGAGGCAAGTCAAAACATTTCAAAACTTTTGAAATGTTTTGAGCTTCAAAGCTCAAGTTGGGCTTGCCTGCAGGGAACCAGAAACTAAAATACAGAGAGGGAGGGCGAAGAGCGGGGGAAGGAGTGCTCTCATTGACTGTGTAGCTGGGCAGTGACTGTTATCCTTTCCTAAGGTCTCTTCCAACTCCAGTGCTCTGGGAAAAGGATGGAAAAACTGCATAAAAGGCCGCATTGTTTGAACTGCCATGCTTTCTGCCTTGGTGTCACTTATGAGCTGTGTGTTCCAGTTTTGCCTGTCAGCAGCTATAGGTGCAGGGCCCCAGACCTCAGACTCCTCCTGCACGTATCTCCTTGACAGCTGGCAGGCTTTGTGGCCTCAGCAGGGGCTGGCGTACCTGCAGCTTTCACCCTGCTGTGCCTTAACACAGTGTCACCCATGTCACAAGTTTTGCTCGTCTGCAGCTTGAGGTGCAGTTTCCCCAAAACCCCTGCACCGATCTCCTTGACATTTGGCGGGCTTCATGCCCTTAGAAGGCATGAAGCCTGCAAATTTAATCCAAATCAGTCCAGAAATAATAAAGTTATAGGCTCATTTGAGCCTCCCCATTATAGCCTATGGGCAGAATGAAACAGAACAGCCATTTCAAATCAAAATGAAACACCATTCCATTGAAATCGAACGGTGCCATTTCACACAGCCCTAGTGCTTACCTCCTTGCAGAGGGGCTGGGCAGTAGGGGTAGGGGACTGTCCAGGCAAGGACAACCCACTGCTTTATCTGCTTATCTCCTCACAGCTTGGGGCACACTCCTCTGAACACACTAGGCCACACAGCAGAAAAAATGCCAAGTCTCATTTACACGACTGCCAACATGGATGGGAATCACTAGTCTGAAACATCTTGGCATAGGACAGGAAGGTGGTCCAACTCATTTGGCCCTGTGGCTGAATTGGGACTATGTAACTTTTTGTGGGCTGGATGACATCTTGTAAGAGTGGGGGCAACAACTCTGAAGCCCAGGGAGTGACCACAGTCACCAAACCCCCCACCCTAAACCTTTGCCCCTGCCCTAAAATCCATAGCAGGCTTGACCACTAGGTGTCCTAAGCAGCACCAATGCAGCAACTCCAGCAACTGCTCCAAACAGCCCGAGGGGCCTCAGCGACCACTCACAGACTGCCATGGACAGCCCTCAGAGGGTGAACGAGTGAGCTTTTTATGTGGGGGGCGGGGTTCACCATGCAGAAGCCTGACGTTGCCACAAAGCAAGGACAGGCTAGTGATGCCAGCATTGGGTGCCTAGAATTGCAGTGCTGCTCTGCCCTCCATGCTCTCCCCCTTCACCCCAGTGTTGCCAGGTGTGCGATAATTAGCATATTGATATGGTAATTTCAACCCTTGTACAATGTATGATCAGAACAGAAAAAGCATTCAAAATCTATAGTAATTTGAGGCAGCTAATTGATACAGCATATGCAGAACCCAAGTCACTCTCAAGGAGTCTTAACTGATATATATTAGATGCCGACAGCCAGTTTTTAAGGAGGCATAATCAGTCAATACTGATACGATTTCCAATACAGCTGCGTGCAACTGGTAAGTTTGTCTTGGTGGAAGAGGAGAAGAGAGGTTAAGGGCATGGGGGGAGGGGGAGAAACAGATCAAGGCCCCTATGATGAGGGAGGGAGGGAGTGAAGCCGAGCGGAGGGGAGCTGCAGCAGGTGCTGTCCAGCTGAGGTGGGGCAGAGGACAGAGCCAGGACTCATCCAGGGGCTGTGGTGAGGACTCCTACCACTGTGCATACCCTGGGAGAGCATGCAGTGGGGGGCTACAGCTGTGGGCTGGAGTAGCCCTGGGCTCTTCCCAGTACATGGGGGCTGCACTAGGGACTGCAGGGCCATGCCTGGGGGCTGCACTCACAGCAGACAGTGGCAGTGCTGGGAGGGGACTACAGGGGAGCTATGGCAAAATTTGGGGTGGTTGTACCCCACCCCGTAACCCCTCTGCCAGCGCCACTTCTGCCTGCCCCCAGAGCAGCCCCAACGTGCTGGGAGTTTAGGCTCCACACGCCAGGAAGAGCCTGCCCCCAGTACAGATCTGGGGCACACGCCCCACCACCCCACGTTCTCCTGGGATGTGCACAGCAGCAGGAGCTGCCCTTCCACCCCACACCTCCCAGATGAGCCGTGGCTCCATCTCGTGCTCCGCTCTGGTTAGGCACCACCTGCCCAAGCCCCTGCTCCACTGGTCCCTCACCATGGGGGGGGCACTGATCTGCCTCCCTACTCCCCTTCCATCACACCAAACTTACCAGCTGCACACAGCTCTCCACACTGCTGGGCTGCACTCTTTGCTGCCTATGTGCTGTGCTGCGACTGTGCGCATGCACAGCCATTTATCGGCCAAATTATTGGCCACATCAGGCCAATTTCCGATACAATCAATTTCCTTTATATCGGTGCTGATCCTACACCAGACCGATAGATCAATGCGCCTCTAATATGTATATTTTTTGCGTTCCAGGCCAAATTAGCCAAATCAGTTCCAAGTCATATTGGCCGAGCGCAACTCATTTGTTGCAAAAACCGTACGGATTGAGCAGGTAGAACTAAAGTCGTTCTAAACAGCGTGTACGGCACTACAACCAGCGAGCGCCCACCGTCCCAGACCTATCCCCCTGGCGCTTCAGCTACTCCCAAATCCATTGGCAGGCATCCTACATGCAGGTTTGGGGCTTCAAAGGCCCCCAGGTACTACAGGCAAGCCTCCTCCATCTGACTCTTTAGTTCGGGTCTTCAGATACTCCCTACACTCGAACTTAGCCCGTTCGCAGCCCTCTCTTACAATGGCTTGCCTCCAAATAAAGAAACGTAGACTTTGATGACCCAGTCCTCACTCAACTCATGTGTGACAGTGAGCAACATAAAGTAAAAAAGATGACTTATTTGCATAGTTATCTACCTATTTTTTCAGTAGACGATAGTTCAGCAAATACAATCACCTTGAGCTTCCAGTACAATAATTTCGTATTTAAGACCTGGCAGCGCTGCTTCACCCCCACATATAGCAGCCCCGCCCAAGAGGGAGCCACGCCCCTGCCTCGATGACGCCACGAGGCCCCTTCCAGCCCCACTTTCCTCTGACCCTATATTCGCCCACCCATAGCAACGGCCAGGTGTGGCGTAACAGGATTACGTCACACGGTTGGGGGGGCGCTCCCCGAAGTCACCCTGGTTGGAGGGAGTACCAAGGGTGCTCCTGCAAGCAGCAGCAGCCCGCGCCCGCAGACCCCGCCCCGGCGCCGCGGCTCCTACTCACACGCTGGCGCCCGCCAAGTCCCGCCCCGCGCCGGCCTCGCTTCCCGCCGCTCCTTCGCCCTCCTTCAAAATGGCCGCCGCGTTTAGATGCTACGCCCCAATCGAACATGGCCGCCCCCAGGGCGGCTTCCTTACCTGAGTCTAAAATGGTGGGCGTGAACCCTCTTCCACTGCCGCCTAGCTCGGCGAGCTGTGAAAACCGAGGCCCAGGCTTCCTCCCGCCTTCCGGGTCATGTGACCCGGTAAAGCCAATAGGGAAGAAGAAAGGGGAGGGCTTCCCACACTGAGGGCGTGCTAGTATTCAAGATTATTGCGAGTTACCGAATTGTGACGTCACGGGCACAGGGAAAGGGTAGCTTAGACGCCGGCATCTGCCCCTCCGCGCTGGGCCACGGATGGCATAGGTAGCTGCAGGACCTCACCATTTTTTCCTGTGGGCGCGGCGCAAAGCATTTCGGGCGGCCAGACAGGCGTTTGGCTGGACGCCTCTTATCCCCCCGGAAAGCCCCCCGGTGCGGCTTCGTGCTCGTTGCCCCGCGCCGCTGCTGTTGACCTTCCCCTCCTCCGGCGGCGGCGCGTGAGCCAAGGTGAGGCCGGGGCAGGCCGCTGGTTGCCCCGTGCGGGGGTCTGGGCGCGAGGCGCTTGACGCCCGTGACATCGACAGGCGCACCCCCTCCGGGGCAGTGTTGCCGGGTGTGGGATAATTACCGTATTTATACGATAATATCAGCCGTAATAGAAGTATTCAAAGCATAGGCTCGTTTTTGAGGCAGTTTCTTCACGCAGCACGTGTGAAAGTCCCTCTCAGGGAGTCAGAACAGACTTGTGGGCTTGCTGTCTGCATTGCCTCGAAATTTATTTTTTTTAAGTGCTTTAACTGACTCAGTTCTCACTCACTGGCAAGTTACAGCGAGCAGTTAGAAGTAAAGAAGAAGGGGATTTATTTGCATAGTTTTCAGTGTACGGTAACGTCTTCAGCAAATATGATCGTTTTGAGCTTGCAATGCAGTCATTTCATGTTTCAGACCTGGCAGCGCTGCTCCAGGGTGAAGCTGCTGGGTGCTGTGCTGCAGCCGCCAGAGAATGGCGGCATTGCGCAGAAGCAGCCTGGGTGGGCGGCCTGGGCCCGCACGGCCAGACTGGGGAGGGTGTTGGTCTTGGGTTCAAGTAAGCCGTGCGCTACACTCCTGCTTCCAGAAGGGTGGAGAGGGGTGTCTCTACCTATGTGTGACATACAGGTGTGTGACATCCATCTGTTTATCTCTTTACGTGTACTTGTCTGTATCACATAGAGCGAGCAAGAGGAAGAGCTATCTATCTATCATGGATCTATAGCGTGTATAAATATCTATATACATACACGTGGGTGACTGCTGCCTCCTGATTCTGGGGGGGCCCAGCGGCCAGTCACTAACTGGGGGAGTCCTTCAGCGGCTGATTGCTGACTACAAGCCTGGCAGTGCCACTGGCAGCGGGCCCGGCAGTGCCGCCAGTACTTTTCTCAGCTCTTTAAGACCTAGCCAGACTGGGATGACCTAGTTGGCTGTTAAAGGTCACCCGCACCCTACAACCAGGTCAGGGCTGGCACCGGAGCAGGAGCTGTAGTATGCCCCAGGCCTCTCCACCCTCCCTTGTTTCCCTTTGTTTGGACTCCGTGCCTGCCAACTGCATCCACAACTGGATCACACAGCTGGGCCAGGCCAGGCCACTGAGTTTGGGGTCCCTTCCCCTGGTACTGACTCTGCCTCTGATGCCAGGGAGAGGAGAACCGTATTCGGGGACCTGGCAGATACCTGCTACTTCAGGTAGATGGCCCCAGCTGGCTGCTGAGGCAGAGGAGAGGCACCATGTGGCTGCACAAGCACAGCACAGGCTCGCACAGTCTGGGGATGCTGCACAAAGGCTGCTTCCAGCCAGATCCAGCCTCTGCCTGTGGGGGATGGTCTCTGGCTGTGGGCCTCTGTGCTGTACCATCCTACCATCAGGATGTGCATGTGCATGTGCACTGGGATGTGCATGTGCTTATCCTGATCCCACGGCTCCCAGGAGCCCTGATGACTGGTTGGGGCAGGGTGGGAGAGCACAGAGGCCCATATCCAGGCTTTATCACCTACAGGCAGAAGCTGGATGCGCCATGCTCAGGCCCCAGCAACTCTGGCTCTAGCCTCTACTGGTGCCATGGGGACAGTGAGTGAAAGCAGGCCTGCCCACCTGTCTGTCCAGTACCACATAGCAACCAGAGCCAAAGTTCCCGGCACATGAGCAAAGCTCACCCAGGCCTTGCCTATTGATTCTTTCTGGCCAACAAGCAAGCAGTGTGTGCGGTGGCTTCACCTCCAGAGGCCCTGGGCGAGCCACTCTTGGGCCCAAGGGGCTCCATCCCCAATCTATGCTGGCACTGAGCAGAAGCAGCTCTCTCTGCTTGCCCGACATGGTGCAGGAGCCAGAGCCATCACCTGCCTGTGGACCAGATAGAATTAACCCACCCACCTGAACTAGATGCCTCTGGGCTGTATTTTGCCCACACCTGGACAAGATCCTTTCCTGAGGTCCCTTCCAGCTTTCATTTTCTATGATCCTATTGTTGGGGCGAAGGATGGATCTAACACTGGGATGGGCAAAATGCAACCCGTGGGTCGGATGCGGCTGCCAAGCCCTTTTATCCAGCCCGCGGGGCCCCTAAAAAGTTTAGAAAATTAATATTTATCTGCCCCTAGCTACTAGTCATGTGGCCCTTGATGGCTTGCCAAAACTCAGTAAGCAACCCTCCGCCCAAAATAATTGCCCACTCCTGATATAACATAGACCCATACATACATAAACATATAGAAGTGTGTGTGTGTGTATAAATACAGGTTGATTTAGGTAGTTATAGATAAATATATAGATATGTGTATGTAATATATATTTAGATCTATGTACATCTATCTATATCCAATCCAGTGTAGATATATTAGATTTAGATATCTATATTTAATATTAAGTATAGCTATGGCAGGTGTACATCAGTATTGATTAGAGGTGCACTGATACATTGGTCTGATATCAGATGGGCACCAATATAAAGAAAATGGACTGTTTTGAAAATCAGCCTGATACAGCTGTTAATTTGGCTGATAAATTGCCATGCATACACGCAACTGCAGTGCAGCATGTAGGCAGCAAGAAGCGCAGCCTCTCAGCATGGAAAGCTGTGTGCAGCTGATAAATCTGGTGCGGTAGAAGGGAAGCAGGGCAACAAGGGCCGTGGAGGGCAGATCAAGAGCCCTGCAGTGAGGGAGGGAACAGATTTGAGGCAAGCCCCACAAAAATTTGCTGTAGCCCTGCCCATAGCCTTCCTCCCAGCTGCCAGCAGAGGGTTCGGGATTGATTGAGAGTGTGGCCAAGGGGTAGAAAGGTAAGAAAGGTTTATTGACTTAACAAAAACACAAGTACACATAGTAACAAGACAAACAACGACAGACAAAAATAATTCACGTTGGCAACTTATCAGCAGTCCCCTCTGATGCCTGATGTACAAGAAGTGTCTCTTTCCACAAAGCTCAGAGAAGTCAGGTGTTCCTGATCAGTGCTCTCTCAGAGGTACTGGGATGGACCCTGGTATTCAGTCCTTGGGCTCGTCGAGATCCACGGGCCCACTGATCCAGGTCAACAGTTAATTAATCCTTTTCACAGAGCTGTATCTTCCTTCTGAACGATTTCCAGATGTTTCAGCCAATTTATAACTTCTGAACTATACTGATAATTTACAGCCACTCAGATTCTTTTTATTTCAGCTGTCTTTACACTGACCAATAGCAATACAAGCCTTGCATTCTTTTGATAAGGTTAATTTTAACTATGCCACAGGGCCTTGCTACTTCAAGGCTTTGCTACATTTCCTAGGCCTTACTTTATACAAGGCCTTACTACAGCTTAAACTTTAATTAGGCTCTTAGCAACAACATATAGCTTAATATCTAAACAAATGACAGAAAAACACTTGGTCTAATCTTGCTAGAGCCTTCATCAAGCACCTTTATCACACAATTTCAGCTGTCACACCAGCACTGCCACCCAGTCCTGGGCCCTGCCCACAGCTGCAGCCCACCCCACTTGTGCCCCATGCAGATCTGGGTCATATGACCCGCCACTTCCTATGCCATTCTGGGGTGTGCCCAACAGCAGGAGCCACCCGCCCCGGCTGGGCAGCGCTTGCCCCTGCCCCATCCCCAATCCCTCCATCACCACAGGAGCCTTGATCTGGCCCCTGACACACCCCTTCCCTCCCCAGTCCTCTTCCACCACAACAGACTTACCAGTTGCACACAGCTCTCCATACTGTATCAGAAATGGGATTGGGATCAGACAATATGTCTCCTTAAAAATCAGCTATCGGTATCAGCCCCCAAAATCTCTATTGGTGTACCCCTAATATTGATGTGTATGATGATAGCTATAGGTGTGTGTGTGTAAGACTTATGCTGTGGTACCCAACCTTTTGGCCCCATGGGCTGGACAGGCAGTTCCAGTTTGGTCTGTGGCTTGGCCATGGGTCTGATCCCACTACATGGAGCTTGGAAATTTAGCTGTACAAGAGCAGTGGCAGCGATAATCACTATTGCTCCTCCACAACCAAATTGTCAGACCTGTAAGGAGCCCGCCAGCCAGATCTAATACTGATAAAGTATTGTTTTTCATGATACACTTCTGCCACACTTGCAGTACACTAGTTTGCCACAGTACACCCTTTGGAATAAAGGGATAAACCATGGAGTAGATGCTGTTTTTTTAAAGATTTAGCATGCCATAAATGTGAAGCAACTATAGCAATTACCATTTCATTTTAAGAGATCTGAATAGGGGTTATTTTTAAAGACTTTTTTTTTAAGTTCATGAAGCAAGGCTTCCTTCTGTCACTTTGTGTTCTTAATCATTTGGCATGCTGCACTGCAATTAAAGTTGTTAACGTTCAGGTTTGGCTGTACTTTGCTATTACACTGGCTTCGGGAAAAAGCATTTCTGAATATATTTAAAATAATCAATTATCTTTACAGAGGTAGAGGCAAGTATATTATGAGCCTAAAAACGATTTGGAAGAACTACAAAGTTTTGATTGTTATGGGACCAAGCCTTGTTCTTATACACTGGGGGTGGTATAACATCCAGTCCAATAGTGTTTTCAAAATGAAGAGAAAGGACTTGGACCAAGAACCTCATATTGTGACACATGTGATGCAGCAGGACAGCAAAAATCAAGGAAAATAGGGGTGCTGCAGTGTATGACAGGTGAGTTTCCTATCCAGCCAGAGCTAAAGCCCTTAATTTAATATAGTTTTGTCATATAAATTATACTTAACACAAATATAATCTTGTTCCAAATCACCTTTAGACTTTTTTCAAACCGATTTATTTTTTTTAATTTGTTATCCTATACTTATGTACCGAATGGACCAAATAGCAAGGCATACAGATTCAGCACATAAATTAATCAAAATGCCTATTTCCTTTATACACTGAAATATTACCAACCATCTTCACCTCTGCTGTTACATCCATTTTACATCATTCTGTATTCCCAAAAACTGTGGCTAAGTCTTGCTGGACTGGAGAACTATTTGATCAGTTAAGCAACTTCTTTTCCTAAAGGTTTAATCAGAGGATTAAAATGGACCAGGAATAATACTTTTAAGCTTAAAAATAATCAACACTTTTACATATCTAAAAGCTAGCTGAAAAGTGTAAATTGAAACGTGTTAATGCTTCACAGGCTGCAAGAAAGAAGGGGCTTATCTATCATGCTAATTTGCCTGATTATTCAATATTGGCATGGATAGTCTCTTAGATCCCAGAAGAAGCAGTTGAAGTTTCACTATACAATGTAGGTGTGTAAAAATGATAGTAATTAATATCCTTTTTCTGTTTTTTGTAGATTATAATTGTGAAATCAATAAACCCTTGTCAAAAGAAAAAATGAAAAGAACTAGCTGGCTCAGAAAGAACTGGTTGCTTGTGGCGGGACTGTCATTTCTCAGTGTCCATATTAGCACATATCTTATACAAAGAGCTGCAAAGAATTCTGTTAAATCGACCGTGGAAATTAAACACAAGAATCTTGATTAATGAAGTAATTTTCTGTATCAATCAGATACTAAAATATCACTGTTGTGTCTAAGTGTTATTTGTTAAACTATGCAGTTATGTGGACACCAGGGTCATTCTATACTGTGGTCCATTATGACAATTTGTGACTGCAAAGAATAAAAATGTACTTCTGTTGAGTTAACAGATTCAAGTGAAAACAGAATAAACCTGTAATTTTTTTGGTCAGAATGAAAACTTTGCCTTGAAGATGTCTCGCATAGAAGCTAAAAAGCCTTCTTTATGTACCAGTGCACCTTTAACTAAAGACGTAGTGAGTCACTCCATGTCCGTGTTAAGTGGAATACTAAAATCTTGCTATGGCCCTACAGGTAGGCTTAAACAGCTTCACAATGGTATGGGAGGCTATGTTCGCACAACTTCACAATCTTCTACCCTTCTTAGTGGCCTTTCTGCCACTCATCCGATAATGAAGGTTTTGACAGCTTCTGTACAGAATCATGTATCACGCTTCAGTGACTGTGGCTTATTCACAGCCATTCTTTGCTGCAACCTGCTTGAAAATTTGCAAAGAATAAAGTTGCTGCCCTGTACTGTCGCTAAAATTAGCAGACATCTTTTGAGCTTATGTACTGACTATCTCAAGTCTGAGGCCTGCGCTTGCCGAATATTGGTGGATTTTAATAGCACTGAGACTCTACTTTGTTTGGTACATAGTGTATTGACAAGCAAACCAGCCTGCATGCTTAACAAAACAGAAGCAGATTATATTGGCATACTGGTTATAAAGGCTTTTTTGCTTACAGTGCCAAATAATATAGAAACTAATGTTGCTCTGGGAAAGTGCATAATTGTACCGGTGAAAAACAAGAGAGTTATGGATTCTACTGTGTTTCCTGGACTGCTTATAGAAATACCAGAACTTCAGATGGCAAGAACATTTCCTATTAGAAGAGTTTCTTCAAGCAGTATTAAGATGGCACTCTTCTGCATTTCTCTGTCAGGAGATCATTTCAGTACTGGAGAAGGAACAGTGGTTGTCCATCATGGAGTTTCCCTAGAACTAGCGGAATTGGATCAATTACTGAATTTAGGAAAGCAGTTGATTAATGACCAGGTAGGCCTTGTAGTGTGCCAGAAAGTTATCCACCCATCCTTGAAACAGTACCTCAACGAGCACCATATCATCGCTGTAGACAGAGTTGGACTTTCTGTAATGGAACCTTTGAGTCAAATGACAGGTAACAAATTACTTTTGTATGTGACTTATATAATATTTGTTTCTTTCCTTTTGTGAAGCTCATGTCACACAAAGTAAGATATACAGGTTAGTCGTAAAGTAATTTTTTTTCGTATTTTTTTCTGAACTAAGTATTGAAAAATACTGAACGTTAGGGCTGTGCAAAGCTTTGGTCGCTGATTCAATTCTGCCAGATTTTGTGGCCAAATCTCTGAGTCCAAATCAAATCAGGAGACCTTTAAATCTCTCCAAATGGAATCAGAACCCTCCAAATTGATTTGGACAGATTTGGAAAACTGCAGTGATTCAGCCATAGACACAGCTTTAAATGTTTTTTTCTAAATACCTCAAGGTACCAGGCGGCCCATGAATGCTGAGATGATGGGGCGCATGGAGTGTCCCAAAGGAACGAAGCGGGGGTTGCCAGCACACTCGTCAGCAGACCCGGAAGTGGACCAGAACCACTTCCAGGTCCACTGGTGAACATGCAGGCCCCCTTGATCCAGCTACTGGTGCCTTCTGGGTCTAGGGGGGTACCTGGGGTTCCCTCGCAGCTGATCGCCGTGGGGGTGCGCTCAGTGGAGGACCCAAAGCTGGACTGGAAGAACTTCTGGGTTTGCTGCTGGGCACGTAGGGGGCCCTCCACACTCCTATGGGAAGCTCCACATGTGGCACCCTTACAACATTCATAAGCCACGCCTGGTACCTTGAGGTATGTAGAAAAAACATTTAAAGTTGTGTCTATGGCTGAATCACTGATTTTTCCAAATCAGGATCAAATCTTCAGATTTGGATTTGGCCAAATCAAATCAGGGATAGTGATCCAAATCAACTAATCAAATCACTATCCCTGATTCAGGCCAAATCCAAATTGAATATGGCCCGTTTTGACCCCTATTGAACATATGGCTGATTTTTTCAATATAAATCTCCTCCATCCATGGCCTTTTTCCATTGATGAATAAGGGCATGCATTCTAACTTTGTAAAAGTCCTTAAGGTTATTGTGTAGGCACTGTCACATAACCTCTACCACTTCCCTGTTTTCCTGTGAATATTACTCTTGTAGTCCTTCATCCTGTGGGCTGCAGGAAGGATAGGCTAACAAGAGACTTCCAAAGAATGCCATGGACTCTAATGTGCATGCAAGTGTTGTCATGCAGAAGTAAAACCTCTGTCAGGTTCTCTGTGTGCAGTGTTTCAGTTTCTTTGGGGTTCTGACATAGACCTCTGTGTTTACTGTGACTCCCTTGCACAAGAAGTCAACCAGCACAACAACACCTACATCCATGGCTTGCTTCAGAGATAAAACATTGGCGGTGCTATTTTCTGCCTGACCCTCATAATAATCTCACATACAATGAAGATGATTGAATGTGGTACTTGTTACAATTTATGTATCATCTGTTTGTTAATCTTGAGCAGTTTATAACTCTTACATTTTAGTGGATTCAACGTATAGAAATAAGTTGTTTCAGGATCTGTTTCAAGGAAAGCATGATCCTGCTCTCAAATATTTGGATGTACAGTATAACCCAGGGATGTCCAATTTACCCTGGCCTCTATACCTAATCCAGATTGCAGGGCTCTTCTTGGGCCATATCTCTAGGGCCAGTGGCAGCAGTAGATATAGCTGCAGTGAGCCAAGCAGTGGCATGCTGGACAGCAACGGGATGCATGAGTCTGTGACAGCCACAGGCCTTGTTTGCCCTTCTATCACTGACAGCTGTGTCCAGCAAGGGCCTAGGGGCCCCGAATTCTGTGGCAGGCCCTACCATCATTGGCCATGCCATGAACTACCAGTATCCCAGAAGACCAAATGAAATGTTCTGCAGGTTAAGCCACCTTGTGGCCTGTATGACAACTCTAACACCCGTTTCATGAAAGTGATTGTTGCATGTTTCTAGACAAGGACAGGAACCAATAGTTACAAGACAACACTCACTATACATACATACATATCAGTGGAGACAAAGTAGAGTGTCAAATATTTTGTCTGAGTTATAAATGAAAGTATAAGAAAATATTTAATTTTGCTATATAACCTTTCTAACTCATAATGCATCATATAATAGAAACTATTTGCCATTTCTTACATTACTTCTGCCAAGTAATGCTGTTAATAAAACATTACAGTTTCATTGTTCATGACACAAGATGTATACTACTCTTTCCTGGACTAATGCCAGAAAGAAGCATAGTTAGTGTATTGTAAAGAAGATTATGTGAAGTAGGCTAGAAATCAATGACGTATACCACTGAAAAATGGGAATATAATCTAAATATGCATATAGGATATGATTCAAGACATTTTTGATGTTGAGATTTCAAGTAAAAAATAAAACTTTTGCTTTCTTCCAACATTCAAATGTTTCCCCTCTGCTTACTGTTAAACAGACCCAAAAATCACAATGTCAACCTAGTGTTACCTTTTGCTGCTGATTAGGCCTTATTTCATGTTTTAGGAAATACTTTGCTTTCTTCATCAACTGAAACATGTAAGGGCTGCTGATGCACTCATTGCTAATATTTGGGCACCAGTCTCCAGGTTTTTTTCTTTAAATTCTAAGCCCATTTAGGCTAGGTCAGATTTGGGCCAAATACTTGTAGGCAAAAGTCAGAATAGTAAAGTGGTAAGACCTGTCTTGCATTATTTAAATAAAAAATTTCCTCCCCCAATATATTGTTTCAAAACTAATCAGTAGTATCCCAGCCTCCATCAGTTGGTATCTTAGTTCATATGCATATGCTGTAACTTGTAGTCCCTTTTCCTTTCTTTTAGCTTCTGATGAAACCAGGTTATGTTTGGCGGTTCTCAAGATTTTCACTGAAGTTGATCTAGCTTCTTTACTCTCAGATTGATGTACTATAAGCAAAAAACTGAAAGATGAAGTAACAGGGTTTTTTTAAGATCATGAAGTCTATGACTTTTATAGTAAAGAGTATTAATAAGGAAAGCAATTTAAGTTATTTCTGTTTGGCAAAAAATTGATAGTAAGTGAAGATTTAGGAAATTAGTTTTCCAGATACAAATTTGCTATGGTCAAGTTAAGGTTAATAATATATTCATGCTTAAAATATTAATACCACATTTTAATGAAGTAAGTTGAGTATAGCAGCTTTAAATCTGGCTCTGCCTGTCCTTCATCTGTATGGTAGAGATTCTGTTTATTCCAGCATTTTAAACACAACTTTTAGCTAAAAAATAGTTGCTAGGCCCTACTAATCCTTCTGGTGACTAACTGATTGAAACCACTTTTTTCAAACATTAATAGCAATTTTTTGTGTTTAGTTGCACTGGTTATATATCTGCAGAGGCTGTTTACTGCCCTAAGAGAGAGATCCATGGTACTTATTATGATTATGAATGAAGATTGTTTTTAAACTCTTGACTACTCTGAATTGTAAAATTATATCTTTTATAATGACCTCTCACCAGACCCTGCATTTGCAAGAGACTGTACAGGTTTCTGTTTGCATAACTTAATTATAGTTTGAAAATTAACATGAAACTGTCTTGAAAAGGATTTGGTTGGGTTTTTTTTAAATATTAAGTACAAACATTGAGGTCCATGTTGTACAAAGCATATTAGACAGCTTTTCTAATGATAGGAAAATAATGCTTGCTATTCTGTCTTTTCTCAATTGAACAGGTTCAAAGCCTATAGCTGCCATATGTTCTGTGTCTCCTAGTTGTTATGGCAGCCTGAAGAATCTGCGTACTGAGAATTTTGTTTCAAAACACTTCTTGCATCTAATTCCTAATGATACCCTTGTCTGCAGCTTGATACTCTGCAACAGAAATGAAACAGCATGGGATGAACTAAAGGTAGGTAGAGTACTCTAAGTATCTACTAGAAACATACTATTCTGTGGGGGAGAAATGGGAGGAATGTTTTATTAATAATTTTAGTCTCTAAAAACAAGACTTCCTTGATCACCTGCCCATCTCAGTAAATATGCAGAGGCAGCTTTTTGCCATATAATTTTTCACTTAAATGTTATTTCTAACTCTCTTGAGGCTGCCACTAGCAAGAAATGTAGGGTTTTGGTTTACATTATTTCAGCTGCCTGAGAGGAGAGCTTCAAGATCACCCTTAACCCTTCACTTGGCAACGTAATACCATTGAGTACTTAGATCAGTTGCACCCAGTCTTTCAGCCCCGTAGGCCAGATCCTGCATGGGTTGGTGTGTGGGGTTGGTTCACGAATGCAATCCTTTGTGCCTGGATTCAAACACTCACCAACTTGGACCCATGTGTCCATTTCTAACCACGTACTGGCAGTCTGGAGCACAGCTCCATATCATCTGGCCCATGCTGCCAATGCTCCTCGGCCACCAAATTTCCGGACTTTCAGTATTCACTGCAAGGCAGAGAACGCAGTTCCATGAGTTTGATCTGGCCCAGGAGCTGGGGGTTGAGCACCCTTGACCTAGATGACTCACTTATGGCTCTACACTAAAAATGACTTTAAAGATGATCTAGTTACTAATTAGTAAATAGCTTTGATTAAGGAAAAGATGGAACAGAATCAAGCTCTCTCTTAGCTGTGCTAACAGTGGATATAGCAAAAGCTTGCTTTTGTAGGCAAACAGGTATGATTCTGAAATTACTCAGAGCAGCTGTTGAATAAGCAAGTGCCACCTCTACGTTCGTATTTAGAGAAGAACTCCACTTTAAAATTCTATCTCCAAAGTTACTTAAATTTTTCTTGTAATGTTTTTAAAAACAGCTTTTTCTCTTTTCATGATATTATATGTAATGACAAATTTATCTTGCTCTTCAGGTTGCCTGTCAAACGGCAGAACACGTCTTACAGTTAACAGTCAAGCAACCTGTGGCACTGTTAGGAGGTGGCTGTACAGAAACTCATTTGGCCTCATATGTAAAATACGAGGTATGTAAGGCCTTGTGAGATTATTTAACATTGCTTAATGTAGTTTCTAGAGTCAGAAGGGACCTGAACAGATCATTGAGTCCGACCCCCTGCCCTGGGCAGGGGCAAGTGCTGGGATCACAATACCCCTGCCAGATATCTATCCAACCTCCTCTTGAAGACCCCAAAGCTAGGGGAGAGCACCAGCTCCCTTGGGAGCCTATTCTGGAGCCTGGCAGCCCTAAAATAATGTCTCCTGATATCAGGCCTGAACCCACTCTCAATCAATTTGTGGCCATTATTCCTTGTTATCCCAGGTGGTGCCCGGAGGAACAGAGTCTCACCTATTTTCTGCTGGTTCCCCTGGTGAGTTTATAGACGGCCACCAGATCCCCTCTCCGTCTTCTCTTGTGGAGGATGAATAGATTCAGGACCTTTGGTCTATCTTCATAGGGCCTGGTCTGCTGCCCCCTGACCATGAAAGTGGCCCTCCTCTGGACCCTTGCAAGGTTAGCCACATCCCTCTTGAAGTGCAGCATCCAGAACTGGATGCAATACTCCAACTGCGACCTGACCGGTGCCGTATAGAGGGGAAGGATCACCTCGCTCGACCTGCTTGTGATGTATGTGTAGATGCATGACAAGGTGCAGTTAGCCTTACTGACCGCATCCTCACATTGGTGGCTCATGTCCATCCTGGAGGCAACAATGACTCCAAGATCCCTTTCTGCCACCGTGTTGACAAGAAGTGTATTACCTAGCCTATAGGTGTGTTCCTGGTTCTTTCTCCCTAGACGCAGCACCTTGCACTTGTCTGTGTTAAATTCCATTCTATTCTCATCTGCTCACCTCTGTAACCTGTCTAGATCTAATTGGATTCTGTCCCTCCCCTCCAGTGTGCCACTTCTCCCCACATCTTTGCATCATCAGCAAATTTGGACTGCATGCTTTCCACGCCCACCTCCAAGTCACTGATAAAGATGTTGAATAGCACAGGCCCAAGGACCAAGCCCTGGGGAACTCCACTGCCCACATCCCTCTAGGTTGAAAACGACCCATCCACCACCACTCTCTGGGTGCGACCATCAAGCCAACTTGCCCATCTGACTGTATAGGCATCAGTGTCATAGTTGCATAGTTTTTTGTGAGAATGGGGTGAGAAATGGTGTTAAAGACCTTCTTGGCATCCAGTTAGATGACATTCACCTCAACGCCCTCATCCAAGGACTTTGTGCCCTGGTTGTAAAAGGAAACAAGGTTAATCCGGCAGGATCTGCCTGCAGTGAACCTGTGTTAGTTGCCCCTGAGCATTACCTCCCATACTGGGCTCCAGCAGATGTGCTCCTTGATAATTTTCTCAAAGGTCTTCCCAAGGACCAAGGTGAGACTGACTGGCCTATAGTTACCTGGGTCCTCCTTTCTCCCCTTCTTGTAATTGCGGACTGCATTGGCCCTGTCCCAGTCCTCTGGGTCCTGGCCCAAGCACCATGAGCACTCATACAGCTGTGCTAGGGGCTCTGCTATGGCCCCGCCAATTCCCTCAGTACCTTCAGAAGAAGAGCATCTGGACCTGCTGATTTAAACATGTCCAGCCTCTCCAGGAGTTCCCTAACTAGATTATCCATGACCCTAAGCATGGTGTCGTGGCCTCTGAGCCTATCTGTAATCCTAGTGGGATAGTTGTTCTGGTCCCTGCTCAGAAATATGGAGTCAAAGAACTCATTGAAGAGATCAGCTTTTTCTTTTGCTGCAATCACCATATTGCCAAGCCTGTCCTGTAGGGGCCCTACATTACCTGGTGCCTTCTTCTTACTCCCTATGTATTTGAAAAAGGACTCTGTTAGTCATAATTCTGGTCACCAGCCCTAGTTCCATCTCTGCCTTGGGTTTCCTAATAGCCTCCCTGCAGTCACAAGCAATGGAGGTATAATCCTCCTTGGTGATAGCCCCTTGCTTCCACTGGTTTGTATGCCACCGTTTTTGCCCTTAGGCCCTCCTGGATGCCCTTACTGAGCCATATATTTAAGGCAAGCTAGTTTTTATAGAGTTGAAATACCTCACTTGTCTTTAGCAGGTTAACTTAATGTAAAGTACTGCCTCTTACTCTCCAAAGAACGATATATATAAAATGAAATTTTAGGCTATCCAGAGGATATGCTGATATATACTGGCCTCAGGACGTTTTCCATGTGGATTTTACTCTACTGTATTTGTACACTTAATATCCCTTAAGCTTTTATTTATTGTAATAATTGTTCTTTCATTGTATTCTTGTTGTTAATTTAATTGAAAACAAAAATAAAACCTGCGTAGGATTGTTGTCTTGAATATTAATAAGAGGAGACTTCTTTGGTTTTGAATGGAATTGTTTGAAACCTTTTGTTACTTGAATTATGCTGTCATGTTAATTTGTTTTTGTTAATGAAAAGGGTTAACAATGGACCATGTACAAAACTACTGTCTGAGGGTGGGAAAACTAATGCATGTATACAATAACAAATAAGTACTGTTTTTACTCACTTACCACACACCTTTTCCCCCCCCAAAATCAACTCCCCATTCCATAATCGGGGTGCATGTCTTAAATGGCCAAGCTGATTTTTTGCCCAGAATAGAAGCACCCTGCTTTGATTCTTCCTCCTCCTCAGTAGCATTACTATTCAGGAAGCGGAGGGAGTCAGTTGACTTATTGGTTTATTGTTCTTTACAAGTGTGGATGATTGCCTTTCTTTTTGAATGGTCTTGATGTTGCACTAATCAAGCTAACCTCAAGGTGATTTTGACTAGGCTGTTCCTGGTCTCTCCTCCCATTTCACAGCTTTGGAGACTCTTTAGATCTTTTCAGGATCAAAAATCTAGGCACAAAGATCAGTTTTCAGCCACATCTAGGGTTTTAGCTTTTAGTTGCACAGAAAAGGGAGTACAAGTTAGCTGAAGATTAGGTTCTGTCCCTGCAGCTATCACTGGAAAAATATTTTTTTCTTCATTCTGCCTTCCCAAAAATCTAGGGGTGTTTCTTTTTTGGGGGAAATGTTATATGTGAGACAAAGTATTTACCAGTTTGTTTCACCTGATTAGGTGAAATATTTTTACAGTTATCTAATGGCAATTTTCATTTATTTTTCTTTCAGGTTTTTAACCTTCCCAGTAGTACTTTCGAAGCTCTGGATTGTTCTCAGGCGCAATACCAATTGGTTGCTGATGCTTTTTGCCATTCATTGGAGTCCATAGCTTGCTCTCTGGAGCATGATAATGGTGAAATTCTTACTGATGCAGTATATGGACACTTTTGGTCTATTCCATCAGGTTTTCCTTCTGATGCTAGGTGGTCAGATTTAGTCTCAAAATGTGGTTGTGGGATGCACAGCAACCAGCAGAAGCTCAGATGGATGGTTTTACGTAACCAGCATAGCTCCTTTACTCCACAGAGCTGCTGCAAAGACCTTTGTGTAAAGTCCCTTGACCTTCGGGCATTGGACTGTTTTGCTGCAAAATTCAGTGGTCTGCAAGTGGCAGTGGAAACAGCCAATCTCATTTTGGACCTGTCATATATAATTGAAGATCAAAATTAGTTCATTTTGCATGTGTATTATTGGGGGGGAAAGCAGCATATTTATTTGGACATTTCAAGAGTAGAACATAATATATGAAAAGACTTTTAGGCAGGGTCAGAGTATCTTCTTCTGGTCTCCTTGCCCAGATAGGCTCAGTCTACCCTTCTTCTCTTATTTAATTTTATACAGACTCAGTCCTCACCGCAACCCTTCTCCTAATAATCTTCTCCATTCATTCCATTCTCAAGCCAATTCCAGTCCAACCTCACCCTATTCCTGCATCTCCCACTCCAGTCTCTACTTCAGTCCAACTTTTTTATCCAATCTGCATATGAATCATGTGCCTTCTTGCTCTGTGTTAATTGGCTCCAAGCATGGAAAGAAGAGTCATTAAGAGCATAGGAATGACAGTTTCCCTATTCTCTGTTCCGGTGCTTGAGATGCAAGTTCAGGAAGTGCTGCTGAGCTTCTATAGCCCTGGGTTTGAGTCTTATGATAGATGGAATCTACATGGACTAGTTGCAAAGTCCTAATTAGTCTCTACAGAGCATGTGAAGGCATTATATTTATAGCCATATAAGCTGACAAAATGTAGATAGGCTTTCTTGAAAGTAGCAAGAGAAATGGGCATGTTTCTTGGAAATATGTTTGACACTAACCACTCTCCTGCCAAATGTTAAAGCTTTCAGGGGTGGGGGGACAACTAAAGTCTACCAATTAGATAGTACTAAGATTTGTAATATGGCAAAACAGTGTCTTTTTCCCTACTTTGATTCCCAGAAGCTCTGATTCTAAATAATTTTGATTAAACTTTTCTAATGAAGTCAGACACCAGTAGACACTTAGCATGAAAACTTTGAGTCCAAGATATTATTTGGAAAAGCACTTGAAAATAGGATCTTGTAATGGGAAGTGCTAAGCACCCACAATAATTGATGGCAGTATCAGTTTTGTCTCTAATAAATACTAATCCTATAACAAGTTTAAAGAACACTTCTGTAGCCACTTCAAAGCATTTCATCCCCTGTAAACCAACAATGGGTTCTTGAAAAAAAAAGAGAAATCAGAACTATATGCCAGATACTGCTTCAGCTATATCAGATATGCAGAACGTTATACCAAATGGCAAATATTAAAACATCACAACTGACTGTAATTCAGGAGTCAGTACTTTTTCTGTCATATGCTGGGATTGCCCTAGATACCAGATCTTTCCAAACAGTTAACAACATGGTTTCTGTAGTAAATCGTGCTTTACTTGAGTTAGTTAATGAACATTTACTCACAAAGATTGCTGCTTGCTCGTACCCACTAAAATCATTATTTTGTGCAGTTGGTAAGATGAGAGAGGTTTGTTATACAAAATGGTATTAATTTGTAATGTGGAATAATACTTTTCTCCCTTTTACTAAATTTACTAAATCTGTTATATGAGCAGGTAAACCATAACCATCACTATAATTATTATCCACTGTATCATTTTGATTTCCTGTGCAAGACACTTAATAGTTGGAAACATGATTATTATGTGTATTTGTTCTACTCCTGTAGGTAAAGTTTCAAAGTTGTTTAGGATTTAAACTATGAAGCTTTGATTAATAATAACAACAACAATAATAATCTGGATGGTTAGTATTTATTTAGCACAGTACAGACAATATTTTTTTTAAACAATCACACAACATCTTCTTGTTTTCTTATACTCATCAACAATACACCTTTGAAGTGTCCCTGACATAGAACCAGGGTCTGTGGCAATTTTTATTAGCTGGGGAAGACTATTTTGGAGTTTAGTTAGGATATGTTGTCAGTTTTTTTATATAGCGTTCTGCTGGCTAATGTAGCATTTGGTTTTGATCAGGGAATATTCTGCTTCCTAGCCAGAAATATTTCAGCATATTTTTTGCGTTAATCCCATTTAAAGATCATGAAGCCAATATTTCTCTTCAAGTATGTGGGTAGGTGGTAGGGTAGAAGTTATTTGGTGCACATGGAAATAGGGGATAGCACTTTCACGTAATAAGGTCACTGCTTATCCAATGCCCCTGGAACTAGCTATTTCTCACTAGGGGAGGATTTTTTCCTATATTCTTTCCAAATCTAGCCTCTTTTACACAGCAATATGACAGAGGTCATTTTTTTAATGTTACTCCAGCAGTGTGGCTCAGAAACTGACCATACACCCAATGGGGAGGGAAATAGCAGAGCATGAAAAAGCCATCTGCTGTGTGATTGTGGTGGGAAATTTACTACATTAGGGACTGCTTCTCACAGAGCTCCAGTCTCTGCAACTCAAAGCTTTCAACTGTGCAATATATCATCATTTAGAAAAGGGCTGAACTGGAAAAACAACAAACATTTTTTTTTTTTTAATTCTCTCACCTTCTGCAGTTATTTCTGTGAAGGGGACTCTTTGTTAGGGAGCAGAAAAAAAGGTACAAGAAAATAATACAGTGCTATAAATGAGCTTAGAATTATTCATGTGGATAAACTGGTTTATTTCTGAAAAGAATACTGGAACCTCTGAAAGATATTCACCTAGCCATTTCAGAAAAGATTCTATCTGGAAGCAGTATGGAGCCAAAAAATGCTGCTAAAGGTTATCTAAAAAAACCCAAAAACCCTAAGTGTCCAGATTTTGTTTGTGATAAAGTGCATGTTATGCTAGTTTTCCCTTCCAATTTTCTTTTCCAACACGACTCTTTCAATCGCTGTTGTGCAGTGTTGTCACTACTGGAAATAAAATGTCTTGAACAACTCCGCTTTGTCTCCATGTTATTTCCCGTTATAAAAATTAAAATTATACTTTGCTCTTTGTATGCCAAATCCAACCATATAGAAACTGTCTCTTCACATCTGACTGAACATGATTTCTAGGTAGGAAGCTGCTCTGCTGACATGTTGGTCATCTTAGAAGTACAGGCTTGTTAAGAGGAGCCATCTCAAACTAGCCAATAGGAAACATGAGTTGGGGTAGGTCTTAAATTCTGCCTCTGTGCAGAATAGATGCCGAACTCGGCATGCGTAGCACAGAATCCTCCCACGAGGATAAATGCCTATAATCATTCTCTCAAAGCTGAGCAAGACTCTCCTTTAAGGAAATTGCTACAAAAAGTATAGATGCTCCCCTTTTATTGAATAGCTTAACCTTAGAGCACTCACCAAGATGCAAAAGACCCAGGATTAGTTCTGCCTGGGGTTTCAAATCTACCATTCCCACCTCCCACAGGAGTGCCCCAACTGCCAAGCTATTCTGTGTTGGGCCACTCTTCACCTCTTCTGCTGCACATGTGCTATGGTACACATGAAAAAAAAATATAGTTGTACCAAAGACAGGGATCGTGATTGTAGCTCAGTGATTAGAACATAAAGCAGGATGGGGTCATGATCCCTATTTCTATAATTTTATTTAAAAATGTATATTTAGACTTTGGTAATTTTTAGGCCAAAGTGGAAGGTGGCTAGTAGGTCTAGGGAAAACCCAGGTTGGGGCAATACCTGAGCCCTAAATGATATGCTCTTGAAGCCTATTGAAGAACCAAGTATGCACAAGACCACGCTACGTCTTGCTTTCCTTTGACAGTCTTCTCCACCGACAACAAGAATTCCACCTTTTGGTCAGTAAAAGACAATATTGCATTGCAAAATGTGGGATGAGTTTCATGCATTTCTAGTAAGCTTGAGTATAACAATATAAGAACTGAAATTAAAGGGGTTGGTGAGATAAGACCCTTCCTTTTTCTGTTTTTGCAATATTACATGTTTCCGGTGGCTTTCTTGTCCATTCAGATAAGAAAAAATATTGAGTTCAGCACAGACTATACATATTATCAATTACAATTTCTGCAACATTACTAGAGCCTTACCCATTCAAATAGACTATTGTATCCCAGTGACACAGCGTGTGCCACCCTTACCTTTAACTTCATAAGTAAAAAGACTCATTAGCAAATGCAGGTAGACACTTCCCTTTTTAAATTGTGTTCAGAGGATCCTTTCAGCATATATTCTGCATGTTTTCTGACTCTAAATTGCTACAGTAGGACATTGAGTCCACATAATGAATTTCCTTTAGCAAATACTTAAAATTCTTCTTGAAGTAAATTCGTGGAGAAATGGAAAACTTAAAAAAGAATCACAGACCGAGTTGGGAAATAAGAGGAGTTGTGTACAGTAGAGCTTGATTGTATTGCACAGTAAACAAGGCGGTTTATAAATAATGAAGTTTTGAACATCACCTTAAGCAAAGCTTCAAAATAGAACGTCCCATTTACTATTCAATTCATTTCTTGACTGCACATGCCTTTTTGATGAAGTAAAGCTTTAAGCTACTCTAACTTGGTTTGATCTTTAAATAACACTGCAGACTGAATGACAGAAACCTTTTTCTTTTCTTATGTACAGCTTCCATCCAAGATGAAAAGAGAAGTTATAGTCCTTAGTTATATTCATTTTTCACTTACTCCTCCATTTGCTGGTCACGTGAAGCAGGCTGTTTTCAGCATTCGTTGCTATAGATTAATTTTTAGTTACTCGTGAACAAATCTGCCAGTTTGTCTCCTGGTCTTTTCAATTTGTATTTTGTGTATGCTTACACTGGATACACATGATGAGATTCTGCTTTGTGCAATTCAAATTTGAAACCTATAACTAAACATAGAACTTGCCAGCCTTTGATTCTGTAGTTTTGTTAATTAGGAGCTTGAGTAAATAGGGCTGTGCAAAGGTTCGGCTGCTGAAGGAGATTCGGCCCGATTTGGCGACCGAATCCAAATGGAATTGGGAGACCAATAAATAGTCCAAATCAATTCAGAAAGAGCCAGGAGCTGGGGCCAGGCAGGGCAGCCATTGACAGTGCTGGGAGAGTGGGTGGGGCCTGGGGCCTGTTTGATTCTGAGATTTGGCTGAATCAATTCAGGACTGTGATTCAAATCACTAAATCAAATCACTGTCCCCAAATTGGCCGAATCCGAATCGAATACTAGCCACTTCATACAGACCTAATAAATAGTATCTTTATCATTTTTGTAAAAAATTAGCAAGGATGACATACAGATAAAATTACCAAAATTCAAACCCTTTTTAGCTTTTAAAACAATGATTTCACTTCTGGAAAATGTCAAATGGAAATTTGCAAAGATTAAATTAGTTGAGTTAAGATAGAGTCTTAAGTTATGTGGCAACAGAGATCATTTTCATCTCATTATCTTACAGTATACCAAGCAAGCTATGAAAACATCAGGGATAATTGAACTAAATGATGGTGTATATCTTAGTGCATAGAAAAACTCCTGGTAATACTTCAGTTAATAATGAGCCTGTAACATATATAGCTCCAGAAGTAGAGTGTTTTACTTTCTTTAATAACAGCTTGCCATCCAGTCCAAGAATGTCAAGTTTAATAAGTACTGCTGTTAACAGAAAATTAAAGCAATAGTGTATATATTTTAAGTAGAAACTGTTGCTGATGACCTTGTTTGTCTTGCTACTAAAAGATCCATTTAGAGTCACTGCAAAGTAAATTAAGTATTTTGATTTTTTTGGACTTTTTGCCATTGATTTTCTTTCTTTGAGAAAATCTTAAGTTAGAAGAGTATACCTAGAGCCTGTAGCAAGATCTGGAGAAATAGCTGCCTAGTATTTTTCAGCTCTAATATTTCAGCAGGAATTAAATAGAAACTTTTCTGGTGTGGAGAAAATCCTTAGTTAATTTAATTTTCCTTGCCTCCCAAAAAATGACTTTGATTTGCCCTAACTCTGAATATTTTAAGTCTACATAATGAATAAGTAGTAATCTTTTAATAATAATGGAGGCTTATTTTCCAGTACTTTACTACAAAGAAGGACAATCTTGGGGTTGGAGAGTCACATGGGCTTAAGCCCCTGCTCTGCCTTTAACATTCTGTGCATCACTGGGCAAATTACCTATGCTCCCAATTCCTCGTTTTCCCCCATCCATAAAATGGGCGTAATACCTCTAACCCATTTCACAGACTTGTTGTGAAAATTAATACAATACAAATTGTGAAGCACTCACATTTTTTAGATAAAGGAGGCTGTATAAGCAATGTAGATTGGCAATGCATGATAATTTTATGGCTCTTGAAATGAGTGTTTTGTTTTGGTTGTTTCTGATGTACATTAAATGAAGCTTGACTTGTAACTGTCTACTGCACAGTACTATGATCTGTCATTTCTCTCTCTCCCTTGTTAACTTTAAAGGAAGAAGAAATGCCACTAAGAAACTTAAAAGTAATTCAGAAGAATCCCAAATGACTATTGAATTAATAGTCTGCAAATACGTTACAGTATAAATCTATAAATGCATGACCATAGGAGTCTAGAGGAAACAATATTATCCAATCTCATTTACTTCAGGCTGGGCAGTATACAATTAATTATGAACATTCACTAGTTCCATGCCTTATTTTGGGGTAATTTTTTTTTTAAATATATCGAGTAAATTCATGAAATTACTACACTCAGTCCAAATATACGTTGGAATAACTTTGGCCAATTCAGCTGCATTGAGTTATACCGGTTGGGAATCTAGTCTAATTCTGTCAGTAGGATATTTCCTCTCTGAGGCATTTGGTTATCTTTACATTTAATTACTATAATAATTTTAGTTCTCCCTAGCTTGAAAGAGACAATTCAGAGTTGCCAAAATCTACAAGGAAAGTTATTTCCAAACAACTAAACCCAAACACAGAGTGTGTAAAACCAACTCCCCACCCCATATTATATTTTAAATTGTCTGTGCCCTTCATTTGCTGTGCTGAATAGAATACCATAGCCTCTGTCATGTTTTCACCTGTGAAGTGACTCATCCAAGTACTACATTGTGCTTCAATCTCAGCAAAGTCCACCCATTAAGCCAACAATGTCATTTTTTTACAGCAGTTTTCTTTATTGTTCTAAAATCAAGCTACAAATATAAACTCTATTGGTAGTCCAAGAAGACTGCCTGCAAGCATGTTGGCAATCTATGGAGACAAATTATGCAATAATTTAGTAGCTAATCATGTTAAAGTGTTTTACTTGTTTTGCCAATTGGAGTATCTTTAACTAGCACCAATTCAAAATTATTTGAACACAGTGTAGCAGGTGGAACTCTGGAGCATATAAAAGGAGCTGTGTGCCTAGCATGAAGGGTAGATACAATGAGGGACTCAAGAAGTGTGGAGCCAAGAACAGCTGGGGAGCTCTTCCCCAGAGCGCAATATGTCCAAGGTTCCTGAAGCTGCCACTGGAGGAGAGCAGCCCTGGGAGCGATGCAAAACTACTTGGGCTGTTGATGGTACACAGGGACGGTGTGAGACTGCTCGGGCCCATCACTGTGCATGGTTTAGTGCACAGAGCCCAGGCTTTGGGAGCCTCAAGTGGTGGCATGTGCGTGCATCCCTGACGGCCTGAGACAGCTCAGGCCCCATCTCTTGGCAAACAGCCAGGTCCCATGGTGTGCAGGGCAGTACGCAGGTCTGAGCCTTGGGAGCCAGGGAGCAGCAGAAGCTGCTTGGGTTAGCCACCTGGCGTGAGGACAGCTGGCCAGAGCCTGAAGGGCCCAGCCTGTGTTAAGAGAGCCCTCAGTGCTGAGTCAGGTCATGGGGAAATAGTAGTGCTGCAGTGTAAGGCTCAGCACAGTGCCAGCAGCAGTGGTACAGCAGCTGAGAGGAGCGGAGCCCCCAGTGCCCAGAGCTGGGCACAGGGTGGAGAGGAGCCCAGCGGCTTAGGAGAGGCCTGGAGAGATGCTCCAGCAGAGGAGATCCCAGCAAGCTGTGGCCTAACCACCATCACCTGAGACAGCATGAGTCATTGAGCCTTGGTGCCACAGGGAAAAGACTTTTGGGGTGGGTGTCAGAGGCCAGCTGGGCACTGTAAGTGTATCAATTTTATCACAGGCCAACTGGGCTGTTTGATTCAGTTTCGGATTGAGGCGGCAAATTTGGGAGCAGAATAAAGGCAATTTTTTTTTTATGGCTTACACACAACAGTTAACAGAAAGATAAATGCAATAAGCAGATAAGGTAGTATAAAAGAGCTAATAGTAAATAACGACAGATAATAACAACAGATCAATCTGTCACAGGCCAAGTGGGCGCTGTGAAGGTATTAGCCACACTGGGCTGTTCAAAACAGCAAATAGATAGACATGGGTTGGCAACTTCTCGATAGTCCCTCAATGCCAGGTGCATGCCAGGTGATTCCAGCTAAGTCAGGTGTCCCTGACGATCAACCCTGTCAGAGGGATTACCGGGGAAGATCCCTTGATCAGGATCCGATCCTCGCTCACACCAGGGGTCTGGGCATGGAACAGAAATGACCGTTCTGTTCCCTCCTTCCTGCTGGTTACCTGATGCATGTGTTTTTTATACCAAGTCTTATGTTAATCTGTTGGCCTCAGGGCCACTCACAAGATTTTCCTATAGTTGTTACCCTGTGGGACTGAAAGGTGTTAAAATGATCATGAAAGGTTACTACCCAGACTCAGGTTTATCCAATAAGTAGCACCTTTAGGTTTGAAATTGCCAACGCTCCACCTAAATCCCAACCCCTTTTAGGCTTCTATTGAACATGTTTTCTTGGGATATGCTTTCCTGGAGTGTGTTTGGATGTGCCTAGCAGTTAGATCCAGTTTTTAGGCTGAACCCTGAGCAAAAAAACTGTTAGGCCAGCTAATCTCACAGCTACAGCTTTGCCCATGGGGCTCAGTCAGTTCCATGAACAGTTAATTTATCATTTTGGTTAAACTTATGACAGACAAGCTACATTTGCAGTTTACAAACTTACAAGCTTATATTAACTAATATTACCTGTTTAGGCAAAATACCAAATGCCTCCAAGAAGCACATATTATTGCTTATTAATCCC
>JAGPOW010003648.1:100585351-100601718 GCA_030014935.1 Caiman crocodilus
TGCAGTTTACAAACTTACAAGCTTATATTAACTAATATTACCTGTTTAGGCAAAATACCAAATGCCTCCAAGAAGCACATATTATTGCTTATTAATCCCTCTGGTTCTGGCAGTCATAGGTGGGCTAACCCAGAGAAGGGGCTGGGTGAGCAGCCCCCGCTGCCTAAGGGGAGGTACTTCCTGGACACCCCCCAGGGAGCCCATTGGAAAGAGAACTATCTTGCCATGGGTCAGGGACTATATTAAGGAATAGATGTCATTAAGATTGTTCATATTTGCACCTTATACTGTGTAATTGAAATGTTGCATTGTGATTTAGGCTTTAGATTTTAACAGGATATTATATTGAGGGGGGGAAATCTCCTGGAATAGCTTTGGTCAGAGTTGGCACCCCTATGTTGGTGCTTTTGATGGCTATCAAGCTGTGCTCAAATACAGTACACGAAGGAGGGGCTTAGAAGAGGCCGTTTCCCCTAGATTGATAATCACCTGGGGTAACTGCTTTGGAAGAAGCTAGGTAGAAGATCCTGAAAGAAAGAGGTGAGCTTTCTGTAGACAAATGAAGCCTGGAGATCAATGAGGGGAGGCTGGAAGATGAGGGAGTCTTTATCCCTGGGGGCTGATAATGCAGTATTTCAAGAGAGACTAGGACTCCTGGAACTGGATTCTGAGACCCACAAGGACTGAAGGAAGACATTTACCTCTTGATTGCAGTCAGGTGAAAACTTGCCTGGGACTCCTTGGGTTTTTAGTCAGGGAGGTATGCAACAGAGTGGCCTGCTGCTTTAAGGACTGGGTGTCCTGCAGCTGAGGGCCCTATTCAATTAGTCCTGCCTGCTACATGTGTCGGGTGTTAGGCTTATGAGGGAAATAGTTCCCTCCTTCAATGATGGGCTGAGAAGAAAAGGTGAGCAACCTGGGAGTATTGAGGAATTAGCTGTAGGCTGTCATCTGTCTGGAGACCTGATCTGGGTAGTGTTCCCCACCCTAATGCTTAGGAGCATGGAGTAGCTGGGGAGGAGTTGATGATTTTACCAACCCCCTGTCCCCTGCAAAAAGAGGGGAGTCTGATTGGGTTCAGGCTTCTCTTGCATGGTCAGACTTGGGAGTTTCCTGTGCCCCTGAGGAAAACTTTGAGAGAAGTGAGCTTCAAGAAGAGCTGACCTGAAGAAACAATCAGAAATGGACAAAGAGCTGTCTCTAGCTGCTTGGTCCCTGGGCTGGAGCTCCAGGGAATGGGCAAGCTTAGGTTGCCCTACCACCCTTTGGTGTAGGGACTACCAAGATTGAAACAGCCTTAGGACACCCAGATGGGTGAGAGAGCAAGTGTGATGCTGCTGGAGAACAAAGTCTCAAATCATTCCAGAGAAGCTCTGAGGAAAAGCAGAGGATTGGATAGCTGCAGCAGTAGGGCTCTCCTTGGAGGAGGTGTACCAGAAGGGTGAGTCTGTTGTTCTCTGTCTCCAGGGTTACTTCTGCCATAATTGCAAAAGTGTAAAACCTGACCTTGCTAAATGTGTTTGGGTGAGTGGTTGGTGATTGTCCTCTGCCTTCCTCATTGCCTCTACCCAAAAAAAGGCAACCAAAAAAACCCACTTGGTTGACTATTCACCTGTCTCTTATTTGCACCCTGCTCAGATGAATGTGCTAATTGCTGGGCACTGCAGTGCCCTGCTCCCTCTTCAGATTTAGTCTTTAGACTTCAAGCCTTTCCAATCTGGGCTTCTTTCTTCCTGTGTGTGATGGACCCAGTGCCATCCAGCTCCTATCTTGAGTGTAATTCTTTTGTTACAGTAAACTAAATTGCCTATATAATGAACAGCAAGCAGCTGGTAAGCTGTGATCATAATGGTCCTTGCCTCACAAGATAGAGCTCATGCTCCTGAGTAGGTCCTATAGCTACTACCATAATATATTCCACCTGTCTTTCCTAGTCAAATGCTCTTTGGTCCAGTTATGAAAACATGGTAGGCTTTCTCTGCTGTGGACAAACCTAATCAAAAGCGAATGTCAAAGGACAAAGCTTGCTCACTGGGAAGCATCTAAAAGGTTACAGGGACATCCTTCATTTTTATTGTTGTTGACAAAGTTGTTAATTTACAAGTTGGATTTCTGTTCTAAATAGTTCTTGCATGGGTAACAATACCTCACTAGTAAGAGGCTCAACTCCTGCCATGCCCCATTATAAATGAGTTTTTAAAAGGAATACGCTTCAGCATGCTTTGCTTCTTCCAAACCTTGTGACAGAGTTATTGGCTAAGAACTTACTACTTTTTTTTCCAGTGAAAGGCTTTGTGCAAATTTTTTATTTGGTGAAAGGCAGGATTGGGGTGGGGGGGTTGTGTCTTCCCCCCCCCCTCATAGTATTTTCATTAATGGTCTCCTAATGGGAAGTGCATGCATTCTCTTGTCCATGCAAACTTCTAATACCTGTTTTGTGTTAGCATTTTAAAAGGATGCCACAAGTATTCTGGGGGGGGATTTGAGTTTGAGTTCAGAAGCACTTATGTCATGTTTGCTTAAGCGAAATGGCTGCTAAATGGAAAAAATAAGTTCCAGGATCCACCTGGCAAACAGCAGATGTCACTCCTGTCTTGCTCGATTGTAGAGCAGAAGCAGCTTTGCTGTGTTGTGCTAAAGGACATGTGATGTCAAAAAAAAATCTGACAACCTTTTACCTCTTCTATAGTATAGACTCTGAGAAATGCCCTTTAATATATTGCATCTAAGGTTAGTTAATCCCTTTCTTTGTTTTGCTAGTGGTATTCCTGATAAATCTACTTCTGGGCTGCCTTCATTGGGAGCTCTGTGTCTGGCTAGTAGGACAAGGAACAGCAGGTACATTAGTTTGTAAATGGTGATAGATGATGTGGAAGTAACATTCACTCTCTACTACTTAAAACAGGCACATACTTCAGGCACTTATCTTTTTTTAAAAAAAGGCTACATATCATCATCTTAAAGTAAATTATTTGAACTCTTGCAAGCAAGTAGCTTTAGCTGGTTATGAAGTCAAACAGCATAAAAGTGCCGAATCCTAAAACAAATAATCTACTTCTTTGTCTGTCTGTAGCTGTGGTATCTAGATGCTTGTGCTAAATCATGGTCACAATCACTAGCTTGGCACTTGGTGTCTTTTACCTATGTAAATAATGCAGAACTGAGTTGGTTATCAAAAACGATGTGGGTTTACCTACATTACAACTTTTTTTTTACAGGTAAGCAGGGGTGGACATGTTGAGAGGGGAGGGTGTACTGACAGTTGCACTTCTTCCTTGTACAGCCCCAGAGCTGTTCCTGCCTCACTCCCTGCATAGCAGCTGGTGCCTGGGACAGTGGCAGCAGATGGGTTCCCCCTCTCTTCCTAGTCCCCAGAGCAGCTTGGGAGCAGACAGGGAGGTGAAATCAAGCTGCTGTTTTTATGAGCCAGGCTTAGCATCCTGCACAAGCACAGTACAGGCTTGAGCGGGACAGGAAAGGCCAGGATGATGGTGATGGGTGGATCTCTCTTCCCTCCCACCCTGTCCCGGATGGACAAGTAGGAAAGATGCTACTCTACACCAAGGAGAAGAGATGGGGTGCCAGGAGCACTGAGGGGGAAGATTATTCCCTAATTTGGGGGCTTGAAGTCCCAGGCTGCTCCTCCTGTGGTAGGAGTGGGGGAAGTGCAGCTACTTCTGCAGTGCCTGATTCTGTTCTCACACCACCATCCTCAAAATAGTAGATCTGCCTATGCAGTTGAATTGAATTAAATCAAATTAGTTTATGTCCTGTATTAACCAACCTAAATAGATTCAGAGGGCAGTTCTAATGCTGACCACCCAACTGTGTATATACATGCATGTGTACATCTTCTCCATCCCTGTTGCTTAAATTTCATGAACTTTGGGGGTATGGGGAGGGATGAAATCTCAACCCTGCTTTCTTCTGTTTGAGCAGAGAGGTAATTTTTTTTTTTTTTTTTAGAGTGAAGGCAGTACCAAAAAACCCCCACACTTTGCTGGATGCTAACATACTAATACAAGGGGACAAAGTTTTTAAATTTTGCAACAAGTTAGTTCTTGAGTCAGGCAGATGTATGTGCTTCAGTGAAAAATGGTCTTGACCTAGGTAATCCATAGCTTTTTTCCATCCTCTGGTGCTCTGCCATGGATTTATTTTCTTTGCATGTTATACAATTGGGGTTAGGGAGCTTGTTTCTCATTCAGTCAAAATTATGGGAATTGGAGAAAGTCAGATCACTTCTGTAAATAAAGGTACATGTGTCTGCAAGGTTAGTATTGTTCCTTGACACTTGGTTTTCATTAGCACCCAGAGGTTCCATCCAGAGGCACAAAAATACAGTCCCTCACAGTCTTTCAAGCATGTAAGGCTTGCTTGAATCCCACTGTTGCCAAGTCTTGGAAATTTTTATCAGGATTCATGTTTTTAGTGGGTGTGTATACATGTCTGTCTTCCCCATCCCCAGCTTTTGAAACCATGCAATTATAGAAAAACATCAGCCTTTCTTGAAGCAGAGGAGACTTTATGTACCTGTCCCTGATGGTTGCAGGAAATGTGAATTCAGGAAATTTTTATTTCAAATGTGACACAATGGCACCTTTTAAAAGGTGTTCTGGGTGGGTTGGTTGTCCTTGTCTTGTCTCCTTTCTAGAAAAGGAGTTAAACTCCTTTACTTTACTTTAGGGTCTGAACTCATGATGTTGGAACAGTTTGTGTTGGTGTTCTGTGAATCTTGGTGTTTGTAGGATCAGGACCTAAAGTCCACTAAGGGATCTGACACTATGCCTAGCATGCGAGATGTACTGGCTAAATTGACTGAAGATAGGTATACTAGCTAAACTTGACATTACAAGTATAATAGGGGTGACTTCACTCTGCTGCTGTTTGATTAGAGCAGTGATTCTCAACCAGGGCACCACATCTTAGGGTGCCATGACATCCTTCTAAGGGTGCCATTCAATACTAGTGCTGTTCAGTATGCAAGTGCCTACACATGACACATTAGATAAACCCAGACTTCTAATGGAAATCTATAGCATCACAAACATTTTGATCTGCAGTGGTCTTTCTGAGCTTCAGTTCCAAATTTGTCATGTCTGTGTTGCAAAATCGGTGGGAGAATGCAACGAGCCCTAAGTGCACAAGCACTGGACTTCTAAAATCATGGAAATTATTTACAGCAAGGTGGCTTCTAGTTGGAAAATCTGTAAGGTCCCTTCCAGCCCCCAGCTTGTTGCTTCTGAGGGAAGCAGTGATGAACTCTGGCCCCATTTCTCTAATACTTCTGGGACTACTCTTTTTTTTTTAAGTCTTGTTGCATCTCATCCCTGAACTAAACCCTAAATTGCTACAGCATCACCCTCAGATTTCAGCTCTACATAGGGCTGCTCATCAAAGGCTGGTAGGGGAAGCAGGGTATGATCTAGGCCTTGGTCCCTGCTATAAAGAGCTTGAGAGATGATGTAGTAACTAGCATAGTGGGGACCATTTCTGGTACTTCGAGTTACTACAAAAAAAGAAGTAGAAGATGAACTTTTAAGAATGAAGCCATTTGTTGGTGACTTGACTGGAAGATGTCCCCTCAAACACTAGAACAATATCTGTTCTCTCTGATCAGAGAGAGAGAGAGTTCCCAGCCAACATGACTGGTGCAAAGGTGGCAGGTGGAAGTTGCAAAACCTATGTCTGCTGCATCCCAATGCCATTTTTAAATGCAAGGCTGCTACTTACTACTTGCCACTGAAACTTTCCAGGCCTCATACAATCTGTTAAATTAGGCTCTGCCTAATTCCCACCTAATACATTACAGCTTCTGAATTTAGGATTATGACTTTCTTTTTTCTATTGTTAAAAAGAAAAATAACACTATCATGGTCTTAGTGTAAATGAGGGAAGATATAAAAAATTGTGAATGTGATCTTTTGTATGATGCATTCTTGGCTTATTTAAAAAAGAAGAAAACCATCATGGCACTCTGCCAGAATTCCTGGGTGCAGGATAATGCCATAGGTAAACCTGAGGTTTTTGGAAAGTGGGTGTAGATGGTGTGGTGAATTATCACATAAAATGCAACACTCTCTCTTTGTGTTTCTATTTTCCCCACCCCCATTCAGGTGAAAAGAAACTGTGCTAGAGGCCTAGGGCTGTGTTCACTTGGATTGAAGTGAAAATAAATAATTGGAATGTGCAGTAGTCTTCTATATCATATGTTATATATAAAAACACAGTAAATTAGCCAAAATAATCAAATGGTTTTTTCCCTGTTGTTAGAATTAAATACATCTTTTAGGTTCATAAAACACAATCTAGCCTTCTTGAGTACCTTGACAGAGCATCCAATCCTTCACTGAAAATTGCATCCATGCCTGAGTTAATATTTCTAGCTAGAGTTGTGCAGCCCTGCAGACTAGTCTTTAAATAGTAGCTTTACCAGAAACAGCTAGCAGAGGAGGAAAGGATGGTTTCATTAGTGAAACAGGAAGATGATTAGAAAAGGACAGGATTGTTAACACCTGTAGACTATAAGGAACTGGGTAGATTATGAGCCATGAAGTCAAGTGACTTCCTTCTGCTTCCCAAATAGAAACATTGCTGTCACTTGTTTCTAAACTTTTGTGAGCAAGGATTTGGGGGGGGGGGTGGATTTGACTACACCACTGCCCCCCAGCATGACCCTGAACAACTTTCCCAGTTGCTGTAGAAGGTACAAGACCACAAATAACTCGGGAGTAAGTGGCTTTGGAGCCACAGGATTATTTTATTTTTAGGCAGGGGAAGAAGTATTCAGGTTTTATCATAACTGTGTGGAAAAGCTCCTTGACTAGAAATATCAATCTCATTTTCTAGGAAATCAAAATACTTTAACAGCTTGTATCTGCTTGCAGGAAGGATATTTTGATTTCATTTTGCCATCGGTGAAAGGCTAAATTAAAGTCAGCACCGTCGTGCATCTTTCACATATAAGGCAGTAAAATCTAACTGTATCTTGTATAGTTTTAGAAGACCTGTATCCTGTGTGTGGGTTTCAGCATTCTTTTAAATTGGCAAATAAAAAAAAATCTTCTTGTTCCCTTCCACCCTTCTCTTAACAACTGACTTATTTCTATGTCATGCTGTGGACTGCTGGCAGATGCAGGGTAGACCCCAACATGGGGCTTTGCCAGAAGAGAAGATGTGTTGGTATGACCCAGCTCCCCAGTGTCTGTATAGATTGGGTGCTTCAAGGCTTTTTGGAATTTTATCTAAAGCTGATTCAGTTGGCTATGTTACAGTGTTTACTAAAACAGTAACTTTCTAAATAAAATGCATTACTTTAATGGGTTACAAATGGCTTATGACCATATGAAATACTCAGCGACCCAGATACTAAAAACGACTATCTGGCGCTGTCTAATCCCGTGTGCATGTCCCAAATCACAAGAACTATATCATCTGTTAGGCAAGTAGAAGTCACTTGGGGTTGAAAGAGTTAATTCTCTGAAACGTTGTCCTTATGGTCAATCTCTGCAAGTCTTGTAACCAAATAATAAATTCCTTACTTCACTTACTTACGAACACAAACTAAAAAAAAAAAAGCCAAAGGAGCTTTCATGTTAGAATTGAGGAGTGGGTCTACCTGTTGTTTGACTGACTCCTGTTTCTTGAAACAGCTTACCAAGGGACATGGTAAATTTTCCCATCACTTTGAAGTCCTTGTCTGAATTCAGGTTGTCTTTCTAAAAATAGTTGTAGTTTAAGCAGAAATTTATGGACTTAACATAGAAATGTTTGAGTGGTACTTCCTGGCTGGTCTTAGAGGAGAGCTTCCCCTAGATCAGGTGTTCCCAAACTGTGGTATATGTACCCCCTGGAGGTGTCTTGTGTGCCTTTAGGGATGCACAGAAGAAATGGCAGACTTAAATACTAAATAGTAATGAGAATTAATGGATTAAAATATAAAATGGATGCTGGCAGGGTTACACCGGCCTGTCAAATGTGAAAAAGAGCGTGTAATAAGAAAAAGTTTGGAAACCTGCTGCCTTGGATCATAGTGGTCCTTTCTTGCCTTTTTAAAACTAACGTATGAAATCTTTAAGTTGCAAGAATCCTTTTTAGCTCAATTGAAACCTTTTCTTTTTGCACTCCCATTTTTATTTATTTATTTATTTATTTATTTATTTATTTATTTTTAGGACTGATGTGACCTTACAGTTATGAACCTAGTGGCCTGTTTAGGTTTTTCTCATGCTATTTAATCTTGTATGCCATAATGCCAAAAGCGTGTCCTATTTTTTTTTTTTTTCCTTGCTTCCTGCCTGGTGATCTGCAGCCTTGGAGAGGACTCTTTCTATCTGGATGTTGTTGCTCTCTATTCTTCCCTTCACTGCCTGCTCCCACCCACTCCACCCCAGCTGAGTTCAGCTAGGGACAGCAGCAACTGATGGGTGGTGCCCTTACTGCAGCACCTATTCCTGCGCTGTTGGGGAATGCCAGAGGTGAAACCTGCCTGCTGCTGCTATCCCAGCTGAGTCCATCTCTGTATACAGCTGGGCAGGATCAGCTCTGGCGCGCTGTCCCCCACAAAAAAACCAAAACCAAACCAAAAAGATTGCTAGAGACCACAGCAGCGGTGAGAGGAGGAGGGGAGAGTGCCACTGATGGAGGGGAAGATAGTCCAAGATGAGCAAGAATTCCCCACTAGGAAAAAGGGTCCTTAGCTTATGTTTTAGGGCATATCAGGGGAGGGTGCATCCATGCTGCCCTACTGCTGCTTCTCTCCCCTGATCTGCCCCTGCGCAGAGTAGGCATGCAGTGTTCTGGGACAAGCAGGATGTGAATGTTTATGAACAGGACTTTTGAACTAGATCATCCTGCTGCCTCTCCTCTGTTTTACTGACTGCCTTGTTGTTTCTCCTTCCTCCTCTTCCCCCGCACCCCCTGCCTAACTAATAAATAAAAGAACAAACCTCCTTGATAGCCCAAGATGGGAGTACTTAACCTTTACACTGGCCACTGTACTTAACCTTTACACTGGCCTAAATACATCTCTTGCTTAGCATTCCTACATTCAACTTCTTACTTGTACATTTGCCTTCTTTATTTTCCAAGCAGACAACATGCTAGTTCATCTGGTGGAAAAAATGCCTGTTGCTTAACCTCGCTTGTGCCACCTCCAGGGGCTAGCATTTCCCAAGCAGCCACGAAGAGACATGTATTGTCTTAAATCCTGGCTTGCCTTTTTTTTTTTTAGACCTCAGATCGTGTCCTTTGTGGGGTTGTCAGACTGAGTAATAGGCAGAATTACATTATGGAATGAGATGAGCTGTTTAGGCTCTACAAAAACAAAATGCAATGGCAAAAGAGGGATCCTTACTGGCAGAGGGAGTAACCATGATGCATATGCTTCATCTCCCTAATGTGTACGATGTCACCACCCCCCCCCTCACTCCTACATGCACATGCTAAAAATGAATGCTATATTGAGTGTATGTTAATCTGAATGCAGGATGACAGGTGCAAAGAGCTTGTGCACGTGCCAAGAGATTCAGGTTTTTTTGTTTTGTTTTACAGTAAACCTACTCCTGAGGCTGCATCTGTGTGTGCGCTGCGCTGTAATAACACACATGCAAGATCTTTAGGAAGCTTAAAACAATTGCATTGCTATTAATAAAGTAAATGAAATGTGCAAAATAGTGCACTGATGAATCTCAAATCCCAACTGCCAGCTTCATATAATGTGGACAGCATAATGGAGAACTATGCAACATGCTCTTGTAGTCCTGAATCATCCAAATGCAAGTGCTAATGGCAGGTTTCTGTGAGGTACCTGTTTCTAATGGATAGAAGAAGAAGTTGGGACCTGTGTTTCAAGATGTCCCCTACTTCTTTCCAATGCACTGGAAAAGTAATTACTTGTAGCATAATGGGTAATGGATCAGATACAAGTGGCTAATCCAAGAATAGCCAATAGCCCATCAAAATTATGTGTATATAATGAAGCTTCTTTATAATATCCTGTAATAGTATATGTATAAACACATTTTATAGTTTGAGTGCATTAAACCTCTTATATGTGGGGAGAGGGTAAGTGACTTGCTTAAGGAAGTCTGTGAAAGACTAAAGCTTGGGCTTGGGTTTCCCAACTGTTTTTGTTAATGCTTGAACCATTGGCTATTACTTCCCTTTGAGATCCCAAGCCCTGCTGGGACAAGACTTTTGTGGTCACAAATCCCTCAAGCAATGAAACTGAGCATGCCAGGCCTAATTAAAAGTAGTGTCCAGGACACTGAATGAAAAACTGAGTCTCACTGCGTTTTAAGTGGGGAGGCAGGGGAGGGAGAGTGGGGAAAGGTTGCGTGGTGTTTCCAAGCTGACAGCACTCATCTTTTTTTAAATGTGCTCCATTTTTGTATTGCATATTTAGCTGCTAGCTTTCTCAAACTGTCACCAGAAATAAGGTGCAGTCCCCTGGTAAACATGTATCCAAAAGATGGAGCTCAAGTTGTGGGGAACCCTTTTTTTTGGGACTACACGCTTTATTCTTTAATGATCCCCATCTTTCTTTCTTTTTTTTTTTTTTTTTTTTTTTTTTTTTAAGTACTTATATTAAACCATCTTGAATCCCTTCACTTGCAACAGGTGCAGAATATGGAGTTATGAGCTGTGCATCCCAATACAAAAGATAATAATATTCTTCTGTAACTTGAAGTGTAGTTTTTCCTGTGGACATTAAAAGCTGAAATGGTAAATGAGCAGCTAATGATCAGTGTTCTGCAAAATGCTTGCCAGTTCTGGATTACCAGCATCTCCAGAGTAAATGTAACTAATGGGGTGTTGCCTGTGTTTGTTTTTCATGGACACTATTTGATTGAGGTTCTTTTCTTTCTTTTTTCCATTTATCCTTTCTCATAAAAAGTGCTGGCCTCCAGCTTGCACATCTCATACAGCGCTTCCCTTGGTCGAGATGATAACAGCTTTATATCTAAAATATGTATCTAAATGGAAGTAGTATTTCCCATGCACCAATAAAGCACCTTACCTCTGAAACATCAGTTTCTCCTTCTTATCTGGTCATACTTGACTTGCTGGACTTGCATTATTTTGTGTAAGATAAAATTTTAACTTGTCTGTCTTCTCAAGCAAACTATACAAGTCCCAACTGAGTTTTGTTGCCAAATACATATTGTAGCTCTACCTATAGAGAAGTCATTGGCCTTTGCTGACCTACTGGTCTGCAGCAGAAGAATGCAAAACACCTTTCCTTTTTCCCATTAAATTTTCTTGCATCTTATGGAGAAGCAGAAATGCTAATCTTTTCCTAGCATTCTTTTTTTCTTTTACTGTTCATACATTGTGCAACTAAAATACCGCATAATCAGAAATGTGGCAAGAGAGGCCAATCCCTGCACCCTCATGAGAGGACAGATTGAAACCACTGCTGTTGAGAGGAAGTGACATGTGGTAGTGGTAGTTGGCTAATACCTCCTGCAGGGCACAGAGGCACCCATCTGTCACTCTGACCTGTTTTCTGCCTGCCAGGAGCCTGAATTGGGAACGTTGCAGGAAGGTTACCGGGACTCCATTCAGCCTTCTGACTGCTATCCCATGCTGCTATTCCATGTGGGCACTAATGATACTGCTAGGTGTGACGTTAAACAGGTCAAAAATGACTAAGTGCCTCTGGGTACAAGAGTGTAGGGAAAGGGGGCTGAAGTGGTTTTCTCATGAATCTCTCCAGTCAAGGGTAGAAGTCTGGCCTGGATCAGAAACAGCCTGGAAATCAACACGTGGCTGCATAGATGATATTGTCAGTAGAGCTTTGTTCTTCCATAGGAAGAAATGGGGTCTACCTAACAGAGGGGGAGGGTCTTGGTGTACACGTACAGGCTTGCTAGAATAGTGCGTACCAAAGGAATTTACTGAAGTAATTTCAGAACTGCTGGCTATCCTTCTTGAGAATTCATAGAGGCTGGATGAAGTCCTGAATGATGAGAAGAGAGCAAGTATAGTGCCTATCTTTATGAAGGGGGATCTGGAGCATGATAACACCTGGAAAAACCATGGGGAAGGTCCTCAAGACATTTTCTAGGTGCTCCTCAGTAATACAACACATAATCAGGAAGAACCAACGTGGATTCACCAAAAGCAAAACATCCCTGGACCAACCTAATTTCCTTCTACCTGAAGGTGACAGGCTCTGTGGATGTGGGGAGGACAATAGATATGATATACCTTTTATTTTATTTTTTGTCATAGGTGATTGCCAATGATTTTTGACACCTTCTCATTAACAAGCTCGGGAAATGCAGTACAGTATTTCCATCTACTCTAAGGTGGATGCATAACTGGTTGTATCATTTTACTCAAGTAGTCATCAATGTCTAGTTCAGAGGAGATACCAAGTGGGGTTCTCCAGTGTGCTGTCTTGTGTCTGTTATTTTCCAAAGCATCAGTGAAGATATTAAACAATGAGGTGATGTTCATGCTTAAAAAATTTGTGGATGACAAAGTTGAGTGAAGTTGCAGGCAGACTGAACAGTGTGTATGACCTGGGGCAACTGAAAAAGGTCTGTAGCCAACCAGATGAAACTCAGTGAAAACAAATGTAAAGTTCTTTACTTGAGATGAAATAACTGCATGCACAGATACAGACTAGAGACTGACTGTGCTGCAGGGAAGGAGTTGGGGATTACAGTAAACCACAAGCTGAATATAAGACCATAAATAGCCTGCATTTTTTTGGAAGTGGGTGGAAGCAAACAGAATACTGGTTTGAATTGGTTTGAGTGACTCTTGAAAATCAAAGGAAGTGATTCTTCCACTCAAGTGGAGACAGGGCTTATGAGGAAAGGCTGAAAGAGCTAGGATTAGTTACTCTGGAGAAAAAGAAGGCTTATAACAAGCTTAAAATAACTGAAAGGTGATGGGTTTTTCCTTGTGGCTGTGGGGGAGAGGACTAGGAACAATGGCCACAAGCTTCAGCAGAGGGAATGTAGGTTGTAGATTAGGAGAAACTTTCTGACTTTTTTTGAGGCTGGTCAAGAAGTGGAACAGTCTGCTTGGAGAAGTTGTGGAATCTTCACCCTTGGACACTTTCAAGAGCAGGTTAGACGGACACTTGACTGGGATGGTTTAATCAGAAATGATCCCACCATGAGCAGATGGCTGGACTAGATGACCCAGATCTCCTTTCTTGTGATCCTAGATATAACGTGATCATCACATTGAAATGCGATTTTACTAATTTCTGGAACGAAAATGTAGATTACACAATAGGGCTGTGCTTTCACAATAGCATACCCTGGAACTAGTAATAACTTTGTCAAATAACCCACACTTTACTCAGACCAGAAAACAAACAGCCTTCCCTTCCTGAAAGTTGAATGAACTTCTGCGAACATATGTTACTTTAGTTTAATACTTGCATCTTACTTTTTAATAAAAACATTGGCATGTTAGAGGAAGAAAAATAGCTTTTGTCCATGTGGCACTTTCTTAGCAGCAGATCTCAAGTTCCATTACAGAGGAGGTCATTTTTCTCCCTCACTTTACAGGTAAGGAAATGGATGCACCAAAAAGAATGACTTCAACTTGACTTGCAGCTGCTCTAAGTGACCCAGTCTCAAAAAAAGTACTGAGCCTTCATTCTCTGAAGGCTGAATATGGTCCTTTTCAGGTTTCTCAACTTGGTCACCCTGAAATTGATTCATAATTATTTTTTAAGGCCAGTCCCTTCTGATAATTGTGGCCCTGTGCTTCATTAGAGGGACTCTTAGGCTATAATTTAACGGGCATACCCTTGTGGTATGATGCCAGCATAAGCTGTTACAATATAACTTATCCACATGTTCTATAGCTATCTATGTCCTTGGAACAAATACCTTAACTTTTACCCTGTTTAATTCAGGGCTACAGTTAAGGTAATTTAGGTTTCTTAAACCACTAATAGTTGCATTGTAAAAGCTAATATTCACTCTGTAGTAGCAACTCCTCTCCTGTTGATGTGGCTGAAAGTTGTAACTGTCCACGGCCTTAATTTTTCAACGTTAAACTGTTGCAGCACCGTGTTCTTGAACGCAAAGGAAGAGTTATGCCTCTTATCTGTTTGTCTTGTTTTAGGTTCTCTTAATCAAACTCCTGTAAACCTGCATCCAGATTCATGTGTTCACACAAGTATATGATTAACTTTTAACACACATGTGAACTTTGGATGTCTTCAGTTCCTGTTGTTTCGCCTATGATGTTTTAGGCTATTAATAAGATGAAGAATAAAATTTCTAAGTTTCTTGGTGGTTTTTAGCAACCTTTTCTCTTAGGCTTATCTTCAAAGTCAGCCCCTTTTTACTCCTACTACTGTTTTCTTTACAGTTTAAATATATCTTCTCTCCCCTTAAGAATCGCCATGTTGTGCTCTGGCTTTTTTTTTTATAGTTATATTTATCAGTCAGCTTAGATGAATATTTGTAAGAGTTATGGTAAAAACAATATAAGACTTTGTTTTTATGTTATTATATGACTGAATTATTTACTGAACAGCTGGTGGGCAATAATGAAATTGGAGGCGGTGGCTGTGTGCATGCACGCACACGCGTCCATACTCCCTTCCCCCAGTGAAGTTTTATTAAATGATGAATTCAGGGTATAGCAAGGCCTGTTCAGGAACCAACAGGAAGGTCCATGAAAGCATTTGAACCAAAGTAGTGAATGCAACAGTGCTACAGACAGATGGTGATTTAACAGATGCCCAGTTAAATAACAGAAGGTTGCTAACACTCATGCGCGAGGGAGAATTCCCTTTCATTGTAGCCATGATGACTCTCTAAGTTAGTCCATATTTCTAAATTTGGGGTGAAGTGGAAGATTCATGGTGCCTGAGTGTGGTCTTGGGCCTAGTTAATGTGTGGTGGTAGGACTGTAGTTACTTTGAACAGGTCTAATGATCACTGAGAGTCCAACGTTTTGGGTATTTAGACACCTGCTCTGGGAGTGGAGGGGAGCATTTTAATTAGAGTAATTCTGAGAGCCATTCTAATTAAGGCACCTGAAGTGTTTTGTATGGGTGTCTTCAAGCTGGAAAATGGCAGGAGGGGCACGTTAACTAAAGCTTGTCAAACTAGTTTTAGTTAAAGCACCCGTGCCACTATTTTTCAGTGCAGGGAAGCTAATACATGAGATGCTGGAGCATGTTTACCACACTCCAGTAGACTTGCTTGAGTCTGCTCCAATGCATTGTAATTGCAGTGCATCGAAGCAGCCCCACTGTACACGTATAGGTACCCTTATACTTAGGTTTGGCACTACTTTCTGTTTAATTTGTGTCTGTTAACCAGGCTTGTGCTCAGTAGACTGACTATTGCCTATACTCTAGCCTTCTTTGCCAACTATTCTTTTATGTCTGCCCTGTCTGGACCACATGACGCTTTACTGTCTGGCCCAGTTCACTGTTTCCCCTGTTACAGGAATAAGTCTGTGTATTTTGTAGTGCCTCGGACACTTGCTCTGTGGTAAGCAAGCATGTACATGCTTTTCATTTTTTTGACTGTAGTCCCAAATGAACTGTCTGTGCTCCAGAACCAATGGTTTGGATTCCTTCCCAAGTGGAGTATCTCATCACCAGGATTTTATGTACTGCTTCTGCACAAGAAAAATCATGGTTCTTGTATCTCTTAATCTGTTATTCTGCCGGTTAGGAGGTTGAGCTCTTAAGTTGCTCAAATTCCTGTCAAAAGGCAGATTAATAAGGATGAACGGCTACATCTAATTCCTAAAGGTCGTTATTTCCACTGCCATAGAGTCTAGAGGCTGCAACCAGGATTCAAGGCCCTGCTGAGCAAGGGGCTGAACAAATCCATAACAGAGAAGGCAACTGTAGACCCTGAGAGCTTATCGTCAAATTTTGTCAAAAGTCACACAAAACAATTAAATACTTTACAGTATTTACGAAGAATTTATTGGTGATAAGCGGTAACAAGTTAGCATTGGCAGGGGACAAACTGTAACGGCTGCTTATTTTAACAGACAAAAAAGTTAAAAGTAAAGGAAGCCAAGATGAAGCTGTTGGTTACCAACCCAGCTTCACTGCAAGGAACTTCTGACAAGCTTGAATGAATCCATTTGAGATTTATCACACTGTGATTTCCTTCAGTTTGTATTTTAAGTTAAAATATAACAAAACCAGTTTCCATCACTTGAGACTTAAGCAATGCATTTGCTGTCATGGAAATGGGTAAGTGTTTCCTTTCTTCCAGGTTGGCTGATCTCGTGAGGCGGGCTTTAAACTAGCTTCACCGGGGGACGGGCCAGCTGAAAGAGGAGAGGATGCTCGGCTGCTAAGTCAGGTAAGTCGGGCGGGCAAAGGTGGTGGTAGCTTGGGGGATACGCAAGAG
>JAGPOW010003648.1:100611591-100732904 GCA_030014935.1 Caiman crocodilus
GATGGGCATAATTTACAAAACAACCTTCCAGTCTTGCTGTGTATTCTGTCTCGGGAGGATGGCTCGAGGCCATTTATTAGGCCTTCAAAGAAATGGCTCAGGGTTATTCACAACAGGAGGAGAGGGGCCAGCCTTGCTGTGGAGCAGAGAGCATGGCCAGATGCTGGGGGGAGTCTGATTTTAGCTTAAACCATCAATGGGTCTGGGACAGACACTGCATATTAGTTTGACCAAAATTGGTTAAGTCTGATACTACGTTTAACCAGGTTTATCTTAAACTAGTTTCAGCCATATTCAAACTGGTTTATGTGCACTGAACATCTGTTCTGTTACAGGTTTAAACCAGTTTCTGATCACTTAAATCAGTTGTGTAATGGCTGTCCTTAGCCTGGGGGGCGTCTGCCTTTTCATCCTTCTCTTCCCTCTCCCCACTTCCAGTCTGCCGTGTGTAGTCTTATCCTGCTCCCAGCTGGGTGTGCTGCATAGGCAGCTCCTGCTGTGCAGGCATCCCCATTCCTTCCCTCACTGTGTGACCTATGTGAGTAACTCTGCCCCTTTCTTCACTGCACATTCAGCACAGGCACGCTAGCTTCTCTGCTGCATGCACCATGCAGGCAGTTCCTCCCTCTGCCACTGTGTGTAAACATGGGTAGCCCAGCTCCTTCCCTGATATGCACCCAGTTTGAGTATCCCAGCCCCTCCCATACCCCATGCAAACCATAAGCACTCTGGCTTCTTCCTGCTATACGCTCTGGCCCCCAGGCAGGAAGCAGAAGCCAGAGCCAGGGAGGTAGGGGGAACTTGGAGACCCCAGGTGCTACTGTATCCAAAATAATGGAGGGAGCAGTGTCTGGGGTGGAGCTAGCAGGCCACATGTAGCTCAATTTGGCAGGTGACCAGTTGGATTAGCTCTGGCATAGATAAAGCTACTATAAAGTGAATGCATAATTGGTTGGCTATTCATGCCTGAAGAGTAATAATCAATAGTTTAATGTCCAATTGGAAGAAAGTATCAATGGATTTACTGAGAAGTCTGATACTGTTCAATAGCTTCATTAATCCTGGCAAAGGAACTAATTAAATTTGGGGAAGATGGTAAGTGGGATGAGGTAGCAGACACTTTAGAGCAGAGGTCTCAAACATATGGCCCACGGGCAGATCCAGTCCGGGTCATCCAGCCTGTAGAGCGTCTCGCTATGTCAGCATAGCCAGAAACTAATGGGTTAACAGAGCTGCCAGCAAAGATTGGTACCCTTTCACCCCAGTTTTCCTTTTTTTACCTTTTTCCATTTATGCTAGAGATGAAAACCAGCAGCAATCAGTGACATAGGGGAGCCCATGGAGGCTGCCAGGGAATATGGCTTATTGACTATTTTGAGATCAGCACAACTGCTTTAGATGGCAAGATTTGGATTCAAAATGATCTAGATTAAATTTAGAAAGCAATCTGAATGAAATAGGATGAAAAGTGTAAAGTGCACTAGAAAGATCTGCACATAGGAAGGAGCAATCAGGTGCACAAATTAAAATGGATTTGTGGAGAGAAAGATCTGGGAGTGTCTGGTACATAAGTAGATATGAGCCTACAGTCTATTATTGTTGCCAAAAACCCCCAAAACAAAAGCAGCAGCTAGTAGCATAATGGGATGTATTAGCAAGAGTGTTTTATGCAAGTTGCTGGAAGTGATTATTTCCCTCAACTTCATTACCAGCAGAAAGGTCTAGAAAACATGATGCACAAAGGCTGTAAGAATTAGGATTATTTAAATCTTGAAAAGAGAAGACTGAGGGAAGACAAGTCTTGAAATACAAAGAAGTTTTTTTTATGTAAAAGGATGATGTCCAATTGTTCACTGTAGGCAGAACAAGAAGTATTAAGTTTAAAATGCAGCAAGGGAGATTTAGAGTACATATTAAGAAGAAATGTCCATCTATGGCAGTAGTTAAACACTGGAGCAGATTACTTAGGGAAGCTGTGGAATCTCCATCAGTGGAGGCTTTTAAGTGCAAGCTAGATGAACATTGGTCTGTTTTGGTTTGGACACAAATGATCCTACCTTGAGCAGGGGAAGGGGTGGATGAGATGACCACTTGAGTCCCTTCCCATTTCTCTGATTTTTTGTAAGAAATCAAAACTGCCACTCTTTTACGGGGTGTGGAGGGAGGCGGGGGGAGAGTTTCAGGGCATTTGATGTTTTTATGAAATCCTCAGCTCCTGTATCTTGTTATGTGCGAATCTCAGCTTTCATTTAAGCAAAGTGAAGAAAGTAAGTTTCTAGCCATTCTCTGGGTGGCAGAAGAAAGCTCACAAGTGTAAGTCTGAAAGCCTCCAAGCAGAAGGAAAATGTTACTTAAACTATATAATGATTTTCAGCCGGGTCTCAATCTGAAGCCAGGTTTATATCATGGTCCTTACACCAGAGTGCTCCTCGGGGGGCACTGTGGAACCACACCTCCCCACCAGAACTCTAGAACAGTGTTTCTGAACCTGTGGGTCACAACCCAAAAGTGAGTTGCAAGAATATTTCAAAGGGGCTGCGAGCAGGTGCCAGAAAAACGCATGAAAGCATGGGTTTCCCCTTGCAGGCTGGCAGTGATCCAGTCTGCAAGGGTCTGCTTGGGGCATGGCCAGCACACAGCCAGGCAGGGTATTGGGAGCAGCCCTAGCATCTGGATGAAAGTAAGTGTATGGGGAGCAGGGGTTGGAGGGCTTGGGGACTGTTAGGGTGGGACGGGCACCGGCAGGACCAGGGGGGTGTGGGTTGGGACAAGCCATTGATCTTTGCAGATGGGTCTGGGTACGGAAAAGATTGAGAACCTGCCACAGAGGAGGAGAATGCCTCTTAGAACTTCCTGATGTACAGACAGAGCATGCACAAGGCTATATTTCTTAAAGTAGTGACCCAAACTTCTCCTGAGCATGGCTGGCCATTTCTATTCCTTGAGTCATGTTTGTCTTGCTTCTCTACCCTTCCAGCCTTTCTTAGGGGGGAGAAATCCATAACTGAGAAATAGCCCTTTGCTTTCTGCTTGCAGGACTGCATTTCTGCTAGGACATGACAAACTGGTTTAAGGAAGGTGCTTCTTTCCACTTACAAGGGCAGGGCTGAATCTAGCCCTGCAGTAATACAGCATCAGAGAGATTCAGCTAGCTCTTGGGTGGACAAGCACACTGCAGCTACACATTTGGGAGGAAGCAGGATTAGAGGAGAACTTTGCTTTGACAAAAAGTGCCTCTGGATGTGCAGTGTCATAGCTGAGAGAACAGGACGTCTTTTCATGTTATGGTGTCATCAGATTATTTTTTCTGCCCTTAGTAAATAACTTGGAAGTCAAAACATCCCCATCAGTTTTATAGGTCAGCTACTGTTTTCCTGGATTTGAGGAAATGAAAGCTAGAACAGAAGGGAAGAAAACAACCAAACTTCCATCCTTTTATCTTTGTCAAACTTTTCCCCTTCTTCATGTCGTCTGTATGGCAGACTTCTTGGAGCAAAGTGCAGGACAGGTACTGAAATCTGCATTTATTTTAAGAGAGAAGCTATTAGCAGTAAGGCAGAAATGGGTCATGTAGTTTCTTAACAAATAGAGTACTTGGCAGGTTTCCTTGCCTGCAATGTAGTGTGCTAAATTTCAATGAAAATTACCCAAATTTACAGAGCTCCTGGCTGACTCGAATGTTGCAGTGTACACTGCTGCAGTGCAAATTTCTGGGCCACTCTCAGATCATTTTTATTTGTTTTTAAATAATAACAAACCTTCTTTCAGTACATTTTGTTTTTAAAATATATTTCAGACATGTATTCAGGTTCTTGAGCAAGCAGCTACAGCTGCCACCCTAGCCCAGATCTGCATCTTCATGGGAGCCCATATCTGGGATGTGGCAAAGAGGATCCCAAAACTCATCCAGCCCACCAACCACTACCCTATGTTCCTTATCCATGTGGGCACAAATAACAAGGTTCAGAGCAATCCCAGCTGGGTCATTAGGCACTACAGGGTTTTGGGAGCAGAACTTAAGGGGTTGGGGGCACAGGTGGTGTTTTCCTTGATCCTTCCAGTTTTGGGTTATGGGCTGAGGAGCGAGATGAGGATCAAGGTAGTCAACCATTGACTGTGGCGCTGGTGTCATCATGAAGGCTTCGGCTTCCACAATCACAGTCCACTCTTTGAGGGAGGCAGTAACCTGCAGGGAAGAGACGGCCTCCTCCTCGCTCCACTGGGAAGAGGCTCTTGTCAGCCAGACTGGCTGACCTGCTTGACTGGGCTTTAAACTAAGCCCACCAGGGGATGGGTGGGTAACTGCCAATGGAAGCCCACTGCTGCATAACCAGCAGGTTAGGGTACCCAAGTGAATCCACACCTACCCCAGCCCTGGAACAGTGTCCTCATGGGAGTGCAAGGAAGCCTACAGCTTCTAATGGGACACACTTATGTCTGTATACCAATGCCAGGAGCTTGGGGAACAAACCGAAGGACTGGTTCTCTTGCTAAGCAGGAAAGACTACAATCTCATAAGGGTATTGGAGACCTGGGTGGGACTCTACCTATGACAGGGCCACAGGTATAGATGGTTATCCCCTGTGCAGGAGAGATTGTGCAGATAAAAGGGGTGGAGGTGTAGCTCTTTATGTCAAGGAAAGCTACATGTCCCTACAAATTGACATGGGCACCCAAGGAGGATGACTAGAGTCCCTCTGAGTTAAAATATGTAGGGAACAGGCTTAGGGGACACCATGGTAGGCATTTAATACAGACCTCCTAACCAGAAACGAGCGGGACCAGCAATATGTCAGGAAACTGGCTGAGACTGAACACTCTCAGTGCATGGTTGTCATGGGAGACTTTAACTACCCAGATAGCTTGTGGGAAGAGCACTTGGCCAAATCTGAGTGGTCGCAAAGCTTCCTCAGGTGCATGAACGAGCTCTACCTGACTCAAGAAGTCTATGGGCCAACAAGAGGTAAAGCATTGATCGACCTGGTACTGGCTAAAGGGGAAGATTTAGTTAGTGACCTAAGAATCTATGGGAAGTTGGGTGATAGTGACCATGAGCTGATCATCTTTACTATCCATCACAAAGCTGGCAAGTTAGTCAGCATTACAGAAGTCCTTGACTTTAGGAAAGCTGACATAACAAGTCTCCTGAGCTTATCAGTCGAGGCTCTAAGGGACCATGATTCGGCAGGAAGAGGAGTGGCTCTTCTCAAGGCTGCTCAAGGGGAGTGGCTGCTTCTCAAGGGTGTGATCCTGACAGCACAAGGGTTGGCCATCCCATCTAGGATGAAGGGTAGCAAAAGGGCACAGCAACTTCCTTGGCTTAGCAGGGAACTTGAGGACCTCCTATGCCTAAAAAGACTTATAAAGGGTGGAAGGCTGGAATCACTCCCAAGAAGGAGTACTCGGCGCTGGTCCGTACCTGCAGGGAGAGGATCAGGAAAGCCCAGGCTGCAACTAAACTCCATCTAGCTTCACATATCAAGGATAACAAGTCCTTTTTCAGATATGTAGAGAGTCGGAAAAAAAAGCAAGGATAACATAGCACCCCTGCTGAATGAAATGGGACAACTGATAACAGACCTCCAGGAAAAAGCCAACCTGCTTAATGGGTACTTCACACTGGTCTTTCATCAGCCCAAAGGAACCACCCTGCCTAGTATGAATGGGGCGGTCAGGGTGAGGGCATATTTATACTCAGCATCAGCACAGACCTTGTAAAGGAACACCTTGAGAGGCTAGACATCTTCAAGTTGGCTGGTGCTGACAGATTTATACCCTAGAGTTCTCAAGGAGCTGGCAGGTGTCATAGCCCAAACATTGTCAAAAATATTTGGAAACTTGTGGTGCTCAGGTGAAGTACCTGAAGACTGGAAGAAGGCCAATGTTGTACACATCTTTAAGAAAAGGCAGAAAGTAGATCCTGGGAATTACAGGCCAATAAGCTTGACCTCAATCCCCAGTAAGATTCTGGAGAAAATTATCAAAGAGACCCTTCTTCATAAGCTGGCTGAGGGCAACATCCTGAGGGACAGCCAGCATGGGTTTGTCACAGGTAGGCCTTGCCTGACCAATCGCATCTCATTCTATGACCTGGTGACATATCACCTGGAAAAGGGAGAAGAGATTGACATCTTATATATGGACTTTAAAAAAGCCTTTGATTTGGTGTCCCATGAACTCCTTATGGAAAAATTGGCCAACTGCGGCCTCGGCTACACCACAGTCTGATGGCTGGGGAATTGGCTTTGAGGTCGGACACAGAGTAGTAGTCAATGGTAGCAAATCATTATGGTGTTCCATGACCAGTGGTGTCCCCCAAGGCTCTGTCTTTGGACCGGTTCTTTTTGACATCTTTATCAACAATGTGGACATTGATGTCAGAAGCACACTGGCTGAGTTTGCTGATTAACGCTGACACTAAACTTTGGGGCATAGCGTCCACACCTGGGGATGAGCTAGTGATCCAGGCTGACTTGGATAAACTTGTAAGGTTTGCATCCACCCACTTACTATCAGGGAAGGAGCTGGGCTACTCGTGCTACACACAGTGGCACAGGGGGAAACTGCCTGCATGGTACATGCAGCAGAGAAGCTAGTGTGCCTGTGCTGAATGTGCAGTGAGGAAAGGGCTGAGCTATTTGCATAGGGCAGACTCTGGCTTGCATCTACAGATGCTTCTCAAGTAAATCTTAGTATATCATCCTCCTGCTGAACTCGGCCTTGGTGAAGCTGCATCTGGAGTACTGCATCCAGTTATGGGCTCCACAATTCAAGAAGGATGCGAGAAGCTTGAGAGAGTCCAGAGGAGAGCCATGTGCATGATCAGAGAGCAGGAGATTAGGCCTTATGAGGAGAATCTGGGAGCCAAGGGGATCTTCAGCCTGGAAAAGCGCAGGGTCAGTGGGGACCTGGTGACTGCTTATAAGTACATAGGGAATGTACATCAGGATCTGGGGGGACAATTGTTCACCAGAGTGCCCCAAGGGCAAGGACCAACAGTTGTAAACTCCTCCGAGACTGTTTTAGGCTGGACATAAGGAAAAATTTATTTACTATCCGAGCCCCCAAAGGTCTGGAATAGACTCCCTCCAGAAAGGGTGCAGGCACCTACTCTGGACTCATTCAAGAAATGTTTTGATGTTTATCTCTGTGGGGTCCTTTGACCCTAGCTGACTTCCTGCCCCTGGAGCAGGGGGCTGGACTTGATGATCTTCAAGGTCCCTTCTAGTAGGGCTGTGCAAGGCTTTGGACCGTGCTTCAGATCCAGAAAAGCTTTGAATGCATCAGCATCCAAAGCAGCGTGTCCAGATCAAAGTGCTGGCTTTAGGCTTTCTGAAGCGCTTTGGAGCAACTTTGGAGATCCGGCCATAGGGTAAATGGGGAATCGATGAAATACCTATAACTGTTTTTTGTCTGATTTGGATGAAACTTGCAGGGGTAGTAGCCTCTGAGAGCATGAAGCCTGCCAAGCTTCAGGAAGATAGGTGCAGGGGTTTGGGGGCAACTGCACCTCAAGCTGCAGACAAGCAAAACTCGTGACATGGGGGACACTGTGTGTATTAAGGCGCTGTGGGATGAAAGCTTCAGGGATGGTAGCCCCTGCTGCTGCAGCCATGAAGCCTGCCAGCTGTCAAGGAGATGGGTGCAGTGGGGTTCTGGGGCCCTGCACCTGCAGCTGCTGACGGGCAAAACTCATGACATGGGTGTTTGTGCAACTGACTGTCTCTGTCTTGGGGCAGTTGATTGTTTGTATTGATTATTTCCTCTCAATCTGTGGTTTTATAGGTGTTAACACCTACAAAACCACAAACAAAGGTGAGGAAATAATCCAGACAATCAAGTGCCCCAAGACGGACACAGCTGCACAAGTACCCATGTCACGAGTTTTGCCTGTCAGCAGCTAGAGGTGTAGGGCCCCAGAACTCAGAAGCACTGAACCCATCTCCTCAACAGCTGGCAGGCTCTGACCACAGCGGGGGCTATCATCCCTGCAGCTTTCACCCTGCTGCACCTTAACACACACAGTGTCACCCGTGTCATGAGTTTTGCTTGTCCGCAGCTTGAGGCGCAGTTCCCCCCAAACCCCTGAACTTATCTCCTTGAAACTTGGCAGGCTTTGTGGCCTCATCAGGGGCCACCGCCTTTGCCGTTTTCACCCCACTGTGGCTTAACACACACACACACATGACATGAGTTTTCCTTTCAAGAATGTGGGGTGCAGTTCGCTCTGATTCCTTGCACTGATCTTCTTGGCTACCACTCCTGCAAGTTTAAACCAAATTGGACAAAAAAACACAATGAAGTTATAGATATTTCATTGATTTCCCCATTATACCCGATGGCCGGATCTCTGAGGCAGCTCCAAAGCCGCTTTGGCCAGATCAAAGCGGGAACCCGGCTCGGAGCTCCAGATTAGATTCCTGGCATCCGAAGTGGCCAGATTGAATAGCTGCCTACTCACACAGGCCTACCTTCCAGCCGTAATGTCTATGAATAAGATGCGATTTCCTTTCTTATATGTTACCATGGAAATTAAAATACCATTTTTCCTGAAAATTTACAGTTTGGAGAAGCAAAAATTCAGGTTTGTGTATCTGTTTTATTTATATATTTTCATTTTGGAGCCAGTGAACTTTGCTGAAAGAAACTAAGTAGGAATAGGAGCTGTGACCTGCATACTGAGTATTGCCATTTCCTTTTGAGTCCAGTGAGTCTTGCTTTAGGAGCAGCGTAGACCAGTGTAGACCAGTAGCTTGAATGAGGATAGTGGTTCAGATGAGCTGTGTTCTATTACCAGCTTTTCCTATACTTTGCTGCATAAACTTTGTCCAGCCAACTTATTTCTTATGCCTGTTCTTCTGTCTTGTCTATTTAGAGTGTTTGTTCTTTGAAGACTGACTTTCTTTTGCCCTGTGCTTAGGACAGTGGAGCTCAAGGTATTAACTGTAACATAAATAATCAACAGAGCACCAGATCAGGCCTTAAACCTTTGATAAGACTGACACGGATAGTAACATAGACCTGAAATTTGGCAAGACCACAGGGACGTTGTATCAAAATATATATTTACCTCTATAAACACTGTTAATTTCCACATATTAACCATATCTAGTAACTCCCTGGAATCTTACCAGACTTGCACAAAAACATTGGGCACAGGCAAGTTACATTTGTTGTGTGATTGATTGATTGGCTTCTTGAAAGCATTCTCCAGTTGTGCCCTAACAAGTGCACAGCTACAGAGTGCTTTAGAAGTCTTCGATAATTATGTGAGAGTTCACATGAAGGCATTTCAAAGTGGAGCACCATCATTAACTTCTGTCTGCTTGGGCAGCTGGTCTGATGCAGACCATCCCTGCCCCCATTGCTTTCTTTACATTTGTGGACAAAAGGGAAGGAGCTTGGGATGGGACTTGCCCAGCCTGCACTTGAGTGGGGGCAGTTGGATTGGCGCCCCTGCCAGAGCTGGAAGGAGGGGTCTGGGGTTAAGGGAGAGAAGCTGCAGACACACAGCTCCTTGGCTGGATTGATGCCAAAGTGGAGCTCAATTTCCCACTCATCTCCCCCCCCTCCCGCTCCCCAAATCCAACAGCAAATGTCTCTTATGTTGGAAATATTGATCTAACTCATGGTGCTTTCTGTGAAGCCAGGTAGCTGCATGTCTGTCAGTGCCCACAATAAGAGACCACCCTTGCTCCAAAGACCAAATACTCTAAATAGAATAGCTGGATTCTCATAAGCTATGTAGTTCCATTGCTAGCTCTTACACAACACTCTTTACTCATAAATGAAATATTGTTATGTTTATATTTAATTGCAAATCCATTTTTTAAATTACTGAAGGCAACTGCTTCTTAGTACTGGTAGGAGTGCTTTTATTAATTTTAGAACAGTGTCTCCCATTTACGTCCTAATTAAACCATTGGAATTGTGAACATCAAAAGAAAATAAATACTCAGGGTACTTTGAGGGAGGCAGTTGTTTTGAATATGTTTCTTAGGATATTGAAGGCTCACAAGGGAAAAGATGCACACTTGCATTCTGTACTAGTTTGGAGTTTGTAGGAACCTCCCAGAAATATTACCCCTCCTTTGGACTATAGCATTGCAGTGGGGTATGACACTACTGTGACTGTTTTGTAGACATAATCATATGCCCTGTTTTGTAGATATAACCATTACTGTCTTTAGGTAGCTTGATTACCAGTGGAAGCATAAAAATCAAAACAGTCTAAGGGCTTTGTTACACCTTGTGCTGTGAGCTGCACAAATTGATGGATGGTAATGCCAGCTAAGTCTCTGGAGCAGTTGCACCAACTGGCCGGCAGGGCCCTGGAGGGCTGAAATGTAAAAATCCCCTGCCCCCTGGGACTCCCCCAGGTCTGCCCTTGCCTGCTTACTTGTGACTGCCCATGCTGTCTGTCCTGGGGAATCAGGCAGAGAAGAGTTAGCCTGCCTGCCTGGCCCCCACTGCTGGGTTGCCGCTCTTCTCTAGGATGATCTTGCCCAAGACAGTGAGGACAGTTACAAGTCAACTGGGTGTGGGGAGAGGGGACCTGGGATGCTGGGGAGGATGGAGGCCAGTAGGGGAGGAGAGATGAATAGGGTGTTCATGCTAAGGTGTAGCCTAGAATGGCTACCTCTTGGTGTAACACAAGCTGATCTGAGAGAATCCTGCCCAAGAGTGGCATATATTTTGACCTGCCTAATTAATGCTTAAAACTAGTTTCAGGTGTTCATTTGTGGACTGTTCAAGTGTTAAGAGTTCCAAGAGCTGCCCCAAATTACCGTGTAGCAAAGCTGTAACTACCTAAACTTCCCAAGTGGGTTTTGCAGCCTTCAACAATACTCTGCTGCCATGGGCAGACTGTTACCAGTACCCAAGTTAAGCAGTTTAAGGTTATCTTGAGTGTGTCTGCCTCTTGGCAATCTGTTGTAGTGCTTAACAACCCTGAGATAGAGATTGAATAGGAGAAAATTGATCCTAGTGGAAGTCTGTAAGTAAGCCATGTATTTGTGGACATCCAGCTTTCTACCACAGTTCATTGGGTATGCCACTTTAAAAGACCCCAAGACCTTGTTTAGCATGTCATTCTGGACACCTGTCACCTCTTCCAGGCAGTTAAACAATAAAACCCTGTGATCAAGATTAACAGTAATGAATGCTGAAGAGAAACTGAGGATCATAGAGAAGTAGGGCTGGGGTGGACGGGATGTCTGCCTTCTACTCGCTGACAGCAGATCATCCATCAGTGGCATTAAATCTATTCTACTCCCATATCCTGCTCTGAATCCAGATTGTGGCAGGCCTACAGGATATTAGTTTAAATTAGCTGAGTCTGCACCTTTGCCTTTGGCTAGCTTCCCTGTGAGCTGCCTTAGAGAAAGAAAGTTGATACTGGGAAGTAGTTCTCTAGCATTGATGTACCTAGAGTTCCTGCTGCAGGTTGATCTATTGTGTTTAAAGGAGGAAGGAATATTTCCTTCCTGAATAAGGCCATTGGAGCACGTGGCTATACTTTCATCAATATGCAGAAGCTAAGCGTTGTGTCCCCTCGGTCTACAGAGAATGACCAGATAAAATTAGTTTAGATTCTTCTCCATCCTTCCCCTCTGCCTCTTTTTATTAACACCAATTAACACATGCTGATGTGAAGCTTTGCATATAAAAGGAAATACCTGATACACTAGCATACTGAGGGTCACATTCTCAAGGTGTTAGCACTTTCATGTGTGAAAACAAAGGGGACATAAACTGCTTTTCAAGCTAAATCTAGTTACTTCTATTTGCTTCACACATGACAAGGTCCAGTGTAGCCAACCCTGCCTTTCCTTCTACCCACTCATTAATCTCTTGCATTTATTTCTCTTCCTGACTGTTGCTAGGGCTGTCTTATTGGCAGCTGAGCTCATTTTAAGTTAAGAAATTCAGTTTTTGGAAGGCGGGTATCTACAGGTAGTTGGAGCAAATTGGTTACTGAGAAAAGAAGGAAGAGGTGTACGATGAGGTGTTTAAGAGACAGTGTGTGGCGAGATCCCCATGTCTCTCCTTCAGGAACACCCATGGCAGATGCATCCCCCGTCTCGGAATCTCAGGGCTTTGTTGCACAGTAATTTTAGGTAGCTCTTTGAGCTCTTAATACCTAGATTGGCCACACACACATATCTTTATGTGGCTCAAAGTAGTGCCACTCTAGGGCAGCATTATCTCTGATGCGCATAACCTTGCTCCTGTTCCATTAAGGTATGACACTCCCTACAGCTGTGCCACTCAAGCTGAAGTCCTCCAGTATGCCAGGATGCAGTGGCCCATCCCCCATATGGTATTTCTGCATGCCGCTGAAGATGGTGACAGTATGAGAAGGGTCAGGGAGGTTGTGGGGAGGTGAAGCATGGAAAACTGGAGCCAGGGTGCTGCTGTGGGGTGGTCAGGGCATAACCCAATAGAAGAGAAAGTGGAAATCCATGTGAGATGGTGTTGCAAACACGGAGGGCACTGCATGGGGCGGGGACTCTGTCACGACCTGGCCCAGCGAGGCACTGATGGCTCCATTACTGCATGGGCTAGAAGCATTGCAACATGCCACCCCACTGGTTTTCTGCCACAGCACAATGCCATGGCTGGTGAGAGCATTTAGCAGCACAGTAATGGGCAGGGGCAGGGGGAGGAGGAAGAAGAGGGAAAGTAGTGTTGTGGCAAGGACATTTGGCACCTAGGGCAAAGCCTGCTCTCATTCTGTGCACAGATCCAGGGGACGCATGCCCCCCCCCATGCTTGCCCAGGAGTGCATGCAGCAGCAGGAGCTGCCTTCCCCATGCTCCCTCCCAAATGAGCTGCTCATGACTCCATCCCCTGCTCCACTCTGGCTGGGCAGCACCTGTTGGTGCCCCTTCACTTTTTGGTGCCCAGGGCAGTTGCCCCATTCTCCCTCCCCACCCCTTGCTGTAGTACTGAGGGGAAGACACTGTCTTGCCTTGGCAAACAACCAGCATGCTGCCTGCACCAAGCTTTTAGGAAGGTCCCTAAGGAGTAGCAGTTAAATGTTCCTGTCCCCCCTGCAAACTTCTATCTCAACCCTGCCTATAGGGCAGCGGTAGAGGCCTGTCTTGGCTCACAAGCCCTGCTTGCCAGGCCTGTAGTGGCAAGGCACAGCTATGCAAGGGGATAGTCGGAGTTTTCAGCCTTAAGGTGTGACTGCTCCAAACTCCAAGCTAGCACTCAGTAGATCAACATTTGTGCAGCTTACAACATAAGGTGTGACAAGGCCCTAATATTCTTTGAGCTGTGTCTCTTGGGCTAAGTGACGGTTGAGGGGAGGGTAAATGAAAATGGCTGACTGTAAATGGAGCATGTGAGTATTACTCTGGTTGGAGGTGGTTCGGCCCCAGCTTGAGTACGGTGAGTAGTTTTGGGCTTTGCATTTTAAGAATGATGTAGAGAAACTAGAAAGAATCCAAAGGACAAACAACATGGGTGATAAGGGAGTGGGAATGCAGTCTGTATGAGGAAAGGTTAAAAGGAACAGTTAAGCTAAGATTGGAGGAAAGGAGATTAAGGGGGGACCTGATAACTGGAAAACGTTATTTGAAAGTCTGTCATAAGGGAGAGGAAAAACAACTGTTTTCCCTTGCCACAGTGGGGAGGACATAAGGCAACAGATTTAAACTAGCAAAACGGATTAAATCCCATGTAAAAAAGATCATAAACGCAAGGACAGGAGAACGATGGAACAAGCTACTTTTGGAGGTTGTGATATCTTCGTGGGAATTTTTCAGAAAGAGGCTAGGTAGGCATCCGCCTGGGGTGGGTTAGGAGCAGCGTATCCTGTATTTGTTCAGGAGGGCAGACTGGATGGTCTGGAGTTCACATCTGTTTCTGCAAGTTCCCAGTGTCTGGGGGCTGGGCTCATGAGTCCTGGCACTAGGTGTTCGAACTACGTTTCCTTTTGTTCTCAGAGCAGTCTTAGCCCTAGTGATAGATAATGCAGCTGTACTAGGTAGAAGATATGGCAGGATGACACTTTAGAGATGAACTGGTTCAGAGAGGCACATGGTTTTGTAGACAACAACTTACTTTGGATGCTTGGTCCATTCCTAGTGTGTGACACAGTAGGTGCCTATCAATTGCCTATGAGTCGGTGTTAGGCGAAGTTTTGACAGCCATTCTCTCTGAGCTCACTGAACTTTCTGTCCGGTTGTAGCTCAGAAACATCTATAGGGCTTCAGATTTACTAAGGGCTGGATTCCAAGATGACAAGTAAGGGTCACATGATCTGTGCCAGGGTCAGGACAGGAATCAAATTATAACTTCATGTCTGTTTCCTTACTGCAGCAGGTCCCCTTGTGAACACGGCTGCCTTCTTGTACTGTGCTGGTGCTCAGGTATGGTCACAAGGGTGCTGGGGGGCAGAAGGGGTCAAGTCCTGTTATAGCCATTTTTGCCTTACTTCCTGTTCTGTGATTTTTTTTTTTTTCCAAAAATGTCTTGTGTATTAACTGAAGAAGGGAGGGGTTAAGTAAAGAGTCAGTAACTAAATTATATTTACTTATGATAAATAATTTCTTTAAAAAAAAAATCTCCCAGACCATTATAAATATTAAAGTTGATGTCATTTCAAATCCATTGAAAGGAAAGCAACTTAAACTTGCATAGAACTAGTGGGGTTTTTTTTTGTTTTGTTTGTTTTTTAATTATGATTATTCTCCCTGCTCCTATACTATTAATAAGTAGTTTTAAAGGGTAAAACAAGTTAAAAATTTACTTGAATTGTCAACATACAATCCATGGTTGAAGAAAACTTTTTAGCATCTCCATTAATAATTTGGTATACGATTTAATCCTTTTTGCAAATTTTATTTCTCATATTTCATCTAAGATACTGTATGGCCTGAATTCTCCTCTGATTTGTTTTGCCACTGTTGCTTGACTTCAGTGCAGGTATATTCATTTTACATAAACACAATGTTTGGTTCATTATATTTCACTTGCAATAAAATTTAACATCAACAAAATAATTGTTACTAGAAATTTAGCATATGCAACTCTGGGACAGATTTCTTCTTGCTGTTTTCCTGTTCCTAAATGGAGTAGTGATAAAGATTCACAACCAAAATTTTGGGGACCAATTCATACCCTGTAATTCTACTGATGCTGTCAGCTGCAGAACAAAAATGAAATTGGATTTTTGTATTAAAGCAGCTCGAAACTAGTATGAACTTTATAAAATTTGTTGTGGCCTATCAGAACTTATATTAATTTCAAGAACACATTTTTCTGCAGTTCTTTTGGTGTTTCCATTGGCTAGTGTAGATACCCCAATTGCCACCAGAGTGCTTGATGTGCGTAGTCTGGGAAAGGGATTATTTTACTTTAGATCTGTAGAACAATCTTGATAGTAAAGACAGCTGGTGAGAGAAAGCAAGTGCTATTGTTAGTTCCATTATAGATAGAGGTAACTGAGGGACAAACTTGTCCTAGGTCAGGGAGGTCTGTAGAACAGCTGTGTATTAAATCTGTATTTCTTGAGTTTCAGGCAAATATTCTGATTGCAATAACATTACCTTTACCTTCATACTTTTCATTAGTGGATGCTAATGTTTCACCAAGGAGGTCATCACCCTTTCCCATTTTACAGAGAAGGAAACTGAGCCACGCGGAAGTGGGTTGACATATTCAAGGTCAGTGAGCAGGTTAACTGCAGAGTCAAGAGAGTCCTTGCATCTTGAATCCCTGTCCAGCACCTTTGTCCACTAGGTAATTTGGCTTCCCCTCTAGGACCAGCTTTCCTTTTGGGTACAGTCCTAGCATAGGAGTTGCTTCTTTTAATTTTAGGATTATACAGTGCCATTCTATTGGAAGTTTCTTGAAATGGATAGAAAGATAACCTAAAGAGGGGAATGCAGCCACTTCTGGGGTGAAGTAGAACAGCCAGGTAGAATAATCATTACAACATAAAATATGTTAGAAGTAAGGAATATTTTTTTTTCTCTAGCTAGATGCACTCCTATTTTATTCTCAGCCACATCTGCAGTCAAAATATTTGCAGCTGTGGTGCATCTGGTAGTCGTGAGCAAAACTATTTTTGGCTGTGCCTAGGCAAATGATTGCTGTATCTGGGGCAGTCAGGCTGTCACGCTGTGTTACTGAATGAACTGTGTGAGTCAGGACAGGTAGAACTTCCACTTAATATTCCTGAGCTTTAAAACAAATATTGACAAGCACATCTTTGGAGGAAGGAAGGATCTGAAAGTAGGGTGTGCTTTGAATTCAGAGGCCATGCATTCGGTGTAGACCTTACTTTAACTCCCTTTAGAGCTCCCCTTGGCTTTAGTGGGTGCAGGATCAGGCCCATATTCTCTGGCCTGTGGTACTCTGTGAACTGGGGAACTCTTGCCTTTTTTTTTTAAGGTCTCTCTATGTAGGTATTTACTTGGCCTTTGTACCATCAGACTTGGTGTGCCTTGGGAACCGTTAAAACTGTGGCAGGTCTGCCCTGCTGTGATCACCTTTCTGCTTGTCTTTCAAATTTAGAAATTTACCTCTAGACTCTCCAAGGTGCCCTAGTAGGGCCTTACGTGGCTCCACAGTGCAAGGTGACTTAAAGCTACATTTGTGTCTCTACCCCAGTGAAAAATGTAGCCACCAGTACTACCAACAGTAGGCACTAGGGCTGTGTGAAATGACACTGTTCTGACTTCAGTTTTGACTTTGTGTTTTGTATCTAATTAAATTTCGAGTCAAAACAGCCTCACTGTTTCAATTCATCAAAATAGTGAGGCTGTTTTGCCATTTTGCCTGACTGTTGGGATGGGGAAAGGAACTTGGCTCAGCTGGGCTGAGTTCCCAACTCCAGCCCCACAATCAGGCTGGGGAAACTCAACCCAGCTGGGCTGACTCCATGCCCCTGGGCCCGATCTAGTGCCAGGGATGGGAAGTCAGCCCAGGGGCTGACTATGGTCAAAACATTTCAACTAGTCTCATAGTTTCATAGTTGGTAGGGTCAGAAGGGGCCTAATCAGATCATCTAGTTTGACCCCCTGCCATGGGCAGGAAAGGATGCTGGGGTCAAATGACCCCAGCTAGGTGGCTGTCTAGCCTCCTTCTGAAGACCCTCAGGGTAGGGATGAGCACCACTTCCCTTGGAAGTTGGTTCCAGCTCCTAGCCGCCCTGACAGTGAAGTAGCACCTCCTGATGTCTAGTCTGAATCTACTCTCTCAGTCAAATTTATGGCCGTTGTTCCTTGTTACTCCAGTAGTGCTTGGGGGATCAGGGACTCTCCCATGGCAAGTTTTTTATAGGCGGCCACTAGATCCCCTCTAAGCCTTCTTTTGTGGAGGCTGAACAAGTTCAGGTCCCTTTAGCCTTTCTTCATAGGGCCTGCCCTGCTGTCCCCTAATCATGCAAGTGGCCCTCCTTTGGAACCTCTTGATGCTATCTGCATCCCTCCTGAAGTGCGGCACCCAGAGCTGGACACAGTACTCCAACTGCGGCCTGACCAATGTCGCATAGAGGGGAAGGATCACCTCCTTGGACCTGCTCGTGATGCATCTATGGATGCATGACAGAGTGCAGTTAGTCTTCCTGACTGCATCCCCACATTGATGGCCCATGTTCATCTTGGAATCAATAGGGATTCCAAGATCTTTCTCTATCTCTGCGCTCATGAGAAGGGAGTTCCTGTAGGTATGCTACTGGTTCTTCCTCCCCAGGTGCAGCACCTTGCACTTGTCTTTATTGAAACCCATCCTATTCTCATCCGCCCACCTCTGTAACCTGCTAAGATCTAGCTGTACCCTATCGTTCTCTTCTGGTGTGCTCACTTCTCCCCACATCTTAGTGTCATCTGCAAACTTGAACCAGGTGTTTTTCACCCCCTTGTTCAAATTGCCAATGAAGATATTGAACAGTGCGGGCTCAAGGACCAAGCTCTGCAGAACCCAACTACCCACATTTCTCCAGGTCGAAAATGATCCATCCACCAGTACTCTCTGGGTGCAGCCCTCCAGCCGATTTGTGACCCATCTGACTATGTAGGCATCGACACTACAAATGCCTAATTTTTTTTTAATGAGCATGGGGTGAGAGATGGTGTCGAAGGCTTTCCCTAAAGTCCAGGAAGACTGTCTACCGCAACACATGTGTCCAAGGCTTTTGTGACCTGGTCATAGAAGGCCACCAGGTTGGTCTGACAGGACTTGCCTCTAATGAACCCATGTTGATTGTCCCTAGATATAAACTCCCCTACTGGGTCCTCACAGATGTGCTTCTGGATAATTTTCTCAAAGAGCTTCCCCAGGACCGAGGTAAGACTAACAGGCCTGTAGTTTCCTGGGTTCTCTTTCCTCCCTTTTTTTTTTTTTAAAAATTGGGACCACATTGGTCCTTTTCCAGTCCTCTGACATCTCGCCAGAGTACCACAAGTGTTTGTAAAGCTGTGCAGGGGCCCTGCAATGATCTCTGCCAATTCCCTAAACACTCTAGGGTGGAGATCATCAGGACCTGCCGATTTAAACACATCTAGTCCCTCCAGAAGTTCCCTAACTAGATCCCCACTGATCCTGGGCCTGGCAGTGCCTCCTCTGAGTCTGTCTGGAACCCCAGTGGGAGGGGGTGTCCCTGTTCCTGCTCAGAAAAATGGAAGCAAAGAATCTGTTAAAGAGATTAGCTTTGTCATCTGGTGCTACCACCAGATTACCAACCATGTCCTGAAGAGGTCCCACATTATTTGGTACCTTCTTCTTACCCCTTATGTATTTAAAAAAGGACTTCTTGTTATCTTTGATCTAATTCGCTAGTCCCAGTTCCATCTCTGCCTTAACCTTCCTGATAGCCTTCCTACAATCTCAAGACAAGGATGTATAATCCTCCCTGGTGATGGCCTCTCTCTTCCATTGGGTGTACACCTCCTTTTTGGCTTTAAGGCATTCATGGATGCTTTTGGTGAGCTATGGAGACTTTTGAGCACTCTTGCCCCCTTTGATCTGTGTGGGGATTGTCACACTTTGGGCATGGAGGATTGTCTGCTTAAGGAATAACCACTCTTCTTGGACTCCCAAGTCCTTTCCCCTTTGTTTTGTTTTGAGGCTGTTTCAACACCCATTGTTTCATTTTGATTTTGCTGACCTCAATGAGTCAAAACAGTGTTGAAATGAAACCACCAGAGAAATTTCACACAGCCCTAGTAGGCACCCCAATAAGGGCAGTGAAAGAGTAGAGCCAATGCTAGCGCTCCTCTCAAGCCCAGAGCAAAGTGGCCTCATTGTCCTCTCTTGCGCTACTGTACATCTGGAGTAACTTTTCAGAAGTAAGCAGCATAGCTCTGAGTTTCCATCACTTTAAAGCAGAGCCAGGCTTCTGGCATACTAGACATGATTCTGGCTTCATGTACACTGACATAAACTGGGAGCAATTCTCAGGTAAAACTGGTATGGCACTCCCCTACAAGACTGTCCCTTAAAGGCACAGCATGGCCTTACACCCCCTTTAAACAAACATTAATTAGTTCTGAGAGAGGTTTTTTTAGTGTAGCCATGCTTGACTGTATGTATCTTTAATGTGGCTGTGCTTGGCTGCATCTATCTGCAGTGTGCTTAGGATATGACTAGCAATTTAATATATAATAAAAGAGATAAGATATAGAATAAATTCATTTTCAGCAGCAGGTGTGCAACCCCTTTATAGTCAGTGTGGTTGCCTAGCGTAGAAAAACAAACAGCTAAATTTGGTATCCTTAACTCCTTCAAGACCAAGTGGTGAAAGCTTTGCTTCCTCTGCTTAGTCTTTTGCTTGCTGAGCTGGGTAGTAGAACAGCAAAAGCATTTGCAGATGAAAAAATACACCTCTGGGAATTCTTCCCATGGGGAAACAATTGCTTCATAGAAGGATGATTTTACTAGCTGTAGTTTGCCTTGACAACATATTCTCTCTTTCCAGAGCTGCAAAGTAAAATATCCTTTCCGCCAAAGCTGCTGTCAGCTGCAAAAATAAGATTCTGTTTTCCAATATAAATCCTTGCAGCTGTTAAGTGGTTTTTGATACAATTATAGCTGGCTGGAAAATGGGGAGGCAAGGGTAGAAAAAAAGTCAACATAAATTGGGGTGGGGGAGAGGAGAAATTAAAAAATTTCCACAGAGAAACATTAATATCTTAAATTTTCTGTCAAATTACAAAAGGTTTCAGACTTCACCCATAAACCAAAATTGCTTGGCCAAAACCAGCATTGTTCAACTAAAAAGACCGCCACCTACATTGCCTAGCTGAAGTTGCTTGAAGGCATCATATTCCCACTTTCCTCAAGGGGCCCAACTCCCTGGTCAGACTGCATATTTTCAATGGATAGGGACAGACGTACACAAACCAGCATACATGATCAGAAACTGTTTTAAACCTGGAATGAAATAGAAGTTCAGCATGCACAAATCAGTTTCAAAATTACTGATGTTGGTTTAAGATAAACCTAGTTGAATGTAGTATCAGACTTAACTGATTTGGGTCAAACCAGTTTTTATGCAATGTCTGTCCTTGATTCCTTCCTGGTTTAAGTCAAACTAGAGTCCCCAAGGATCCCAGATGCTTTTCAGACCTGGGCTGTGCTGTCTGCTCCAGAGAGCAAGGCTGGCCCCATCCCTATGCTTCACAGCTAGAGCTCCAGTGGAGACTGCAGGCACAGCAGGGTCTGCCTGGATTCCTCCTTCCCACTTCCCCTCCCTTCCCCAGCCCCATGGACCCTAGCCAGCATGAAGTATGCTAGCTAATGTTGAGAGGTGTGTGTGTGTCTCCAATTTCTGTTTGGGAAAGCTTAGGGCATTTTTGGAGCTAATGAACAGGTTAGCTGGTAATGTCTCTCTGTGCCTTACTTGGAAAAGCTCTGTTTAAAAATAACTTGAACTAATAAGGAGGGTCTTTTGTTTTCTTGATGGGCTGCTAAACTCTGTGTTATCAGCCCCCTGCTGGCTCCCTCACTTGTCAGATTTGCAGATAGTATGAAGAAGTAGGGAGAGGGAGATTGAAAAGCTCAGTATCATCAATAGATGCATGCACTGCACACCCCCCCCACTTTACCTCAGAGTGCTAGCCAGGGGCCTGGGTCTGGCAGCACCCCAACCCTTTGAGCAGTGAGTGGGGAAAAGCCTAGAACTGTCAGACAGGGTGGAGTTTTACAGCCCTCACTAATTAATTAGTGTCCTGCTGGGGCCTGACCATGTCCCACTTCCCTCAGCTCAGCATTGTGAAAGGGAAGGGAGAGCTGCTTTAGCGGTCCCCTGGCTTCTAGCCTGAGCCACTTCAGGCATGTGCCTGCATTTCTTCAGTCCAGAGGGAATGTCTGTACAGTTGCAAGCCAGTTCAACCTAGGCAGGCTAGACTAACCTGCAAAGATTGAATCAATTCAGGCTCAAGCTTTTTGAATGTCTGTCCCTGTCCAATACGTTCCACTGTCTGCTTCCTCTGATCAAAGGGAGTTGGCTTATGATGAGAGCCCTATGTCTTCATTAAGGGAAGTGGAGTCCGGAGGGAAAAGAAGGGCATGAGCCACTGCGGTTGTGATTCTAAATTGACAAGTTTTGATATATGAATCTTTTTCTTTCTTTAATGCATAACTAGATTCTAGAAAGTGGGAATTTAATGAAAAATATTTAATCAGAAGCCACTGAAAAATAATTTTTTCCAATAGATTGGAAAATGTTCAATCATTCCTGCATGTTCCACCAATTGCACAGACATCTAAGCCAACTACGAGAGAAGACTGTACATGCAGGATGCAAGCAGAATGCAAGAAAAGGATTGTTTTGCAATAAAGCTTGTTTATATTTTTGCACTGAAGCTGTAGAACCACTTGCCCTTCCATCTAGTCCCCCAGGTTGCAATAGAGCTCATATGGATGGCCAGCTAGACAGCCTTTGACAGGCACCTTCATTAACATATCACAAATACGTATTTGGATATACCTACAGCTCATTCTACCAGATACCAGAACTGGGGCCATGCATCAGCCCAGAGCTTAAAGTTTTGGGGTTGCTACTAAAATACTGCGCCCAAAATGTTTTTATTTAGTGATACTTTATAGGAACTTAGTAGCCTGGCTTAGATCTCTTTGTAGGCATTGTACCCAAGTTGGACTGAAATTCTTTCACCTGTTCCTTGCAAGGGTACAATTGGGAGTTTGTCTTTCTTCCCTTGGCTGTTTTATTCACCTTGGGTAGCTGCCTTTTCTGACTCAGTCAGCAAGCCTTGAAAATACAGTGTCCTTGTATATAATGTACTGTAGCTCTTTGATTTCTGTTAGAGGCTAGCTTGTCTCCTTGCAATTTTTAATGCTTGTGACTACTATGCTATGTTGTGTAAGTGCCTTAATCAGCTGTTCTATTTACAATGCCATATGATAAATTGGATTAATTTTTAATCCAAGTGAGTATTTATGAGACTATTAACAGTCAATTTTCCATATTGTAGAAGGAGATATACTATATTTTACAGAGACATTATGGGCCCATGTTTCCTCTTCCTTATTAGTTTTATGCAGTGTTATTTTACTGATGGGAAACAAGATATAAATGTGAGGAGAATTGGACAGTCCATCTTCAAACTCATATTTACAGAAGTTTTCTATTTAATTTGTATTATTAACTGGCAAGGACAAATTGCTTTGCCAGAAGTCAAATTTGGGGAAATCTGGAAATAAACTATAATAATTCTGTGTATAACTGTGCACTGTGATTGCATGTAAACTGTTGTATGTAAACTTCTGTTCCTGTAGCCTTCTCATGCTTTTCCCAACCATGATTTCAGAAGCCTTCCTGTTTCCAAAAATTTGCAGAAATCATATTGGAAATGATAAATAATACTGTTGATTGGGCTACCAAAATGAGAGGAGGAAACCAAAGGTGATCCAGAGGAGATTGGGGAAACTGATATAGGTTAACAAACCAAACGAACAAAAAAACTCATTGAGATCTTTTTGATCAAATTTCTCTTTCCTAATGTGTGTTATTTCCTAATTTATTTCGGCAGAAAGGAGTTCTCAGATGAGATTCATTCCCCATTGTGTGAGGAGCTATAGAGAACAGTCCCTGTGGTAATGAGTGTACAATCTAAATAGATTCATGTTTGACACTGCTGCACAGAAATGCATGACACTATGCCAGCATTAATAGGTTTTTCCTTCAGGTCCTTCTGCCTTGACCAGAGTAGCTGATTTCAAAGCCCTCCTCTCATTTCCTGCCTGCATAGAGATGTCCTGCTTGACACAGCCCTGATATGCTGGTGCCCCAGCCCTGCCAGAGAGGCGCCTCAGCTGCCAGGACTATGGGCCCATGGACCTGGGTCTGGAGCCCCCTGCCCCCTGCAGCAGTGCCCAAACCCCTAGTCAGGTAGCCAGGGGGTGCTTCACCAGGTGGAATGGGGTTTGCTGCAGTGGCACATGGAAGTCATGGTACATAAGGGTCCCTGATCCCAGGTACCAATGTAACAGAACCTTAAAATCTGTATGTACAGCCTAACTGCACACATGGTATCTTAACATCCCTGATGCCTACAGACCATGGGAACCCTGGGATCAAGGAGTCTCTCCCCAGGTGCAGCCACCTGGGCAGTGCACACAGTTTGTGCTCATTGTGGTACATGGGGACCTGAGAATTGATGAGCGGCAGCCCTGTCCTGAAGTCCTTGTATACCATAATGTGTAACATTCCCAGTGGGGGAAGTCCTTCAGCTGCCCTTGCTGGGAGCCTTTGGTTCTTAACATTGCACACCTGGCTTTTAACTTGCTGGTGATCTCATGTTCTTAAGTAGGGGGTGATTTCAGATCCAATCTCTAATCCTAAAACTGCATGCCTGGCTGCCATGTATGAGTGGCATGGCAGAAGGCATGATTGTTGGGAATTACAGATCATATCAGATTTCATTGTACCTCTAACTGAAGATCTGTGAGCAGCCTTGATGCCAGTTGCATTATATTTAAATCTTCAAGATAGTACACCATATTTACTTGAAAATAAGATGTCCATGAATTATAAGACAACCTACCAATAATTCAGTTATATATATGGAAAATTTAAAACAAGTTTATACATTTCCAGTTATAGAATTTAAGTATTGGAGACTTGCTTTGAATTTGTCCCCTTCTTACTGCTGTAGCAGGGAAAATAAATCTGGGGGGTTAGGTGGCCCCCTGGCCCTCTGCCCCCCTACTTTGCTCTGCAGCCCCTTTTCCCACTACTTACTGTCAGACTGCTCTCCCTGAGCACGTGGAAGTAAAGAGCAAATTTGAAAATGGTGACTGCAATAAACATGCTTGAGGAAACTTTGTTCATCTAGAATTTGTGCATTTTACTTTTTTTTTTTAAATTGCTGAAAGTTTTAGCACAGGAACTCCATAAACACACCTTTTTAAGCAGCACTTTTTGTATATATTTATACATGTTATAGACTAGGCATGCTATTAGTCCAATGCCAAAAGGCTTCTGAATTGTCATATAGGTCATTGGGCTAAGCCCCACCAGAGTTGACAGTGTTTCAAGTAATGGTGACCCCACAGCTAAGCACTGCTCAGTGCTTGTGTATTTCAGCTATCGCCCACCAACACTCCTAGATACAGGAACTGGGTATTCTTGTGTGAGCCCTGGGATCCTCCAAAAATATTACATGCAGATGAGACATAGACTTCCTAATCTGGCTCAACCTCATGGAGAGTGGGGACACTTTAATCATATGTGACAAACAGAGGAGCAACAAAGGGATCCTGGGAGAACTGTTTGGGCCCCATTTTGATGATGTTTATCAGGCTTTTAAGGCTGGTGAAGAAACGGGAGTACTTGTAAATGGGGGGAGGCACTGCTCAGCTGTAGAAATAAAGAAGTCAAATGTATTTCATGTAGTGGCTCACCATGACTTGGAAAAAAAACAGCACTGAGAAGGAGTTGGTTGAATGTAATGGATACTACCATATATCTTATTTAGATGGACTGTACTAATCTATCTTTGTGGTAACTTCAGCCTTTTTTTGCTGTTTCCTTTAGAGGGAACACTGGCCTCTCTCCCCTGACTCCTTTTTTTTTTTTTTTTTTATAGTCATGCTTTGTGTTGGCTGCATGTGGTGGATTCATAGTTGTTTTCCATTACTGAGCACGTGCTGCTTTGGGGCAGCAGTTTAATGATAGACTATATATATAATAAAGCTTCCTTGTATGTGACTGTAAGATGAGGAATTTCTTTTTGCCCATGCTGACTAGGGGGGAAAAAAACCTTGTCTTCTATTCAAATAAATACGGTAGGACTCTAGCTCAAGAGCACCTGAGGGCATGACACATCAAATGCTATAATTTTAAGAAGATCTGTAAAATCAAGTCCCTTGGGCCACTTTTCTGGAGGGCTTTTGGTTTTGGGCTAGTCAAAGTAGCGCCCTGTTACAGGGCTAATAATGTGTCCTCAGATATTTTGCAGCTATTACACTTAATTCATGCTCTTCCTATTATCAGTTTCAATTCTGACGACTTATCATCTACGCCTGTTTGTGCTTTAATAACTGTGCAATTCAGCAACAATTCTATTGGATTTTTTTAATCTAATTTCTATAGGATGTGTATTCTTTTTGTCATAGTCACCTCTAGGTTTGTTAAGGTCAGTGAACATGTCTTGATTCTTCTGGGCAAAACTATACAGATGGCCTGAGAAGAGCAGCAGTTGATTAAATTGGATATTTTGATTGTTTCCTAATATTCTACTTTGATGTTGGAGGCAGTTGAGGTTGAAAATGTGTTTTTCAAACAGGGGTTTAAGGCTTAATTTCAGATCCATGGTTGCTTGTTTCTTCATTATTAACCTTACAAATATGCTTTTAGAGTTTATAGAACTTCTCATTATGTTTGAGGGCTCTAGCTTGGTTTTCTGCAGGGTATCCACAATATTTCATGAAATACTTTCATCAATGGGATTTTATTATTGTTAATACAGCAAGGGCAGATGAGCAGACTGGATTTAACAAAGTTATGTTATTCTTATTTGCAGGTTTCTTTTTACCCTACATTCATGAATCTTAGTCCAAAACAAACTGCATTTTTACCTTTTTAGAACTTCATCCAAAGCCCAAGAACATGAATAGATTATTTTCATTGCCTAACACTAAATCAAGACCTCAGTAGAAAATCTGTAGGTGGAGGAAGTAGTACTGCCAATACTTAAGATTACCTGACCCCTCCCATTATAAGATTTTTTTATATTTAATTCCAAATAATCATGTAAGACTTTAAGTGTTTGGATTTAAATATGATCTGTGTCGGCTCTTTGCCTCAGGCTGAATCTTTTTTAAGCTTAAGCAAAACTGGTTCAGCTATTTTGGAGAATGAGATTTGGGGAATAAAAGTGTGTTGTATTGCCCAAGTTAAATAAAAGTTCTTCAAACTTTTTCAGTGAGACCTGTTCAGTTAACACCTCTTTTCTTTGGATCAGAGACTTGAAATTTAGCAGGAATGTGTGGAGGAGGTTGCCCAAGTATTAGGGATGTGTTGTGTTCCTTGCCATCTCAGTTGGCACATGCTCAATTGAGACTTGTTAGTTTCCCGGTTGAATTCCCTAAACTTCCACCAGTATTGAGCATGCTTCCTTTTGGGAATGTAAAAGTTGAGTTTTCTCTGGAATTGTATCTTCAGGAGTGTCAACATTAAGTCAACTTTAGTTAATTTTGTGACTGCTCACTTAAGAGTAAAGTTAACATGTTTATTCTATAGAAAATACATACTACATACAGGCCAGGTTTTGTGTTTGCTACTATAACTAGTTTCCTCAGTTTCTTTGAGTTGGTTCTTGTAAGTATGCAAGAAAATTTGCCTCTCTTAAAGGAGGGTTCCTAGAAGAGGAAGTGACCATTGGGCAATCTTTCTATTAGCATGTAGAAGTTAAAAAGATTCAGCCTTGCACATTTTCATCTTTTTTTTTCTTCAGTTACCTTCATAGTTCTCAGGAATGTTTCCTCCTCTGACTTCAGGTGTTTCTCCAGCAGTTTTCCACACATTCTCCGTCTTGTACTCTCTCTGTTACTTCCCTGTACTTCTCATTCTAGCATGCCTCATTTCTCTACTTGAAACATTACAGGGTGGACCACTTTTTTTGCATGTCTAAACAGACTTTCAGAATGTTTTTATTTTGGTATTTGATATTTTATATTGTTATAGATATGGTGGAGAAGAATTTGTGAAGGCCCCCAGGTAAACCAGTTCAACCTGGTTAGAGGTTTCTAAATGTCACTGAAGGAAGATTAACTTGTTAAGAGGAAACAGTCTCTTACAGTGGTAAACCTTTCAGCCAATGCTTAACGAGTCAATACTGTGACAAGTTGGCCTGTGTTCAGTAGCCTGAATCTGAGGCATAAATCCTGACTCAGCATGATACTCATGTGCCTGACTTATGCATGTGTGCAGAATTAAAGCAGTCAATGCTTAAGTTTCAGCATGTGAAAAAGTACCTTGCTGAATCAGTGACAGGTTGAGTGCCGCCTAGACATTCCCTCTTCCATTGGCTTCAGACAATAGCTATCGCATACAGAGAAACTGAGGTCAGTAGCAGAGTGTGCTCAGGGCTGCTTGAGAACTACCTTTGGGGAAACAAAAGGCCCCAGATGGGTAAATCTCCTGTGCCTGTGCTTCATGTAACCATCTGTGATTTTAAAATACATTATTAACCTCTAAACAAGCTATTCCTGTGGCTCTTCTGGAAAGACAACAATATGCCTCTGAAGACAGTCTCATCATGCACACCTACGCCCACACCCACAGGCACACACAGCATCCAGTGCATATAGTTAAGCTGTCTCTGACACGCATAATTTTCCTCATTATTGAGAATTCAGCTCTGCCCTTCTACCTCTTTAACAAAAGAGATTCGTTTACACAGGAGACAAGGAGGGGGAAAAAATAGAGAACTTAGTTTTAAGAAAAACCCAAACATGGAACAATCTTGAATTATCCAATCGAACACAAAACCTAATCCAAAGCCTGTTGAAATCAACAGGAAATGAGTCTGGTGTGTGAAACTGTCTAAATCATATTTATATGGTTGAAAATGAAACATTTTTCCTGTGACAAATAGCGAAAGACAGAGTTCAAAAGATTTCAAAGTTCATTTGAAATTGACCTCCCTAATCTTTTCTTCAGCAGGAAAGTCAAGAGAAAACTGAATAAACTTAATCAGACTAGATCCTCCTGATATTTTTACTTCTGGAATTCAGCATGGTCGGAAATATGAAAAGAGCCATTGCAGTTATTTAGCATTTCTGTTTCCATCTGAGCTGGAAGGGAAGGGAAGGGAATACATGGATGTTTTGAAAGAGTATGGCTGCTTTCTTTCCTATCGCAGAGCTCATCCGGTGTTTGGTATTTTAGTTTGAGATCATCTGCCTAACAGGATTTCAGGTGGTCTGGTGGGCCAATCAGTTATGGAATCTAGCAAGGTTGTGGTCATAGGCTACATGTAGGGGGGTCATGGGGATAGGGGGGGACCTGCTCCACCCTGGATTGGCCAGGGTGCTGTTGGCTTCTGTGGGTAGTCATTGCCCACACCACCAGTGACACCACCGCTGGCATCTGTAGGCATTTCCTGCTCGCCACTGACTACAAATGGTACCCTCCTCAGTCTTGGGAGGCACAAGTCGTTCATGGCTGTGGTGAATCTCTTGCAGCTGCCACCTCCCAAATTGCCCCAGTGCTAGGAAGTAGGCCACCAGTTTGCATAACATGAGTGTCAGTTAAAGTGGGACTCAACTGTGAACTGATGTAGATTGCCTTGTATTCAAAAGCTTGTCTAACTTTATCTCAATCAAGCAGTTGGTCCTGTAAAAGATATCATCCACAAAACTCCTTGACTTGGTTGCAAGATTTAATAGCATCTCCTTAAATCTTATTTATTCAATGACCTCGGAGATCTTTTCCCTGTAGTGTGGCTAGCATTGTGATATTGGGATGGAAAGTATGTCTACAACAACGGGGTGGTATGCAGTAAGCTTTTCATGGCTTCTCTCCACATTTGCTCCTTTTCTTTCTGAGGTTCTCTACTGTCATTCCCCACCAAAGAGGCTCCTGGCAGGGGAATTGTGCCCCTCATGAAGATATACTATGCGGAAATAATGACTGCAGCATACTCTTCTGCAGTTACTGTACTGATAACAAGCCCTAGGCAGAAAGTAGGGCCTGACTTCAGACTAACAGGACTAACCACTTCATTTTTTTGGCCTTTCATAATTCAGTCATTTCTTCCAAAAGAGCCTTTGGAAGCATCAGACAAACCCAGTATACCATATCCCTTTCCCTTCCTTATTTTTTTTCTTTGACACCTTTTTAGCCAACTCCTAAGAGACACTGTTGTGAAATAAAACTTTTCAGCATTCCCAAATAAACTTTGTCTATTTTCATGCTGCCATATTTCAGTATTTCTGGTTTTCATCCTAAACCAGGAATTAAAACAAATACCAAAATGTTAGATTTTGATGGAAATTCCACTCCTCTCCTCTCTCCCCCCCCCTTTTTAATTAACTTCAGTTAATATCAATAGTATATGTCTGTAGAATAGGTTGGAGCCACTGTGGAAGTCAACTGGGGAAGTTGTACCACTGTTTAACCATTAGTCCTTTTAATAGTTCTTTCCTTTCTCCACTGATTACCATTATATCCATGCATTCACAAAGTAAGCACACTCTCCTGTCTGGTTGTCATGGTCTTTCCATAGTTTGTGGTGTTCAAAATTGGTAGAGATGTTACAAATACTAGAATGGCAAATTAATTGGATTGGAAAGGACTGGTAGATTATGAAATGGGAAAAATCATCTTTTCACAAATATTTTGATTCATGACAAAGAAAACACAAAGGAAATGTGTACATAGTAAATAAGAAAGTATGGAACTCAGGGCCCTGAATTAAAAAGCAAAAACTAGATGCCTAATATTGGGTGCCTAAATCTCATGTATAAGCAACCTAAATAAATGTCATGATTTATGGAGAAGTCCAATAACAACTCCCACTAAAGTCAAGGGTGATTTAAAAACTGGGTCGCTTAGAAATTTATCACTGAGATGGGGCCGGATGTTTGCCTGAATATATCATATGAATGGAGAGGGAGCCTAACGTTAGACGTCAATTATCAAATATTCTGATTTATACCATTTTTAAATTGCCTTGAAGCACATATAGCTGTTTAATTTTAGTCCTGCCCTGAAAATATTTGCTAGCTAATTTTCAATGAAAGTAAGCATGTGTTGGAGAGGAGGAATTATTCACACAAATGAAATGATACTAGATAATAAAAATGAACAACTGCAAAAGCAAACATGACTTAGGTTAGAATTATTATGCAGTTTTAATAGGTTCAGAGATTTTCCATCTTATATGATTTAACTGGAGTCTATTTAAGCATAAGAATGACTTATTCACTCATCTAGAGTCAACTGTAATGTGACTGTCAATTAAAGGGGAAAAAACCTAGAAAAATAGCTAACCCCATTTTAACACTTTTTTTTGGTCAGGAAACATTTGGCTGTGTTTAGTCCTTTTTGATAATGGCATTATTAACAAGCTACTTCCTAGAGTACTAGGAATGAAGTTATATTGTTTTGGGTGATTAGATCACCAGTTGGTATAAATGAGCATTGCTGTACTGATTTCAGTGAGCTATACCATTTGATAGCAGCTGGGGATCTGACTCACATATTCTGTTTTCTACCCCCAGAATGCAGAGAGATTTTTAAACTTACCAGGTAATTTAAAACAATAATCACATTACTGTTTGGTCAGTGTGAAACCCTTTGTTTTAGAAGAGTTACCAGTCACTTTAATTAGCTTCCCAAAAAGAAATATTTTTGATTTTTTTTTTTTTCGATTTCTCACATGTAACTGGTTTGCAAAAAGCCCTTGAACTGCATTGCTCTTTCCACATAGATGGCAAATAACAAGATATTGGTGACACAAAGGCCAACAAATGGATAAAGGAAGCATGGGATCTGAGATCTATACTTTTTAATAATTTTTAAACTAGCTACAAAATGTCAATCACTTCACAAACTGACAGGAGACATAAGGAATTTCATATTACATGCTGTAATGATATTTCTCTCACAGTTTATCTAGATTTCATTCATTTAGGTTATTTTTTATTATTTTTAATTAAGTCAGCTACTAAACATCTCAGCGATTTGGTGTGCATAGCTCTAGGTAAGCAACAAAGAACCGTACCGATAACAAACCACATGGGGACAGCGACTAGTATGATAGAGCTTATAAAAATTACATTTCTTTGCACCATTTCATATGGTAGTCGTTTCCTCCAAAAGATAGTCTTTAAAAGCAGCAGACGAACCCAGTATATTACTCTTATTTCTTTTTTGTCTTTGACATATTTTCAGCCAAACGTTTATTTTGCTGGCAATGGTTAAATAATGAGTGCCAAATCCATCTTCTTTTTTCATAATTAAAAAAATGATCATGGTGAATAACTATATATATATCAACAAGAAAAAAGTGGCACTACTGCAAAATTGCTGGTATAACATAGTCCCGACAGAGTCCCAATACTGAGCATGCTTTTGTTGTCATCGTTGATGTGCTACTGCCATGGGAAAGGTCTTGTTTAAGTAGGAGTCTAAAAGTCTATTAATTCCTCATGCATAAATGCAGAAATCACATCACTTTTTTTTTAGTGCAATGCTTATTATAGTTATATAATTCCACATTGTCTAATCATGAAATCATAACAACAGGTAATGGCAATGAAGAACCAAAGACAGCAGGTTTTAAGTGCTTAAACATCATGATATCCAAAGACAGGAGCATGGCAGTAGCTCTGTGGAATGTCACAGTTTTACAAGAACAATACTGTATATTTAAAGGTTAACAGCACGTTTAGCATTCCAACATTGTTGTCATTCAGCAAACATCATAAAATTAAAAAAAGAAAAGAAACCCCAAACTGAAAGAAACAAGAAAAAAAACCCCCAAAACAAAACACAAGCAAACCAAAAAACATAGGAGTGAGCTATAGCCATCAAATCAGCGCTATGTACAACCTTTGGAAAGAAAGATATCTAGAAAAAAATAATTACAAGTATCATTTTTGGAAAGCCGACAAACTACACAGGACAACATTTACAATGGGGGCTGATATGTGCATGTGTGCAAACCTAGTAGGTAAATACCATGATAAAAGCATGAAGGTACTGCCCGTGAAGACGGCATTAATAAGGAAATGCATCTCATTGCATTTAACCGCTGCCCAGCATCTTTGTTGCACGTTGGTTGGCTTGATCGATCCTGGTTTTGTTGAAATCAGCCTGGGGAAAAGGTAGGAAAGAAACAAATTAGGCTGTGGCAGAGCAGGAGCTTCTGTTTGACTGACTATATCATGGCAAATGTTTAGTCAAATATAAAGTAGGAGTGTTTCACCCATCAGGAGTCCTGAGAGCATTTCTCTGCTTCTGGTTTTGGTGAGGTAGCAAAAAAGAGATGCTCAGAAGTTCTGTGAAACTTGCCGTTCTCTATATACTAGGGGCCCAATTAGTCATAGAAAAAAACTGTTTTCAGGGCTGTACATTCCAGTTTCCAGATCTGCAAGGTTCAAGGAAGCTCTGAGTAAGGATCTTGGATGTTTCACTGTACTTCCCAACACTAGGCCAAACCCTCAGATAGCATGAATTGGTATAGTTTTACTAAAGTGGGCACTCAGGACATGACCAAATAGGAACTTCATCCATCAATAGTTGTGACACGTAACAAGGTTTTTTGAGCCTTGGTGTTAAATAAGAGTGCTTAACTGTCATGGATCTGAGTTCTATCTTGACTGAATGAGGCTGTAAAAGTTTTCCAAATCTTTAGCTTGGTAACGTGGCAGAATAGTGGAGAAATGCTTGGAACAGAGATCCAGACTGCCCTATCTTATAAAGAACATTAGAAAAAGCCAAGCTTGTTTGACGGTCCATCAAAGCCAGTCCTCAAATCAAAGCATGACTTATTCCACATGTAGTGGGAGGGGAATAGGAGGCTTAATGATATTCTTACATGTACCCTAAAAATTAACTGGGACTGATTCAAGTGAAAGCATTCTCATGGCTACTCAAGATCATTTGTTAAAATAACAGCACTTAATGGGGGATTAAGGAGAAACAGGATGATGGATGGACTACAAGCCCTGTGCCCTTGACAGTGTCTTGCTAATGCTTCTGTAAAACTGTGGCTCAGTAAAGCCTCGGCTTCTAGCAGGCTTCGCTTTCTTCTCCTTAGTTTAACAAAGTGTCTGCTTTTTAACCAAATTTTTCTTTCCTGGGAGGTAGTACCAGGCTTGCTTTGGTGGCTAGAAATGTAATGAGTGAGGAATTTCAAGACCCTTGCAGATATGTCACTTATCTTCCAGGTGCTATTTTCCAGGAACACATGAAGGTTCAGCAGTAATGGGATAACTAATTGTTACATATACCAAAGTAGAGAAACAGGGTACACCTACATGCATATGTGCTTGTTAACTAATGATCATTTTTCTTATGTGATTGCTGAAATCTGACTGGTTTCCAGAGTTATTCAATATGAGGGTGAACATATGGGACAATGTGAAATCTGGGGCACTGCCAGGGTGTGGGGATCTTTACAAGTCAGCGGCGCTGGTGCAGGAGATGTTGGGGTGGGGTGGGGTGGTGCAGCTCTGGTCTTACTATTTGGGTAGCTAAGGGAGTAACTGGCCCATTTATGACCCATTGTTCCTTTCATCACAAGTGTTAACAATCATCTCCCCTTTTTAATGGTCATTCAGCTAATAAAGCTAACCTATTTTAGAGCAGTAACGTAGGGCCAGTGTTCCCTTTGCTGTCTGCAAGAGCTTCCAATTTCACAGCTTGTGCCACTCCCCCTCCCTGCCAGACTATGCCCCATGCTGAGGACTCTCGGTTTAATTTTCAGTGGCTGGCTGGGACTGGCCTCCAAAATCCAGAGCTGTCCCAGCCAAACTGAGATGTATGTTCACCCTATTCAGAGTGTACAACAAAGGTATAAAAGTTACAACTATTCTGCCACATATATATCACCCCTGCCAGTAGGTCTGTTCAGCCAGACAACAGTGATTAAAGGATATCTCGTTTTACTCACTGTATCATTTCTTTAAGCTTAGTAAGTACTATGGGCAGTAAATCAGAGGCGAAGCCAAACCATAAGAGGAGGGAGCTTGGCCAAGCCAGCTACCTGCAGCCCAAGGATGTGGCCTATATCTGTTCACAGCATGTTGTTATCTAAGGGTACCTATACATGTCCTTTGATGCATTCTAATGAGTCCTTGGAAACTTTCTGTAGAGAGGTCTACCAGGGAAGAACAAAGTCCAGTGATACAGCTTCCTCTTCTGTTGGAACTCATTGGAGTATAGTAATGAGGGGAGTGGTTGTAGTGATATTTCAGTGGGAATAGATATTTCTTTTGAAATTATTGGACTGGGGCTTACTGAAGGCAGTAGGCTAAATTCATCTTTAGTGTACATTCGTTGCATCTCCTAGAGGTTATACAAAGTATAAAGTAGTAGTTTTTGAAAATACATTTTTTCTTTGTTTTGTGGTTAGGACCTCTGAATTTGCACCAACTTTTGGAGTTTTTTTGTTTTTTTCTGCACAATTAGCTTTGTAGATAAAAGGGCATTGCTTCACTGATGTAGGTCGGTCAAGCTCCATTCAGGTTTTTGTTATATGCGACTCACTGTAGCTCCCACCCCTCCGGAGAATGTGCCAAGTGGCACGATATTACTGTGTGTTAGGTTTTGTATCTGGATCGCTAATGTAAGGAGAGGAAAGAGCCAGTGGTTTCTATTTATTGCTTTGCCTACCTGACCTTGGATATGTCGGTAAAGAGCTCAATCCCTTGAGGTAGCTCTAGGTTTCATGCGCAGATCCAGCTTAACGTTATTGCCTTTTGAGTACTAATAGCTGGCCTGGCTCTGCCTCAGTGCTTATGCAAAGACATTTTGAATTGTAATGATTACTGCCTCAATCAAAGTGAAGCTTTTAATTTGCCCTGAAAAATGGGACCTCCAGCAACATGGTACCTTTTACCACCAGGCCCATTCATGGCGAGAGATGCCCCCCACTTAATTACCATCACCACTTCCTGCAGCCACCTATGCTTTCACTAGCTAAAACTCATTGACTAAGAAATTCATTGGGCTTACAACTTGAAGTAATGCTATTAGGGAATATTTTAGGGTGCTTTCTGGGTAATTTTTGTGAACCAGGAACTTGGGCAATGGATCTATTGTTTTCTCTTAATGTGAAGTAAGAGGATAACATAATATGTTTGTCAGATGACACACTTAAGCTTGTTGGCTGGGTATTTTGTCATGGTGTTCCATGTTACCGGTACCTGTCAGAAAGAGGTAACACCTTTCCTTTTGGGAAACCTCTCTAGTGGTGATAGTCATTAGGAAAGGGTATTGGTGAGCTATTTACATTCAAGTTCTGTATGACAGGGCTTGGAAGAGGTATTAGTTTAGGAGAGTGTATGCAGTATGCAAGTAAATATGGTATATACATTTTTTCCCAAAAAGCTGAGGGAGAAAAAGGTTAAACTTTGACTTTATTGCTGTGAGGAGAAGGTGAATGACAGAACTGGACCCTGCCTCTCCTATATGCAACCAGGATTATTTAGCTATGAGGAGCCCACGCTGTTGCACAAAGACTGGAATTTTTTTCTTAATTCTATCTGCCCCAAACCAGGTGTGTTTTATTTGGGGGTTTGGTATGGAAGAAAATATGGTATTTGGGTTTCCGTATTGATCTGGTCTTTAGAGTTTGTGCGTGTGAGCGTGCATGTGTGTGTCTGTACAGTTTTCCCAGTGTGTTTTCTCAGCCTGTTTTCATACTGCTTGATTCTGACTTCACTAGGGATGCAGTTTATTAGTAGTTCCAGTAGTACTATACTATCTTTTGAGCAAATAGGTAAGCAGATCTTGATGTACAGCAAAGACTGCCCCATTTCTGCTTTCCCAGGAATATGACTCTTGTCCTCTGAGCACAGTGTGTAGAGCCATACTTCAGAGGCACACAAGCAAGTGTTCTCAGCCATGCCAGGCTGGTCCTGCCTGTAAGACTACGTTTAAGTTTTTTACTTCATTTGAGATGTCATATAGCCAAGTTTGTGATTTGTGGAGAAGCCATATCCTCAGTTGATGTATGTAGGAAAATTGATGCCAGAGTTATGCTGACTTATACCAACTAAAGACGTAGCTTTTAAGTTTTACTTATGCAAAGCTGCCAGTAAATATTTCCAGTATCAGTTGGTCTGAATGGTTCAAGCAAGAATTGGCTGTAGCTCAGCAAAGTAATATTTTTATGCAATGCTTAGTACATCACTGCACAACAGGGGTTGCTGCATTCTGGGAGCATCTACATGAGACATTTACTGCAGTTGCCTAATTAACTCTGTAGTAAACGTCTTAGCATCTACATGTGCACCCCTGTTAGGCTAGAGTAAACTAATAAATTCCACAGCAGGGTAGTACTTGTAAATGTATGCACTATCCTGCTGCACAGCTTTTTAGTGTGCAGTAATGCATACGTAGACACTGACCCAGCTGGCTGGGGCACAAGGATGCTTTAGTCTATGTGTGTGTATGTGTTGGGGAGGGGGGGGAAGAGGGTGGGGGTGTTGCCTGCTGGCTGACCCCCCAGTAGAGCACCATTGTGTCCCAGCCAGCCCTTCCACAGCATGTTGAGTCAGGTTAGGCTGCTCTGACCTGGTTCAACATGCTGTGGTCCCACACACACGTTCAAATGGCATGTTCAGGAGCAATAAACTCCAGCATGTGAAGACAAGCATGCAGACATGATGAAGGCAACACACCTGAATTTCACCTACCACTAAAATTGTACCATGCACTGGTTAGCTCTTAGCATGGAGTAGAATACATGGCTGCTCTAGTCCTTATTGGCTATGTACTTGAGTGAGCTAAGGCCACATATGTGTGCTGCTAAGAGTTAATGCTTCTTAAAGCAAATCTTCAGGTAGTATAAACCTCAGCTGAAGTCAATAAAGCTACATTGATTTATACCATATGATAGTCTGGTCCATTATATTTTTCAGACAAACTGTCTGTTTCTGGAGCTATACCAAAATAAAAGCAGAACGCTTGTGAGGCTTTGGATGTGAGGAAGCTAGAGGATTCGAAGGTAAGCATGGAGGTCACTCAGTATAGGCACATGTAACACTGAGACTGGTTTAAATGTAGTTTAAACCTGAAGCAGACAGATGTATCAGCCTAACAAGCCAGTTTTTAAAGCTGCCTAGAATGGCTCAAAAGTGTACCTGGAAGATCAAGTCCTATTTGGAACCAGCTTTTTGTGAACTGGTTCAGTGTTATCTTTGGACTCCAAGTGTTTGTTACTTGGGTCTGGTCAGTCCTCCAGGCATCCCACACTGCAGTGTTCCCATCCCGTTCTCCCTCCATCCCCTCTTCCATCCACCTGCTGTCACTGGCTGTTCTGGTATGCAGCCAGAACTCAACTACCTCCCTTTTTTTCTTTTGCTGGTACTTTTTTTCTTTATCAGTGAGCTCCCTTGCACTGTGTGTTGAAGAAAAACTGTCTTTCTAGCAACCAGCTGTGTCCTCACTTGCTACTCAGTTGCAGCTCCTCATCATGCCTCCAGCCCATGGGAACCCAAAAATGTTGGTCTAAGCACTCTCCCCACTCCCTATCTACCCCAAGTCAGGCAAGTGCACTGCAGAGTTTTGGTCAAGTGCCGGCTACTGAACTTTACTGATCTCATGTTTGGGAGAGAAGAAATAGCAGAAATGTAAAAATGTTCCCAGCCACAAGTTGCCCGCCCTGGGCCCTCCAGAGCATGGATATAATATTTCCATGCCCATTTTGAGGCATTCTGGACCAGGTACTCACTCCTAACCCCTAGTGTTACAGGCCTGTGATTGTCTATCTTTTTGTACTGTAGCAGCATCCCATGGTTGCAGGGCCAGGTGGTACTAGGTGCTGTGCACACTCTTGAGGAAAAAATGGGTCCTTGCCCTAGGGGCTTTGGGAATGGAAGTTATGACAAGAGGTAGTAGGAGGTAATTTTCTCTGTGGAAGTCATTCCCATCCAAGGGGATGGAAAGTCTATTGCTCAGTTTTTCCATTGAAAGGTAAGGGGGTGGATTAAACCCTACCAGGAAGTGCCAGGTTGGATCATCTCCTATTCCTATAATCTGTTCTCTATAACCTCTTCCCACCCCACCACACTTCCAAGACTCCATGAGTCCCTGGGGAGATGCATTGAGCCATGCTGTTCAGGCTTTCTCCGCATGATGCACACTCTACTTTGCAAGAAAGTACTACATTTCAGGAAACAATCTAGTACAGACCTCCCCTTCTCCTTGCTCCTCTCTTCTCTCAGGCCTCCAGGGCGTGAAGGGAGCAGGAAGAATGGGATGCATACCACCTGGATGAGTCTCCCACCCTGCTGTAGACCCACAGGTGAAGGCTTATAGAGAAGAGCATGAAGTTGTGATGTTTGGCACTATTTATGAGGCAGTGTGACTTTCAGTGATGGGTAGGGAAAAGTTATCAGTCCAAGAAAGAAGTCAGCCCTTACCTTCTCCATGATCCTGTCAACTTGGCGGTTCTGTGTGTCAATCTCATTACCCATATCTAGGGCCATATGACGGAGGTTTCCAATGATGCCGCTGACCTGCTCAAGGTTTTCATCCATTTCATTTTCTCGGGCATCATTTGTTACCCTGTGAGAGAAGGAACAACTCTGTTGAATAGAGATGGACTGAATCCAACTGGTGTCTCTGTAGCTGTCCAGCTGCCCTTATCCCTGCAACCCTGCCAACCACTGTGCACCCTACTTCCTTGTCTTTTAAGTCTGTATCTGTCACTATGAGTCATTCTAATCTGCAAGAACTACTGCCTTCAACACTGGCTGGCTTAGTCTGTGCTGTCACTAACAGAACTGTATTGCTTATTAGTAGTAGTTCTTTTTAGACTTTGGACCTAAGCTTTGCATGCCCATGAGAAAATGCAATATTTAGGAGCAAAGTGTAGACCAAAGTGATCCAATCTGTCTGTCTTGCATGAAGTATACCTAACGCACAATGAAAGTTCTGACTCTCTTGATCTAAGACTCATTAAAGTCCTACACTGTAATGAGCTGCCTGTTGGAAATTTGCAGCTAAAATAATTACTTAAATATGTATGTCTTCTGATTTTTGGGGGTTTTTTTTTACTAAATAAATATATTGATTTCTCTTCAGTTTGTCAAATAAGTGTAAATCAACATAAAACCCCTCTTGCTGCTATTAATCTTCCTCTTCTGTTGTCAGTTTTAATGAGAAGATTCTTGCCAAAGATGAGCAGATGCTGGGGATGAACCTCAGTAGTTGATGCTTGAATTATGCATTTGCCTTAATAGCTGGCCAGCTATGTAGGGAGCCATGTCAGTGACTGAAATGCTAGAAAAAGCATGGCCTGCTGGGCTCACAAGAGCACAAGCTGACATGTACCTGTTTTAGACACAATCCCCTGTAGGAATGAAAAAGGATAGGGAAATGTACCTCCTGTGGACCCAAATTGCTCTCGGACTCCATTCTTTTCAACATTCTGTAGTCATAATACAATCATATTTATGCAATACACATCCACCATCAAAATGGACCCCAAAATAAGCAGTTTATAGTTAACAGAAGAATATTTACCTGTTAATCCAGTATCCTTAATCTTCATAGAACCAAATCTGTACACTAATCTATCTTTCTGGGCAGCAGCTGCAGTCAACTGCCTTCATAAACTCAATCAATTGGATTGCTGCCTACATATCTGTTTTATGGATGCTATAATCAGTATTAATGTATCTGTGAATCTTTTACTAAAACAGGCTTGCAGCTGTATTGGAACATTGTTTATTATGAAGGATTTGGTTTTAGCACGTGGTGGTTGCCATTAAGATGGCAACATTTTCCTATAGTCAACAATTTATGGTATCTGAGACGTTGTGCCTCGGTCCCGGTTGAGCAAGGTTTGTTAGTGCATGTGTAATATTAAGCACATAAGTCCCATAAAGAAAATGGGACTGCCCATATGCTGCAAGCTGTACAATCACTAAAATGCCTTTGAATCTAAAGCTCTATGGTAGTGCTGTGCTGCATTCTCCGTTGGCAAGAAGTGACGTTTAACACGAACCTGTTTTAAAATAGCTACAATACATTGACATTTACTCATCACTCTGAGTTTTTGAGTGCTTTACAAGTAATTAGGCCCATATTTTGCAAAAGTGCAAGAAATCAGGCATGTGTCCCACCTTGTATGCTGTGAGCCTTAATCGCAATATTTCCCAAGTATTATTATGATTAGTTTGTAGCTGGATAACAGAAATAGAGGGCCACATGTTCGAGAGACCTCTCATTCTAGAGGCCTGCAGCCTGATTTTTTCACATCAGTCAATCGCCCGCAATCCTGATTTGACACAGTGGGTGTTCAGTACATCTGAAAACCAAGCTGTAGATCGGGGGTTCTCAGCCTTGTACGAGTCAGGGCCCCCTCCAACAATTTTTCTGAATTGGATGGCGCCCCTGCTTAAGAGCCACTATTGTGCTGTCCGTGTACTCTGAAGTGCTTTTTAACTAGAGTTCTTATAAACCTAAAGCAGGCAGGAGCAGGAGGAAGGGAGGGAGATCTTACCTGCCCAGGACTGTCTGTGCATGCATCTTCTCCAGCAAAGTAGTGCAAACAGCTCCTTCAGCCCAGCCTGACTCTGGCTGAGTCGTGTAAAGGGCTATTCCAGCCCAACCTGGCTCCTGGAGAAGCAGCGCAAAGAGCTGTTCCATAGCCCAACCTGATCACTCCAGAGGGTTGGTGCAAATGGCTGTGGCACGAGCACATACACTTACCACAACCTTCCCTGGTCTGAGCTCACATGCTCCTCCTGGAAACAGAGCGGGTCAGGACAGTCCCACCTACTCAGCTTGCTTCTCTTTCCAGGAGAAGCTCGGGGAGTCAGACTGGGAAGGGCTGCAGGAAGAGTGTAGGCTCCAGTCTCAGTTGCTCCCCAATGTACCTCTGCAGGAGGTGTGCAGGGAATCACCCTGGCTGCAGCATCACCCATGTCACAGCATCCCTGGAAGGGACTTGCATCACTCCACCGGGCTATGGCACTCTGGCTGAGAACTGCTGCCCCTGATGGGTATGAACACCCACAGAATTGGTGGGAAATGTTAGCCAGTTACACAAAAGGAGGTAACTAGGAACACACAAGTCTTGACCACATGGAAGAAAATCTAAACATATCTGCAGCTGAGGAATATCAGAAAGAAAGTGGATAGAAAGGCTCACCTGCGGATAAAGCCACCACTGATAGCCATCTGCTCCCGTTCATCCACAACACGGGCGGGCTGGCTGGCTACCACCCCATCCTGATTATTGCCCCAGGCTTTTTTGTAAGCATCAGTTGATTTAAGCCTATGCAAGAAAAAGGGTGAGTAACAAAGCATCAAGTGGGAAGAGATGAGTGCAAATATCTTTACTTCTCCAAGATAAGAGCTGATTCAAGCAAATGAGTTTTAAGATAGAAGGGCGTTTATCGTATACCGATATATCATAAACTGGAACAAAATCTTTTCTTTCTTTTTTTTTTTTTTTAAACTGCCACAACAACTATGCTGCTCAGAAATTTTGTTTCCAATAGTCTGAATTGCAATCATCAAGCCTACCACACTGCACACAGGTTTTCATTGTGTTCGGTCAGTTTCCAGAAAAGAAGAAAAGAAGAAAAATACAGATCACTGGAAAACATTCAGTTTCAGTTCAACAACGTACGTGTAGTTTGACATAAAACACAAAGAACATACTGGCAGACAGACATAGAAACAAAACTGCCAAGTATAGTGTGTACATCACATCACAGCAACACATCATCTTAGAAAAAAACAGATTTGGCTAGATTTAAACACAGTGCCATGCAAACATTTCCTTGTTTTTCTTTCGTTTTTTTTCTTTTTTAAGTATATGTGGCATAACGGGCATTTAAAGCCACTAACTTTCCCATGGTGGACAGGGTTGTTCTTGGCGTATGCGCCGCACTTAGGGCAATTTCATTGGCTTTCTAAATAATATATCGGTACTTGAAAATAGTTAACCATACATCGACAGTTGATGTACAAACCTTTGTCCACAGAGACAAAAAGTAAAATAGGCAGAAGTGAGATGAGTGCAGGAGAAAGTAAAAATACAAGCAATCTAGCATCAGAAAGGGAAATTCCTCTACATTTTCTTCATGCACCAGCTACAGGCATGAAAAAGAAGTGAAGCATTCTCGCTAAGCACAACTGCCCCAGTAGTTCATCATACTCGTAATGCACCAGCAGTAACAGCCTTCACAATAAGCGAGACGCAGGCAAAAATGGATCTTTTCCTTTTTCAGGAGCCTTAAACTTCAGGACTTTAAAAATATATCCTTCTGTCAGGTCATTTTATTGGCTTATGCAATCTTTCAAAGAGCCATTTTTGACTGAGCTGCCATGGAGAAAAAAAATTAAAATCCAGGCATACCTGCAGTGGCAGATTAGCATGTGCAGCATGCTTTGGGTTGTTCTGACACTAACATGATAAGAGGTATTTAAATTGTAGAAAATGGTGCGCTTTTGGGGTCTGTGACAAAAACGTTTCTGTTTCAGAAATTGAGCTAATTTTTATCTAAGCTCTTAGCAATAGCAAATCGCAATTTTTATTTTCTGCACAAGACTGTAATTGTGCAGGAAAAAAACAACCTTGTGGCTTACAGCTTCATGGAGAGAGTGAACAGTTTTTAAGGTGAATTGAGGAAAATATTGTAACAAGCTTTAGATACTCTCATTGACCACATATTGCGTAAGCCCACACTGTAGCTGTCCGGATTTTTTTGGGGGGGGTGGTTTTTTGCTCAAAGATGTGTTACATACATAAATCATTAATAAAATAATCGCAATGGGCTGTTTCCTCAATAGTCATCTTTTTTCTTTTTCTTTTAGAATTTAGTAAGACTTTTAAACACTTTTTTTGTTAAGTTGGTTTTGTTATATGAAATGTATTATACACCATCTTTGGCATTTTTGGAAATTTAACTAGGGAAATGCTTCTACATAATTGTCACCCAAAATGCTGCACATACAGTCCCAGTTACTCACTTTTTCTTTAGACCCCTGCCACATGCAGAGAGTAAGATATTCTATGACTGAAATGAACTCTCATATTTACCCAGAGCCTGATCCCGACTTTCTTTGTGCATTTAAACCTCCCATTAAAATCAGTGGGTGAAATCCTGGCCCTGCTGTAGCCATTAGGAGTTCTTCCACTTGATTTCAGTGAGGCCAAGATTTCACTCGATGGGAATTTTGGCTGCTCAAGGAATGTAGGATTGGGCTTCAAATTGTGACACGTGGTTCATGGAACTTTATTTAAAAGTAGCAGGAATTATTGTATATGGATTGTATCCTTGTTTGGAATATTTACAATGAATTTAACAGCAGCCAGGGAAAGGACCTGTGGTCATGATGTTGTGCCAATGCTGTAGCAATGTTGGTATTTAGGCCTGTGTGGTTTTAAAGGCCGATTGGCTTTGTTGAATCATTGATTCCTGGCTTGGATATCTCTGAGAACTACCTCTAACAGAAATAATGGCCCAGGCCCCTTGCCTTCAAACCCTCCTGAATGGCCAATATCATTTGTTTTTTCAGCCACTAAAGTGATGACTTCAAGATTAGAGTCTTGTGTTAGTTAATAATAAGTAGTACTGCGGGGATCACAGCTGTGGTTGTATTAGTTGTAATAGTGGGGGTACCTTTAAGAACTAGCTTCTTATTCTCTCCCCTATCCCTACACTGCTTGCAGTATCCTATCTGGACTCAGGCCAGGAGATTTCAGATGCAACAGTTGCTGTGGAAAGAACAATATTCGAATGCCAAATTTTTAGGCAGCATTATCAGAATAGAGCCGAGTTGCATTAGCCGATAATCTGGTCATGATGTTCTTGGCTTGCCATACAACGTGTTACCATAGGTACAATGAAAAAATCAAGATTTACTATTATGTACCACGGGACCTTCTCTACTTAAATGACCAACTTTTGTGATTTGGGGGCTACAAGATAATTCCCGTACTGCTACAGTGGCTCTAGGAGTGCTAGGGAAGCGTACCTGATAATCCGGCCTGTGCCTCTCCTCTTCACTAGGTCAGCTCCATGCTTAAGGACAGACAGGAGCCAGGGATATAGTCTAAACTCTATGCCACATCACAGCTGCTAGTATAGGAGTTTAGACATCCTATCTGCTGACAAAGGGTTTTCGAACCTGAAAGCTTGCTTAATAGCTATTCTCCAACTATTTGGGTTAGTCTAATAAAAGATATCAAATTCATTCAAGGAACCTTGTCTGCCGACATCCTACCTGTGTATTTATGCATGCTTACACGTGTGTCCTTGCATCTCTCCCCTCCTCACATAGGTATCACCTCATGCACCCAACTGAGGCCAAATATATCCTGGGCCAAATATATATACCATTAAGAGGCATTTATACCTTAATGCAGAAAATCTGAGTTCAACAGCTGGATCTGTATTTTGCTCCCAATTTAATACCAACATTAAAATTTCCTCAAGGAATTAACTTAAAAATCAGTGGAGGTTGATCAGATGAAGTGCCCAATCCTGTTCTTACTCAGGCAAAATTCCTGTTGAATTCTATGGGAGTTCTGGCCAGTTTTGCCTCAGTAAGTATTTCAGGGTAAGTTCCCTGCTGTTAACTAAGCAAGTGTCTTTGCCCATGAAGGGACTGTCACATGGCCAAACCCCCAACCCCTCGCAAAACTGGAGCTAGTAATTTAGAAATGTATTCTTAATGACTTGTTTGTGCCCTGCCTCACTGCATGCTGGGTCTGTTATCTATTGAGACATATGATGTTTCCACTTTATTTCCTAACTTCCATATTTGCACAACCACATATCACATTCTTATGCTGCGGTTAGAACAAGCCTTGCAGCACTTCAAGAACAGCTTTGTTGTCGTGTGATGGCATGCAAGCAGATTCAAAATATTTCAACATTTCTGCTTAGTGTACACTCTACCAAGGAAGAGAAATTTGGCACAATATGTTTAGCTTCTCTAAAACTTGACTCCCTGCAACAGGATATTGTAGCTTGGGGTCAAATTGTAAAATGCCATGTGTTATTTAAGACTTCATTAGGGGGGAGATCCACTGGACAACACATTGATAGTGATTTCCTTTCTGTAGTTTTTATTAATACTCATCTCAAATTATATTTTCTGCATTTTTTTTAAACCGTGACTTTTAAAGTTTATTAAGCTTATTTGTGAAAAGATGTGCTGTAAAATTTAGGGTCTCCAGGAACAAAACAGGTTTGATATTACCATGATTTTTTTTGTCAGCTAGATAATAAAACCACATGAGTACACTTTCTGTAAAATGTTGAAACTTTTCTCAGTAGAGGGTGTTTACCATGAAGCTTGCACTGCAGTATGCCTGATTTTAATGCATCTACTATACTTCCCACTTGATTGTCTATGCTATGAGATGAATGCATTGGAACCATAATCGTTTTTTCTGCATGCCACATGCTCATCCTGTCCATGTGCCTAACAGGGATGAGCTTCACAAGGCTTTTAATATTGGCCTTGAGTGCTCAAAAAGATTCAGGCAGGCAGGCGGCACCTACTTGTTACATGGACAGACACACAGACCACAGAATTTTCCTAGGTCCGTCAAATTCTTTTCTGCTTCTTTCATGTCCTTATTGATTTGGTCCATTCCCTCTTCGATGCGTTCCAGTTGTTCTGATTAAACACAAGTATTTTATCCCCACAGAATGAAGCAGATGGAAAAGGACAAAGAAAAAAAGACAAAAAACTTCAGACATTCACTCTGACAAAAAACTGGACACCACATAGCAGAGCCGGTACCCAGTACCTACTTGTTACAAGGACATATGAAAAGGCCACAGCATTTCCCTAAATCTTTTAAATTTTTCTCGGCCTCCTTCATGTCTTGGTTGATATGGTTCATGCCTTCTTCAACACGATCGAGTTGTTCTGGTCAGGACAAAGGGATGACAGTGTGGAATGAATTGTATTTTTGTTTGTTTGTGTTCAAAGAACATGAAAAATGATCATGTAAAACTGAATTAATAATGATATTGCAATGCATTGATCTGAGCTGATGCATTGCTGCTGGGATGTATGCCAGACTCTAGATAGTGGAGAAAGATGTCCTTTGCTAATATGAATAGAGAGCGAGAGGAAAAAAAAGTGATGTTTGAAATATATCAATTTAAACAGGATGTGATGATGTAGAAGGAAGTTTTAAACGTTAAGGTCCAGAAACATAATACAATACATCCACTTACTAAGACACCAGTGATATCCAAGAGAAAGAAAGAGATACGGTTATTATCTTTCATTTATTCACATTCACATAACAAAGGGTCTCTGTCAATGGAAAATGCCTGAATTACTCATACTTAAAAATGTATTTGAAATAGATGGTGGTTGACAGTGTAACTGTTTCGATTTGTGGGTGATAGGGTGAGAGAAGAGACAGTAATGGCATTAGGGGTGGTATGAGTTGTTAAGATCCATGTTGAGCTACATATTCTGAATGTACTGAGGTCTGATGTTTTAGTTCCTGTCCGAACCAAAAGTCAGGGAATCTGTTGCAAATCACCAGTAACCCTAATGAATGCAGTGGAGATGCAACAACCTAGGGATCTACTCCAAGGCCCAGTGACATTAATGGAAAGATTCCCATGTCTTTGGTGGGCTTTGTATCAGTCCCTCAATGAGGTAAACGTAAAAATGCTGCACCAGCGTAACTCCTTATACTTTACTGGAATTGCTTCTGGTTTGTACCAAACCATGGAAGTGAAGTACCTGGCATAAAAAACAGGCTTTGTACAGATGCTGTACTCGTCCATTAATACCAACAGACTTGTGCTTGCTGACACTAGTGCTGAACTTGATGGACTTTGTAGCCGCCGGTAATTTAACATATTGATTTCTCCACGGAAGATAAAGTTGAGAAAAACAGTTCACTGCAGCAGCCAGTTCTTTAATTGTTGTAAATAAGCATAGGACCAAATTGATCCTGGCTTTTAACATGAACTTCATCATTTTATACCAGCTAGGGATCTGGCCAGTAACTTCTTTTAAATATGGAGTGCGGGAAGGATTCTCGAATGGAGCAAAAATTCCTTTCAGTGATGATATAACCTGTCAAGAAAAGCCGATCCAAAATTTATGTATCTAGGAACTGATTAGCTAGGGTTTGAAATGATTAAATTCACATTTTCTGCATTAGATACAGGGGAAAAACTGCATGTACATACCTAAGAATTACAGCTGAGAGGAAAAGGACTTGAGAATGCAGGGATATAACATAGTTGCTGAAGTTAAATGGGCTTTATCAAGATAAAACACAGTGTATTTTAGAAACAACACTTGGGTTTGAGATTTTCAAAGGTCATCAAGGGAGTTTGAATAGCAAATTCAATAATAATCCATGATTTGTCATTCAGTGCTATGTTGTTCATTTTAATTTTTCCATCCAGCTTTGCCTTGAAAGTGAAAATTAGTCAGTGGCCAGTCAGTGTCACTAGCTGTATGTTGTTGTAATTTTTTTGGTTCCCATCCCCCTGGCTTGATGGTCTTGTGTTAGTGTCCAAGGATAACGAGATTATTTACATAAATCTGGATAAAAAATGTACATTTTGAGAGCTAAATTTACACAAAATATTCCTTAAAAAGATAACACATTCCACAGTTGGGAAATTATTCTGGTTTAAGGTTCATGGTTCAGTTTAAAAGTTCCAGTGCAGAAGTTTTAGTTTTACTGGAAATGAGAAAGTTGGAGTTGCAAAATCTAAACCGAGTTTTCAGAGATATCTGTTAGAAGAAGCTCGTTTTCACTTGTACGTTCTGATGAGGAAATGAGAGAGAGGGACAACACACCTTTGTGGTGTCATTTTTAAAGTTACTATTTTTTGGTTGAAGGTAACTGCGTATGTTTTCCTGATGCTGTAACGTTGGTGGGAGACAGCGAGGCTTCATCACAGATTGTGTATTAATGACAAACTTGGGGTCTAATCCTTCCTTCCTTACTCAGGCAAAAATCTTCTGAAGCCGAAAGCAGAAGGGGGTGTTGAAATGTCCCTCCCAATAGAGTCCTTTGGGCATTATTGGGAACAATAATGCCTAGATTCTGCAAGGGTTAACTGATGTGTGTAATTTACATAGCACAAGGACTTCTCGTCTCACCACAGCTGTCTTCAAAATTTACTGTGTTTCAGTATTCTGAAGTGTGATGCTTTTGTGGTTTCATTACAGCTTATGCTATTTCTGAAGAGGAAAGGGACCCCAAGCAATCTATCTTCCATTAAGAAAAGCCTCATCAATCCAAAAAGCCTATGTCACAGAAGTAGCCTAGAAGTCTAGACATCCGGCTGCTCCTTCTAAAACTGCTTGTTAAACACAAAACTGAAGGGCCAGATCCCTGGCTGGTTCAAACTGGCATAGTTCCCTTGGCTTCAATGAAGCAATACCAGTTTACACCAGCTGAGCGTCTGATCCTGTAAGGCAAGATAAACAAACAGATTCCAGATTCTAACTTCCATGACAGTGGTATAAATGTGGAATAACCTCATGAACCTCACTGGGTCACTCTAGACATCTATTGATATAACTGAGATCAGAATAGGACGTAGGATGTTTTATTAATGGTACAGAAACAGCTAATAAAGGTTAATTTCACATCCATTTTAACTGACTTTCTCTAAACTAACATTTTGCCGGTTTTATTAAATCACTTGGGAGCAGATATAGCTGTGCTGGTATAGACTGCCATGTATCTATGACACTTGACATCACCTAAGAATCTACTCCTTTATCTGTTACTTGGTAAAATGTTTCATGATAAGCTTCTAAACAGTTTTCAGTTGTTTGATGCTGCCTCCTTTAAATGTGCGTTATTATAAGATAGGCAGCTAGAACCCTTTCACTCTGTAAGTAGAGTTTGCATGTCAGGTATGTGTTTTTGTCAGAATTTATTTTGCTCTTCTCCAAGATTTTCTGTTAATAATCAGTTCCTTGCCTTTCTATACCATTTCCTGTCCAAAGAGATTCAAACAGTGGCCATGAATCTGCTGTGAGTTTTTTTTTTTGTTGTTTTTTTTTAATGTAATGGTTTATTCCAGTAGACCAGCAGAGAATGTGGACCATTTGTCTGATGCTATCAGGTCATCCAAAATGTTTGAGCACTTACCTCACCAGCATATGGACCAAAAGGACTCTCAACTCTGCAAGACATGGGTCCAAGATTATCTGTTGGTCTAGCTCCATCTTTGAGACAGAGCAGTGGTATATCCATAGAACTCGATACTTTCTGCACAGTGAGCATAGGTTACCCATTATGCATTCTGTAGGGGACTTCAGAGAAGGGGCCTGGAGGAGAAACCTCTGTGTTCTTCTTGGAGGCGGTAGGGGAACTTTTTTTCATTTGTTTTTGCTCTGTTTGTTTCTATTTCCTTTTCATTTCCTTCCAGAATTAGTGGAGAAGCTAAATCAAAAAGGATGTTTCCATAACACATGCAAAAAAGGAGACATTGGGTTAGTTGGATAACCATTGCAAATTAATTCTGCTACTGAGTCCCCTTGATGGAGAATGATTTGCTTAAAACGCTTCCAGGATTTTTCTTGCATTGTCCTCATAGATTTTGAAGCCAGATGGGACCAAACTGCACTGTCCTGAAAGAGAGCAGCTGATTGCAAATAGAGATGTACTGACCTGCATGACAGGGTCCTGACTAGTGGGTGGTTTTGAACATTGGACCATAAAGGCTGGTCTTGGTAATAGAAATGGATTGAGAGCCAGTGGTGATGTGGAGGTTAGAGAGATGCCTGCCTCTCATTGAAGAGGGATGATGCTAGACCCTTTAAAGCTGGAGCCCTTTTGGGTTGTCTCCACATTCAGTCTAAACTACAGAAAATTACCATAACTAAGTTTGAAGGTGATGAACCTGAGAAGTGTTATGGCCAGAGCTCCTCTGACAAAAATGGGGTTCAAGCTCCTAGTGTGCAGAAGAGAAAGTAATTCAACATTGGCAATGCCTGGTCATACAGAGCCATTCAGAGTCTAACAGCTTTCCAGGGCTTCACATTACTGTGACGAATGTGGTACAGGCCAGAATTAAGCCACTGTCAAGACTAGTTCTGCAAACCACTTCCTCTCCTGGGCAGCACAGCTACATCCTGCCAAGGGCTTCCTCTGAGGTGACTATCCTGTAGTCATTGCTGACATCTCTTTGATGGTGATAGCTTCTTTTGTGGAAATGAGATGTGCCTCTGGATATTACTAGAGTCCTGCTGATGAGAGCTCCTGACATCTCACTCCAACAAGTGGTCTCATGCAAGCATTGAATGGAAGAGGAGTTGGGATGGACAAAGGAGATCCCAATGCAGCTTATCAGGTGAAGTACTGTTATTCCATCTGGTTGGAAAGGAATGAGTGGGGCCTTTGTAGTTGCTTCAGTGACCTCTCCAGCTAGATAATATAAACAGGTCAGCAATACCTTGTCATCAGCTTTGTTAAAAGTGGCCAAAGAATATTACCATTGAGATATGACTTCTGTCTATTGCTATGTTGAAATCCAGTAATGTTGTGAAGTCTGTCTACATGTCCAGTTGCAATGAATCCAAAATATTATTAATAGTTTTCCAACTATTTAAGTTGGTCTAATAAAAGAGATCAGATTCACCCGAAGAACCTTGTCTGCCTATGTCCTTAGACCAATACGGCTACAGCCTACACTCCTGTCACATGCTGTTAGAATTTGTTTATTATTTGTTTCCATGATTTTTGCCTAGAAATAGAAAATTGGAGATGCTACATAGAAATTTTATTTATTAGGCAGTGGATTTTTGAGATCTGGCCTGGTCTAGCAATAGGGCTTGTGAGTTTGCTTTGTCAGTTTGCTTTGCAACAACTTGATTATTCCTGCTTGGCACAGGCAAGTTTGACTTGCATGAGGCCCCGTGGACATGGGACTGTTTGGGGGTGGGGGGAGACAGGTAAGTATTTTTCAGGAACTCAGAGCTTTCTTCAAAGTGAAAGTGTCATGCACAGTTAGGCATGGTGGACTAGCTAGAACCATCTGCTCCATTGAAGATTTTTTCTGGTCTTCTTGAGCGAGTTTGTTTGATCTTATCTGTGCAGTGGGGTGAGAACTCTTTGTAAAGCACGATGCTTGTTTCTGATGTTTGCATTATGCAGTTGTGTTGATTAGCTTGTTCACTCTGCAGAATAGCTCAGTCAACTGTGTATTCATTTGCATTTGTTCTGACAGAAGAAGGATCCTTTTGCTTCTTTCAGTGACAGTAGCATATTCCTAATGGCTGACAAATGAGTTGCTGGTGTTCATCTATCGTGTCTCGGGTGAATCCTTTTGTGGGCAAAATGGAGGCCGTTTTAATGAGTGACTTTATTTTGCTATGTTTGAAATCCCATGAGAAAACTTTCCCTGACTTCAATGAGGCAGAATCAAGCCTAGTATTTCTCTCTGTAGTATAGTATACCATACCATTACTTGGTGGAAAACATCCTAAAGGATAGCAGGGCTGAAACAGCCCCACCTGCAAATAATTCCCAGACATGATGCCTGTAGATGAGAGAGGACATTTCCCTCCCCAGTGGCGATGAGGCACAGAAGCTTTCAGCTCTTTACCATCCCTATGGGCTGATGGGGAAAGCCAAATCCAATTTCTTAGCCTCACCACCTACTTTAAGCTTAAGCTGTGAGGACTCTTCTCAGAGGTTTGTTTGGGTTTTTTTTCACGTTCAACTATAAATGATTTTAAACATCAGCCTTTTTTTAAGTTGCTATCTTCTGGTTATATACTTCATGAATTCCAGCTATTGTAATTGCACAAATCATGTGTAATTGTGCTACATGTTTTAAGTTTATAATTTAGGTGACGCATTTTAATGATTAAACAAATGAAGAAGTTTCCTTTTTCTGAGCTGGGAATATGGATTTGGAGTCTATGGAAATAATTTTCAGAAGTGCCTCAGTAATTTAATATCCTAAGTCGCATTTTCAACAGCTACAGAAGGTTGGACTTACAATGGCATGCAAGCAGGTAGATGCTTAGTAGGATTTTCAAAGGTGGCTTGGTGCCCAGTTCATGAGTCGCTTATTACCTATGGGAATTATTGAGGAGGAATAGCCACACAAACTTTCTTTCCCCCTTTAAACCATTTCCTGGTATGAACCAATGGCTTTGGTGAGAAATGGAGTTTTCTTTTCAGGGTCAGAGGGAGTGTCAAGTAATGATCGGCTTTTATGATCGTCTAGGGCCAAATCCAGACACATTCAGATCGACTGAATGATACCCATTGACTTCACCGAACACAGGGTCCAGCCAGTTCTCCGAGGTAGTCACGTTCCCTGGAAGATCTCTATAATGAATGGTGTTGTGAAGTCCTACTTTCTTCCAGTTTGCTGCAAGGGTCCAATGTATAGTTCAGATTCATTTGTTGCAAACCATATTGAAATTAAAAAAAAAAAAATGTGGTCCAGAAATCCTTTTAAGTAATTGCCGTTAAAAATGCATTGGCCTCTTTCTTCTACAGCAGTGATTGTCAGTTTTTTAGACTCAAGACACCCTTCAACAGATGTCAGGCAACCTTTGATAGACTCAAGGCACCTCATGGACAATGGCAGCTCTTTGGTTTTCTTCCTTTTTTGACTACAGAAAAATAATAGAGAAGTTCTTCTGTTGCAAAAACTCAGAAAGATCACAATAAGTTAATGTTTATAACACTAAGGGTTGATATTTTATCTTGTGAATGTTTGCACACCTGACAGTGCTAATGTTGTATGGTACTCCATGGCAGCCTTGAAAGGTACCCCAGGATGCTATGGCACCTGGTTATATATGATTGCTTTACAATTGTGGTTTCAAAGACTTTTCGTGCACCGATGCCAGAAAGTAAGTTCTGCTCTGTGCTGTTGAAACTGTAGTTGGTTCAGAGGAATCTTTTAACTAAATCTGCGGCAGCTAATTTACTAATCTAGAAAAGCTACAAATGGTTTTGAGTGATTATAAAGATTAGATATCATGTTAGCCAACCACTGGAAAGATCAGTGTCATGTTCTTTAGGTGCTGTATAGCACCTAATTGTCTTGTAACTTGTGCAGTCAGGTCAGCTGAAAAAAGATCACATGTCAGTGTTAACAAATTATTTCATTAATCTGATAATCTGATGAGGCATCCATTGCAGTACACTCATTGCACGAATTGTAGGTTTTTAAAATATAATCACAATTATATTTTGTCTAATTATACATAGTAAATACAATGCAATTAAAGAAGTTGCATCAGTTATAAGTGGAATTACACACTGCTAAAAAGGCACAAACATAGTTATAATGCATTTAACGTAATACAGTTACAATATTTCTGGGGTTTGCAGAATTTTTATCAGTCCATTTTACTTGAGAAAGCTGTAATTTATCATTGCAAGGCTAATTTACTGAAGCTTCTGTGGCATGACCATAAGCAATTTAAGGAGGATTTTATGCTGTCTGACTCTCTTCCAGTAAGTATTGATTAACTGCATATCTGATCATACAATAGGCATATCAGATCTCACTGCCAGTGGGAGTTCAGTAGTGTGATTCCTGTGGATAGTAATGTGTGTAGCTGAACTAGGTCTTCGCAGCCTGCTCAAGAAAGCATTCCTTGCTCTGGTGACCAGTACATTTTCAGGCAGTGGGACTACCTGGTTGACTAAAGACTACTTGCATACAGAAGAGTTTTTACATAGCAGTCCTTAAATGGGCAAAAAATTGAATGTAAAGCAAGGACTAGATAACTAAAATGTGCTGTTTTTAAAATCCCCTCTGACCCGATGGGAGTTAGACATCTGTCTTTCACTGTTGCAGAATTGCCAGTTTTCTTGTAGCTTAGATTTTGGTGTGTGTAAAAGCTTTTAACTAACTGTTTCGAACACTTGAAGTCCCATTCATAGAGAAAAGCACTGTGTGTGGATAATTTAGCCCTGCAAAAAGGTCTCAGTTGACTTTGAATAGAATTCCATGCATAGATCCACCTAGTTATAGCCAGGCTTTCGCCAGCAATGTTTGTGACTATTGATTTATTTTAAATGCGGAGTTAATTTTTGTGCCACAAAGCATGTATGTTGTTTATGCAGGCACTATCTGTTTTAACCCAACTAATTCTTGCTTTCTAAAATCAAAGCAAGTCTATTTGCTTTTATGATTAATGGATAGTTTGAATTCCATTCAAATTAAATCTCACGAGAGAAAAAGACATGCTTCTACTTTTTCTGACATCAAGATATATCTTCTCTATATGCAGGTTAGCTTTGAAACAGTAATGATTTTTCTAACATTTTAATGGTGAAATGTATCCCTGGGCAGAAGACAAGTACATGACCTCTGCACCGCTTAACTCCTGTTGAAACCTTTAGAACTGGGTTATGGTTGGCCCCGAGAAGAGCCGAGAACTTGTACCAACCTTCTGCAGAAGAATGAATTTAGCATTAAAAGAAAACAAGCTAGCGACATATTCTCTCTGTCGGAATGCTATGCATGGAGTACTATACACAAAAGGAAAGAAATACCTTCTCTCTGGTATTATAGTCTATGGGTGCAGACAGAAGTGACAGTTTTTGCCCAATATGGCTTCTGAAAGCACTCTACAGCTGTGACCAAACAGACACGCACAGCTACAAAGTGTCTTAAAAGGGCCCAATCCCACAAAAATTTGAACCCTCCCTTTGCAAGAGGGTTCAGATGAAGCTGTTTCAAAAGAGAGTACGTTCAGTAATTTGTGTCTGCCTGCCTCCCAGCCTGTTGCTTTTGTCAGAATGGGAGAGGGGAAAGGGAGCAGAAGGAGTTTGGCCTGGGGGTTTTTGAGCCCAAAGTGGGGGACTCCAATTCACTCACCCCACCCTACAGCACCAGCTGGGGAACCGCTAGAATGAGCTCCCTCTGCTCCCTTTCCACTCTCCTATTCTGAAAATAGGGTGGGCTGGGAGGAAGGAGGGGGCATTGCTAGGTTAAACTGGTTGCAGGCTGGCAGGTAGCAGCTAGATTCCCCTTTCCCCGGAACCAACAGTGAACTTCTGTTTGGTCGTGGGGGACTGTTGTAACTCATAACGCTTCCTGCAAAGCCTTCCCAGTTACAGCGGGGAGCTGCACATCTGTCAGTGCCCTGTCACTTGTGATTGCAGATTTAATTTGGATTTAGGTCATCTTTTCTGTTTTTGAGGGGGTTTTTTTCCTTTGGAAAAATAGTTAATCCACTGAAAATCATTATTGTTTGTTATCCAACTGCTTCTGAATTCCTGCTAAATTTAGCAAATAGTTTAGGGCAAAAGAATATAAATACATTTCTGGAAAGTGTGAATGTTTCATTTTCAAGTTTTTTATTGAAATGTTTCCTCCCCTTCCTTCCCCTCAAAAAAAAGTTAATGGAAGATATCATTTCAGGTCAAATGAAGTTTTTCAGTCAACCTGAAATGATTTTTCCGCCTTAGTTTTTCAGTTCTGCTAATGACACAGAAAATTAGTTACTTTCCCAGCTCTAATTTTTAATGTCTCAAGTAAAGCTTAATGAAATTTAGTAAAGCTCCAAAGCGGGTAAACATCAATGAATGTTTTGCTTCCTCCCTCCCTCCCTACCTAGTTTTCATGCAGAACTATAAATGTCTGTTACTGAGCCCAGGTTCTTTCTAAAAATTCATGAACCTCAGGAAATTTTCCAGTCAGATTGGCTTGGGGTTTGTAATGTAATGCAATACAAAACTGGATGCATTTCAGGAATTTTTAGTTCAGACATTTCATACTTCTCTGCTTTATCAGCGTATTGCAGAGTAAATGTGAAATTCCAGAACTCTGACTTGGTCAGTAAATTGACATTTTGGCCTAGAAAGGGAATTTCCTGTGCACAAGAAATATGACACTGGGCTCTAGGTTTATTTTTTTATAGTGTCAGCCCTTGCTTGTTTTACCCAGTCCAAAGTAAGGAGTCTTTTTTTTTGACTCAGCTGAGAATATTCCATGATAAGAAAAGCATGATCACCGTGACAGTCTGTTAGTAACCTAAAATATTTTTTTCCTTGTAGATATTTAGCAAAATAGACAAAGAGCAGAATACTGAGCTGGTACAAATTGGCTTTGGATTTGGTCCAAAATATTAAACAACCACATGAGCTTTGGCATAGCGCTAGTAGAGCCATCTTTGCTATCCTTTCGGGTGAATTACTGTTGCTTATAGTGACAACTGGTTTGAGAAACTCCTGCTTTCATTCCTTTGTGGAAAGGAGTCGCTTTGTTAGACATGAACGTTCCACAGCGAAACAGCTGCTTTTTAAAAGGAGCTGAAAACATTAAACTGGAGTAATGCTGGATACCTGGAAACCTGAACTGAAAATACACCTTTTATACTTATTGTTAATGAGCAAATCATTTCACAGTAACTGATTGATCATTTATATGAGATTTTTCTCTTTAGAACAAAGCAAATGGGGAAAATACCTTCCGTTGAGATTGCACTATTATGCTGCATTCATTTTAGCGCTGTAGAAGCACAGACATTATAGATGAAAAGGAGTTATTAGCTTATCTAGTCTCTTCCCTAATAATGTAGTATTGTTCTCTATTCTCCATTCCTGGTGCTTTGCTACATGGTATAGCATTACATTCCTAGAAAATGTTTCATGATGAAGTTTTGTATTTTATCCAAAAAAATTTTTTTTAAATGAAAGATAGTGTGACGAAGAGCAACAGGAATGAACAATAACTGGAGACTTTTCTCTTTGGAGACGTGCATTTCCTACTGGAATCTTCTTGACAGAATTAAATTTCATCCTTTGGCAATCACTATAGGGAAAGGTGACATTTCCCAATTCTTGTTTTAAATTCATCCAGCTCTGCAAATCTGACTCTCAGATTTATGCACTAGTCTCCCTCCATATAAGCTTGTCTATAGTGTAAGGGCAGGCAATCAGTTTGGGTGGAGGGCCACTTACTGAATTTTGGCAAGCCATTGGGGGCCACATGACAGGCAGCCGAGGCAGATAAATATTAATTTTCTAAATTTTTAGGGGCCCTGCGGGTTGGATAGAATGGCCTGGAGGGTCGCATCTGGCCCCCGGGCTGCATTTTGCTGTCCCTTGCTATAGTGTGTTATAATGAGCTGTATCCTGCTATTATTTCCCATGGAAAAATTCCTGTTGTCTTCGCTGAGAGTTGTATTGGACATGATGGAAGGGAATATCTACTGTTTTAGGTGTGCCTTCATTTAGCTTTTGCCTGCTCTTGAATCACCTGGGGGAAATATTCAGATGGTGCATACATCAATATTGTACTTGAAAGTACATTGGAACACGTTCACTACCCTTTTGGTGGTACTAGGGCTTGATCCAAAGCCCGCTCAAAGATCTGCACTGATTCCAGTTGGTGCTGGAATCAGTACTTTTGCCATTAACAGGAGCCACCCATACATAGATTAAGCAAAATAAATACATTTTTTGCAGGTCAATCCATTACATAAAGCCAGCAAAGCCATGTCAGCTAACCTCAGACACAAATATTCTCTCTCTCTCTCTCTCTCTCTCTCACACACACACACACACACTTAAAGGACTCCAATGATTGCTTATAATTGTACATGATAAACAGTTCTTGGAGTATGTTGTTTGCATACTGAAGCAATCTGGACTTACCTCCTTGCTCATCCAACATAACCAAAGTCCTGATACCCGCATCTTTACTCTACGTTCCAAGAGTGGTTGCAAGATAAGGAAAAGAGAAGGATAAAAAGAGAGAAAAGGGGAGGAGAGAGAGAAAGGAGGAAAAAGAGAGATCAGTGAGAGAATAATTAGTCTTAGATATTGGGATTTAAGAAGACAAAAGAAAATCAGTGAAAAGACTGACAATAGCTCATAGCCCATATGGGCTAGTGGAGTAATCAGAAACTTGTATGCATGGGTACTGGATGGGAAACCAAGTATTCACCATTGCATTATAAGCCTATCAGTGGTCTTTTGGATACTGAATTGGCCTGACTGGAGCTGAGTTGGCCTGGCCTGGTTAACCTGGCTAGATACTGAGTTGCCCTATCTGGAGCTGCCACTGTTACTGGGTTGGGCTGGAGCTATGCCCAGGACGGGGTGGGGAGGGAGCCTGCCTGAGCAAGGCCATGGTGAGGAGAAGCAAGGTGTGGCTGGAGGGAGGCAGGCAGTATCTGCAGCTCTGAGCCCAGGTCAGGGTTGAGGCTGGAACTGGAGCCACAGTAGCTGCGTGCTGCCCCCTCTCCCTACTCTGCCCTGCCACTTTGTACTCAATTCCAAGACGAGAGGCTTTCCCCCTTCGTATTAAATGGGAGGCGGGGACACACCTCATCTTGGAATTAAGTAAATGTGCTATTTAATGTGAACAGACAACAGCTTTTTTAGGTACAAAGGTTTAATAAATTTAATGGCCAAGCCAAATCTCAACTGAATCCAGTGGAAAGACTCCCATTAGCAACGATGGGGTTTTTTTACAGATAGCATTTTCAAAACAGCTCGGTGTTGACCTTGCTTTTTCCTACTGAGGGTGAGGGGAGTTTTGTCATTGTCCTCATTAAGAGCAGAGGTAGGTCAAAGCTGACTACTTTTTAAAAATCCTGACTACCTCTTCCAATGGAAAAGCATCCTCTGCAAATGTGGCATTTGCATTTACTGTCCTTGTTCTGGAACATGGTAATGTGGTATTATTTCTAGGTGTTTTTCAATACTAAGCTGTATTTCATAGCTGTTTTTTTTTAATTCAGTAAGGGGAAAGCAGACCCATCCTGCTCAGTACAACAATAATGATAATGAATAATTAATAGTCTAAATATCCTGTGCCTGTTGCATTTCAGGAGTCAATCAAGCAAGACTACTGCAGAATATTGACACCTTGATAATAAATAATGGTTACTGGCAAGGGGTCTGCTCTAAGTGCACAGGAAGTAGCTGCACTGGTTCATCAACATCTATTTACTTAATAGCACGATGCCCCTGTATTGCAGACAAGGATTGCTGTCTCCGTTTGGTGAACACGTTGGACGATTCGGTTACAAGCTCAAGGATGTGCTGGAACTCTAGGAATGCCAGGGAACCAGCACCCAGTGCCCCGTCTCTTACTTGCGTGTTTTTGCCAAAAGTATCCTTCCTCCATAGAGCTAACTCAGAACTCGGTCTTCCAGCATTAAATTTCCTGAGCCAAATATTCCATGCATACTGCTTTTCTTGTAACAGCCAGCTCCTGCCTCTGTCTGGAAACTGGGGTGGATGTCTGTGCTGCTTACCAGGCTGCCGGCTGCCCAGCGCACGCGCTCGCTGTGCCGAGTGCCCCGGGGCAGTCTGGCAGCGTGTGCCGCGCATTGGCTCAGCTGCGCGACTGAGTTTCTAACACACTCGGGGACTGCTCAGCTGTCAGAGCCTGTCCTGCTCCTCTCTGTGCTCAGGCCAGTTGCAAGCAATGTGAGTGCCTACACTCCTGTTTCTGGCCGACCCTGCCTACTGAACGGCAGCTGGCTGTTTTAAAAAAAAAATGTCTGCCTGCTTCTCTCACCTCCCTTTCAGTGAATTCAAAAGGAGAGTGAGGGTGGAGAAAGGAGAAGCCAGCCACATTCTGCTCCCCCAGGCTCCCCTGAGCCCTACAGCTGTTCATTTCTGGTCCTTTGGCAGGCAGCATTCGCTTGCTCGGAGGGGTACTCTGGCTTCTCCTCTCTCCTTCCTTGACCTCTGGCTCACTGACGCAGTCTGTACTCTCAGACATAGTTCCCTTCCAAATGCAGGCCCCTGAGGACCTGCAATTCTGTTTGTGATCTGACAAGAATTGTCAGTCTTCATCAAACCTGTTAGGCTTAGAATAAGCCAGATACAGTTAAATGCCAAATATAGACAACAGTGTCCGACCCTATGGTCTTCGCCCAGGTACGACCTCCATTCCTAGAGCTTTGCTGAGAGGAAGACTGCACCACTGGCCCATAGACTTTACAGATGGTGCTAAATCCTTTTGTGCAAATCTTTGCACTGAGCAACATGGGTGCAGCTGTCTTGTACCTACCTAGCCAGGTGTGCTGTTGTGCTTTATCAAGCCATACTGTATTTATTATCATGGAAACTTGGTGTATGTGCCCACAGTGATAATAGATTGGCAAATCTCCAAAAATTTAATTGACAGTGGAGTGAATAGATATGTGGACATTTGAGGTCCACAAAAAGCCTACTGAAGCTCATAAGAAGAAGTCTGCTGATGTGAACAGTATTTGGATCTGGCACCAAGTGATAATCTTTCTCTTTTTTAATATTCTTTGATTTTTTTTTACAGCTGCTTTCACTAAAATTTGGGCTAAGGCCAGATTTTCAAAAGATTCTTGCTCCCATTTAGGCACCTAAAATGATGCAGACTTTCACACACGCTCAGGACCCAGGAGCTTCTATTATGGCCTTGGGAAAGAGCAGGATTTGTCACGTGAACAGAATGTATTCTCAGCAAGTAGGCTAAAATTCACTGATGTGGTTGTAAAACTGTGGTGAGGCCAGGAAATGACCTTTAAAGTGTAGCTTCTGCCATGGATGTATTTACAAAGATGTAGGATCTGCAATCCACTGTCTCTTATGAAATTGAATGGGAAATTTCATTTTTTTTGTAAATACAGAGCACGTACATGGAGTAGCCCATGCCAAAGACATGAGAAAAATGCAAATGGTGCATGGTTTCCTGGTAGTGCAGGACCTTATCCCTTGTTATTTAAGGTAGAGTTTCCAAATTCTCTTCTCAGTTTGGCTGATGTTTACCTTTGTCTTTCTTTTGTGTCTGAGAAAAGAATTGGGACCATCATGCTTTGCCAAAGCACTTCTGATACCTGAACACCTTACACTTATGTCCTTTTAAAAAGAAAAGACAAGGTATGTATTGCATTTCTAAATGAGTGCTATAGGCTGCAGTCCTCTATTTTTGCTCAGGGCGGTATAATCTTTGCCAGATGGGCCTGTCATAATATGTCCACCCCAACTCTAGAAATGAACAGTCTGTCTCCCTGTCCTCTCAGGTTTTGGTCTTTGGAGAGGCTGGCAGGATATGTGCTAATTAGTACAAATAACACATCGTGTTTTTGTTTTTGTGAAGTGGACACATCTCCCGTTGAAAATGGAGGACTGACACCACCAAAAACATTCGCATAAACCATGGAACAGCCATCAGATGGTTATGACCAAGGCCCCTCTCCTTCAGTGGTTTCACATATGAAACTTCACTGGAAGCACTGGATTTTTACAAGCTTTAGAATGACAGGACTATGGCTTCCAGGACTTGCTTGCTTCCATCCCAAGCTGTTTTTGAACCAGGGACTCTGAATATTTAAAGCTTAAGCACATTAACAGAATAATACAATTCATATAAAATAAAAAATCTGAAAAAAACCTCCAAAAAACTTCCACATCTTTCCAACTCCCGCATCTTAAATGACAGTAACACCGCCTTTTAATACATGTCCTGATCAAAGAAGCTTTTGAATGCAAGACATTTGGTATCAAGTCTGACATGATGAAGCATATCTTGCATCTGAAAGTTTGTCCAATGGGCATTACTACAGAGTAGACTACTTCGCTCTGGAGTACAGCATCACCATCTATGCATGTGCTGGTATTAGGGCACAGTAAATTAATTAACTCTGCTTTAAGATAAGACTGTTGGACACAATACTATCTTATGGTGGAGTGCTTACATGTGCTGAAATGCACATGTAGACAGTGACTAGGGCTGGCTGGGGTATGAGGGTGCTAAAATGCAAGGGTTGCCTGCCATCTAGCCCCTCACTTTAGCACCCTCATGCCCCAACCAGGCCTTTCACCATGCGACACTGCCACCTGGAACTTGGGGCTGACCCCTTGGGTACCCTGCCAGCCCAGGGTTGCTCCACCCCAGCTCAAAGTGCTGTAGTCCTGAGCACGTGTAGCTGCTGTGCTAGGGAGCAGTTAATTCTGGCACAAACTGTGTCAGTTTATTGCTTTGCCTTTAATTGTATGTGTAGATGCACCCAATTAGCTCAATAAAAGTTATCACCCCAAGAAATCCTAGCCTCTTGCATAATTTCTGGACTGTCATGGCTACAATATTACACTATAGTACCTGATCAAAGAGAATCTGAGTTTATGTTAATCTTTAAACATCTGAGTAATCCAGTTGCAGTTAAAGAAATTATTTATGCGTTTCAAGTGAATGACATGTTCTGATGTTTTCTTGTCAAAGGTCAAAATGATGTTTTCTGATTAGAAAGCCAGAACCTGTGATTTTAAAACTTCTGCACCCTAATTCCGTTCTTAGACACATCATTGTAAATCTGGTTTTACTGCAGGAAAAACCAGTGCAACTGAGTAGAATTTGGATGCCTGGTGGATTTCATAGAGTTACATTACCCTCCATCTTCTGTAACAGGGTTTTTATTAGGGTCTCATTCAAAGCCCATTGAAATCAGCATAACAACCGCCATTGAAATTTGCAATAGCATTCTAGGAATGAAGTGTATTACTATATAATTGCTGAGTTATTGTCATTATTTCTCTTAATTGCCCAAGAAGGATAAGGAACTAGGAAAGACAATGCACTGATTACTCAAACCACATCAATCATTTTGAAAAAACAAAGAACCTGCTTTGTACCGTGTGCAGTCACTCAAACTCGTACAGAGCAGATGCAAAATACAGCCATTCTGATTAGGTTGTGTTTTACATATACTTTGCACAGATGCAGAGGTTGAGACAAGGTTTCAAAATAGTGATAGTGTCAGGCCCAGAAAGTGTATCCAGCTGGGGAATCACAATGATGGCAGATGCTTTCCATTTGTTTCCGTAGGTATGTTGAGAAACAAATATATGCCAGATCGCGAGCCGGTATTATAGTACACATAAAAATCCACTTACATAAAGAATTTCACATCAATCATTATGGCTTATAGACTTGCTTCTAAATAAATTAGTGCAGACAATTATGTATCAGGACAGGCTGACATTGCCAGCAGTTTATAAAGACACTAAGGAGAAGTGTCAATACCCTAAAGATAAGTGTGGTCAGAGATGCATTTCCTAATCAGGCATTCTAATACAACTCAGCTCTTCTTTGAGTTAGCAATAGTCCTAATAACACTGCAGTGTTTCTGAATATCTGATCAAAGGGATTAGTTGGTTCTTTTACTATGGGGATTTACCCAGATGTCCTCAAGTAGGCTAAATTTGTGTATCTTGATTGAAGCCTGTGGGGCCAGTCTTTGGCTGGCGTAATTCAACTTCAGTGCAGTTAAGCCAGTCGCATACCATGGATCTCTGGTACCGGGGGGCAATGCTTGTATTTGCAATGTGCCACCCCCTCCCCTACCCCTCTGCACCCAATTTCCAAGCGGGGGGGCACGGAGGAGGGGGATCCCCTGGCAGCTGATCACTGAGCCCAAAAACGCCAGCGGCAAAACCGAGAGTGCCACTGGGACAAAGTACCCCATGGAGGGCTTGGCTGGTGCCCCCCATCAGGCCAGTGCCCAGGACCCCCACCACCCACATAGGTACACCACTGAGTTACGCTGATTTATACATGCTGAGAATTTGGCCCCATGTTTTTACCACTGCCAACAAAGTTATCCCAGTTTTGGTAGGTACCTGTTTCTAAAAAGCCATGTAAACTCACGTTAGTTCTCTTTTAACCAGTGGCTAGATCCAAAGCTTAATCATGTCAAAGGGACTTTTGCAATCAACTTCAACTGGCTTGGAATCAGACCCTAGGGGCTCAAATAGAAGTGACAATTTTTGTCTAATCTGGCCACAGAAAGCAGTCCCTAGCCATGACCAAATACAAGTTCAGAGCTGCAGATTGCTTCAAAAATGGTAGATTGGGTGAAAATCTGCATGAGGCTTCAGATGAAGACATTTCAAAACACAGTTTCTTCCATAACTTCTGTTTGTGATGCCTCCCAGCCTGTTGCTGCTTTCAGAATGGGAGGGGAGAAAGGGAGCTGGGTGAGTTTGATCTGGGGGTTCTTCAGCCTGTGCTGGGGGTAGGTGGGATGAATACATTTAATTCACCCATCTCACCCTCCAGTGTTGGCTGAGGAACCCCTAAAACAAGCTCCCTTTGCCCTCCTCCCATTCTGAAAACAGCAAGGGCTGGGAGGGAGCTGGTATAGAGGAGAGCCCATTGCTAAAGGAAACTAGCTGCAGGCTGGCAGGCAGCAGCTAGATTCCCCTCCTCTCTGGAGCCAACAGTGAACTTCTGTTTGGTCTGGGGGATCGTTGCAACTCAGAATGCTTCCTGCAAAGCCGTCTCAGGTACAGCGGGGAGCTGCACTTCTGTCTGCACCCTAGGTTTCCTGAAACAAATACATTTGTGTGCAGCATTCAGGCCAAAGGGCATATTTCTCCATTATAGATGAGGACATGTTTCTCGATAGGAAAGTCAGTGAAAATGTGAACCTTCATGTATTGTCCGTCTTGAAATGGCACCATAAGTTTATAAAATCAAATCTGTATAACTTATTTTCAGTTCTAAAATATTAGTTAACTTAAATGTAAAACCATGTCTGATGAGATGAGAAAATAGGCCCCCATTTGGCTTTGAGTTTACAAAGGAGTTGTTTTGTCTGTACATCCCATTGAATGCTCTCTTGTTGAGATCCCTGCAGTACTGATCTTGCTTGGGGAGGGAGGCTTTTTTTTTTCCTTTCTAGCTCATGTCTAGAAACGGTCTTTTTTTATGATAATCGTTTTTTTTTTAAAGGCTATTCTAGTTGCTTATAGGGAACATTGTAGAAACATTGCTTACCCCCTATTGTGGTGTTCTGTATTTAAAATGAGCTCATGGGTGAAAAGTTTGAACGGGAAACAAACTCTGTATGATGGTGGTTTAGTCTGAGTCCTTTAGCCCTAGATCATGCTCACCTTTTGGTGTGCACAGTTCACAGTGGTACCATAATAAATGTAAATTTGTAATATGTTATAGCAGCAGTTGAGAGTCTTAGATTTTACACTTGTAATCCCTGATAATCATAGATGTAACTGTACATTTTATTGATATAGTAAGTGTCACAGACTGGTATCCTAGTCTTTTACTTGATAATGTACTCTGTCAGTGTGTAGCTTTACTGCCTAGGAGCAGACCAAGGAAGAAAGTGGGACTTATCAGGTAAGTCTTCTCTGGTTCCCCTGTAGCTCCACAGGGGAAGTAATCTGTTCCTGGCAAAGCAGCATTATAAATGTGGACCAGAAGAAGACTTTTCCATTCTATGCCATCTCAGTGGAGATGCATGATAGAGGCAGAACCAAAACAGAGCCCTTTCCTGGCCTATCCATTTCCAGCCCACCTGCACAGGCAGTGCAGAACACTTCAAGAGGCAATTTTATCCCCTGCTCTGTGACCTGCACTGCTGGTAGCCCATGCAAATGTATGTCTTCCACCTCCTACAGTGTCAAGGGCATATCTCAACCTTATGTTTCTAGAATACCCCTGAGCATTGCTTAGATAGCAGAGAATTTGGGACAAGAGCTGTCTTTTTATTCTGACTGTGTAGCCCAAGCACAGTGAAACCAAAACGATGATTGGGACCTGATCATTAATCAGATTAAATCATCTCTCTGACCATGTTAGACATGGATACTTTGCATGGGAGCAAACAGGATGCAAATGAAATACAAACAGTATAAAGGAATAGCTTCTTATGGACAAACCAGTTATCCAGCCCCTCCTCTCCGCCCCCTCCCCCCCCCCAAAAAAAAAAACAAAAACAAAAACAACAAACCCGAACAAAACCATAAGGAGAAGGATTTTAATTCAGCCTCACATTCATGGATATGGAAACCCATGAGAACATAGAATCCTGCAAATAACATAGCTAATTTTACAGGTTAATTTACTTTGCCCTAATATGGGTGCAAATATAAACAGTGACAGTTTCCTGTGGAGCCAATTAGTCAACTCTGCAATAAAGTGCATGTGTAAATGAACCCAGCATTCAATACAGGCCACTGGATCAGAGCTCAGGAGACACGAGTCTGACAGGGCACCTACACATGTGCCCCACACCAACTCTGATGCATGCTAATTAGCATGCATAGGAGCAGATTCCATTAATTAAATCTGCTGGAGCATGCTAATTAGCATGCTGCAGTAGCCTTGGTGTCATATGTAGTCAGCATCCCTGTGCTTCAAAACGGTGGTGCGGGCACTTTAACTAACTAAAGTTTGTGGAATGAGTTTTAATTAAAGCACCCCTGCTGCCAATTTGAAGCATGGGATGCTGAATATGTGAGACATGTGCACAGAATGGCTCTCAAGTGTTATTCTCCCCTCCCTCCCCTGGGACACATGTAAAGACACCCATATTGACCAGATGCGTCTTGGGGCATGCAGCTCTCACTTTCCTACGAAGTGCCTCCATTACCTCTCCTACCTCTGGTCTTTCTTTGTTTAGATTTGTACATTTTGGGACAGGTGCTACCTCTTATTTCTTAAGTTGTACAAATAACTTTAAGATTGGTTTCAGCAGAGGGAAGCTCAGAGGGTGTCCAGGATAGCGTTAAACAAGACGAAAGCTAAGCAGTGTTTGTCGATGGCATGTTAAGTGATCAAGGGGAGCAATGAGAAGTGGCAGAAGCAAGTCAGTTAAGTCTGTTGTTTGAGGGTGGGGAAGAAATAATTAGGCTTGTATTATGGAGGAACTAACCAGAAGTGCTACAGGGATGGCAAAAGTAGGAGAATTACAGCTCTTCTTTTTAATGGGCACTGGACATCAGATTTCAACCGTCTCTCCACTGAACACGAAGGCAAACTTCCATCAGTTTCAACTACAGTAGGAAGACGTCTATGAACTACAAGGATGGTCCTTGTGCTAACTTATAAACGTGCACCTTGAGGCCACTTCCTGCTGCATCTTTTCTTGACATGCCCACTGATGTCAGGGTGAATGAAGCAGGAGACCCTATCTCTGGGTCTAACGCGCCCTGCAGTGGGAAGCCTGCTAGTACTGATGACTCGGTATAAATGCCATTAGTCCATGAACATATCTGGAATGGGCTCCCAAGGGAGGTGGTGCTCTCCCCTACCCTGGGGGTCTTCAAGAGGAAGTTAGATAGGCATCTAGCTGGGGTCTTCTGAACCCAGCACTCTTTCCTGCCTATGCAGGGGGTCGGACTCAATGATCTATTGAGGTCCCTTCCAACCCCAGCATCTGTGAATATCCTAGCAGCCTGAATTGAAATATTGTGTCAGGGCAGTAGAATCCAAGTATTTTACTACCTGATGGCTGATTGGTGACCAATGCGAGCTGAGTTTGGTGGTGTCAGACTTGTAAAACTCTCCACCCTATCAGTTTGATTTGATGATTGACTCCCAGGTGAGGAATGAGCCATATAAGCAGGACAGACTAACCAAGCTTGCATTGCTGCTCCCACCATTGTGGAGCGGCAGGGGACTTCTGTCTCCAGAGCTGTCAGTCTGTCACCTGTCATAAGCCCTAAAATCCACATTAAATGTTTTAAAGAGAAGTGAATCTGGATTTCTAGAGCATCCAAGTGACTGGTGTTCTGCTGCTGCTTCAGATGGGAGCATAGGTCAATAGAGAGCTCCTCTCTGCATTGCAGTATTCTGGTATTGCAAGTGTGCTATGCTAGCAGGAAGCTGCAAAAACCCAGTATTGAATCAGGTCCTTAATGGCTGATTTTATGTTGCATTGATGTTTCCAGTTAACCTACTATTTAAAATATGGGCAGAATATCAGTATTTGCCACTGGTCACAGCAGTAACTCTGCAGTTCAGTTGAATCTTTCCATTGCTTGACTGACTATATCGACTGAGGTACTGCACCTCAAATGGACTTAATTCCTAGGAATACTGTGAAAGTAATTGACAGGCCATGGGAAATTGGTTTGGACAGAGTGACCAATACCTATTCAATGTGATAAATTCAATATGATAAATACCTATTCAATATGATAAATAAAGCATGGCAATATCTGCCTAATATGATACATTGGCAATGTAGGTTGTGCATTTACTTGCCAACAATTGGCAATGCTAAGTTTCATGTTTTGTCCAATACCTTTATCTACAAAGGAAGCAAGGATAAATTGCAAGTCCTTACCTCTTCAACAAGCTGCAGCATACGGCGGGTGCTTTCCAGTGACTGGAAAAAATCAGGGAAAAGAAAGTTAGATCTGGTAAACACAGTTTCTATTACTAGCATACAGACTCGTACCGATGGAGTTTTACTACCCTGAGAGAGAAGGAATATTCTTTTGAGTGTTTTCATACATTCCTCAGATAAAGGCCCTCTACAATGTTTGTGATCTCTCCAACCCACTTTAAGGATTTCAGCTTAAGTATTGCCCCATCGCATCACTTTGCTAGTTGTTACTGCCTTTGAGATATATATTTTTTTGTAAAGAATTTGTATGCAGAGTTTGCAGTAAACTTGATCATGTTGTACAGAAAAAGTGCTTTGGAAAGCAGCTATTCCACTTTAAAAATAGCTTCTGTGGTTTCCAACTAAAATTTCCAACCAAAATAGCTGAATTGGTGGTTTATGCTTGCTCTTAAATTGGGCAAATTAGAAGAATCTCTGGAGAAATTTAAACTGCAGCTTTTCTTCCTGAGATCATTCAAACTGTTATTGATCCTAATACCTGAGACAAATTTGTGTGAAGAAGATGAGTAAAAGGTAAAGACTCGCATAGATATTTTTTTTCTCAGATTTTAACACTATCAGATAGCTTCAGTGGCTCCTGGACATGCTTGGCTGGAGGGTAAATACTGGTCTTGACTTCAGCTGCAACTCCTTGCTTGAAACCAAACAGGAGGTTAATATTTTCTTCCAACTTATCCCATGTTTTTCATCTTATAGCTGTAGACCCCAAAGCCTAAGGTGATGGCTGACACCAGTGAAATCTGGAGTAACTCACTGACAGACTCACTTATGTCACTCAGTCAAAAACTACGTCAGTATAAAGCTAGCATAAAGCAGAAACAGACTTTCAAGTACATCCATTTCTGGATGTAGGTTGCCCATTAGAAAAAGGCTCGAAATTTCTCACCCCCATCAGCCATTGGTCTCACCTCATCAGCCAGCTGGTCGGCACGCCGTTGCATTTCTTCCAACTCATTGCGCATGTCAGCATCTTCGGCCATTTTAGCTGTGGATGTGTTAGTGGTGTTAGTGGAGTCTTTGGATCAAGGTTTTCTGTTTGTTCTGTCTATGAGCCTGGAATACAGCAAGCAGGGAAAGAAACCATGAGGTTCATCTCATTCTGCTTGGCAGGTTTGTGCATACAAATGACCGCCCCCCCCCCCCCCCAAAAAAAAATACTTTTATTGTGTCAGTGCTCTTTCCACAAAATCTTTCAGCATGTTTAGAAATTTTTTACAAACTACAAAACACTCATAGGTGTTTCAAGGTGATTTTCTATTTCTGGGCTATTAGTCACTTTCCTGAATATGAGCAGGAATGTGTTTGTGCTGTAGACACCAAGGAAAAAACAATTTCTTTCTGTTTTCTGAGTACAACATTTCTGCTGGCACTAAGCACCACACACATTTCAAATAGAAAATTCAAAAGGGCTAACATTCGATTTAAAGTAGCAGGCTTGAGCACTGTGTGTACTTCGGCAAGGTTGAAAGCAGTCACCCATAGGGTTTTGACCCATATTATCTTGCAAAGTGTATTTCTTTCCACATAGGACATGGAGGCCTGCATGACCCAGAGGGCCACTTCCATAGTGAATAAAAATGCACATAGCTGCCAAACAGCTGAAAACAATTTAGCCCTTTTGTTTCTTCAGTTTAGGATCTCTTTGAGAAATTCAGACTCCGAGATATTGAAAGGCAATGATAAAGCTTCCTAAATGGGGTAAACCTGTATGGCAGGGGTAGAATTTATGAGGTAACACAATAGTCTGCAAACTTTTCAGGTCGTGGTCCGAAATTACTCGGTTAAGGTTAGAGGTGGGTGAGTCACGGGACCCTGCCAATGCCACTGTTTCCTTCTGCTGATACATCAGAGAAGGCTGTGCACTGGATCTGGCCTGTAGACTGTAGGTTGCCAATCCCTAAGCTAATGGTTTTTTCTATAGTCCTTCCTTAAGTACTTCTAATTCCAGAGTAACTCCATTAGACAAACCTTTGCCTAAGATCAGGATGTGGCACATTGATTCTTTTTTTAAGAAGGTTTTACTTTTTGTTATAAACTCAAAGGATGCCAGCTAGCTGTGATTGTCGAGCATGACTTGTTTAAGAAAGGTGAGCCTTCCTACTGCCTGTCAAGCCTTTGTAACCAGAACAGTGGCTTAGTTCTCTGCTAGATTCAAACATGACATGTCGCAAATTAATGCTCGCTGAGGGTTGGATTTATTTGTCACAGGAAGAACAAATCCAGCTGCAAGGGGAGGGTGAAGACACACAGAGGACTGAGAATAACAGCCATTAACCACCTGCCATGTTACTCGATTACCACAGCAGGGCAGAACAAAAATCCTTCCATTCACTGAAGCTGCTCCAAGCAAGAAAGCGAAGCTGAGGAGGCCAATTTCTGTCTCGGCTTTACAACCTGTGCAGGCCTAATGAAACAAAAATACAAGCAGGACAGAACTTGGCCCCAGGAATTTGACAGCCCATAATATCTGTCTGTAAAAACAAAGCCTCTGTATGTTTATGCTAGGATAACCCTACCTCTAGCAGTGCTCTGACTGAAGATAGGAGCACAGAGTGAGGAAGGGCTGTAGGCAAGGACTGCAAGGGCCAAATCCTAAACTCAAAGGACAGTCTGCAGCCTGCACAAGGGAGAGCTCACCGGAGAGGAGTGGGGAGGGCCACCGGTTGTAGGCTAGCACAGGCTGAAAGCCTGGGACATCTCTTTAAGGTCCTGGGGAAAAGAAAGAGGGTTTGCCTGCAAGATCAATATAGCTATGGATATTAGGGCTGTGCAAAACAGCACAGTTTCATTTCAACTTCTGTTTCGCCACTTTGACCGGACGGTGTCTCATTTCAAGTTTTGTTTCATTTTGAACCGCTGTTCTGTTTCATTTAGTCAAACACTTTTACTGGTTTTGATGCTCTTTTGATGTTTCGCTCATAGGCTATAATGGGGAAGTACAAAACTGCCTATAACTTTGTGATTTCATGCCTGATTTGGATGAAACTTGTAGAGATGGTAGACCCTTCTGAGGCTGTGACACCTGCTAGGTTGCAAATGCACAAGTACGGGGGTTTATGAGAAACTGCACCACAAAGTCTTGAAGATAAAACTTGTGTCACATGTGCATGTTAAGGCACAGTGGGGTGAAAATTGCCAGCATGTTAGCTCCTGCCAAGGCCACAAAGCCTGTCAGGTTTCAAGGAGATTGGTGCAAGGGTTTTTGGGAAACTGCATTTCAAGCTGCTGACAAGTAAAACTCATGGTGTGTGTATGCGCGCGTGCATGCATGCGTGTGTGTGTGTGTTAAGGCATGCCCTCACTGGCATTGGGGCCTCTACATGCCACGGTAGTGTGCCTCAGTGAGATCTCCTCCTCGCCTACAGCCTCAGGCCAGATCACCACCTTAAATAACAGCAAGTAATACTAATAACAACTTAGTGAGCAGCACAGTAGCACCAGCACCATCTCAGGCAGCCAAACTGTAACAGAGCATTTCTTCTCCTTCAGGAGCTTCTTCAGTGTGTGTGTTAAGGTGTGCCCTCACTGTGTCCCTCCCCTTTCTTCCCCCTCCCTCTCCTTACTTTCTGTTTCCTGCAGGCAAACCCAGCTTGAGCTTTGAAACTTGAAACGTTTCAAAAGTTTTGAAATGTTTTGAGGCTGTTTCAAAGCCCTTCGTTTTGTTTCGATTTCGCTGTTTCGAGCTCGAAACAAGTCAAAACAGCGCCGAAACAAAACAGCTGGCAAAATTTTGTACAGCCCTAATGGATGTGCCATGTAACAATCCATCTGTGCTCAGAAAGGTTGATTCGTTCCACTCCGCATAGAAACCCTTTGTAGTAACCTTCTGCCATCTCCCCCATTTCCATTATCCAGAGAAAGGAATGCTTAATATTTACTATACAAACAGGTATATTTGAATTGACATTTATTGGAAGAAACTCTGCACAACAGTATGGATAATAACACGCTTGTTTACTTGGCTAGCATATGTCTGTTTATTAAAACTGAACAAAAGGCAGATTGCTAAACAATGATGCAACTGTTGGCTCCCATTTTATGAGAATAAGATAAACCAATCAAACGAGTGTCTAAACAGCAATCAACCATTGTTTCATATCAAGCAAAATACTGGCTTGGACTATGCATCCTTTTTGTAATATTTCGTATTGTTATAGACAATCCTTTTCTTTTTTTTCCTTATTCTTTCATGGGAGTTCTTCTTCAGTGGGCCAACCTTTCTTTTCCATTGCCTTCCAGGGATCAGAGAGCCAAGGACATTTGCTGAATCAAGGCCTATTTTCTTATAAAATATAAATAAGAAAACCAGACAGTTGCTGTGTTTCCTCTGAGGCTTTTGCAAAGAATTACCGTGCTGGTTATTTTGGGGAAAAGGCATGACCTTCATGCTTTTACATTAGCTATGCCCTCGCCTGTGGTTGTTCTTGCTCTTTCAAGTTCAAGCAGGAAGAAATCTATCTTAAAGAGCCAGTCCCCAAGTTTGGCTCAGCTTCATGTTAAAATCATCTAGTGCATCTCAATATCTCCATTTGAAAGGTGTTTACTTCTGATGGGGCACATCATAATTAGAAGTTCCAACATCACTGGGACCAATGTCTGGATGGGAATTGCTGCCTGCTGTTTTTGTTGTTTGCACAGTTCATTAGAACCCGCCACCAGGAATTCATCTGTGGGCCTTGCTGATGCAAATGCAAGGCTTAATTTCATGGTGAATGTTCAGTGTGGCGTCAAATGTATTTGGGCTTCTCAGTGTCAACAGTAAACAGGTTTCACACAAAATAGGGCACTCCAGAGATTAGGAGATCCCCGTGGATGACACACCAGGGATCTTTCTACGCTGAAGTAAGAACATTCTCAGAGTGACTAGAGCATGGTGAGTCCATTGTGCTGTAGGAACTAGTATAGAGCCTGACAATGTTAATTCCCCTCATGGTAGAAATACCATGATGAATTTTCATTGCCTTGGATGGGCCTATTTCTGTGGCCCAGAATGCAACTCCCTGCATAATCATTCCTGAATGTGGAGTGTGCAACATGGGAGTGTGGAAAGGGCAGTTTAGGCCAGGAAGGATTTTTCCCTCCCATTGAAAGTGTCATTGGAATTGACCCAGTTTGATTTTATGGTATTGCATTTTGCCATGTTAAGTTAACTGAAAAATTTGGGGCAATGGAGTATTCCATTTGAAATACTTCAAATGCAAATATTTCAAATGCAAAATGCAATACCATGGACATAATTGGGAATTGCCTTCTTTTCTTCTTTCTTGGTTCTCACTTACGTGAACGTTGGACTGGGCCCTGAATTGTATATAACAATTAAAATCATAAAAAAGAAAACATTTCTAGAATTTTACTTGTTACAGAGGACTTCAAATATGATTTCTCCTGTTCATCTCCCTGTGGATTGAAAACTGCTCCCCATTTTGTAGGTCTTATTAACAAAGAACACAATGGGGGAACTTTGGGAAGCAATGGTTCCTGCATACAAGGTCCCCCCACCCTTTTTTTTTTTGTCTGGACTATCATATAGTTGAAAAAAAAGATCATTCAACACTTGGAGCCCATTTTTTGGCTGCTATAAATAGAAACCTCCAACTTTGCAAGAACTATGTCACCAGCTTTCAGGACCAGAGCATCCAGCCTATTGATTCAGAAATTTAAAAAACTAATTTCTTGGTGCAACCAGGTGAATTAATGGAAGAGCTGTCCCTCTGGACTAAGGGCAAGGCAGTATCCATTCATATTACTTTCAGTACATATTCTGTCCTGAACTGTTCTTCACAGATGGTCAGCAGCAGACTTGATGCTCATCAAGCCTAAAACATCCCTGTCTAATGATGAGTGGACATTCATGTCCTCTAATGCTTGCTCAGCAGAGGACACAAATCTCTTCAGAGTATTTGCTTACAGTAGGATTTATCTCTGGAAAACTCCTCACTGATGCTAAAAAATAACCCTGTTTAGGTTAGAGCTCAGCCTGATGGCTTCTATGAATCCCACTCTCCCCAATGCATTCTATAGGGAATCTGCCCCCCTAACTGAGGGCTCTGTATTTCATTAGGCAACAAGACACTAAAAATTAGGGGTTGTAACACGTAAGTCCTTTTGATGATCTGTTACTTGCTGCTTAAAATACTACTAGCCGTATCCCTGCCTATCTATGCTTGTGCTTTTGAAGTTGCGACAAGTGAATATTAGGGGAGGGGAGAAATGAGGTTAGTTTAGATGCATCCACTCATATGATTATAAGTGGGTGAAGAATAAGTCAGCCCCTGCTTTTTGCCTCTTAGGTGAAGGGATAGGTTATTATTCCAACAGAAACTGCTACATGAATGAAATGATGCAAAGTTATGCTGGACCCAGTGTTAAGCCTCTGAGCATGCCCAGTAGAAACTAAGGGGTGACAGAGCCTGAGCAGATTGAAATAAAGTTGAACGCTTGTTCAATTAATACAAAATACTGGTGTCTGTCTATTTCCTTATCTCCATAGTTACTAACCATTCCACAGACAAATTAGTTAACAAATAGATCTCTTTCCAGTCCATATAACTCTTGATCTTACCGCTATACTTTATGACGATCATGAATCAGTGATAGGTCTGCCTGGTGAAAGGAAGGTGCAAGAATGGAGCCCTTGTAATCTGCCCTTAGATGCATAATTTCCAAGTAATTAAGGCCACCATGTTCACATTTAGTGATAGATGCTTCTCATTTGACATCAACTTAAAAAATGTCAGAGGTTGTTGCTGGAGAAGTGTTTTGTGCTAAACAGCTAGACTTGACAAGCCTATTAAAATGATTTGCTATTCATAAAGCACCTAGAATGGCTCAAGAAGCAGAAAAGCATTCTTCCAGGCAAGTCATTTTGCATCCAGTTTTAGTCAGAAAAGTGCCCTGGAGCAGTGCTGATTCAACTCTACTTAATAGAAAGCCACACATGCAAATCAATAGAAGTTGCTTGTTTGCCCACAATACAGTGAACTCCTTAAGCTCTGAAGATGTCTGGCTACAGGCTGAAATTGTGCAGCTTTTACAGTTTATACCGGCTGTTGCTAACCTCTTTGCCAAAATCCCCCTTCAGTTCGTAAGAAAGCATATGCTAGTGATGGGATTTCTCACTTAGGAACCCAGTAGTCATTGAAATTCATAGTTGTTGGGTGCTTAACTCATTTAAGAACCTTGCGACACCCTAATCGAAATGAAAAGAACTCCAGTGGGTGCATGAGATGCTAACAGTGCAGTAGACTTCATTCTACGGTGCATTAGTCCAGCATGAAAAAAACTGTGCTAATGCATAGTAGAACTAGTCTACTGAACAGTAATATCACTTAAAAAGCACGCGCCTGTGCTAATGTGTAGTAGTGCTGATTATGGCGCATTAAGTTAGTGCCTTTGTGATTACAAGTACTAAACAATGTGCCGTTATAATGGCATATTAATGAGCGTGTAGATGAGCCCACTGACTACAGTGAATTTAAACCAACGTCACTGTGAACAGAATTTATAAATTATACTGACATAGATACAGAAGCACAGTAGGAATTAAAGAATTAAAGAAAGTCTATAAAAGAAATGGGCTGAGGAGAACGTAGGGTCTCCCCCAGTTTGAACACTGAGCTCTTGTACATGTGGCAGAGGTTTAGTCCTCAGGGTTTTATTCTATTCCCCTAAATTGAAACAATTCATCATTTCAGTATTTCTGTCACATTATGACAAGGGACCCTATCTTTTTTTTAATTGGAGCCAGAGCCTGCCCAAGGTTGGGGGAGTGGGGGAGTTGCTACCAGTAGGCTGAGTAGCCCCTGAGCTGTGGGGGGCCCTGGTCCTTCCCTCCATGGTGGTGGCACCCCCTAGGGCCACCTGGGCGAGCTGCTAGCAGGCCAGGTGCTGCCCCAGCTTGGAGGTAGCACCTGGCTCGATCCAACTCTTCCCTGACCTCAAGCTGGGATAGCACCCAGCCCAATAGCAGCCGTCCCAGGCAGCCCCAGGGGGTACCATCACTGCAGAGGGAAGGACTGGGGCCCCCTGCAGCTCAGGGGCCACTCAACATGCTGACAGCACAACCCTGGCCATGAAAGAGATAGGTAGGCTCCACCAAAAAAAAACAAACAAGAAAAAAAGGATTGGGTCCCTCACTGCTTTTGTCTTCAGCAGACTCCTGCAGCTGGCAGGATGCATGGGGCCACCCAGGAATTGGCTGGCTTGCTCCTGGGACAGCACATGAAAGCAGCAAGAGGGCAGCTGGGTTTGCTGGTGGCTAGGAAGGCAGTGGGGATGGTGCATAGGGCACTGGAAGCCCAGGCAGTTTGCTAGCTGGCTAGGTGCTGCCCTGGCTTAGAGGCACCTGATCCAATGCTGCTGCTTCTGCTTCCTTGAGCCTGAAAGCAGAAGCAGCAAGGGGTTGGATTTCTATTTTTCTGCAGAGCCTGGCTGGTTCTCCCATGGCTGGGGGGCATTGTTGCAATTTGCAACATTTCCAACTGAACTCTATTGGGATGTAGTTTAGTTTGTAACAGTGCAAACTCATTTAACAACCCCAAAACTCTTGCACGTGTACAGTATGATGCTATTAAGCCACACAGTGACATGTTTGTCACGTGTACATGGTCATGGCATCATGTGTACAAGCACCCTAGCTCTCTTATTTTGCAGCTTTATTACAGTTCTGTTCCACTGCAATATAGAATCTCATAGCTAGAATGTAATATCTATGTGGAAGTTATTTTAAAGCTCCAAGTCAACACTTTATCTATCCCCGCAGAGACAGAACCACGAGGAATGACCTTTGGAAGGAAATATTAGCTTTGCTGAGATATAAACACTTCAGCACAATGGGTATAGGAAAATGGAAATGCTGCAATTTACCAAGGCAAAGTCAACACTCCAATAAAGTGTTCCTTTTTAAGCATTCTTGCTGTTATTAAAGGGCATATCTATTTTTCCCATGGATATTTCTAGCCAGAGGATGATGGCATTGACATATTCCACTCAAAGAATATAAAAAATAAGAGAGCTCCAATAACTGGACTTTTCTTTTGTAAATTCCAAAAAGCCTTGAAAAGATGGGTAAGCATTATTATCCCTATATGAAACCCTGAGAGAGAGAGAGCTGGGTGCTTGAGCATGTGAAGTGTTAGGAAGGGTATGGCATCATTTCCAATTATAAATTCTTGAGTTCAGTCTCTCTTTCCCTTCAGTGCTTCATCTGTTTGGTGCCCAAACACCTCTTATAGGCTGACTGAAGAATATAAGGCAAGTAAGAGAAACAGTAGAGAATTTAAACCTATAAGTCAAAGGCATAATTTCCTGTCCTGTTCTGATGCTGAACGAAGTCAATGCAATTTACTACTCTGTTGTAGGAGAGGCTTGGGGAAAGCAGTTGTAAGCTATAAATGGGTGTTTATAGGAGTCCCAGTTGTTGAGGTGGCTCTGGTGGTGATGTGCCAAATTAGAGCAGCTACTTACTTGGTAGCTTGCACAATGTACTATCAGAGTTGTCTACTAGGGCTGTGCAAAATTTCACCACCAGTTTTGTTTTGACACTGTTTTGACCCATTTTGGAACAGATATAGTTGAAACAGCCTTGAAACAAAATGAGCCAAGTCGAAACATTTTGCCATTTTGACGGTTTCACCCATAGGCAGTAATGGGGAAGGACAAAACAGCCTATAACTTTGTCATTTCTGGCCTGATTTGGATGAAACCTGTAGCATTGGCAGCCCCTTATGGACAGGGCATGGTAGGGCATGAAGCCTTCCATGTTTCAAGGAGCTAGGTGCAGGGTGTTCAGGGAAACTGCACCCCAATATTTTGAAAGCAAAACTTGTGTCACGTGTATGTGTAAAGCCACAGCAGAGTCAAAACTGCAGGCATTCTAGCCCCTGCGGAGGCCACAAACTGTACCTCAAGGAGCAAGGATTAACACCTACGAAACCACAGACTAAGGAGAGGAAAGAATCAATACAGAGCCGGGAACAGCTTCTCCCCCAAACAGAGACAGTTGTTGCACAAGCACCCATGTCATGAGTTTTGCCTGTCGGCAGCTAGGGATGTAGGGTCCCCAAACCCTCTGCGCCTATCTCCTTAACAGCTGACAGGGTTTGTGACTGCAGCAGGGCCTAGCAGCCAGGCCTTCATGCTGTCACAAGGGGCTATGATTCCTGCAAGTTTCATCCAAATCAAGCCCCAAATGACAAAGATAGAGGCTGTTTTGTTTTTCCCCATTCTATCCTATGGGCAAAACATCGAAACAATTTTGTCGTTTCAATCCTGTTTTGACAACACGAAATGGAACGGCTCTTCTGAATTGAAACGAAGTTCAGAATGAAACGCTGTTCCATCACAACGTTGAAACACTGATCGAAACGGAACGCTGCCATTTTGCACGGCCCTGTTGTCTACTACGGGCTTGTCCAACGTATGACCCACGGGCCGCCATGCAGCCTGCCAAGCCATTCTCTATGGCCCGAGGTGCTGCAATGGGAAATGAAAGTAAATGCTGTTTACTTTTGTTCCCACCCCTTGTCCCTCCCCCAGCCCCTCAGCAGCTTCTTAATGGCTCCTGAAGGGCTGGGGAAGGGACAAGGTTCCCACACACATTGTGTCAGCTTGACGTTGCTAATGCGGTATGGCTCCTAATCTCCCGCCCTCATTTCACGTTGTCCCTTCCTAGCCCCGCCTCTCCCTTCCTTATTTGCATGCTGGCCTCACTCTGGTCCGGTCCCCGTCGGCCACATGGGCTAAAGCAGGTCACAGTGCAGCGGGCAGGCGGGCACAGATGCTGGCTCAAAGAGATGCTGCTGCCACTGTTGCTGTTGGGGCAGGAAGCTGGTGCTGCTCCTGCACCCCCCATGCCTGCAGACATGGTGCCGGGGGTGGTGAGTTGTAGGTCCTGGGGAGTGAGGGAGCCCTGCTGGTGGGACTTGGGCTGCCCCGGGGGAGAGAGAGCAGGGGGGTGTCTCTGCATGTCCCACATCCCTCTGTGTGGTCCCTGTACGTCCCCCTGGCTGCTGAGCCCAGGCACGCAGGGGTGGGAGCATCCTCAAGGCTGCCCAGGTGACAGGGAGGACACGGCAGGGTCAGGCAGCTCCCCTTGACCTCTGTGCCCCCAGGCATGGCTGGACTGAACAGGTCATGCAAGCGCTCGCTCTTGCCAGCCCATTGGGTGATAAAAAGTTTGTGATCCGTCCCTACACTCAAAAAGGTTGGACACCCCTAGTCTATTAGCTGGTGACATAGTGAGGCCTCACAATTTTCTAGGCTGAATGTTTACAGTGGTGAGGCCTGGGTTATACTAAAAGGATCTGCATAACCCTCAGAGCTAAATCTAGCCCAGAGACTAGTCACCTGGACCTGTGATTTCAAAGGTAATTCAGGTGGGCAGATCTTAGAGGAGAAAGGGAAGGTTTCCAGAATGAAACCTGATGTGGTATCTTTGTGCTTCCCAATTCAGTGGGGTTTTCAGTAGACTCAGAGCAAGCTCTGTCTCAGCAGTAAGTGCAGGTACAGGAGGCTGAGTATTTTCTACCACCAGCATCACATTTTGTGTTTTGTACAAACCTTTGCCAAGTACGTTATTGCTTGGAAACATATCTCACAAGGCTTTAGCAAATTTGTTCTGATCCAGAAAATACGAAGAAAGTAGGTTGGCCATGTCCTTGCTTTTTGTGAATTCAAAGATGCATTTTTTTTCAATGTGTGCTAATGTCAACCCTTGGGATATGCCCTGGTTCTGCACAGGCCAGCATAATATAGGAATAATTAATTTTACTCCCTTCTGGAGACACTAAAGAATGAGAATTGCTACTTATGAAGCCTTGAAAGGGAATCATAGTGGGAAAGACAGAAAGGATGATCTTTCGGACTGGAATTGAGGAGACCCCAGTTTAGTTCCCTGCTCTGGTGCAGTCTTCCTGTGCAAATGACTTCACTTCTTAGGGCTTCAATTCCCCATCTGTAAATCTGGGTAATAATGCATCCTTTATCTCGGTCTTTGTCAGCAGGGGGTTGGACTAAACAGTCACTGAGGTCCCCTTTAACCCTGTTTTTCTATAATTGTATAATGTGGTCCTCGTCTTGGCTAACGCCTGCGATGTAATGTATTTATAGGGCTAAATAATAGTAGGAGTAAGATGTCGTGATCCCAGACTACATCACTGCAAGGGAGTCGTATCTAAGTGGAAAAGGCAGTCAATCTGCAAAGGCCAAAGTAAAGGTGCCTGTTGAAGAATAAAAAAGAGATTATTGTAAGTCCTGGCTTCTATGCCTGGAAGGTTGGAAAAATAACTCAAGTGCAGCTTCCCCTCTGGGTTTCCTCCACACAGAGTGTTTTTATTGCCATACCTATTGAATCCAGCAGAGAAGTAGCACCCTTCATGTGAACAGAGCTATGACAATAGACATGTGCTTATACCAGTACTTATATCCATGCTTATATACACCTTCACTGTTACCGACCCCAGATCATGAGTTGATAAATTATTGTTGTTTTATACAACGTGTGGTCTCACTGCAGCATGCAAGTCATGTTGATACAATGGCTCTTTGCTCTTGTGTTCTGCAAATAGGGCAGCTGATGAGCAACACACCCCACACCTTTTCCCCCTAGGCTCTGCACTGGGAGAAATGACAGGTGAAAAAAGTTGCCTTTGACATTTCAAAGACTGACAATAGGATCTACAAAGTGTCCCTGAAGCCATGTCCCCCAAAAGACAAAGCAATCTCTTGTTACTGTGCCAGTGAGCAGGCAGCTCTTATGTTTCATAAGGCTGTATTTTATAAGCCCGTGCTGGTGATGTGCTGCGATTTGCCTCCTTAGCTGGTTTTTGCGCTCAGAGATGAAAGCAGAGGGCAGCCATTTTGTAATTCTTTCACCCCAGAGAATTTGACTTGCTTTCGATACAATTTTCTTCTTAATAAAACCCTTTGAGAATTAATCTTCCAGTATTTTCTCTTTGTACAGCCATTTCCCACAGCTCTTTACCCATTCATTTTATTGTGAGACACAAAAATATTGGCAGCAAATGATTTGTTTTCTGCTCCGGGGGACAGAGCTCCTAGACAGGTGGAAGGTGAACGGAGGGTGTGGGGCATTTCATCATGGGAGAGGTACTGTTTATTACCAGATAATAAATAGGGACATTGGACAAAGACCTAGAGGGGACTTCCTGGGTCCTTGGTTTTAGTTCCCTGCTATTGCAAACAGCCAATTCTTATAATGTGGTTCATACGCTTACCAAGTGCCACTTTACAACCAGTTAGATTGTTTGCTCCCCAACTTCTCCTGTCAGAGGGATATTTCAGACCCCTCACACTTCTGATGTTTAGAAATCATCTAAATTTCCATCCCAAATTAAATCATGTCCTGTTTTTACCCATTGGTTCTCTTGGCAACATTGCCCATTAGTTGGAAGGGCTCTTCCCCTTTCTGGTTTTGCTCCCCTAATATTTGTAAGACAGCAGTCCTCGTTTTTCAAGGCTCAGTAAGGTCCAGTCTTTACTTTCCTCTCATTAAATGGACTTCTAATTGCGTGGAGTATCGAGGTAGTTCCTTTCTGCATCTGTTCCAGTTTGAATTCATCTTTCTAGAACTTGGGTAACCATAGCTATACGTGGCATTCGGCATGAAGTCTGTGCCTTGTGCAAAGATGCTAATGCTTCCCTGTCCCTGCTGACAATTTCTTGCCTGACATCTGAGGATTGCAATTTCCTTTTTATTTTTCCCTTACAGCTAAGTAGTATCTGGGTATGACCATAAACTATATCTGACTGGAGGGCCTGATAGCAGTATGGTGGGGCTGCTCATGTCAGGGTAGCTCCTATAAAATACTATAGTATTTCAGCCTCTGGAGTAAGGCAAGTATAGGGTGCCTCCAAAATATAGTCTCCACTGCCTTGGTGGAGAAAGACTAAGGGATATCTCTCTGACAAACACGCCTTCGCTGAGGCATTAGACAGTCAGCAACAGTTTGTATCTGTTGCTTTCTGGCAGAAGCTACAACCATCAAGCCTCTGAGCATCTGGACTTAGTCTGACCTTTGGAATCTCTCAGTGGTGTAAAGGGGGGTGGTAGGTTTTTGGCAGCCTCCACTCTATATTCTCACCTAGGCATACACCTCAAAGATATTTATGTGATGGTCACAGGACTCCATACAAGCAGATTCATCAAGCACCTGACTAAGACCTCATACACATACACTGTGACCCGGAGGATCAACGGTTGCCTACCGTATAGAGGAGAGAGAGGGAGAGGGGGAGAGAGAGAGAATGCAGATTTTAAAACAAAAGTCTGAACAGAGTTTGCTTTCAGTGGCTGGAATGTAATTTGGAAGTAAATGGAGTTTCCTTAGCTTACGGATGAGATTTTTTAGAAGAGCTGTGAGACAGTACCATAAGTCCCTTGTCTTCTGGTGGAACATGTGCCTCTAAACCTTTTGGGCACTTTTGAAACCCCAAACTCATAACTTCTACAGCAAACAGGAAGCATGCCTGCTCACAGGAGGGATCTCTTTTCTCCTCTCGCCTGCATTCCCTATAGGAAGAGGCATGCCTTGTTAAGGCACTAAACTCCATTAATAGACTTGGTTGTAGTAATTAAGGATGCCATTTTGGCTCCATGAAAGGAAAAGAGAACTTTTCCATTGATTTCAGTGGGGCCTAGTTTATACTCCCAGTAGGTGACAATGTTCTGCTGAGATCCTGGCAGGGTTTATAGAACGGGTGCATGCATGCATACATACATACATACATACATACACATACATATATGAGTTCATGTGCCTGCCTGTATGTGTGCATTTATACATAGGTGCATGTACCATGAGTGCTCTGCAGCTTTAACTGGGATTTTAGATTTCTGAGCGCTTCATTCCCTATTTGTAACATGGCAGCCATCCCTTAAAAGAGAAGTCAGCCTTGTTGAGAGATCCAGCTGTGGGGAATTTGGATAGTCGAGGAATATCTGCTTTAAAAAACTAGAACTGTAAGCAAGGGAGGAGGAAGCAAGCTGTGACCCCTCTAAGTTGACAGCCAGGGCTGGTGGCCTGTTCACCCTGCCCTGGCTACACTGCTGCTACCTTGTCTCACATCTTTTGCATTTTTAATGCAGCATCTCTGGATCCTATGCCTTTGGCATAGTGTAGCAAACTGCTTCATGTTCTGAGAAGACAAAAAGTATGTGATAGAGCTGAAGGCAAAATCTGGCTAATGGTGTGAACCTGATGCATTTAGTATGGAGTACACGGACTTCATTCCATTGTAAAAGTGGAGCAGACATGTGTCACAGCGTTATACTCTAAAGTAAAGTTACCCTTCAGAAAGTAAGGAGTGGAAATTACATAAATGTATGGTCATTTGTCTGCTTCCTTAGTCCTGGGGTAGCCCTTTTCACAGTGCAAACCAGCTTCCTGCCAGATAGGAGCCAGGTGTTGTAAAAACACCTACTTGCCAACAGCAGGCTTTGGAGAACTCTTCCTTAAGTACAGTACAAATGGAGTAAAATCCAGGAGAAATTTACCCTCGTGTTGTGTGTCCCTATCCTGAAGGATACCAAATGGGAAGTGGTGCCATTCCTAGCATCTGATCCAGTTTCATGGGAAAGACCAGAAAACTTCAAAGTGTAAAAGAAGCAGCTTGTCAAACAGCTTGCATAAGGAAGGGATGTACTGCAGGATGCCAAGGGGTAAAATCCAACTTGATCTGTGATATCAATGGAAACTCATGACTTCTGTCCATTCCCAGAAGGCTTTCAATACCTGTTAGCATCAGGCCATTAGTATCCTGACTAGTGATGCTTGGGTACTGATGCTCAGTGGCAAATGCCAACTCTTTATTGTCAGACCAACCTGTATGATACTGGTAAAAAAGGATGTTGGATAGTGCAAAGCATGTGGGCACCTACTGAGATGTAGATGGATTAAGCCCAACAGTGTGTTAGGTCATATTTCTCAAATATAGGCAGGGGGGATCCTTAATTTTGACCCTGGTAGGGAACTGTATAATACCCCCAGTTACAGTTACACCTCTGAGTTTCTTCTTTTCACAGCAGTATCCTAGGAGGGTCCATCAGTCGGGAATATTTTGGATGCATAATGCGTCACGTAGTATCACAATCAAGGCCGCTCATTCTTTTGTTCTTATTACTGCCTTTTGAACCAACCAATCAGCTAATGCCATTCTATACTCCTTATCTGGATCTTCGTAAATCAGGAAAAGAGGGCTAGTGGCAACTGATGCATCAGAAAAAGATTGTGCTTTGGCAGAAGGACAAGGATGATCTGTTGTTCAAAGGAAGCCATTGCTCTGTTCCTTACTTCTTTGCAAAATGGGTACTAAATGGTAGCAAACCAGAATTGTAGCAACTTGCATGGACTTCGGGCAAGGGTAATCAGTGGAGAACCAGGCCCCTCCACTTTCACAGTCTTATAATGTGATCTAAGGGGACAGGCAGAGAAAGACTGTAAACCAGTGCTGTAGAGCAATGGTGCTCAACCTCTGGTCTGTGAAAAAGAGCAAACCTGTGAGGCAATACCATCTGGCCTGTGAGTCATAAAATTTCGTGCTGGGGGACTGGTAATCTTGCTAATCGCTGCTTCCTTGCTGCCAAATCTCCAGATCTGTGGGCAGCCCCAGGGGTCAGATGATGTGGCCCTGTGCACTGTATTGCACCAGTCTGCAGCTGGATCCAGCAGATAGGCTTGGGCCAATATGCCAGCCCTGCCTGGGATTCAGCCCATAGGCTGACCACACACATGAGATCTGGCTTGCAGACCTGGAAGGATGAACACCACTGTCATAGGGAAAACAGCAGGTTTGTCTGCATTGGTCACCAAAATCCCCATTGCAGACTAGACTTGGTATCTGCAGTTCTTGAATTCTGTGGTGAGGCCAAATGGAAATTCTTTGGCAGTTTCATTTTAATTAAAAAGTGATCCTTTTAATTAGTTAAATAGGACAGTGAAAAATTCAGTCGGGTTAAGAGCCACCCTGTTCTACATTTTGATATTAAAGTCAATTAATTTTCCTCTGTTCCTTCATTTTCTTTACCAATGGTGCATGACGGCATCAGAGGAGTTGCCAAGATAAAGGTAGCATTTTCAGAAGCTGAGTAAGAGGTAATCAAGGATTTCTGACACGTGAGGAAGCATCAGACCAAATCTGAGGATGTGGGATATTTCAGTGAAAATTGTTGGCAGGGAATAATTAACAGGGTTGACCTTTATACTAGCATTGTTTTGATATGAAGTTCATAGAGATGAATAAAATTGGAATGCAACTTGCAGAGGTCTTGTTCCAGCCTGTCTACAAACTCAAGAAGACAACACTGTATCAATTTGTACTTGGTTCAGGTTCACAAGGGTGTTTTCAGCTCCCCCTTCCCTGCCCTTGCCCTCCAAGCTACATAATACCCTGATCTAGAAACACATGCACATGCATGCCAAACATAATAAACATTTTAGGAGTCTACCTTTGTGCTTCAGGGATCTCATTTACTAAACTGCATTTGTTGAAATAAGTGATGAACAAGTCCTTCTCTTGTGCCATATTTAATACTAAATTGGCAGGGGAAATAATGAGATGCAGTGTCAGTCTGCTGACAACACTTTCCTATTCCCTATCTAGGAGATTTAATGCTGATTCTCCTTGATCCTAGTGTCTGAGGGAGCTAGATGAAAGGAAACTAGGTTAGTCTAACACTGGTTGAAAACATTTTTGGCTCAAGGAGCCTCTTGGTAGAATCAGGGCACACCTTCTTAAATTCAAGGTACCCCATGGAAAGTGTCAGCTTTTAGTTTTCACTTGATTTATGAATCCAGAGATAATAGAGGAATTTCTTCCGTTACAAAGAACTCGGACCACAACAGGTCAGAATGCTTTTAACACTATGGATGTCTGTTTGAAAACTCTGTTTCTTGTGAATCCTATTTGCACACCTAACAATGCTAACCGTGGCTGAGAATCACTGGTCTAATGTGATGTTAATAGGAAGTCAAGCTATTGGGTCAAATTGGTACCAGCTTGGTTCACACCCACCTCTGCAAATATTTACTGTATGACAATCACCAATGTGCAGTCTCAGGTCTCTTCAGACCCTGGATGTGTAAGTAAAGCCATGTTTACCTGATTATAGCTGCTGACATTATTGAGAGCACATGCACAATTGGCTGCTTTTGCCAGTGCTGGTCATCCTAACAGTGACCAGTTGTATTGGCAGAAGACAGTGGATGAGAGCAGACATTGCTGGACTCCTGGAGCACATCATTGGCATTATGCCAGTGGTTGTACATTTGTTGAGGACTTGCATTCAGAAAGGGGGTTTTTATTCATGCAGTCAGAAAGGTCCGCACATTTGTGTATGGACTTATGAAAGCCTGTGTTATTTAAAGGAAACTTCTGTCAACAAAATTTTGCAAGGTAAACCATTTGTAAGCAACAGGTCAGAAATCCCTTTTATCACACTGTTTCCTTGGTTGAGGTCCTCGCCATAATGACCCATGCCATCAGTGCAGCCAGGCCTCACTACTGAGCTTTGAGAGAGAAGGCAACATGGAAACTGTCCATGTAATATGCAATGGCCCACACTCTTAATGAGCTAGAACAGTACAACAGTGATTCATGAGCAGGTTTGAGTCCCTTTCATGCAACTAGCTCCAGTCTTTAAAGCACATATTGGGCTAGGCCAAAACTATTTCCAAGTCATTTCTTCATGAGCTCTTGGTTGCAGCAGTTCTGATAGAAGAGGTTACAAGGGTGGGATCCTCAGGGCAAAATTTCTCAAATGATGGAGTAGGATACTCTTGATCATGGCACTAGATTCCTTTTTCATCAGGGACACAGAACAAGCTTGAGCCATGTCACTCTTGTCACTGATGAAAGTATTAAATAAATAGACAGACAGATGGACAGACATATATATAAGGAGGGCAAAAGTGTGACCTTAATTTATAGTTTTTATTCTTTCATTTCATTTAGCATTCTGGTAAATGGGTGTATATATTTTAACTAGGAGCATTATGTATACATTAGCGGGCAGAATAAATCTTCCTCAGCTAAGTCATTGGAATTGGATACTGACTGATGGCGTTACTCTTAGAATAGAATCAGCATTACAAAATCAGCATTATGACTGATAATATTACTTAGAGTGAATTTTTTAACAGATTATCCAAAATTATTTTTGGATGAGAAAGGGAGTAATACTCCCATTGCTCTTGTGATGCTTGATAGAAGTGAATATTTTACTTGTTTCAGCTATTTAATTTAGAGGAACAGAACCTCATGTTTTGTAAATCAGTGCCATTTCTGTCTGTCTGTGTATTCAGAAAGCATTTGAAGTAGTTCACAAGAAGCGAGAGCTCAGAAATGTTAGTGTTTGCCCTGCCAGGTCTAGACGTGTATGGTGATGAAGAGATGGATGTATCCAAGAGATTAAGAGCTTGATCCAAAGCCCATTACAAGTTAATGGGCATCTTTTCTAAATATATTCAAAAGGGGTTCCTGCCTGGTGTTACCCAAAACTCTGTCTCAGGATTGCTGATGTGAAAACATGATATAGGGCAGAGTTTAGAGGTCACTTTTTCAAAAGATCCTGAAGCATGCAATGAAATGTCTTGCATGTTGAAGATGAGGGGCCTTTCTGCTGTCTGAAAACTCCCCTTGTGTTGCTTGGTGACCACCTCCACCATTGGCTTGGCTGTCTTCTGCCTTGGAAACCTCCCCACCGATGAAGGGGAAGGAGGTGATGTGTTTGGTTCTGAGGAGAGATAAGGCTGGGAAAATGATGCCTGCATCATTGCCTGCAACAGGACTGGCATATGTTTCCTATGGAAATTCATATCAGAAACATAAGTTAAAGCCAAAAATAGGTTTTAGGCTATGAGAAATAGTGCTACCCTTTAAAAAAGGAGCTACATCAACATTGGGCAGCCAGGGGTTCAAATGTCTTTGGAAGCCAATGCCTTAGAAAAATGTTAGGGGAAATGGAATGAATTTAAATTAAATGCCAGAGTTCATTAGAACATTTAAATTATACTGGAAAGAAGATTATAACTTTTTGCAACATGTATTAAGAATGAAGCCAGAGCATCTGCTATGGCAGGTGTGCTGTTGGGCAGCCAGAGAACATGCAAACGGTGCTGATGGAAAGATTCCCTACTTGAGGGAAAAATGATGGAACCTGACAGCACAGGGGGCATGCAAAGAGAGGTGAAAGATGGGCAGGGATGGCAGAGCCTCACCTGTGTGCTAAGGACAGTTGATGGCACAGGAAGGGTTAAGATCCAAGCCCTGCTGAAGTTGATCAAGAGTCCCAGTTGATTTGAGTAGGCCATGGATCAGGGTCATAAGATACATGATATTGTAAAAGGATAAAGGCCTTATGGACTGTCATTTGTATATTTGAGATGATCTGCAGAACTCAATCCATTAGTCATCCCATCATGAATAAAGGAACTTTCTTAAAGTCCTTCTCTTATAACCTTTATATCAGAGCAGACTGTCATGGACTCTGTTGATATATATCATTTATCTGCCTATAGACTTATAAATACTCTTGCAGATGGATAACATGAATCTAACATACAAGAAAAAAGAAAGCTTTTGGAAACATCTCTCTCTAAAATGTGGCCCCAAATGTGCAAAGTGCCAACATGGGTAAGATGTTAAACAGCTGAACAATCTGGGCCCAATTCTCAAACGCAGCTTGTAATTTTGCAGGTACAATTATGAGTGCAGATGAGATATGCCCACCTATCCCTTTGGTAGGCATAACAAAGTAATTAAAGGGGTACGTCACACACTGTTAATTGCAGGGGTAAATACAGAAACGCAATTAATTTTGGAGCTAACATTTCTCCTACAGCATTAGAGTGCAGGCTGAAGAGTGTTTAAAAATACAGATTCACATGTAAATACATAACTAAAATATCGAAAGCATTTGGCAGTACCCAGCTGAGTAACAAATTATATTTGCCACTGGAATATTTAATAGTACCCTGTGGGCTTGTAATTCTGATTCATTTATTTCCAAAGCCGACCACTGCTTTTTCGATTCACACCTAATTCTCGGCTACCACTCTCAATACCTGTTAATATGTATATGATAGGCCAAACACACAGGCTCACTGGCTTTCCCTGCTGCAGCATAGGAGAACTTGTCATAATTTATTATTGGCTCATGGGGTAGATAGAGAAACCTCTCCTTCCACTGAATTCCACTCCCATCAGCCTTCACAGGCTGTTGAGGAGGCCAACACAAATTCTTTAGTGAGACAAAGATTAAACAGGACAGGATTTATTCTGTGCTAATATAGCAACACAACTTCTGTTCCTCTTTTCTTGGTGACCAGAAAGGTGAAAACCAGACTGGCTTGTGCCTCAAGGGTATTGCTTTCAGTCCTGTGATGAGAAGATTAACTGAGGGGCTGAAAAAGTCTGTTCCTTCAAACTGGTTTAATAGAGAATTGAAATCTTTTCCCTCTGCAGGTGGGGCTGAGTTTATATGGTTTGTTGCTTTTATTTCACCCTGTGCATGTTTGGGGAGGAGTTAGGACCTGCTAAGAGAGATAAAATATTCTGCACTTGAGGCTGTTCTTCTCCCATGGTAAAAAGGCTGATTGTTAATATATTTGCCAAATTTTCCTGGAGCTTTTGCCCCTCCAGATTGCATCACAAGTGATGTGTTTCACCTGAGCCTAATTGCATCCTTAAAAGAAAAAGCATAAAAATTGTCAGGACTCTCATCCTTTCCCTCGCAAATCCTATATCCTTAATGAGTGAGAGAGAAATTGAAATAGGCAGTGATGCAATTTCCAGGGGAAAACACACAGAGCTACTTTGATAGGCTAATCATCAGGGGATGCTTGAATGCTGCAGGGCTCAGTCGCTTGGTAGGCCATGGGACTAATTTAGCTCTCATAAACAAGGTAAATAAGAACTGACTGACTGTCCTCTGTAGCAGTATGACAAAAGTGGGAGGTGATGTACTTTGAGAGACAGTGATAAAGAAAAATCTTGAGGACTGTTCAGTGCCAATGTCTGCCCTACAACAGATAGTTAGTTACAACTGCTGTTGGCAGTACATACAGATCTGAGGCTCTCTTTTATAGCCCATATAGCACTTTTACCAAAGGACGTGGAGGGACTCCAAGAAACACTGGGCCACATGTTCATGTGGTACAGAGAAGCATACGCAGCCATGGAGTTACTTGGAGAAGGGCACGTGGGAACATACGTGCATGGTGTGACCAAATAGCTCCCCTGGCTACAGCATTTATCCATTTAAAATGACCCAGCTCCGCTCAGTTGCTGGATGGTGATGCTAGCAGTGAACTGGCCATTTGGTATCTCACAATCTGTAGATGAGCAAGAATTATTCATAGAACTTATTCGGCAAATTGTTTGTGACCACTTATGATCTACTGACAACAGTTAAAATTAATCGGATAAGAGATTTTTCCTAGACTCTCTTTCTTAGGCATTCCTACAAGTTAGTTATCCCCTGATGGTGTATGTCAGTATTCATGACCTAAAACTGCAGTTTCCAACCTGGGGAGCCATATATGCCTTATATGTCTGAGGGCAAAGACAGGTTGCTTCACTGACTCAAAGCGAAAGATCAAATTCTTTCCTTTCTTAGATCCCTAAAATTCTTGTTGACATCAGTGGGAGCTACATGGCTGTAACTGATAGCAGAATTTGGGCTGTTAAGACCAGAAACACTATGAGGAATTATGATAAAATGTAGGCACAAAACATTTCTTGCATTAGATGGATAGTGACAGCTGTTTTGATTCTTTTGAACAATCAAAACATCACTTGCTTTACATTTGAGAGAGAGGCTCTGTCCTCATCACAAGGGATATCTGGATTCATCCTTATTACACAAGCCAAATGCTCGTGTGTAAATCCAGAGCAGTTCTGGATGTCAGTGGAGTTACTTTGGTATTATATCAATGCAAAGAAAGGCAGAATGCTGGCCCAAGCACAGAAGGTTATCAATAAAATTGCCTTCAGAGAAGCATAAAATATGGAGCTGGCTGGGAGCAAATGGTAGCAAAGGGCAAAGTCCGTGATGAGACAGTTACGACTGCATAGTTTGTATTGCAGAGCATTGAGGAAATGCATACCTAATAGGAACGTACCTATCAGGTACGTTTTCCCAGCAGGCATGTTGAACACCAGCATAATAAGGAAGTCACTGGGGGCTAGGTATATAAAAGGGGTCTTAAGTATCCCAGCAGCGGCTGTTGCAGCATCTGTCTCAAAGTATGTCAATGTGCACTGCTGTGCAAGGATGCCAAAGCTGGCACTGAACACCAGCTGTAATACCAAAAGTTATTGTAATAATCATGTTTGCTTTGCACTGCCCAATCTAATTAATCCTGCTCTAAAACCCAAGGAGAGTGCTGCTAATGCACTCGGGTCTATCTATACAGCACTGCATTGTGCCTTGCAAGTGTCTATTTGGACACCCATGGGCTTTAGGCACCTTTGTGGTTAGGCACCAGCTGAGCAGATATTCTTTTGAATGGGGGAGCCTGAAGTGGCAACTAGGTGAATAAATCTCACAGAAGACCATGTGTAATTCAAGCCCTTCACATTTCCATGCCCACAGTTCCACCTGTAAAAAAAAAAATAGTCTACTAAAACTTCCCTGAAGATTATAAGGTACTGAGAGAGGTTGATAAATTAGGATCATCTGTGTACCAGAGAAAAAATAAAGCATCTTTTGGTAAGGGAGGCATGACTGAAGAACTTCTCCAGGCATTCATCTGTGGGTTGGAAATTGCCATTAGGTATCTGCCAAATGACCACATTTTTAAAGGTTGGCAGAGTTTATAAACCGAGTGACTTAGTAGCTATGGAGAAAGAAAGGCATGAATCCCACTGATGAAACCAGAGGAGTGGCAGCAAATTATGAAAGCTGCTTACCACTTAGAAATTATGAAACCCTGGGGTGTTTTTCCTTTTCCCCATTCTCTCCTTGCCATACCCTCTAAAAACCTCTAGTTCACCTCATACCACAAACAAGCAAAAGCATCACTTACGTGAAGTTAAAGCTGTGAGATCTAGCACTTGACCACAAAGAAGTTTGAAAAGGTAAAATGGCTTCAAACTGGTAAACCAGCCCAGCAGAACATCTGAGGTATTTTCCAGACCTTCTTCACTTGCTAAACACAAACCCTAGCATATTGCTGTTTGAGCAGGTTTTGTGGGTGTGAAATGGCTGTGTTGGGCTGGGTGTGGGTGTGTGTCTGGGACACAAAACTGGAAAGCCCATGTCAAAGAAACACTCTTCTGAGAGCAGTGCCATGCTGATCTCTTATGGGATCCTGCTCCTGTTTGTGCTGCTGCTCTTGCTGCCTAACAGTGATCCCCTGGTGTTCATTTTCCCATTGCTCTAGCAGAGAGTAGTTGCCATGGAAAGCCAAAGTTGTTGGGGAAGAGGCGTTCTTTTAGGACTCATGGAGGGCTGTTAATATTATGATGAAGACTTTGAACTGGATCCTATATTCACAGGAGAGCCACTGCAGAGTGTGGCACTAGGGTGACGTGCCCATGAAAACCTGTGTTGCAACAGGTGTTCATGCCCAGCTGGTGGCCCGCCTTCCCTTGGTGGGAGCCCTGTGTTGTGTGAATGCATATAATACTCTGAAATATATGGGGTTTGCAGTATTGCTGAAGTAACACTTATGTGGCTGGCAACCGTAGGGTCCCCTTCTGCCACATGGCAGACTGCTGAGCCCTTTCACAAACTTGGGTGCTTACTCTTCCTAGCATTTTATTGTAATTCATTTCTGAACCTTTGCATATCAACGAACTGCAATCCTGGGTAAAACAAACAGCTCCACAAATACCCCATGTAGCATTTCATATGACCAACGTGTCGTGGGATCACAAGGAGAAACCTTTCTTGTTATGAATATGCAGAACTGGGCAGAAGTACAATCACAGTGAAAACTTTAACCATGAATTTCCTTACGTTGGTGTTATCAAAATCTCAAGACTTTTGTTTTTCACACAATTTTTGTCTTCCTTTTTGCAATTCCCAGTGCAAATACAAGCTACTGTATCTAACTGATAGACATCTACACATTTTACTGTCCTAGCACCCCTTTCCCTTCCCCTGCCACACATGCATAGTAGCAGCAGTGTGTAAGGCAGTGTGAATAGATGAAAAGCAGCATACTGATACATTGTCTGATCACGAGATGCCTTGTTTATTTAAACCACAGAAGCAATTTCCTAGGGTTGCCATTTAGACCTGGGAATTCAAAGGGAAGTCAATTAGCTTTCGGTTCCAAATCCTTTTAGTTAATACATCATGTGGATGTGGCCATATGATGTATGTGGAAGTTTGTTTCCCTGGGGACAAGAAGCAGCTGCACAGGTTATCCTGGGTGGGGTAGGGGAAGCTGGGGCCAGCACTGGACTGGTTCCAGCACCCTTACTGGGGATCCTGGGGGTCTCCTGGGGCAGCAGCCGCACTGGGATCCTGCTACTCAGAGCCTGGCTGGCAGCTGGAGCATGACTCCTGCTGGCCAGGCTCTGTTTTTGGGTGGCATACAATGCTCTCATGTGTACTACTCTACTTTTTTTGGCTGGGTCTTTTTAACTTTGGGATCTCCCAGGGTCAGCTCCCTTCCCCCCCCCCCAGCACTGCTATCTTGCAGCACAGAGAACAGCTGAATGTGCAATAAGTGGCTCTGCAGACTTATCTGTGGCACCACTTACTGCACAGTCACACTTTTCTGTCCTGTAGCTCACCTCTGTCCCAAGTAGGATTAGATAGTGGAAACTGGACTATTTTCACAATGGCGACATTTATTTTTCAGTGGATGAAAAAGAACAGATGACCACCTCCTCCTTTAAAATCACATTCCCCACTGACACATTTCAGAAAATGCAAGTGATGGAAAAGATTTTGTAGCACAGCTGCACCTGACCTTGGGGTAAATGGAAGACTGCAGCTTTAAGGGATGCTGTTCTCTTAAGCTTTAGAAATACATCTAAAGGACATTCAACTTGGGAACGTCTGGTTATTTACAAACCTATCATTTAAACATAGAAAGAATGCCTTTTGCCAGAAAAAAAAGAAAAACCAAGAAAATGTATATCACTTAAATCTGTTAACAGCTTAACGGAGCCAAGCTTAATTGGTTCAACCCTTATTTCACTGTAGAAGAATACTGAAGGCGGACCCATATTCCAAGCCAGCTCCTACCTCTGCAATTCCTACAAAACATACGTGTTTACTGCTGTGCTATCTCATAGCTCAGGAAAAGGCAAGAAGAATTCTTGCTCTCAAAAGGGCTTTATTGCAATTGCATGCACACGGCTGGCAAGTTCCTGTTGATGTCACCCCAGGAAGCGAGTTAACCCTTACTAACACAGCAACCACGAGCCACTGGTTCTCTCCTCTCCTGCCCAGAGCTATTAAATACCCAGAGACAAATAGATGAGCTACACTTTCAGAAGCCCACGCGTTGAAGAGAGGAGCAGGGGAAGAGAGATCTATTTATTCAGGTCATAGTGGTTAAGTATAGACAGTCAGAAAGCCTGAAGCTGAATTAATTCAATCTTTGCAGGCTAGCCTGATCTGTGTGGATTGACTCGACAAACATGTGAACAGACATTCACTTTTGATTCTGGAAAAGCAGCCTGCAGTGGCTCGGGCCAGAAGCCCAGGGGTGCTAGAGCATATCTCCCTTGGCCAAAGCTAGCCCACCCACCCTGTAAAGAAGGGTTTTTCAGGGGGGTACAAAGCATCCTTGAATGCTAGGGGACTGAGTTAACTCAACTATGGAGGGGACCTGGGGCAGAAGTTCAATAAACTGATTTAGCTTAAATCAATTAAGTCTGACACTACATCCATCTAGGTTTATCTTAAACTGGTTTTAGCCACTTTGAAAGTGGGTTATGTGCACTGCACTTCTGTTACAGATTTGAACTGGTGTCCAGTCACTTATACCGGTTTCTATGTAATTTCTATTCCTAGCCAGCAAGGCCAGGGGCAGGGATGGAGGCTCAGTTTTTAAATGAGATGAATTAATTTGCAAATATACTATACTCACAGAACTGGGTTATTGCCAGGGAAAATAGAGCATCCTTTCTCATGTCAGTCTTTTGCAAACCTTCCTGTTGCCCTCTTTGCAGATCATCCTTAAATGCAGCAGCCTCACCCTGCCCACACAGCTGGTTCAGATTAAATGTATTGGTTACAGTAAGTTAGCTCTTTTTCACCATTAAGGAGAAGAAAGGGGAACTCAGGTGTCACTTTCAGCACAGAGACCCCGACTGTCCTCTCAGCTTACCCTTCCACAGTGAAGAGGGGATGGGGAAGGTGGGTCACTGAAGTTTATAATGCATTGTCCTTTCAGATCTATGATAATTTCTGTGGAACTTCCCTTGCTGGGCTTCAAGAGGCAGCTTCTGAGAGGGACAGTCATGAGTAGTGTGGTCCCACTGAGCCTTCCCAAGACTTTCCATACCCACAATAATCTTCGAACAAGTTTGTAGCGGGCAAAGAGGAACTGAACCTAGCTGCTGAGAATGCATGGCCATGTCTGACTATTGCTGCTTCCTGGGATTGCATGCTGGGAGTCCATTTGGATCTGAATTCTGTAGGAGGAGCCTCAGGTTGGTCCCCCAGGCTAAATTCTGGCGTGATGATGGCAGGTTCTGTAGTAGCAGAGAAGAGATGCAGAAAGAAATTTTTCTGTATTATAAAATTAAAAGGATCCACCAGACGGTGCATATGGCAGGGTTCATTTTAATATTTACTTCAGTAAAAGTCAGAGCTTTGCTTTGAGCTGTACTAGAAAATGCAGCATGTTTCAAGAACTGGCACTGAAGTGCTACAGAAATTAAAAATGCCTCAGGACTTCCTAACCATGTGTCCCCGCAGGGGAGGATACAGCAGCTGGTTGGGGTAGGTGGGGAGAAGGAGTGAGATTAGGACTCTCGTGGGCCCAGTACAAACCAGTAATGGGAATTTCACAACCTCCCTGCTTGATCTGTTTGAACGTTCGGTTATCTTTGCATGGTGAAAAGCTGCCAAGAAAAGAAAGGCTTTCTCCTAAAGGCATCTGAATTTCATGGCAGATATCTACGGTAGTTCTGCTTTACTTCCTCAGCAGCGCGCCCCCCGAGAGCTTAGTGAAGTCCAGATCCTTGGCTTGTGTAACTTTTCACCTCTCGACCATGAAGTTTTCTCAGTGTGCAGCAGCTGAGGGTCTGACCTTATGAAACTTAAGGGGACTTCTGGGGACCAAACTCGCATTGCTTGAGCTTCAGACCAGTATCTTAACTACAAGGTTTCACTTTCCAAGCTTTCGCCCCTTGCAGTGATCACTTCAAAAATGACCTGATGGGGGAGGTGAAAACTTTCCTTAGGAAGAAAGAGAAACTTGCAGATTGAAACCAACTGAGGCAGACAGTGGATAGAAAGAAGGGGCTTAATATTTTGTTAGCACAGCTCTGTGTAATACAGACTAAGGGTGAAATCCCGTCCCCACCCATCAACAGGAGTTTGGCTATTGAGTTCAGTGGGGCCTGGAGTTTACTCTAAGTACATACAGTGCATACAGACTGAACCCTTTATCCACATGGAGTAAACAGTCCCAGTGAGTATGCTAAGGATAGCAGAGTCCTGTCTGTAATTTGTTGGCACAAAAACAAGCAGCTTGGTATGATTTTCTTAAGCAACAAACTGTGCAGAGAACTAAAAAGGAGACAACCTCCTTTAGAAATCTAAGAGTGTCAGTCCCATTTACTGGATGGAAACATGCAATCTTTCTAGACAGGACTGTCTTGACTGCCAAGCGCACACACTTTGGGCTCGTGGATGTTATTACCATCCTTCCACCCCCAAAAAGGCAGTTTATTGTGTGTCTTTAAAAACAACTTACTCCCATTTTATTCTACTTGGAAAGCCCTGTTGAGACCAGAATCTCTTTTGCCAAGCAGATCCCTGACCCAGTAGCAGTAATGCAGAAGCCACTAAGACTCTGGTTAGGGAATAAATAGCCAAAATGGGAGGTATTCTAAGGATTAAACTCCAATACATTTGAATGTAGCTGATAGAAATAGGTTTCAAGAAAATACCTTGAGCAATACAGTAAATTGTCCTGCTGAAACATAAGGCAGTCTGACATTTGAAAAAGGTTTTATCATCCCTCTCTCCATTTAATTAATTAAATGCCCTCCCTGATCCATAGCCTGTTAAGGTCAATTAGAGACTCTAAGAGACTTGGGGTCCAAAGTGGAAACTCATTTTTGAGAAGCTTGTGCCATTATGGAAAGATGTGGGGTTACACATGAATGCTTATCATTCAGGTTTTGGAAAGGAGGAGGTAGCTGTCTGACAACAGATGGTCCATGTTGTGTTATGTGTGAAGAAGAGCGCAGTAGGCGTTATTCAGGGGAAATGGGCCAGCAGCTAAGGCAGTAGCCTAGGACATGTGTTTGGGTGCCTGCTCCTCTGTGACTGTAAGTTTCTGTGTCTCCATTTTCCTATGTAAAATGGACACAATTGAGGTGTTGAGCTGAGGTGCTCAGGTACTACCAGAGTGGAGGCTAAGTACTACAGATAAATACTGACTATGGCCAGTATTGTAAATGTGGCTTCAGATTTCGGTGCGCTCAGTTTTAGAGGCCCAGTTTGAGACACTTCTGGTTCGATTTTTCAGTGGTGTTATTATCCTTGAAGCTCCTGATGGCATCGACTGGAATCCTGTGTGTGCCACAGCGTGGGCTTATTTTATCCTACCATCACTCCCTCAAACTCGAGTCATCCTAGGGCCAGAGGCATTCACTGAAAACTCTGGGCGGATCTACTAAAGCTGACGTGGCTGGGGCATGTCACTGGAGATGGAAAAAATCAACTTTCCCTTAGGTCTGTATCTCAAAAATCCAGATGCAGACTGCTGAAGAATAACCCGCCTTTTAAATCTAAAGGAGCATATCCTTAGCCCCTCTGAACTGGCACAGCTCTGCTGATGTCACTGGCGCATCTCCTCTGGTGGACTTCTTTGACCTCAGATAAACTATTCTGATTAAGTCTTTCTCATTCTTTACTAGCCACAAAACATTCTCTTCCTTCTCATGGTAAGATAAGAAAGTCAGTTGCAGCTATTTACCTGTCCCAGAGAAGCTAATAGGATTTTTGCAGTTGACTTCCGCAGTAGTAGATTTGGATAAAAAAGGCATTTCTTGATGATACTGATAGGTAGCTATTAAATGAATTATTCCTTGACAGCAGACATATTGCCTCATTTCATAGCCATTCTCTTTTACCTAAATATGGGGAATTGCTGTGCTGCACCACAACACTGAATCATCCAGTCCACTCTCCTGTCTGTAACAGTGTCTAATAGTGAGACTGCTCCACCGGAAAGTACAAGAGACCCTGAAATGGAAAAACCCTTGACACAGGAGACATTTCTTTCTAACCCCTTCAGTTAGATACCATGCCCTTAATCACAGATCCCAATGGGCAGTTTTCTTTACCAACCTGTCTCACTTCTCAACTATTTTAATTACATTTCTTATAAATTAGGAGTCATGTTTCTGGCAAATACTATTGGTTTTTATCCATCTGCAGAATGAAAAGACATTACAGGTCCAATTGAAAGCCTGAAGAGGTCAATGGGAGTCTTTTTAGAGACTTCAGTGTATCTTGGATCAGTGTGTTAAGTGAAAATTAATCTTGAGTTTGTTTTATGCTTAAAGCAGACAAAAAGATTTGGAGAATTTAATAATATGGGCATAGAGAATGGTACTGAAGTGATATTGCTTTATCTGGTTCTTGGGTTCAGGTCTGGTGCAGAACATGGGGCTAGGTGTCCATCCCAATCATATCTCAATATAACATCTCAGGACAACAGAACAGTCCACGTGAAAGCTTCTCACTAGAGGTAAATAGTATATTAAGCTGCAGTACTGGGGCACTAAGTCAGGAGTATATATAAATTAGTGTAACTGAACCAGTAAAGCCTGAATATTTACATGACATATTGAGTCTGGATTCATTGAGATTTCTGTGTTCTTCAAAAGTCTCAGAAGTTAAGTAGTGTCTGATTGTAATTTCTATGAGTAGGGTTTCTCCATTAAAAGCTTAGGTATTGTTAGGTGTTGCACTTTCCTGTTACTGAGTGCAAGGCGGGATGAGCTGGCTGGGTTAACCACGCGTATCGGTTGCGAAGAAAGGTACTTACTCTGCCGTTGATTTTAGCAGGGTGAAGTTTTATTATGAGGAAACACGAATGCAGATTATGATGAGCATATGCAGGAACACAGAGTTACAGAAACCACGTTATGGCAAGCTACCGCAGACGCACGAAGGCCTTTTTTATGAGACGAGGAAGTGACTGGATTGTCACTCGGAGAGTCTCTCTGCCTTCCCGTTCTGCGGTGGGTTACATATATACGTGGGTTCGTGTAAGTGCGCTATGTCATACTGTGGCAAATTTTAGCCTATGGTGGTGCATATTGTGTTATCCAATGAAAAGCCCTAGCCTATGGTTGTTAGCTAAGCACTGGACATCTTTGTCCAATTGCATTGTGCTGAAAATTCCCCTTGCTGAGTTCTGCGGTATTCCTCGTCTGGCTTAATTGAGGAACCGCGGCCTACTTCTTCCTGTGTTGCTAAGCACTGCAGCATTCTCCAATTTGGGAGCCGCGGTTTACTTCCCCATTTTGTGGTCATAAGTTTCGTTAGTGGCTGGAGCACTGCTTAAGGTCCTGTTAGTTATGCAACACCTCAAGCTGTCTTTTTAGAACTGTGTCTGGGACTTGTCGTGAGCATATGCACACATCTATACCTGACATTAGGAAGGGAGGACATTGCCTCACTTGTTGATGATCTTCCTCCTGAGTCGAGTCAGTAGAGCACTGTTGACATAGTGTGCAGGTTGACTCTGCTCAGGTGGTTGCTACTTTACGCGTGAAATGCAAAAGCGAGGTTCTGGTCATTTATGCCCACTAAAAATTCATTGGCCCTCAGTCTTTTGATGTATTCCACCTTGAATCATCTGCAGGGTAGAGGAGTAGCTGCTCAGAAATCCTTCTAGGATGTTCCCAATATCAAATACTTGAATCACTCTAAAGTAACATCATCCACTTCATTTGCAGGAAGGTCACCAGAAGTTCATGGTCTCCAATATCAGTGTCTGTGGAACATTCCCAGAAAAACCAAGTGGACACCTAGCCTCTGCCCATCAACAGAAGATTGTCATCCAGCAAGTAAGTGCAGTCTTTGCACTATGAATTCCCAATAATTCAGGCAGCCCCAACGTTACAGTTGGCTCAGTTGTCTCTTCTGATCATAGTACAGTACCAGAGCCCTGGTGGGCTCCTCTTAGTATACCAGGAACGGCAGTCATGAATCCATTTTATTCCCTCTAAGTTTGTCTGGGACCCACAGAAAGAGCAGGGGCCACACGAGAAGAGTAGGGATGAGAGACACTGCATTGCTTTTGTTTGGCCATGTTCTCAGCTGGCTTTCCCACAAGAAATTAGGCCCTGAATAATGTGGCTAGGTATTATCATGAAGGGCAATTTGTATATGCATACACATGTATATATGAAAGAGAAGACAGATAGTGGGCTGTAATTAGTAAAATCAATACTATTAAGATATAGCTCTTTTAGCTGTTGGCTTATAAAAAAGAGGCCCCCCCCCATCCTTTGCTTGCAGGAAAACATTAGTGTTCCAGACTAAGAGAAGATTTAGCGCTGACTGTTGATCTCTACTTGAAATTACCAGCTGTAACAGGCACAAGTCCACATTTCAGGTCACCAACAGAAGGTTCTTCATTATCACCAGACATTGTGTTTATCTTTTCTGAACATAGTTCTGCCCACTGGGAGCAAGGTAAATGATACCAAGTTTGAAGTCACTTGAACTTCCCTACAGTTTTTAGGTTTACATTTTATAAAAGAAAAGTATTGTCTTTATTTTTAAGTAAAGATATCTGGGATGGGAAATTATGGAGGTGAGAGCCTTTTGTCCCTCTTGACAAACCAGGTCTAAAAGACTCCTATATAAGGGATGTTTTGTAAGTGGCAACATCTATAATCTGTTTGAGTGCTTTGTTGAGTTTCTTTTTTATTAAATTGCTATATTAATATTAATCATAAGTATAGGCGTTTTAGCTGAAGATCGACTACTAGGATGCCTGTCCCATATGTAGAAAGATGCACAAGAGTAGAAAATGGTTTGCAGTTATTCCAAACCTGTAACAATGTGATTGTTTATATATTCACCAGACACAAGCCACACACAAAAAGAAAGAAAATGCAAATATTTATTTCTATTAATCACTTTCATCCTTTTAAAACCTTTTTCTCTTCTAAACTTGGTCGTCATCTTTTCTTTTCCTTGTGTTTTTTAAATAAAGATCCACTTGGATCATAGCTAGATAACAGATATTTGAAGTCACACAATTCCTTCATTCTTTAATTGATAACAAACCAGCTAAACAAGATGCCATAAACATCCTTGCAGTACTAACAATAGGCACTTGGGCAATTGTCAGAATTGGTTGGAAAAAAAATTGTTTTTTCTAAAACAGTGATTTGTTTCCAAATTTCAGTTAAATATCAGCCATTTTTATTGGAAGTTTTCCATTAGAAAAAAAAATTTAAAATAATTTGCAGTACTCTTCAAACACGAAAAATCCAGTCACTTTAAAAAAGAAGGGTGCTCGTTAATTTGGGGATGGGGAACGGACCAGTCTCAACTTTACTGGTGAATAAAGTCAGCACGACTGACAATAAGCATGTCTCCAAGAGCTAACTCCTAAACATATAGAAAAACAGAACTATCAAAATTATCTGTAACATCAGCTGGCGAAAATTATTTAATACCCGTTTTTCACAGAAAGATCAAGAAAACGTACTGCATTTTCTGATTGCATAGAACTAATACTTTACTGACTATTCTTAAATACTGCCATTTGACATTTTGACACCTTATTCCAGTAGGTGGCTTCAACTGTATCTGACAATACATAAAAAATTTCCACACACACAAGCAGAACAGCCTTTACTGGCGATTTGATCGAATTCAAAGGCCATTCCATCATAATCTACAATAAGTGAATCTCCTAGAGCTAACTCATACACTTATAAATGTACAGCCAGACTCCGCTATACTCTTTCTTTTTACACAGACTGAAAATTATGCGTGGTTGAACATTTCTATATGCATCTGTTTTTTCAATCTGTGCATGTTGACATGAACATGTGAACTACTTGCTTCCCTTTGCAATTATACAACCTCGAAATTTAGCTTGGATGCAGACAACTGAATGGCTGGAAAATGCTTTAAAAATTAGGATGTTTAGGATTTGTGGGGGGAAACTAACTTTTGTTCACTTTTCAGGGAAAAGCTGGGTTTTTTACTGATTTCTTTTTAAATTTAAAATGCTATAAAAATAGACTTTTATTTACCGAATGGCTTTCCTTTTAATACTCTGAAAGTTAATAATATTTTAGTTAAACATATATTTTTAGCAAATTTTCAACATATTTTCAGAGTTGTGTTTGAACTCTGCTGATTTTAGTCTTGCTTTCCTTGAAACTAATTTTCAGCTAGTTCTGTTTATATAATGATGACACTAGGACATTGATACCTTCATTTGGATAAAGGCAGAAGTATACAGTGCTGTGATCTTCTTTTAGCATCAGTAAGATGTCTGGTAAAACTTGTGTGGGGCAAGGTATCATCTCAACAATGTCAATTGTCAATTGTCATCCTTAATATCCTTGCTCACTCAGTGTGACTTTCTGGTGACTGCGTCTGAACTGGATATTGCTGTTTTTGCAGAGTATGGCATGATATCCTCATCTGGGAAAAGGTGACCAGAATAACTGTAATGATTTTGTTTTTAGTGGCATCGTCTGATGACTCTAAATCCTGTTCAGCTTACTTCCCTTTTTTATTATGATTCCCAGGAAAATTCAAGGGAACAAATTTCTTTTCGGTAATGTTTGTAGAAGCAGCAATTTTTGTGTGTCTTAAAATATTTATGGTAAACAGATTCTGCATTTGTAAGCATGAGCTTTAGTACTGGCAACCGACCTTTAGAATTGCACTCATTCAGAAATGGAGCAGGACTGCACAATCTGACTTCCACGTTAAATCAGTTGAATAGGCTAAATTTTGAATATGTTCAATGAACAATCTCAGGAACAAGAATTACTTGCAGAAGTTACCCACTAGACAATTTATTATAAGGAGTAACCTCAGCAAATCACGATCTGGTGGCAGACAGTCCCTTGTTTTGCGTTCATGGGCACATTTGCCAGATAAATGATACACTGGAACTCATTTTCCCACTCGGACAGCTGAGTCATTCCTAAAGTGTTTCTCTTCCATTTCTCCTCTGGTTAACTGACTGGTTGATGGGCTTCCTGGCTCAGCATGCCCTTTGGTTTATTCTTATTAGCTGATTAGGTGTGATTCATTCCCATCCGGCCTTCAGCAAAGTCCTGAGTAAGTTCTTCCACAGACAGAGAGGCTCATACTGGCCTCACTGAAATACAGAGCAGCCCCCCTTCAGTGACTTCAGTGGGATCAACTTTTCACCCAACATGTGCAATTAAAATGTGGGTATATTCCTGTCAATACATATTTTTTTTGTATGCATTTTTGGGCCAGAATATCAACTGGCATACACCATTACAGCCAGATTGACCTCCTAAAGAGTATGCCAGTGCTGGGCATTTGGTTCTTTGTGTGTAATATTATGTTCATAGAAATTGTACCCAGTGGCCTCATAATCACTCACTTTAAAATATATATCCAGATATAAACTTAGCTTTCTTTTCTAAAGGAGAAGCAACTCCATAGCCTGTCTGCCATGTAATGTAACAATACAATATTAATAAGTTGCACTTAGTCATTTGCTTTCTGAATAGATTCTTTAGCTGTTGCATCTTGAGTTAAAACTGCCAGATCACAAAAGACAAGTTTTTCATTTTCTTTTGTCTTTTTAAAAGATCTTTGTAAATGAAATGACCTAGATCTTCATGTGGGACTATGCTGATTTTCCCTGTATGAGGATTTGGCACTAAATACCTACCTGTAATGACAAAAATTCTTACCGCTGAACTACTTTGTTGCAGTTTATCTCATGAATGCTTGAAGGACTTGGCTGTGGGAACAGATTTTGGGAATCTCTCTCTGGCTGGTGGAAAACGGACAATACTCTCAGTGACTCAGTTAACAAAAGCCTATTCAGGTTGTCTGGGCACATATCCATAGGTCTTTGGAAATGGACTCAGAGAGGAGATGCATGCTTTGATACCTAGTACCACACTGAGGCAGTAACTCTCCCCCTTACTAGTTTTCTCTTCAATATAAGCCCATGATGGAAATGCCTTCCATTTTCTAAATGCCACACTACATTAAATCAAAGGTTTTGCTGTAGATCCAAATTTTAATACTTTTACTCTTGCCAGAATTTTACTCCATATGGAAATCCATGCTTTTAATTGTGGAATAAAATGGTACTAAGTAACTGTGAGTACAGCTGTTACATCCTGTTACTTACCAGCCAGTTCCAATTAGCACTGATCAAGCTTTTCACCCTCTCAACACTTCTGTTTTTGAAAAGCACTGCTTTGACAATCAGTATATTTTAGGAAGATTTCTCTGCTCCCTTTTCTGACAATTTAGTACAAAAAGATTTTGGATAAATTTATCTTATTTCCCCTTTTTCTTTCAAAAGAAAAAATAAAGTACTTTCTATTTCCTTCCCCCCCCCTTATTTAACTTTTTTACTGAAAAAATAGAGAAAAAAATTGAAAGTGAGAGAGAGCTTCTGGGTTTTTTCCTGTAAAAATGACATAACATTTCAAAACTTTTAAATTAAATTGAAAAAAAAATGACACGTTTTATAATCTGTGGGAGATGGGAAAGATAATTAAATTATTATAACTGAGAAAGGAAATGTTATAATTTTTTGATGTTTCATCAATTAGATACATTTCGAAGCAGCTCCAATCAGCGTCATCAGTGCTAAGTTGCATGTATTTGATTCCTGTATTCAGCTTCCTAGTGCTAGTGCTGGAAGATTAATTCTTAGTGAGATATTTTGTTACCTGAGTGAAACTATTCAGCCACACAGACTATTTTTCATCACAGCGGAGAACCTTAAAGGCTCTTAGGGATATGAGCATTGAGAGGATTGTTTACACATACATACTAACATGGTCTAAAAGCCAGTGACACAAAGGTCTTATTCCTAGGTGGGAACTTGATGGCAATGCAGTTCTGCATGCATCACACACACACACACACACACACAAAGTTACATATGCACACTGCAAATACTGTGAATTTACCACAGCCCTAAATTGAAGCTGGCGTGAAAACTGCACTAGTACACCTAGGAAGCTTTAGAGGCACCTTCTTACCCTCACTCCATGTCTTTGCCTCTGGGGGTTGGGGATGTGGAATTAACTCGTTGAATCCTTTGAACAAGTACAGTTTGATCAAGGCACATTGCATTTGTATGCAAGTAATATAACGTTCTGGTCAAGCGTGGACATTTTACTGCATTAGCCACTGCAAAATTACATGGCCAAAAAGTAGCATCAAGTCAGTCTTTCCTTGCTTATGCAGTGTTATCTGGCTCTTGGGTTTAAGCCTGCTGTAGAATGAAGATTCAGCTCACCTGCCCTATAATATTTCAATAACATGAACAGGTTTGAGCAATGCAACATACTGTATTGTTTGCTTAATCATGACATATACTTTGATCAAACATTTTTGATCGGGAAATTTTGTCAACAAGATGCATCGCCCTATGGAGAGAGTGTTTAGCCAAAAGACCTTAAGTCTCTCTCTCCTTGGCTCTGAAGGTTTAAGGATAGAGAAGTGTTTGAGAGGCCATGAGAATTCACCAGTATCTACCTACCCATCACCTCCTGCTGGCCAGTGCATAATTGTTCAGGATTCTTTCTTGCAAGGTCAGCTTCCTTTAGAGCTACAAAAATGGGCTGCAAATCCAAAGGCCTAAAGTCCACACCAGTGCCCATCCAAGTAAAAAAAGTTGGACCATATTGCTCATGAAAAAGGGGTGGATCTTAAGGATATAGGTGAGTACTAGGGACCCCAGACTAAAATACTGAGAAAAAGGAGAGCTATTTGCCTAAACCAGAATGGCAGCTAATTTAGATGGGGAATTAAGAGTCCTCAGCCCAATAGTACTTGAATTGTATTGTATTGTATTATTTGCTAGGCATTTTTGAATGAACAGTAATAATTATTGCTTGGGATATATGTCAAATTTATTCTGTTTTTAGGAAAATTTGCCATATATCCCAAGTAAGAATTAGTGGCCTCATTTTTAGCTAGAAGCAAAAAGGCCTCTGAATTTGTTTGCTCAATAATATTTGAATATGTTTGGGAGTCCCTACTGCCAGAAACTCAACTACTGAAGTTTATTTTTACTATATCCAGATAGGACTATATAATTAATCACAGTAACCACGACAAGTTTGTGATTCAAATACCACCGGTTATTTTACCATAGGGCCTAGAGTAATTCAAGAACTGAGTCTGGAGACATCAAGCAACAAATACAGCACTAGCTACTTAGAGACAACCTCCATAACACATAAGTATCAGTAGTCTTTTCAACATATTGCATAAGCCATAGCATTTGAGAGAATAAATCATGAGGCCAACATCAGAATATTTCTTTGCTCTTTTCTTTTGCTGTTAACAGTATGGATTCATTACAAGGTAACTGCATGAAGGGCCAAGATCCTGGCAACAGAAGGAGCAGCCAGTCATTGTCTAGAACGTCTGATGAATGTTTACCTTGTACAGGCCACATAAATATTCCGAATTAGCTTGAAACATTTTGGTTTTCTTTCCAAAATTAAATGCCTGTGATTTGTAAAAACACAATGTCCTCAAATAGCTTGAGGGAGCAACATGATTGAGTAAAGTTTTTCAAAAACTCCCAACAGTGGCATAATATTCTTTCTATTAAAAGGCAATGAGAGACTGACATCAGTTGGAGCAGTTAGGCTAACACTGAGCACTTTGAAAATTGCACTCCTGGCTCTTAGAAAAAGTCCCTGCTAATTTCACACTGTTGCAGCCATGTTCAGGCTCACATTCCATCTCCGAGCCAGGAAGCTGTGGGGAATCCATCAGGGACCCAAAATAAAAAAAAGTACTTGCCAAAAAGCTTGATATGTCTCTTCTGTCTAATTCCCATTCCTTTATTCTATTTTTTAAACTTTTTTTTTCAGAAAAGTATATCCCTTTTCTTTACTGTCTTTTTCCATTTTCTTTAAGTCTTATACTTTAATTTTGTTTAGGTCTCCCATGTATTCCCAGTTCCTTCCTCTTCCTTTTTTGGTGCAGTGGGTCACATTTTAAATCTCTAATCATTCAGTTGAAATTAGTGGTTTATATCTGCTGCAGATCTGTTTAAGTAGTTCAGATGAGACCATTGGGGCCTTGTCAGTTAGCTCTATTCTTCCTCACTGAGGAGTTATTCCTATATAAAGTGGATTCTGGCTGCAAGCGTGACTGAGAAAGTTTTAGTATTGACAGCCAGAGGACATAGACTCCTATAAAATAAGGTTGGAAGGGACCTCTGGAGAATTTAATCCATCCCTTGGCTCAGTGCCACATCACCTGTGTCCTAGTCACCCAGACAAATGTTTGCCTAACCTGCACTTAAAAAACTTCCAGTGATGGAGGTTCCACAACTTCGTCAGGTAATCAGTTGTAATGCTTAGGCACTGACATAGATAGAAAGTTTTTTGTGTCCACCCTAGATCTCCCCAGTTGCTTTGTGTTTCCTGTCCTGTTCTTTGTGGAGACGGAGAAGAATTGATCATCGTCCTCATAAGTCTTTTTGTATTTGAAGACTGCTATCGAATTCCAGCTCAGTATTTTCTCTAGACTAAATAATTCCAGTTCTTCCAACCTTTCCTTGTAGGTCATATTATCTATAGCTCTAATCATTTTTATTGCTGTCTTCTGGATTTTATCCAGTTTGTTCACAACTTTATTGAAGTGTGATGCCCACCATTAGGCAGAATACTTCTGGGGAGTTCTCACCAGCACTGAGCAAAGTGCAAGAATCACTTCCAGTGATTTGCCTATGACACTTAATAATACATCTCAGCCTTTTTGCCACTGTATTAAACTGCTAATTCATATTTAGCCTGTGATTCTAAAGGTTCTGTTCTCAATACTGCAGCTTAATTAGTCACCCGCATTTGTAATTTGTATATTTAACTGCTCATTTGCGCTTAAACAGGATGAAATCCTATAAAGATATTACAGAGCATTTTTTTCAAATTTATCAAGTTCAATTTGAATTCTACTTTTGTTCTCTGAAAGTGCCTACAACCTACCAAGTTTGCTGCCATCCACAAATGTACTATATATATATATATATATATATAGAGAGAGAGAGAGAGAGAGAGAGAGAGAGAGAGAGTATATATGTGTGTGTGTGGGATGTGTGTGTGTTTATATATGTGTGTGTGTGTGTGTGTATACACCCCCCCTCACACACACACATATATAGTAGATATTAATTCCATCTTCCAAGTACCAGACTCAGGGCAGACCTCTGGGGAGCCCCATTTAATACTGCCTTACAATTTGATATTGAACTGTTTGTGACTTCTTGTTGGGTATGATTATCCAACCAGTCGTGCAATCACCTTATAGTAATGCCTGTATGTCCTTAGCTTATTTATGAGAATGTCATTACAAAGGCTTTTGATGCTCTGTGCTATGACAAGTTACATCACATCCACCACTTCTCCCCTATTTACAAGGACTGTTACTCCATCATAGAAGAAAACTGGGTTGGTTATACATGATTTGTTCTTGACAGCTGGCAGTTACTAATCACCTTGCTATCATCTAGCTACTTACAAATTGATTAATTGATTATTTGCTCCAGTAACTTTCCAGGTATCAAAATAAGGGGCTGTAATTCCCCAAGTCTTCCTTTCTTTTTTAAAGATGGGTATCATGTTTGTGCTTTTCCAATCTTCTGGGATCTCACTTGACTGCAGTTCTCAAATATAGTATCCAATGGCTCAGTATTTACTTCAGTGAATTCTTAGAATATTCTAAAATTAATCTTATCATGCCCCACTGATTTGAAATCATCTAAACGTATGTAAATAATCTTTAACTTTTTCTTGTCCTGCAGTGGGCTATGCACTGATACCCCTGTCTTGGATACCCGTTTTGCTAGCCATCTGACACTTGATTTTTCTGTGAAGTAAAAAACCATCAAACACTTCAGTATTCCACATATTCATTACTATCTTCTCCTTCTCATTCAAAAATGGATCTGCACTTTTCTTGGTATTCTTACTCCTGACATATTTTAGGTTGTTTTTGTCCTGTTGTTTATCCCTTGGTATCGCCATCTCCATTTGTGACTTGGTCATTCTGATTTTGCCCCCATAGGCTTGTGCCATGCTCTTATATTCATCCTTAATAAAATAAAATCCACTTTTTGTGTGATGCCTTTTTAAGTTTTAGGTAGTTGAAGAGCTTATGGTTTAGCTGAGCAGGTTGCTTGCTACGACTCCTGTCTTTGGATAGCATGCTCATGCACCCTTACTATTGCCTCTTTAAGAAACATCAGACTCATCTAGATTCAATTTTTCTCCTAGGCTTCCTATGGGATCCAGCCTACTAATTCTATGAGCATGTTAAACCTTGTCTTTCTGAAGTTCAGCATTCATATTCCACCGGTACATCATTTCATACTGTCTGACCTACTCTCCCAAAAAAGGTAGAGCAAGAATCTGCCTTTTGTTCAAATTTTCATTTTTGCCTTTGTTTCATCTTTTGCCCTACTGTATCTGGGACAATTTTTATATCTTTCTACTCCAGCTAGCCTGTGTGGGATCTCTCACTATGAGCAGTTGAGCAAGACTAAGGCAGAAAAAATCTTAATGGAGAGGCTATGAAGGTCAGAGTCCATCAAAAGCAGTAAAATATTCTCTCTCTGCTTCCTTCAGTTACAGTGGAATCTGTGGAGAGCCTATTATGTAGGAGAGCTTGAGCAGTGGAAGAAAAGTATCAAGAGGACTTTGGGGAAATGTTGAAGTATAACAGGACTCAGTAACCTCCTGAGAAAGGGCAAGTGGAATGGTCAAAATAAAGGACAGGGCAGAGAAGCACAGTAAATTTCAAGGCAGGATTGGATCTACCATGAGAGTGGAAACTAGTGTGAAGGAGTGCATCTGGGGCAGCAACGGAGACTTGTGCCTGATCCACGGAACAAAAGAACCAAGTGTGAAGATATAATAAGAAGTGTGACGATGTGATAAGAAAGCAAGATAGCATGGGAGTGAATTGCTCAGTTCTACCAGGATAGCAAGAGAGTCCCAGAACTGAAAAATCTCGCTCAGAGAGAGAGAGTGTCCAGCAGCCAATTCTCAAATGGAACAAGAAAATCCATCATGTATCCTGAAGAGTGTTCAGGCGTGCTTTGGCTTGAAGAGTATATTTTGGGAGAGGCTCAAGGTGAACACTCTTTCTGACTATTTGAAAAGCTCTGGCTACTACTCCATTCAAAATTCAAAGTATCAAACCATCTTTCTCTCTCCAAGATGCAAATATTCTCTCTTCTAGGTAATAATATTAATTGAGGGCAAACTAGAAAGAGCACCAAGATACCTAAAGTGGAGCAATAAAAACCAATCAAAAGATCAATTTACAAACCATGTAACTATCCAAGCTGGGCCAGTTCTTCAGGTGACTTGTTTTTCTATTATTACTTGTTTGGCTAGACTATATATCTATCACTACCACTATTCATACCTTTCCACTTTAAGACCATCAGTGCAGAAATTGTCTCCCCTGCACTTTGTTTATAGCACCCAGCATAGCAAGAACCTAGTCCTGAGTGCAACTGTTAATTTCTACCCCATTATATCCATATGCATATTATATCCTACTACTAAGTGTGGTCTGGAGACCCAAGATTGCAGGTCAGAGCATCCTGAGCTGTATTCCTGGTTTTGCTCCTGAAATATTTTGTAGCCTTAGGGTAATCACTTTAACTTTCTAACTTTCTGTCTCCATTCCATCCCCAAATAAGGATGATTGTGTGTAATCTGTGTAAGTCATAGCTGGTTGCAGTTGGTTAAGGTCTGTACAGTACACTAATTGTATACGCTCCATGACCAGTGGTGCCCCCCAAGGCCCTGTGTACATTGGTGTCAGAAGCACACTGGCCAAGTTTGCCAATGACACTAAACTTCGGGGCATAGCGTCCACACCTGAGGACAGGCTAGTGATCCAGGCTGACTTGGATAAACTTAGTAAGTGGACGGACACAGACCTGATGGCTTTCAGTACTGATAAATGCAAGGTACTCTACCTCTGGGAGGGGGGAGAAACCCACAGCATGCTTTTAGGCTCGACAGTGCTACGCTTACTAGCACCGTGGCTGAAAGAGACTTGGAGGTCATGACTGACCACAAGATGAACGTAAGCCACCAATGCGATGTCACAGCTGGTAAAACAAACAAAACTCTGGCTTGCATCCACAGATGCTTCTCAAGTAAATCTCAGGATGTCATCCTCCCGCTGTACTTGGCCTTGGTGAGGCCGCAGCTGGAGTACTGTGTCCAGTTCTGTGCTCCACAATTCAAGAAGGATGTTGAGTAGCTTGAGAGAGTCCAGAGAAGAGCCACGCTCATGATCAGAGGGCAAGAGAACAGGCCTTATGAAGAGAGGCTGAGAGCCATGGGACTCTTCAGCCTGGAAAAGTGCAGGCTCAGGAGTGACCTGGTGGCTGCTTATAAGTACATAAGGGGTATGCATCAGGATCTGGGGGGACATCTGTTCACCAGAGTGCCCTAAGGGAAAACAAGGACTAATGGTCATAGACTCCTCCAAGACTGTTTTAGGATGGACATAAGGAAAAATTTCTTACTGTCTGAGCCCCCAAGACCTGGAATAGACTCCCCCCCAAAAGTGGTGCAGGCACCTACTCTGAACTATTTTACGAAACATTTGGATGTTTATCTTGCTGGGATCCTTTGACCTCAGCTGACTTCCGGCCCCTGGGGCAGGGGGCTGGACTTGATGGTCTTCAAGGTCCCTTCCAGCCCTAACGTCTATGAAAAATGTTACTATGGATCCAAGGGGAGAATTCTTATTATGAGACTTTTCTTTTTATGTTTTGGCTTTCCTATTGATATTTCAAGGGTAAGGATCCACAAATATGAAGAGAGAAGAAAACTGAGGTTGAGTGTTGCTGTGCTGAATTACGTGGCAATTTTTTCAATTTTTTTTTTTAGGAGATGCAAAGGTTGAAGTGTTGGTGGTGTCCTCTGAGGTCCTGAATACAATGGGACTGTTTTATAACACACTGCCACCTGCCAGACTGCTTAATACTGTGATTAAGCACGACTGCATGGGCTTCTTTTCGGCCATTAGGGTGCTACAGTAATGGCCATTCACTTTACTGTCCATGCAACCCTTTTGTATTCTTATTTGTTCATGCGTTAAGTAACTGAGCATTTTTATCAGAATGAACCTTGCAGTATAGAAGTTAGTTACCTGTACCTGTACCCTTATCCTATTAAGAATATCTACCCATAAAGAAAAGAATGATGAGCTGTGATGAGTGAGAGGTCTCCTACTAATGCAGACAATAATAAAGAGGCATTGGGATGCCCCTATGGTTTTATATTACAGAAGGTGTCTGTGGCATTTAAATGATACTCAGCACATTCTTAAAGCCTTAAGGGTTTTTTCCACTGTCTCTTTCCTCATGTATTCATCTCCGCAGTGTGCTAAACTGACAGCCCTCCACAACAAAAGCTACTGTTTCAGAAAGCTGTCCTGTCTATCTTTAAAAAAAAACCTCCATGGAATATAGGACTGGAAGGGACGTCCCAGGTCAGCGAATCCAGGCTCCTGCTGTCTCGGACAATAATGTCCATTTAATCCCTTTCATAAACTGATCAAGCTCCATCTTAGCACTACTTAGCACTTCCTTCTCCCCACCGACCATTCCTAGCAATGCCATAAAAGATATCAGTGATTTTTTTCCAGCCAATATGGGACTCGGTGCCAGAATCCAGGAATCTGTTTCTTAATGCTAAAATGATTTAAAAGAAATGAACAAAGAAGCTGTACTGTGAAAAAATGTGTTTATATCAATCATTTCAAAACAGCTAGAAATGTTTTTTTTTTTCCTGCTGGATGTTCATTACAACTTGGTAGTGGATTTTGATTTGCCTGTGTTCATGTACCTTTTATTTGGTTTGCTTTCTGAGAGCCTTCACACTGTTTGAGTGTCATGTGGGTGAATACTCGCAAGAAGCAAATGCTCAAATATTCCCAGGAAGAAAATGTTAAGTAATAACATAAGTTATAGTTTATGAAATTATTGTGTTGGTTGGAGATCAGAATTAGAGCCAGTCTGATCACCAGAGCACCCCAAGGGAAAATAAGTGGGTCATATTTGGTCAGAGGCCACAATGTTTCTTTCTGTTTATGCTAGTAGAACTACATCCAGACTATTTCATAGTAATACTTTGTGCTTCTATTGCCTCTTCCATCTGAGCATCACAGACCTGAAGGAACTGTGCTTCCTTATACTCATGCAAAGCTAGGGCGAATATTATAGACTTATGTTTTCAAAAGAAGCTATGTATTCTGAATGACTCATTTTTTAGGTACTTCACTTTTTTAGGTACCAAAGCTGACTTTCCAGAAAGGGCAGAACATGTGTCCTCTAAAAATTAGGCCCCTCTAAAATACCTTGTAAAGTTGTGGGTATTCCAATATTCAAGCTTTCAACGTAAAATCCTGTTTAAAAAAAATCAAAGTTCATTAGTCTTATTTTTAAGATGGAGAAACTAAGGCAGCGGGAAGTGAAATACCTTGGTCAAGGCGTGAACCCAGATTCCCTGTCTGCCAATCCTAAATTTCAGCCACTAGACTGTGGTTCTTGTGACTTAATCTTAATGTGACTATTACATTCACTATACTGGAGGCCAGATTTATTATAATAGCATTTGCATTGCTTGCATTCCCTTCAAGAGCAAACTGTTCCAGAGGAAGCCATTTTTATCTAATAAATTAACAAAATGTTTCCCATTTCCAATACGCTGGGATACAGTGGATAATCTATGACCCGAGTCTGGGCTTTGTTCTGTACATGGAAGCACACAACATGTGAAGCAATGCCAACATGTGCAGTACAGCGGTATCTGGGCAAAGAATCTTATCCTGTTTCATTTGAGATATGTGCAAAATTTCTATTGCTATGAATGGGAACAAGGTTGGACCTGAAATATTAATACTTTAAAAAAAGGAAAAGGAAAAGGAAAATAAAAAAAATCAGTTATCCAACATAGTGTGGCTAACGATTTCAATATCTTTCCTATCAAGGAGGCTAAATATGTGATCAATTTTTGCATATGATGTAGTATAACCCTTTGAGTCTGTGGTATAAATACTGTATCAAGTGAAAGGCCATTTACTTGCATAATTTACAGTAAAGAACTATGCACTTCATTTTTTATTTTTAGTAGTCTGTCTATGACTAGGGCTTTTTTTACATTGACTGTGTCATTTAAATAGTTTTTTTACTGTAGCTTAAGCAAATACAGGCAGAAGGCAGGATAGAAATGCACCTTATAAACTAATAACAGCAGACCAGTAAATTGGCATTGGCACTTCATTACAAAGTGTAATTTCTTTAGGGGAAAATACTAAAACAAAGAATTCACAAGTTCTGATTTATTTGGAGAAGAAAAAATAGAGCCACTTGCCATACATAAAGATCACAGCGCTTCAACACATTTCCTTTCAAGTAAGTATATGCTAGGCCTATGCATAATGATGAATGGTAGGGACTAAAATTATGAAGTGCTGAGAGTCCTCAGTAGCCAACTTATTCTCTGGGTCTGATCCAGATCCTACTTAAGGCAATGCATGTCTTTCTATTAACTTTAATGGACTCTAAATCAGACCCCATACAAGGTGAATCTGTGAACCATCCCACAGGAAGGACTCTGCACCTTGCAGAAGTGGTCTTATTATTGAAAAGATGATGTTATTAGGAGAAATTTGTGTTAGATTAAAGGAATCCATGTAGAATTGCAAATATGCTCCAGTGTATGCTTTGCAGTCCTTTTGAATTGTTTGTAATTCTAATATGCACCTCCCTGTTAATTGGTAGGTTTTTGAGCAAGAAATAGGAAATCACGCATTAATGTCAAAAATCACATATGTGAAGCATCCTTCTGTAGTCGTGGTCTAGCAAACACATTTTAGTTATTAGCAATTACACAAACTATAATAATTATAGTGTTGCTCACAATTTCTACCAGTATATTTTGGGCACAATAAAACTATAATTAAAAAAGGATAAAATATGAGTTCTCTTGCTTCCTATTAGAAACGCATTTGATGATACTTCCTCATCTATTTTAACCCACTGACTGCAGATTCATGCAGCTGGTAGGATGGGGAAATGGTCGGAGCTGAGGGTTAAAATATATTCTTTTACAAGACTTGATGGAGTGAGGATGACTTGATATTAATGTCAATTTAGATGAAGGGCATGTTTTGAAATCTCCTTGATAAAAAAGAAAGAAGAGTTAGAAGGCTTAATAACTGCTGATGTGGGAAGGCAAGATACAGAGTCAGAATGAGCTGTTCTTTCTAGGGAGAAAGACTGACTTTGTGTATTTATTTATTTATTCGTGCATGTATTTATAGAATGCCAGAGTCCGATCTTTGGATGTAAGCATAAATCCAGAGGAACTCTGCTGTACCCAGATTTACATCAGGAGCCAAAACTGGCTCAATGTGGTGAAGCTCATCTAAAAATTCTGCTAATATTACGTACCACAAGAGTGCAGTAGAACCACAAACTGAAATAGAGACTTATTAATCAGTATAGGCTTGTATATTTTCTCTTCATCATCTGTCTACCATCATCACTACCAGCATTTATAATGAATAGAAACTGATATTTCAAATTTGTCTGTTAAAAAATCAGCTTCTCAACCGTGCAACAATTAATGCAGAATGAGTAGGTTTGGGAGCCAGATTTCTTTAAGGTCATAGGTGCTTAAGCTGTATTGATTTTTACTGGGTGTTAAGTTCTTAATTAATATCCTCAAAATGGGATGAAAGTGGCAGGTTACTCAACTACAAATGTTACCTGAAAAATAAGTGATAATAATCATAATAAAGATAATGGCCAGATTCTCAGCAGCTATAAGGCAGCATATTTCAAGTAAAATCAGCGTGGTTACAGAAATAGAGTAACCTGCCAACAGCACTAATCATAATTTAAAAAATAATGATTTTGCCTCTATGAATTGAAAACTTAAATCTCTGTGCACATAGCCAGAATATCCCCAGCTTGGACAATGCTACATAACCATTTAGCTTCCAAAGAAAAACAAAACATCCATGATTAATTACTGTTTGTCTCCTTTTTTATTTTTATTTGAATTAGAATTCAGTCTCCTCCCATGGATGAGATGCGATACCATATCTATCACTAGCAAAGAACAGCTATAATGATATAATAAATGCTATTCTCTTTAGGCCTACAGCATAACAATACATTTCAGACGAAGCGTACACAGATCATTTAATTCACTCTTTTAAAATTTAAATTGCAGACTGTTTCTAAAATTTGCCACAAAATCTCGCTATGAAGACAAGAAATGTGTACAATATCCATTTGGATCACTGGTTTAATCAATAAACATTAAATCTTGGATTTTTTTTAACCTTTCCCTACCCTTGCTTTCATCAGTCAGAAATAGAATCTTTCTGGCCTGATCATTTAGGCCATGATCCAGAGTCCTTTGAAGTCAGCAAGGGTCTTTTCTATTCATTTCAAGTGACTTTGGATCAGACCTTTTGAATACTGCAAAATCTGCAAAAGCTGAGCTATTCTGTTTTAGAGCAGACTGTTAAAGCCTCCTTGAAACTCAAATGAATTTGACCTTTCAGTCTCATATCCATTGATTCCCATAGAATTATTGTTGCAGGAAACTACAATCATGATTGAAAAGGTGATGAGGAGATGTGCATAATTAAAGACTTGCAGGAAAAACTAGATTTTGCTCTAAAAGGAAGTGTCAAGAGAGATGGGGAAATCTTCCAGATAGACTTACATAATTCATTAGGATTGGAAAGGAGTCAAAGTTGGCACTCATATTGAGTCTTGTAACCTTATCTGGAGAATCATCGCTATCACCCAAAATCACAAAAGGGCCAGTAACTTCTAACCCTCTAACCTTGACTTCAGATAATAGGAAAATACTAGAAACAATAATGGAATTTACAACAATGTATTCAGAGTTGTGCTTCAATTAAGAGCTGGCTTAACAAAAAGGAATACATGCATAAGTACTTCTGAGTGGAGTAACCAAAAGGGGGTTGATGGGCTAAAGTCATTAAATATAATTTGTGTAAATTTTGGGAAAGCTTTTGTTGCATAACAAAATAGTAGCCTAAATCTTCAAGGTTAGCAAGCAATCAATGGAAGGTTACTGAAGTGTGGGATGCTTTCTGGTGATACCATTTAGGGATGAAAGGAAGATGACTACAGATGGATCAGTGCTTTAATAAACTAAATTTCTGATGATTTGAGGGCATAAAAAAATTGCATCTGACTTTTTCCCAGGAATAGTTATGATCACTCTAGCATCCATGGGTAACTACCATACCTTTCTGAATTCTATCTGTAGTTTACAATTCTTAAATTAGTCCTCTCTCCTGAGCAGCCACATAACAAATGAGTAGTGCCATCATCACAGATTACCTGATATTTTTTCCTGCTACTGGTAACTAGAGTCACTCCATTCAAAATAAGAGTCAGACCAGTGAGAGTGATTGAATGGGAAGCATCTAGCGCATAGTCCTGAGAGAAGTTAAGAAGTTTTCAAGATGTGAAAGTAATATTTCTATAATGTAAGCATGTTGAGGCTTTCATTCATAAGGATGTGAATTTAAGGTCATGTAGAGACTGAAAGAAAATTTTGGTCACAGCTTTCCTCAGAAAAATATTAGATAAAGTGTTTAGCTCAACATTCCTATTCAGTCAACTCAGTACAGTTATACTAGTATGTTTAGTGGGTTTTATATAGGTTAGTAAACCACTAACAACATTCCAGTAACTTGAATGGGAATTTTGCCCAAGCAAGGCACTGCATCCTCACACCCAAAGGGAATAATTTATAAAATTCAGAACTGGGGCCTCTTGTCTAGCAAAGTACATAAACTTAAGTATGTGCCTAAGCATGCTATTTACTTTTGGGATTTAAGGACATGCTTAATGTTTAATCTGCGATTAGGTATTTATCCAATTGGGAAGTGAATGAACAAGGGACAACCATTTTAAATAACCTGGCAGAGATTCAGGAGAAAATTTTTAATGGGGTATATTTGCTAAATAAGCAGTGTGGGCAAAATTAAAATAACTCCATAGCTGCTTCTTTCTGTAATATTTTTACTGCTTCCTGGATCATAAAAGACAAGACATTTATTTAAAAAAATATAAAGGGATATATATTTATATATATCCTTGGCCTAGATCTGTTCTACAGAAGTCTAGCGCTGCTTCCACTAAAATCAGTATTAACACGCCTATTGGCTCACACTCTCCAGAATCAGTTCCCAAACTGTCTTCATTAAAAAAGAACCATGTTCCCAGTTACCCTGCATTGGCTATACTTTGCCAACAAAAATGATATTTCAGATGCTGAATACCAAGCTTCGCTGTAAGATGAGGCTTTCCCTTTATGTTGTTTTATTTTCTAAAGGCTGCCTGACAAACAGAGGTTGCCCAGATCCAATGAGATAGGTCAAAAAAAGGTGGTTCGGCTCCCTAGTGTAGACATGGATATGCTTGTTTGCTTATCAGCCTAGCTGAGTTAAAGCATTACATAAACTATGTGTAGACCGCACTTCATTTCCCACAGCAATACAGTATGAGGCCCTGATCCAAAGTTCACTGAAGTCAGTGGGAGGCTTTCCATGTATTTCACTGGGACTCTGAATCAGGTCCTCCGCAGTCCAGGTTACACGGCATAAATTTGTAGCTGCCTAGCAGCTCGCATCCCTGGTGCAGCCTATCTGCAAAATTTGTTCTGTTAAAGGAAAAACACTGCAGTTTGGGAAAGGCCTCATCACTGGGTGAACCCTACTCCATAGAGGCTATGGGTAAAACTCCCTGGGGCTCCCAGCAAGGCCAGCACTTGCCATTCTCCCAATTCTCATCCTTATTTTCAGGCCAGTTGAGAAAGTGTTAAATAATATTGATCTGATTCCTTCCTTCCTTTCATGTGCTGGGACCCTGCAGTTCCCATTCAGTTCCGTGGGAGCCTCAGAAAATGTTGAAAATAAGGCTCAGCTTTTTCTTTCTTTCTTTCTTCCCCCCCCCCCCCCTTCTTCCTTTATTGCTGTCTTGCTTGCTTGCTCCCGTGGTTTGCATGTGTCAGCCTTCCCTATGCAACTAAAATGATTGGCCTGAGTCATCTCCGGCCTTCCCCGCCCCGGGGGTGCCCTGCGGGCTGACCTGGTTGCTTCCGCGCAGCCGGAGGCAGGGAGAAGGGCCCGGCCCCCCGATGCCGGCTCCCTTGGCGCTCCGCAGGGGCGGGGGGGACACGCTCCTGCTCGGCTGGGCAGAGGGGCTGTCGCCGCTGCAGAGGGGGGGCCCAGTGCCTGCCTGTGCCTGCTTCTGGGCAAACCTGGGGGCACGCGTCCCGTCCTCGCCCTCCCGCGCGCCCTCGGGGCAGGGCAGCGGGCACACTCCCCGGCCCTCTTGTTAGCAGGAGCGGGGCAGGCGAGGGCACCCCCGGGGCTCCCTCCGCAGCAGCTGCCCCCGCACCCCTCTCCTGTCCTCCCGCCCCTGCCCAAGGGGGCCTCTGGGCTCTCACCCTCCTCCCGCTCCCGCTGGGGCTTTGCGAGCTGCGGGCTCTGCGCGAAGGCGGCTCCAGCCTCGGGCTTGCGGGGGCACCACGGCCCGCGGGGGCTTCAGGGCAGCTTGGAGCCACCCCAGGGGGCTGCGAGCCCTCCCTCCCCCCGCAAGTGTGGGAGGGATGCTTTCGTGGGACCCCACCAGCCTGGGAGGGGGCTGGGCAGCAGCATCATCATCGTTGCTATTAATATCATCATCATCATTATTATTATTACTACTGTTGTTACAGGTATTAATAACAATGACCATAACACTCGCGTCTGGTTATTATTGTGATGACTCTTGCTGCTATGATTAATAACAATCACCCTATCCTATCTATCCTATTCTTGATAATGATAATGATGATTGTTATGATGATGATGTACAATGATGATGAGGAGGACTATGATGACGTTGATGACTTCCAAGTTTGTGTTTTGCCGTCCTGCTTTGGGGGGAGAGAGGGGAGCAGCCTTGCCAGAAGCCTGGTTTAATGCGCAGGGCTGCCCTCATCCTTTACCTTGCCAGCCCCGGAGAGTCCCCTGGACCCCCTGCCCCGGGCAGGAGCGGGACTGGCGCAGCTGCGCAAGGAGCCGCCGGCCAAGCTGCCTCGGAGACTTGAAGCAGTTTTTACCCCTCTTTCCTTTTTCTTTCTAAGCCTGAGGGCTATTCTCTCTCTTCCCGCCCCCCCCTCCCACGGGCTCCTTGCCCTACTACGAGCTGCCCAGTTGCCCACTCGCCTCCCCGCAGTAGACGGGCAGTGCTGCAGGGGCAGGGCTGCCCCCCGCCTGTGCCCAGCCCGCCCGCCCGCCCAGGGCTGTTACATAAGGGCTCCGGGAGCGCTGCTGCAGTCAGTCCACAGGGCGAGGGGTCGCTGCCAGCCCAGTCAGCCCCCCCCCCCCCCTTCCGTCCCCTCCAAGCTGGCACCAGCCGGGCATGCATTGATTGCAAACCAGCGCTACATGCGCTCGGGGCGGTTGCATCAGGGAGCCTTGCAGAGCCGGACGGCGGGGGGGGGGGGGGGGGGGGGGGGGGGGGGGGGGGGGGGGGGGGGGGGGGGGGGGGGGGGGGGG
>JAGPOW010003648.1:100733004-100960275 GCA_030014935.1 Caiman crocodilus
CCCCAAACACACAGTCTCCGCTACTGTCTCAGCTCCGCCGCAGTCTCAAGGCAGCCCTCGGGACCCGCACTGGCGAGACTGCAGGGGGAGACCTCGGGCTCCCCCCAAGCCCCTTAGGAAGCCCCTCACTCAGGGGTTACATAACTCCCGCCGCTTTCCCTTCTCGGACTCGGGACTGAGCAAAAGTGACAAGGGAAAGGTCATTGGATCCTCAAAGGCTAGGGTATAATGCTAGTAATAGTTATTATTCGACTGTTAAACCCTGACTTACAGGCTTTTCCAAATAAACAAGGGATAAGAGAGTCAAAATGAATTATTATTATTATCACCATCGTCTTCGTCATCTTCGTCGTCATCATTAATGATAATAAACAATAACCATATCACCAGCATCATCATAGCCATCACCACCACCAATGATCATTCATTATCCTTGATTATTATTAACCATTACTCTCAACTATGAACCAGATTATCCATTATCTATTATTGTTACTATGCTGATGACGACGACGACATTATTTCCAAGTTGGGAACGGGGGGGGGGGAGAGGGGGGGAGGGATATCTTCCAAGCCCTCTTCTTTTTTTTATTTTTATTTTTTTATTTTGCTTTCCTGTCTTGGAGGAAAACAAAACAACCCGGCAACAGCTGTTAACCTGGGGTGACTAATGGATATCTTTAAGCGCCGCGGTTCATCAAGGGGAGATAACTTAAGTAAATCAGTAGACCCTGAAACCCGGGTCGTGGACACGCATAAACGTACATGCATCGGGAGGTATCAGCCCCCGGCCTGCTCCCCCAACACACACACACACAGATTTTTACACGCGCAGAAGTTACACACACTCACGCACACACTCCCAGAAGTTACAGGACTGTGCATTGCACAGCTTGGGGAGGGCTCTCGAGAGCCTGCGTGGGGAGGACCTCCGAGCTACGGGGCTGGCGGACAGGAGGCTGCGGAGTTTGCCCCGCGCCGGGGCTGAGCAGGAGCCCGGGCCGGGGCGCGGGGGCAGAGCCCGGGGGCGGGGGCGGGGGCTGCTCCCCTGCAGCGTGGACCAGGCCCCTCCTGCGCTGTCCTCGGTGCTGAACCGACGCCGCTGTCCGCGGTGCTGAGCTGGCCAATGCGGCAGGGACCGCGCTGCCGCATGGGGCCCCCAGCGCCGTAGTCCTTGGCACAGCCGCCGCTGGGGCAGCGCCGCTGTCCGGGGTACTGAACAGGGCTCTTCCTCTGCCCCTGCAGTCCAGCGGGGCCTCGGCTACGAGCTGAAAACCCTCCGCCCACCAGCAACGCGGCTCCTCACGCTTCCGCACCGCAGCTGCGGGTTGGAGCTGCCGATCCCGGCAAGCACCCTCCTCCCGCTTCCTCACCAAGCGAAACCCTGCCGTGATAGCATGCCTTTCCCCCTCCTCCCTCCCCCGCGACCTCCACATGCAGCGCATTCGGCTACACAAATCCTCCGGGGGAGAAGAAGGGTTTGAGAGGGGTGCATTGCGATGGCTCGCAGCAAAGCTAGGAGGCAAAAGAATAGATGCCTCCCCCCTTCCTTTTCCTGGGATAGGCATAACCTGGCTTTGGGAGGTCACAGCTCTGCGCTCAGCCGGCAGCAGGTCTGCCTTCCTCCATTCCTGTAGCAACATGAGCGCTTTAGAAACGAGAACAAGGAGCTTCTTCCCCACCCCCGCCCGCCCACATTCCCGGTGCTGTCCCTTACCCGGGCTGCCGCAGAGTTCAGTGAGGCTGCCACTGCTGCGGGTTCCGAGGCTGTGGGTCGCTGCCGCAGCTGGGAGGTAAGAACAGTCGCTCCTGACCTCCCCAAGTCTCCTTCTTCAATGGAATGGGAGCTGTGCCCTCATCAAAGATGGCCGTCCTTTCCTACGTCAGCAGCTTTTAATAGACATCTATCAAGGGGCGGAGGGAGGAGGAGAGGAAAGGGAGGGGGGGGGAAGTAGTCTATGGAAGCTTGAGTCATCAGATGCTGCTGCTGTTGCACTGCACTGCAATCCTTTGCATTTTGCTCCCGTTTACAAGAGGCGCCAAATCAAGCCAGGCACCGAATTAATCTCAGCATTCAGCTCTTATACAGCGTTCCCTACCAAACCGATAGGTTTCTTGTGGGAAGCTGGGTGTCTGGGGTGGGGGGGAAGGGGAGGCTAGTGTGTGTGGGAGGGGGAGGATTTCAGCTGAGAGAGGTTTTGGTCTAATCATTTTGGGGGGAGGGAGGGGGGAGATAATGCAGTAGTGATTTGTTTTCGCCAAAGGGGTGGTCCGAAGAGGGTATCCCTCTGTAGTCTCGGCTTCTCCATATATGGCCAGTCTACGTGGGCTTCTATTTGTGTGTGTGGTTTCTTTCTTCTTTCTTCTTCTTCCTCTTTTTCTTCTTTTTCTTCTTCTTTTTCTTTGTGTGTATTTTAACCTGATCACTGCCCCCCTTCCCCCAATCCCAAGACAAACCAACCAAGCAATAGAAAATCTAAACTTAAAGCTCTAACACATAGCTGAGTGTTTGGTATGCACTCACATGCAAAGACTCCCAGCCACATCTGGGAGAAAAATGGTTAATCCATTCCAAGGAAAAGCCTGGTGTTATTTATTATTAATTAATTAAATTATCACTTCAGAGCACATCATATGTGGAACAAATATAGCTGCCATGAAGATGAATTTTAAAAGTAGAAATTGGCAAAACATTGAGGAAATTCTTTTTGTTTCATATAACATTTTCCTTTTAGATCCAGGTCTCCAGATTTGGAATGAAATGTTAGGGTCTACTTCATCTCATCACTTATAGTTCCATATTCCATATATATTCCATACTCATCTGTGTGGTAGTTTATAAAATCATTCAGACTTACATTTAAAAATAAGTAAAGGGGATTCATTCATGTCCCAGAATCAGACACGTTTGTTTATTCAAAAGGATGTTGGTAGCTGAACATAGGACGTGTTAAACCATGACTTACAGGCTTTTCCAAATAAGCAAGGGATGAGAGAGTCAAAATGCAGTTCCTAGGTTAGGGATAATTCTAGCCCGATTCTAGCCTCAGTTTTCCTCAGTATGTCAGGAAAAAAACACCAAAATAGAGACCCAAGACTATGTAGCTGTATTTGGAGTGTATGTAGCTCATGTTGTGATTATGTGGTGGACAGGGCTGGGAGGGGAGAAAGACTAGAAACAGAAAAGCAGGTGATCCTGCCTCCCATGCTCTGTAGTTTCCCACAGAAGATGTGATTGTCAGCCATGCCTTGCAACTGCAGGCAGTTCACACCCCCTCCCACGAAAATCTGTCCTTGAGTCTCATTTGGAAGAAGGCATTCAAAAGTTTGCTAAATATATGACAAAGGAATTCTCAGACAGCAGGGTACTTCCTGCTGCAGTGAAGCATCTACATCTATGCACAAGAAAAACCCAGGACAGGAAAAAATCTGTCAAGTTTAAGGTCTACTTAGCATAGCATAGCATAGCATAGCATAATATAACATAATCCTCTCTTTACCCACTTAAGGTATCTGGACACACACTTCTTAAAGCAAACTAATACATTGATGTATTAGCATAATTTGTAGGGTTGATAAGCAAGTCATTTTTATTTAGGTTGGGCATTTATTACTATTCTGGTTACTTATGGATTCCCAATATCCAGATAAAATCCAGTATGTGTATACCTACTTAAAATCCAGAACTTGCACCTGCATTTATTATATTTTTCATAGCAAATATACAGCTTTAAAGTAAAAAAAAATGTGCTGTCTCTTAGGCACATTGAAATAAAGTTTGATTTCCAGTACAGCAATACTAATTATAATGAATAAATCACATTGATAATAAATTACTGAAACAAAAACCAAGTTATAAACTGCTGTTTTGATTATATTATGTAGGTTTTGGATTCATACCAGAATATGGCTTTGAGGAGGCTTTTCAGTCCACTGGCTTTAATACAGAAATGGATTTGGACTATTATAGGAAAAGTCTTGGAAAAAATGATATTGCCAGCAGTATAAAATGATGTGTTAAAAAATTTAAGAAATTTGAACACCTGACTTTGTGAGATGGAGGGAGAAAAACAGGAGAAGACAGACTATGCCAAAAGTGAGCTTTTATGCAGACATAACAATTACTGCAAGCTCAACCATGAGAAACTTGATTTGGGGCAGAAGATGAGTTTTCAAGGCCTGTTGCATCATGATCACCTATTTTAATAAAACAGAGTAGAACAAAATGATTAAATAGATTAGGAGCAAAGAACATTAGGCCTAAAGAGAATCACTTTCTATCTCACTTCTAGCTATGTCCAAAATTATGTGGGGAGGGGAGAGGTTATATGTCATTTACAAGGGTGCAATGGTTTACTCTGGGAGACGTATGGAGACAGCTTTTTTGCCTCAGAGCATTAAGAATCCTATTGTGAGAAGTAAATACTTTTAAGTCATCCTGTAACGTTCCTCCTTTGATGATATTGGGATTTGTTTTGTTTTTTAATCAGATGAGTAGATTTATCACCTCTGTGTGCTAATATCTAAACATCAATTTAATATTAAGTAAATGAGAGTGAACAGAAACGAACCCCCAAAAACAAGGTAGGAGGAGAGACAAAACTGAAGTTTGATCTCAGAATGATTCAGCTCCCTCATAATTATTCAGGCAAATATTCAACAAGCTGAACAACTAGTACATGTGGGCACAATCCATGAGTAATGAGAAAATTAGCATCCTTTACTGGATGTAAATGTGCAGTATATCAAGAGGGTTCCTATGTTATTGTCAGTGAATTCACAGAGGTTATTGAAAGCAGAGCCTGTAGAACTGTGATAGTGGGAACACTACAATGCTTGTTTCTTGCAGCATTCCAAAAATCAGGAGGAGTTCTGGTTGCAGAGAGCAAAAGCTATCTGGGTGCTAAAATAATCATCTCCTTCCTCAACGGCAGCCTGCGAAAACATTTGCCTGTTTGCTGCAAATGTTCTGTTAGCTACAACATTGAACGGCGATGTAAAAAAATAAAATCATAGCGATGCTTATAGGGCCTAAGCCAATGCCTGGGGAAGTGAGTCCTATTAATTTCAATGGGCTGTGGATCAGGCCCTTAAAGAAGCAATAGTGATTCTGGTATTGGACTGCACAGATCCCCAGATTTTCCAAAAACAAGGATTTTTTTTTTTTTAGACAGAAACATATAAATAAATATTACTGTGTTTGTCTGTAGTTAAAATAAGAGAATAAGCATATTCTCTAAACTAGGTTTCAGGAGAGAGATTTTCTCCTTTGGAACAGGATTTTTCATGGTCCCTTTGACTGTTTTAAGGTATACCACCTAAGATTTTCTGAAATAAAGCACCTAACTACAGTTGGTTACTTAAATAGAAGGAGCTCAGTTTTCAAGAGGTCTGAGCAATGGGGTCTAGGAATACTCAGTGCTTCTGCTAAAAAAAGATGGTTTTATTGAGGCACCTACATGCTCTTTTATGTTTCTGACTTTATACATCTGAATATGCATAGTTTGACTCTACAACACCATGTTACTGAATGCAGTGCTTTTCAATCCTCCATATTTTCATTCCTCCAGATTTTAATGCAGTTCACTTCTTTGCCACTTACATTTGTTTTGTGTCTGATTATCAGAGAAGCTGAACATTGCTATGGGAGACAGCAGGGTTCAGCACCCATGAAAACCAAATCCTTTGGGTGCCTGTGCACATGAAGGGATGCTGCTCTGGCACACTCTAATTACTTGATTAACTGAGTCTGCTAGAGCATTTTAATCAGTGTACTCTAGCAGCCTCCACTTCTTGTGTATTCAGAGCCCCTGTGCTTTAAAATGGTGGCAGGGGCACTTTAACTAAAGTTCATCAAAGTTAAAGCACCCTCGCTGCTATTTTGAAGCATAGGATGCTGCATGCACAAGACGCTGTGGGTGCTTTAATTAGAGCAGCTCCCCTCCACCCCCAGAGCATGTGTAAAGATGCCTTTTATGCCCTACCTGTATCTGCTTTTCATGTTATACTTTTCTTTTTGTCCTCACTCAGTTTTGACCATGAACATCAATAAGAATTGAACCTACCTTTCCCATACTACATTTGAATACACTTGTTTCAATAATTGGATCTTAAATTACATTTTTTAAAAGTTCCAGATCTACAGATATAGAATAATGCAGTTAGGCCATAGTTTAACTAAGACTCAACCAGTGTGTCAACATAACAAAATTCAATCCAACTTCTTATGGTAAAAAGAAAGAGGTTTAAAATGAACTTTGTAATTTATGACCTGGTCTATTACTGACTGAAATCAATGGAGATGTTCTCACTGACTTCTTTGAACAGTAAATCAGGCCCTTAGTCCCTGGTCTTGTACTCCTTATTCTGGCTGAACTCCCATTTAGTTCATTTGGGAATTGAATACATGATTAGATCTTTAATCTTAACTGTAATGCCATTGCTAGCACTATTTTGTTTGTGGAGCCTCTAGATGAGATGAGTATTAATTCCAAAAGGGCATCATTCATTTATGTACGGCTAGCATGAAATACTCTGCACTCAATCCCTCACAAAACTGGTGCGTGATGGTTGTTTTGGCAGAACCACTTGGCAAAGGGAGCTGCACATTTCCTAGCTTCTCTTAGGAGTTTCAGCATGATGTTTCTGTGCAAATAAGCTGATGTGGAAAGCTACAATGGGAATAACCTGGGAATAGGGCTTCAGCTCCACAGTTGTATTGATCCAGTACGCCAAGAAAGTATATAGGCATATGAATGATTTTCTGCAAGGTAAAAGAGTTCGCAGCTTTACTATATGTCATCTACTCCAAAGTAACTGCCTATGTGCACATGCTTGCCCTAAGGTAAGTGACGGCTAAACTGGTAACTTACCCCACTTTCACTGAGGACTGAACTGCCACAGTTTAGTTCCCATTTACTCTTGGGTAAGAATGTGTATACAGGCAGTTTCCATGGCGCATTTGACATGCAGTAAAACCCTGAACTCTTTTACCTTGTTTACCTTATAGTAAGGTGTTCACATGTCCATATGCTTACTGGGTCAACTAAATGGAGGGACTGGAGCTGCTCTTCCAGTCTACAGGCTACAATAACAGCTGCACCCTAACTCTGGCTTGGGGGTGGTATTCAGAGCCACGGTCACTCTCCTATGAGGTCTGAATACATAGGCTCTGTGCAAGTGAATTGACTCTCACTGAGAGAGTAATAAAGGGCTGTCAATGGAGCAAGCAGAAATAAGATCAAGTCATGGAAACTGATTGAATTTCAGCTTTTCCAATTCTGATTTGTTATTCAACATTTCTTAAATGCAAACAAATATGCCAAAAAGAAATAACCATAATGCAATCCGAGCAACCCTGCCCTGGATACTGCACTTGAACATGGTGAGAAGGCTTGTGTAGACAAGCCCTTGGCACTAAGCCAGTGGAAGTTTTTATTTCCAAGCTAGACTAGTCAAAGAATAGGAACCAGATGAAAAGCAGTCCATTCCAAGCTGAGAGTAGAATGATAGGCCAAGAGCATATCTTCATAACAAAGACAAGTTGCAGACAGGGGCAGATCCAGCGGGGTTGTTCTGGTATACCCCCACTTTCATTCCTACTCCAGCCAAAGTTTAAAACCCAGTGCTTGGCAGCAGCAGCACCATTTCTATTCAGACAGCAATGAGGGGGTTGGTTGACCTCATGGCTCATTAAAATCTACTTGATTCCTTCTGAAGTCTTCATTCCACAGGTGCTAATGACCCCCTCTCTCCTTTTTAATGGCTCTGTTGTCCTACTAATCAAGCTAGCCCTTCTTCTGCAATTCTGCCATCTGGTAGCTGCACCTGGTAACTAGCTGCTATTTCACAACCCTTCAGACGGTTTTTAACTTATTTCAATGAAGTTATATTTGTCTTGTCTTAAATTGAATAATCTATTCCTACCATATTAGTAAAGCTTTTGGTTTCTTTTTACCTGGAATATGTTGTGTTATATGTGATGATGCACCTCACCATGTGCAACCCCTTTTTCAAAATCCTAGATTCTCCCATGGCTGTAGAAACAAAATAAGGACGCAGTTACTCCTCCAACCGGTAAGATAGAGTGCACTGATAGAACCTCGTCCATGCCCGTTGTGTGGTCTGATAATCAAAGCAACATTGGAGTACTAGCAAGATAATAAATAGACTATTCATTTGTTACTGCTATATAAAGAGGGCTTAGAACAAATCCCATTAGCTACTGAGGGAGTTACAGAGATCAAATATATCATGACATACACGTGAATGACAAGGGGCAACAGGAGTTTTTATATCTCTGTACTTTATGTAAGAAAAGTTGTGGGGGAATGTGCATGTGTTAGAGAGAGAAGTTTAAACATCTGCCATTTATAATGAAAGAAACATTCGTTTGGTTTGAATTGTTCTCATACGCATAAAGACCTTACTTTCAAAAGCACATAAGAGCTGGACCTAATGTAGGACTTAGGTACTTAAGCAGCACTTAAATGGCACTGAGTGCCTAAATACAAACTTGAAATCTGAAAGACAAAACCTTGCTTAGCTGCTTCCTAACCCTGGAGGCATCTAAGCGTATTGCACGTGTGAAGGGCTTCTTTATTCGGAGCAATTTGGCACCCACCTCCAGTCAGAATCCAGAGGTGAGGTGTGTTTGTGCACCAGTCCCTTTAGGGTCTGGATACTAGGCACCCTCAGACAGTGTTTGGAACACCCAAGTAAAATTGACTACCTCACAAACTGCAGTTGTAGCCACTTTCTTTTAAAAGTAGGAGCTACTCCTGATGCCATCTTCTTATATAATAGCCTAGTGGTTAGTGCACTTGCCCAGGAAGTGGGAGGACTGTATTTACTTTCTTCCTCTGTCTGAGGTGTTTAAGCCCACACCTTCTTTTTCCCAGGATGGTGCCCCAGCCCTCAGCCTTTCATCTGGTTGGGGGTATTCTTCACCCCTCTTGTGGAAAGGACCAGAAAGGGAAAGCCTGACTTGTTATAGCATGATTAGGGAATTCAGCTATGATAAGATAGCCATGGGGGCTTGTTCTTGCTCCAAAGGCTGTTTTTACATTTTAGCCTATAGATATTTAATGTAAGATGCATAAACACGGTACATACATACAAGACCCAGGACTCTCCAGCTCCTAGTTGAGTGTATAACCACTAGACTACAGAGAGAGGCTTCCTTTTGTGCCCTTGCTCTGTGGTTTAGTGAAGTTTGAATTATTTGCCACAGAGTGGTACAGCTTTAACAGGTGGCATGAAGAGTATTCTTACCCATGGACTCTCAAAGGAATCATAAAATAAATAATAATTTCTATCCCAGGTCCTTAATACCTTAGTCCTGTAAGAGACCGCAGAAAGCAACATTCAGCTGAGTAACGCTTAAAATCCTACAAATCAGATATGATTTGTGAAACAGCATGAATGCCTGCAAGAGCTGAATATTTCATTTTTGTGTTATACCTAAGGGATGGGATTTGCGAAACTACTCACCATTGTGTCAGCACACTACTCAGACACTAATATTAGTAATACAGTAATAATAATATTAATAGTATTAATAGTAATAATGCCTAGTTCTTATATAGAACTTAGCCACGCTCTCTAATTCTTTGAGTATCTTCAGGTGCTCACCAAAAACATGATGGGTCAGATGCATCTCTGGAAAAGGGGCACAAACCTCATTGACTTCAATAGAAGACGTCTCAGCTTAGGCCATGCCTGAACTTGATCAGTTGTAATCACGGACAAAATGGGGAAGTAGATGTTTTATATTAGTGACTGAACCTCCACTTCTTTAAAGCAGCATTCCTAGGGCTGATGTCATATAGTCTGTCAACTAATATTTTTACATAGGAGAAAATAAAACCTTGCCCTCATGCTAGTCCAAAAATAGTCAGCAATAAAATGGCCTTGTATGAAGCTAACTAATCACATTGCATATCCAGTGACTGCAACCTGACTCATACCTCGTCACTAAATAACACTACTCTTGTTATTTATATTGGGGTTAATCTGAATGAGTATGCAGGTCTCCAGTTTCTGACTGGCTCAATCACAGTTTCAGTTCCTCTAAATTGATCTCCTGGTTAAGAATGGTAACATTAGAAGACTGATAATGACATGCATAAATGCATGGAGTTAGATTTTGACCTGACTAACGTCAGTGAAGTTACTTGGGATTTATATTATTCTTACTAAGATCAGAAAGAAACTATACTAATATATACCAGCTGAGAATTTGGCCCCTCCTACATACTTTTAGAAATTTAGCAACATTTCCTTTTCTGAGAAGCTGGCAATAAATGAAACAAAAACGAGGAACAGGATGACAATTCAAGAAGGTCTTACAAAAATTTGTCCTTTCACCACTTCTTTAGTTTTCACGTCTCCTCTGTAAAGCATAGTGTAAAGCTCACTATTTACTGCTGCATGCTCCCATTTCACTTCTTTTAAATAACCTTGAATATAAAAACACAGCACTGTCGTATTAAAATATTTGTAGGTACCTGCCAACTTTAACGAATTGTTCTGTTTTTCCCTTAAGTTACCAGCAAGTGAAAGTTAACACTTTTGTTTCTCTGTGCTTAAAATTGATTATGACTATCAGTTATGGTTCATACAAACAAAGCCAGTTATGGGAAGTTATTAGGCTGTATGACACACGAAAGTGTGAGAGCGCTTTAAGAACTGTTTGCAGGTTTGCAATTTTATAGTCAGCAGACCTATGGTGATTTTGACATTTGAGGTTCTGGTCCGTGATTTTTTAAAATGATCATTACCACTATCTTTTGCATAGAATGTGGATGGCCATGACATGCCAACATGTGTAGACCACAACCTAAATTTGTATACATTGGGGGAGGTCTGTTAACTTCAACAGAGCCACACACATTTATGTTATCTGAGGGTCTGTCACAAAGAGACAAAAGGAAAATTATTTTAAAGGACATGCAAGACTGAATAAGAAGCAGAACTCTTATAATTAATTTAGAAGATAAAGAGCTATGCTTCCTCTATAGGTTCAGTACTTGGATTTTTGTCATAGACAATATTATAAACCACACCTGCTTAAGTACTTCTTGAAACCTCAGACAAGACAAACAGGAAAATTGTAGCTACCCTCCCAGAGCATGGATGCTGGCATGTAGAATCAATTCATTGCTGAGTTAATATATGCAAAATACTTTAAATATGAAAAGTTATATAACTGCTTAATATTGTCTTGATACATATCCAGTGTACATTAGAGGAAAGTAACTAGCGGCTTATCACGAGCTAGTTACAACTGCACCTAAAGCTAGTGAAAGTTTGACTTTAACAGGAGTTGGATTTGGTCTACAAGGATATGACAGATAGTGCATGTGTATTACTAGTCCTGTTATACCATACTACCTACCTAAGTTTTGCATGTATGGTTTGGAAACCAGATGCTGTGTGGGCTAGCAGATATGGTACTTCTCAGAGGAAGGGAAGCAGTAGGCTCCAGCAGATGGGAAATAATTAGTCAAGTCCTTGTGCATGTTTAAGGCAGCAAGCAGTGATAAAGTACAGCTGCTAGGAGGATTCATGAGAGTTATTGAGAGAGGAAGAGCAGGGCAGAAACAGAAGCAGAAGCAGGTGGGGAAAAGTCAAATGTGAAAAGGTCACGTAAAGACAAGTTCATTCATCTCTGGTAGCTTATTGGGCAAGACAAAGCTGTAGTCGCTGATTCAATTCGGCGGAGATTCAGCGCGATTTAGAGGCCGAATCTCCAAATCCTAATCGAATCAGAGGACCCTTTAATCTCTCCAAATCAAATTGGAACCCTCCGAATCAGTTCAGAGAGATTTGGAAGGATTCAGTGATTTGGACAGACACGGCTTTAAATGTTTTTTCTACATACCTCAAGGTAGCAGGCGGCTCATGAATGCCGCGATGCTGGGGCAGATGAAACGTCCCACAGGAGCACGGGGGGTTCCCCAGCGTGCTTGGCAGCAGACCCAGAAGTGGATCAGAAGCACAGTGCCTCCTGGATTTGGGGGGCACCCTGGGTCTCCCCGCAGCAGATTGCCGAGTCAGGGGGCCACGGGAGGTGGGGTGGCCCAGCACGCTCCCCAGCAGACCCGGAAGTGGACTGGAAGTACTTCCAGTCCACTTCCAGTTTCGCCACCAAACAAGTACTCTCCCCCTTGCCCTGGGCATGCTCCTCTGGGACATCTCCATCTGCCCCAGCATCGCAGCATTCATGAGGTGTGCTGGTACCTCAAGGTATGTAGAAAAAACATTTAAAGCTGTGTCTATGGTCGAGTCACTGATTCTCCAAATCAGCATTGAATCTTCAGGTTCATATTCGGCCGAGTCAAATCAGGGACAATGATCTGAATCAACGAATCAAATCACTGTCCCTGATTTGGGCCAAATCTGAATCCAAATCAAATAAGGCCTGCTTCGCACACCCCTAGTAGCTTAGTACATTTTTTAGGGTTAATATTTTGGTTCAAGTATAACTTTGATTTATAAAAGTATCTGTTTTGAAATCCATCGAAATTCTTAGCCTCTGCAACGTCATCTGGCAGCATATTTCATTGGCTAACAAAAAGAGCCCCTCTTTTTATTTTTTTATTTGCAGTAACCCTTGTCTCTTCATTCCAGAATAGGACAAGAGGAGCAGAAATGTCTGAATGAAATGCAGCGCATGGCTGAATGACAGACCCTCAGCAGCTCTACTATGGCTCATCTGCCTTGACTTCAGTGGATCAATGGTCACTTATAACAGCCACTTCAAACACGGTATGTAGCTGCATTGGGCAGCTTTGCATGTTGGGTATCCTCACCACTGGCTTAGGTCTCCAACAGCGGGCCTGTGGGAGAGCTATTGCCAGAGCAAAACAGGTTACCTCTTTGCTGTCTTTGGCCTGAAGACATGAGTTAGTAGCACAAAGGGATGTTATCACTGCTTTGTTTGCTCTTCTTCCTTGCTGATTTATACAGAAGAATCTCTGAGTGAATGTGTGTGGGAGAATGGGTGGGGGCTGGCTGTTGATAGAAGTGCAGCTTATATTCTCCTTTCCCTTTAAACTGGGTCATCCCTATTTACCCTCTTCATAGCCTTCTGCTATTTTGTAAGATTTTTCTCCTCCTTTCTCTCCTTTCCTTTCCATGCTATCCATTCTTCAACACTCCTTCCTCTACTTCTACCACAAAGTAGAAATGGATCGTTTCCTAACTTCTTTCTATTCCAGAAGCATATAAGGGCATAAACAGGTAAGCATCACCTCTTTGGGAGGAATTTTAAAGCATATTTCCTTGTGGCTGTCTCCTGGGCTCATATCACCTCCCCCTTTCCCTTTCCTTCCAAAAATCTCCCTGCTGTAACAGCTAGTGCTGCTCTGTGATCATGTAGTTAAAATTCAAGTGGGAACTAAATGACTCAGCAAAGATGGAAGTGAAGTTGTTGGGTTGTATTTTTTTTTAATTCAGTGGACATTGTGAATAGAGTGGGATGGATTGTATACTGTAGAAGCAGGGGCTACATATAGATATGGAATCCACTATTTCTTCCTGGATTTTAGCAACTGCCAGAGAAAAGAAGTAAAGACTTCCCATCATAGTAAGTATAAATAAACCTATGTCTGAGGTTTATTGTTTGTCATATAACAGGCCTGTGGCTTATCATGGCCATTTCTGGAAAGAAGTCTGAGCTGTCCAATGCAAGAGAGCATTGATTATTACATGTGTATAGTTTCATTGCCTCAGTGCAGCTTGTGCTTTGTTTTCCTGGGGCCTTTTCAGTCAGCACTGAATAATAATATAATCCTTTGAATGGGAGCTCTTTCCAAGCCACAGTTGTGAATATGAACCCATCTTTGCACTGTGGGGAGACTTAGAATCTGGACCGTGTCCTCCTCATAGCATCCACAGATGCCCTTCCCACACTAGAGAAGAGGCACACGTGCTTTGTTCAGCTTAACCTTCTGCTTTGGCTCCAAAACATCAGTACATAACTGGTCCTTTTCTCTGCTGGTAGTTAAGAGACTTCAGTTCTCTTGCCATGTGCTATATGGAGCTGCAAAGTAAATGAGTCTTGGAATGGGATTTCTGAGCTCTCTGTTCCTCAATGGCCTTTTTCTTCTGTTTTGTGTATTTGGATTGCAAAATCTTCCACCACGGTCTGCCTTGATTCTGTGGAAGTTAGCACCAGGATGGTGGGGCCTCTTGGTATTATTATAATAAAAATTATCTTTATATTTGTTCCCAAGTGGCATTGTTCATTTTTTTAGGAGAATAGACATAAATACAGAATTGTAATAGAGAAATATTAATGGGAAAGTGAATACAAGGAATGCAGTAGAAACTGTATGGCTTTTACGATTTTAATATTTTTTTATTCAAGCTTTGAGAGGTAATTTTAGTCTGAACTCAGTCAGAAGGTAAGGTAGAGATACAGCTCTATTAAAATGTATTAACTGAGAATCTGTTAAAGGTTTTAAGTTTAAGAACTTGAAAATTAGGAAATGCCAGAATTGAGGTTGTACTGTAGTCTTAGATAATTGACTTCACTATTCATGTGCATCAGCTCTTCAGGCTTGTTCCCTTCACCATACTCTGAAATAGGTTTTATTTTCTCTTATTTGGAATTTTTTTCCCCTTTTTTTAAGAGTTACTATAGATTTGCTTCACTGTGCATGAAAGAATTTGGCCAGAGTCATTGTGTGGTCAATGATTTTGGACAATATTAAGGGTTTAGGCTCTCCCTGCTTCCATATTAATTTTTGAAAGCATTGCCCAGTCTACAGTGGGCAAAAAGCACATTTGTACACATGATCTTTTTATTAGCAAATATGTATATTGTATATATGAACTTATTCATAAGCTTCCCTATCAACACTAAAAAGATGCTTTATTTATTTGTTTTGAACTAGGTGAAAGGTTCATCCAATTTGTCATATTTCCAGGAAAATAATTTGACCCTGCCAGAAAAGCAAATATTTCTCAGTCTCAGATGAAAGCCAGAATAATTTTAGGCTGTAAATTGCTTAGGTGAAAAGAAAAAGAAGAAGAAACCCTGTCAAAAACTATAGAATAAATTAAAAATTCAGTTTGCAGCTTTCCAACAAAGAAGAAAAATTAGAAGAGCTGATCATATTAAAATGATCAGTTAGTCAAAATTCCAATTTTCAGTTGCTTTCTTCATGGAAGATTGATAACCGCGTAGTTCTCTTGTTTTAAAATATGAAGAATGTAAATAAAATGTAAGTCATTGATGTACATTGCTATGGCATGGCTTGAGTGGGTAATATAGAGCTTAATCCCCAAGGTCTCTGCTTATGCCTTGTTTTGTACCAAACCATTCAGTGTGATTGTACTTGCCAGTCTGTACCAATGAAAAGCCTAGTACCAGTCTAGTATTGGTGTTGGTAGTCAGGATGTCACTACATTAGTGGAGGAAGGGAAAACCTTTGCCTGACTACTTTATGCTTTCTGTGCTCTTAAAGTGTAAGAAAGCAAGGAAATAGAGACTGAGAACATGAGATAGGTGACTCCAACAGCTTAGACATTACAGCCAAAATGTGGCCCATATAGTTCTACATCGTTTTCACCCAGCCACTCTTCCCCTACCTTCCTCCAACCCAGGACAGCACATTGCCTATTGCTGGTGCCTTCTCCCACCCTCTTGGCAGTTGTTCAACACAGCTAGGGGCTACATCTCACCCTGCTGGTTAGAAGCTGTTTTGTAGCTCTCCATCCAGCTCTTAAGCTAGAATGGAAATGCTTGGGGCTGGCACATGCCATGCACAGGTGCTATCTGTGTCACTTGTGGCACGTGTGGTGCAGGCTGGCCATCCCTAGCTTCTGCCTTCACCAAAGCAGGGTAGCTGTCTAATATCCTGGCTTAATCCACCTCAACTCTTCCTACTCACTGTCCGGGGGAACTGAGCTGGTACAAAGGAGCAGCAAACTGCTACCTGTTTGGGTAAGGAAGAAACAAGGAAGGGGATGTACTTGGGAGAGGTGTCTCAAGGTGCAGTGCCATGGAAGGGATGCAGTTTGCATATCACCACTGGCTGTGGACTGTGCCTACCATAACAAGCGAGGCAAATGAGCAACACTGATGTAGGGTGAGTTTTTACATGGCATAATGAGAAATGAAAGAGACACTAGATTAACAGTAACAAAATTTAACAAAGAATGAATTAACAGTAAATAAATCCAAGGATGTCTCCTTAGAAGTTCTTTAGCATAAGCAAGTACTAAATGACTGCTCAGTAACCAGTGTTACTGTGTAGTACTGTTGCCACATAGTTTTTTCCCAACACTACTCCATAGTAACTCATTACTACTGTGTAATAGCGTCATTCAACGGTTAATGCCTGACAATGCTACTGCACAATAGCAGTGAGCTATGGTGCAGTACTTGCATAAGCAGATACTAAGTGACTGTGCGTTGCAACAGTGCAATTTGCCACACATGTAGACGCAGCCAGTGTCTTGCTTCCTCATCTGGAGATAATAGCACTTCTCTAACAGGACTTTTGTGAGAGTAAATATCTCAGATTTGGAGGACTTCAGATGCTATGGCAAGCATCACAAATAGTCCCTGCTGAAAGTGCATTTCCCAGGCTATTGGGGCTGCCTCCAAATCAAGCATTTTGTTTCCTCAAACCCATTTCTTCTTCCATAACATCCCGTGCAATGCTGCCCAAGACCCAGATTATCCAGAATATGCAAAAGACTAGTTATCCTGAGAGGTCTGGCTGTTTATTCTCTATTTGTCTGACCACTCTGGAGTGGATCTGGACCATGAGGTTCCTCACAGGCCAGATTGGGTGGTAGGGTGAGCAGGGTTTTTAACCTGTGCGGGTTCCTGTGCCACTGTGTTGGCTCACAAGCCATGGCAGTTAATATTGCTACTGCTTTCCCCCTTCACACCTCCCTCACTGAATTCCTGGGCTTCCCAGGAATCCCATGGACTAGATGACACAGCTCCAGTGGTGTGATCCAGGCTGCATGTAAGACATTCCTGTCCTCAGTCCCCAGATCTAGGACTACACGTAAAGACTGAGAGTAGGACCTTGCAAGAAGGATGACTATTATAGCTCTTTTTAAAGGCATATTCATTGTTCGGTGCCTACTGCCCATGCACTCTACTGAAATCAGTGCATTTTGTCCTGTTTCAGAAATACTTCTACCAAAGAGAAAGTAGAGTAAGAGTAGTCACGAATGTGATTGCTGATTTATACCAGCTTAGTTGGTAGCAAACTTAAGCCAACCTGATGCAGCTCTTCTAGCAAAGGTACCACAAGCGCATCTGCTTTGCATGCTGCCCACACTGTACTTGTTCCATCTCATTTTATTAAATATACATTATTATGCTTGGAGATTTAACCTTAAGGATGCTGAGTATCATAGCCATGGCAAACTCATCAGGGGAGCCAGCAGGGAAAAGGGGACACTCTGTTTACCAGGACACCCCTCGGGGTTACCAGAAATAATGGCCACAAACTAAAGGAGAACAGATTTAGATTGAACATAAAGAAGAAATTCTTTATGGTAAGGGTTGCCAAAATATGAAATGGGCTCCCAAGGGAGGTGGTGCTTTCCCCTACCCTGGAGGTGTTCAAGAGGAGATTAGACAGGACTCTGTCTGGGGTTACCTAACCCCAGCACTCTTTCCTTCCTGGAGCAGGGGGTTGGACCCAACAATTTACCAGGTCCCTTCCAGCTCTAGAAAGCTATGAAATCCATAGCCACTGCTCAGCACTACCAAAACACACCCCTCAGTTTAGCAATCAGCATGCTTTCAGGTGTGCTTTTTTGTGTATGTTAAATATCTTTAGTGCTTACATAACTGTAGGTCCAAAAGCATGCAGTTTCTCAGGCTTTCTTGGAATCAAATCATTTCCATATAGTATTTTGCTCCCTCATATTCATATGTACAGTATTAGGCTGTGATTAAGTCTAGATCTGACTAGCAAAATTACAGTTAATGTGGGTCAACCATCTGTAATCAACATTGCACTGCAGACTTTTCCTTTCCTTTTTATGTGTCCATCATACATGGATGTCTAAGTGTGGACATGAAACTGGCAGCTCTTCCCTCTAGGAAAATGACTAGCTGTGACTTATTTTGTAAGGTGAGACCTTGCCCCCCGCCCCCATCACAGAGCTCTTTCTGACTTGTGCACTCGGCTTATCAATTGGGTCAGGACAGTGATGGCTTGACCTCGAGCACGTTCAACACCCCTTCTCTTCTGGGGCTGCTCAGCACCTCTCAGCCTAGAGAATACCATGAGCTGGATTCTTCCCTGTAATGTTATATTCACCTGCTCAGAAAGAAAGAGGTAGCTCTTCACCCTTCCTTTGGTAAGTGGTATGGGGAGCCACTGTGGTCTTCTGAGCAGGAGGGCTGTTCCCCTGAGCGCTGACCTAAGTTGCACTTCTGCTTCTATGGAAGAGCAGCCAGAAGAGCCTCATCACATCCCTTCCCATCCTGACATATCCTTCCCTTCTCTGCTCTGCCACCAGACCTACCCACAATCACTCCTCTGGCTTCCTGCAGAGGCAGTTTAGAGCTGGTTATGCTCTCTTACCAAGGCACCCTTGCTTTGCACCAGCCTAACCTATGTAAATAAGTGGTAGCAAAGCTGAGGAGGCCCCAGCCAGAGAGACTCGGCTTTTTCATTTGGTTTCAGAGCATTCCTGTGAGTCACTTGGCACTCAGCCTGTGCGAGGCAGGTACATGCTCATTTTTACTCATTGTTTTCTGTCTGACTATCAGAGTCTATCTGCAGCATGTACCTTGCTGCTTAGCTGAAGTTTCCCATTTGGAGGTGAGAATGGTGTGCAGAAGCTGCTTCTATAACTCTCAGGCTCCAGTAGCTTCACTCTGGAGTCAAGTCTCTTTCAGAACAGGAGTCATTCAGTTAGCTGGTTGCAGCACTTCCACATGCTCTGGGGACTTTGGTCTCCACCAGTAAACTTAACGGGAGTAACTACTATGACTCCCAAACCTTCAAAAGCCACTAAGAAAGATAGGTTTGGAGTGCAGGAGGTTTGCTTGTTTGTTTCCTTACCTGCAATGTATTAACCTTTTTGGGAGGAGGTCACATTTCAAAGTTTCTATCTTGCATAAGTAACATGAGAAACCTTACTGTTTATAAAGGGTACATCCGGTTCTGGTATATTCACATGACCCCCAGAGCTGGGGCTTTAAGAAAAAGGAACAAACATGAGACAGAGAGTTGGCAACAGTGGGGAGTTATCATACGCTAGACTGGAAGTGGCCAACCTGTGGTATGCATGCCACAAGTAGCACAGGCACCTTCTGTGTGTGAGAAGGCACGGGATTGAATGTGGGGCATGCCTGCCAAAAAGGTTGACCCCCACTGCCCTAGATTCCTTGCCTTGGGTGTGTTTCTTCCTTGGAAGTGGAATGGTGGAGGATGCCAGGAGCGTCCCTCCATACCTGTATCACTCAAATAAAGCCCAAGTAGAGTTGCTGTTCCTGCACGATAAGAAAACCTGACAGCCATATGGCAAAATGCCCCCTGCTGCCCTCCCTCAAACACTGCAGCTCTGCCATGCTCCTTTAGCATGGGCTCTGTCTGAAGTGTGATAGATCAAGTCCTCCCCAATAATTTGATCTCCCCTCACATTCCTGTACTCTGGCTATTAACAGACCTACTGTATTTGAGGCAATTTGGCAGCTAGGCTATGTGTCAACATTACCTACAAGTGAAATATGCTCCAAAGCTGTAGACTGTCAGTTCCTCTCCTTTTTCTGTTCAGCTATTTTGCGCCATGGTATCATACCCTTGCACGGCATCGTACCTTATTACATGAGGAGGTAAGGGATGGTGGAACAGCTCAGATCAGGCCTTTTTGAGCTGGGTTTGCTTGCTTAGAATAGATTTTTTTTCTTGGGTACATTAGGCTGTTTATTTTTCTCACACATACAGACACACGCAGAAAACATCACAGCGTAGGCAGACATTGAAGGAAAAGGCACCGTGGGTATATTAATATATACTGCATGCCATTTTCTCAGTGAGAAGGAGATAGATCTAGTTTACCTGTATGAAAAATGGCTCAGGTTTCTATCACTGGCATTGTTCTTTTTCTGCATAGAGACTGTGGGATTGCTGCCACGCTATGCACCAGTTCTACTGCTTGCTTGGCAATAAGCTACAGTAGTCTTGGATGGTACTGGGGATGAATCCACAATCAAAAGTTCTCCCATGCACCGACAAAGAACAGACTTACTGCCAAATACTTACCAAAGGTGCAAAATTCCTCTTTTTTTTTTTAAATAAACATTGCCTTTTACTTGTTTTTTTTTCCAGGCACCTAATAAGACATCACCATTAGTTTTGTCTGGGTGGTGGCAGGGGAAGAGCAAAAGCAGGTTTTATTAGTATTGCTGAAACCTGTTTTGTCATCCGGACTGTCTTGTGATCAAATGAGTTTTGTCCTTCTGCTCTGAGGTTGTCTGAGAGCTGATCCAAAGCTGAACTGCTATGAACAGTCACTAAATTCTGTAAAGCCTGCACATTTAGGCACTACCTAGGCAAACTGCCGTGCGCCAAGAAAACGCTACAAGCTGGCTGTAACCCTAAACTAATGCCACGTGACAAATTCAAAATGTAATGAAGAATGATGGCCTCTCTGTCAACTGAAGAAGAAAAAAGTCTTATAGAATAGAGCTAAACTGAAGCCTTGCCATAAGATCTGCATACAGTGCAGCAACCAAGGAGCAGAATGGGGAACAGATCCCAGTGGCCACGTATTGGCAGTGCAGCAGCAATAGACTGACTGTCTTAGCAATTTGTAGCTGTGTGGTAAAATCATCTCCAGGTTTGTGTCAAACCTGTATAGGAAGTGGGGCTGTGTGAAGCTTTGGGTGGTGGTTCGATTCGGAGGAGATCTGGCCCGATTCAGTGGTCAAATCTCTGAATCTGAATTGAATCAGGGGATCAGTTTTAAGTTCCGAATTTGGAAAAGATTCGGAGAGCTTTGATGATTCGGTCAGTCCCTGGTGACTGCAGCAGGGAGCTGCAGCTGGCCTCCAAGCTGGTAAATACTAGGGGCGGGGGAGGGGACCATGGTGCAACCCCTGCCAGTCTCCCGGACCCCCCCACAGCCCCTCTCACCCCCGCCCGCACCCCCCGCCCCAGCTCCCAGCCCTTTAAAGAAAAGCTCCAGTGCTCACTGGGTGCTGCTGGGCCGGGGGGCAACAGGGGTTGCCCCCCACACTGCATGAGGGGCTCTGCACAAGCCCCCCAGCCCCCACTCCCCAGCCCCCCTACAGGTGCCCCTTGGCTCCCGCCCAGGCCAGCTCTGGCCCTTTAAGAAAAGCCAAGAAAAGCCCCAGGACTCACTGGTCCTTCAGTGGCCTTGGGGTTTGTGGGGGCTCATGCAGAGCCCCTCACGTGGCATGGGGCAATGGGGGGCATTAGGGATCACCCCCCTGATCATCCCCCGCTGGCAGGAGCAGTGAATTTGGGGGTTTTTTTCCTTTTTTTTTTTTTCTTAAAGGGCCGGAGCTGGCCCAGATGGAGCAGCCATGGGGACAGTGTGGGGGCTTGTGCAGAGACCCCCACGTAGCATTGGGCAGTGAGGAGCAGCAGGGATCACCCCCTGCCTGGCAGCACCTGCTGAGTCGGGGCTGTTTTTTTCCATAGAGCTGGGAGCTGGGGGTGGACAGGGCAAGCCTTGCTGGGCTGGGGACGGGCCTGGGCTTTGGCAGCAACTGAATCTCTGAGTCAGATTCAGTTGAATTGAATCGGGACAGTGATTTGAATCACCGAATTGAATCACTGTCACCTGAATCAGCCAATTCCTAATCCAAAGCGAATACTGGCCACTTCGCAGAGGCCTAATAGGAAGCTTATTGTTCTCACTTTGATCGTTTTTTACTTCTTATTTAGACCTATAGAAACAAAACCGCAACACAGGATGAATTGTAGGGAGCTGGGACTGTTCAGCCTGGGGAAGAGAAGATGCAGGGGGGGCTTGGTGGCTGTCTGTAAGTGTGTAAGGGGTGAATATTGGGAGCTGAGAGAAAAAGTATTCACTAGGGGGCCCCAGGGGAAGACAAGGATCCGGGGCCATAAACTGTTAGAGGATGGTTTCAGGATGGATGTAAGGAAGAGCTTCTTTATGGTAAGGGTGACCACAGTCTGGACTAGACTTCCCAGGGAGGTGGTACAGTCCCAAGCCATGGAAGTCTTCAAGAGAAGACTGGACAGACACCTTGCTGGGATCATTTGATCTCAGCAGTATTCCTGCCCAGAGCAGCAGGGTTGGACACAATGATCTTTTGAGGTCCCTTCCAGCCCTTAATTTTTGTGATTCTATGACTCCATCTTTACTGAGGAAATAATATATTTTAATATATTTTTCTTTCCTATTAGATACAGTTTTCTGACAGGAGTTGTATTATGGCATCAAAAAAGGAAAGTCTCCCCAGTATCAATATAATATCATTTTAGATATGTATTATATCAATGTTCAAAGAAAGGTTTGGCTCAGTTGTGAGCAAACAATCTCTGTCCCAGTCCCAAATAAATGAGACTGATCAAAGATGGGAGAAAAGAAATTGTAATACCTGGTCTGCACGTGAGCCAGCTTTCCCACTTATATAAAGTCTCTTCTATATGTAGGGAGCTCAGAGAAAGATATTCATCTTAAGGATTTTAAAAAAAAACCCATGAGTTCTGGAATAGATAATAGCCTTTACACTTGCAGAAACAAGCCAAGTTGTGAATCAGTGCAGGCCAGTCTTTTCAGCAAGTGCGCCACAAATTAATCCTGTACCCTCTCCAAATGCCACGCTGCCCTCCTCTTGCCCAGTCTGCTTCTCTGCTTTCTGCCCCTTCGCCTGTGCTCTATGCCCAATCTGTTGCTCTGCTTCTTGCTTCCTGTCCTCTCTGGTGCTGTCCTACCTTATCTGGCTGCTAGTGTTTGAATACCTCATGCTTTTTAATACACCCTTGAGTCTTTGTGAACTATATTACAGAAAGGGAACTGAGAAAAAATGGAAACATATGACTTGCCCTACGTGACACAGGAAGTCTGAAGCAGAGAAAGATCCTGAACCAAAGTCCTCCAGGTTTTAGGTTATTGCTACAACTACTTCCTATCTCCTTGTCAGTAGCATAACTCACGTGATGGGGGTGACCCAGGCACCAGCCCTAAGTACTGACTTAGCGGGGGCACAAAAATAGCAGTCACTGCTGGCATCCCAGTTGCAGCTGGTGCCCCATGCATCGCTGCTGCTCAGGGCACAGGACTGCCCAGTTACACCTTTTCTCCTTACCGTGTCTTACTGTGTTTTACGGACAAAACAACCAGTTTTAATAGTGCATAGCAATGGTGATGAGAAAGGCCATGCTGAAATACCTGCTGATTGTTCATTGGTACATGAATGAAATCAAGATCATATTTATTTGAAAAAAATTATGGTAACTTATTCTTAATATTGTTATATTGTTAAAAAACAGTTTTTCCAATTCCATTAATCCCATTACATTTGCCCTACTTGCTCCGATCATTTTTCTTCTCATAGGGGAATAATATAGTTTTAATTGCATCTTTTGCAGTCTAAGTACTGGATCACACAGAAACTCATATGTATACTTTACGTACATGAAATATTCCCATTTAAACTGAATATATCTTTTCCCCCAGCATTTGCAAAGAAGAATGCAATTTTCTTTGCAATTTCTATTTTAAGAGCTTAAATGACCATCATTGCTATGGCATTGTAGCTGTGATGACCCAGGCAATATGTGGGAAGCAAGATTTGTTTGGTAATATCTTTTATTGGACTAATTGTGTAGTTGGGAGAGATGGTAGACAAGCTTTTAGCACTTCTCCTTGCAATAAACACCAAAGCATTTATTATGCTCCTTGGAGATAGGGAGGTACTGTTATCTCTTTTATGGATGGGAAACTGAGGCAAAAAGTGACAAAGACCCAACTTTTTAAGGGTCTTTAGGTGTTGTATCACTCAGCCTTGTTCACACACACAATTTAAATAGCTAAGTGCCACTTTCAGAACTGACTTGGTACTCGGGCTTTTTCGATTATGGCTAAACATGTATTTTAACAGCTTTGGAACAAGAGCTGTCACTTAACTTGTGTCAGCGGTTCTGCTGTAAATATTATGTCTGCAGGCTCCTGTAGTGATACAAGGGAGGCGAGTCACAGTATGAAATGAAATAGGGTTAAAGCTGCATGTGCTGTACTTTCAGCTCAATAGAGTATGCAGATGTAACAGCTGCATTTTAGCAGAATAAATCAATATAATTTGGCATAGATACAATTGCTACATCTGTCCATGTCCTAAGTCTTACTGAAAGTCACAGAGGAGTTAACCATCTAAATCACTTAGCCTTGCCACTCTGAAGGGAATCATATCTAAATACCTTTAAATGTCTGTGCTCAATGTGCTAAAAGCAAGCCATCATGGACTTCTAGGCTTGAAAGTAGTTCACAAAAGAAAAGTTTTGCAAAACTTGGCCAGAAGTGCTGTCAAAATGACTGGTAATAAAATCCAGATTCAACTGGTTTGAAACCAGCCCAGATGGGCTGTGATAAAAAATCTCCTTGATTGTTATTTGGCTTCCTGTATGAAATAGATTAGTGGCACAAGTGAAATTCCCAGGGAATGCTATCTGTGTTTCATAATCAGTTCTGTGAATTAACCCAAGAATTTAGGAGGTCATTCAACTACTCATTGAAGTCAACAGGAATATTTCCAGAATGCCAGTGGACAAATGGATGGTGCTTACTTGTGGTCGGGAACCGGAGGGGTGATTAACCCCTAGATCCGAGCAGGCCGGGGACGAAAGGGTTATTGAACGCTATTTCCCTTTTCTCTAGTTTTCTCATTCAAGAAGAATCCAAAGGCAATATAGCAAGTAAATGCTTTACTTACAAATGGCAGTACAGGGACTCGCGTCGATGCACACAGTGTAGGCACGCTCCGTAAAGTTACACCGTGAAGCACATAAATGCTTCGTTTGCACTTCTGCACCGGCAGTCCCCCTCACAATAATTCCAAAACTAAAACTGTAGGGAACTCGAGAGCTCTTCAGGCATCCAACTGATGCAATTATCCGAGATGGGGGCGTCCGGGGGGAAAGGGAGCCGTGGAGGCAGGACCTCCGGTGAGGGTGATCAAGCCTCGCCGATGTTGTGTGAGTCCCGCTTTCTTTTCCGCGGGCTTTGCTTTTATACTGCCCTAATAACCAATGGGATCAGATCTTTTTTTGCGTGCTGAACGAGCTGCATGAGCCGGGGATCTTGCTGCATGCATTCTTCGCATGGCTATTAGGCTGCGCCTGCTGCTCCCCCATGCCGCGAGCATAGCTTGCTGGCGTTTGGTCACCTTTTATTTACCACAGCTAAGGATGAGGTATAGGACATTCACTTTCCTATGGCTCTACTTTCCTATGGTTCCTCTGGAACAGTGAACCGTAAAACAGTGATTTACTCCACAGTCTGTCTTGAAAGGGAGGAAGGGTCTTATGATGGGAGAACAGAGGCCGTAATGATGATGACTACCACAGATTTCTTGTGTATGTTTGGTTAAGTCAACCTTCCCATAACTAGGTCTCCTCTGAAAAATGGGAATCCCATTTCTCTGCTTCTTGGGGCTAGTCAGAAGCTCACTGCTTTCATGTTCGTGAAGACAACTGCAAACCTCAAATGGAAGGTGACATATTGGGTGCATCCTGACGAGCACAAACATGCAGTTTGTGGTGCTCAAACCCATTTGAGGCACTGAAAACCACATGTGGCACATGTGCACCTGTTCGCCATGCTGCAGATTAGCAGTGCAGCAGGACACTGGGAGATCCCACTGTCAAAAAAACCACCACTAAAAAAAGCAGTGTGATGCCCATGGCAGCAGTGTGCGCCACCAGAAAGGGAGCCTGGCTGGCTAGAGACAAACTGGCTGCGAGCTAGGTTTTGAGCAGCTGGCTCGAAGCTACTGCTTCCCCAGGAGGCCCCCAGGACCCCAGGTAAGGCTGCTGGGGCCAGCACAGGTGCTGATCCCAGCTTCCGCTACCCCATCCCGGTCACTTTAATGCGTGCCAGAGCATGCATGCCCATCAGTTGGCTGTTGCTACCAGCAATTGTTTGGGGTCTGTGATTTAAAAAATTAAATGTAAAGGAGATATTTTGTTGCATTCAGCTTTTCTGAGGTATTGGGTCTCCCAGGGAGTTAGTTATATGTCTGCATGGCCACCTAGACACAACTTAGAACAGGGTCAGGGTGGCTTTTGTAAATTGTGCAATGCAGCTGTGGCCCCAAGGATAGAATATACAACCCGGAAGTACCCAAAGTACAAACCAAGCATTTGATTTTCCTTCCAGTATGCCAGGGTCTTTAGAGAGAAGCATCCCTGCCAATGCAACCTACCACAAAACAACACAGGGCATGGGGGCAGGTTGCAGTCCCTTAGAACTGCTTGATCAGTACAAAGAGATGGGAAATGGAATCACATGAAAAGATTATCATGGCATTTACAGTTAATTAAAAGGTGACGGTGTAAGGCAAAATTGGGATGAGGGAAGTAAGTCATGCTGAACAGTCTTTTCTGAATTTGAAGATCCTATTTAACATCAGGATAATAGTGTTAATCCTTTTGCACAGAAAAAAATGCAGTGTGCACAAAATGAATGTGGTTCAGTTCAATATGATTTCCCTTTTGTTCACTTAATCTTCATCAGGGGCAGAAAATGCATTAGGATGCTATGATTTTTTTCAGATATACTAAAGCAATTATTGGGGACATGCACATTGCAGTGGTGTACTTTATAGGATTCGACCACTCAGTGAGAATGTCACCAAAGGCCTGGGTGGGTGCTAAATAAGGGCCAAGGGAGATGGCCCCTTGTGCCCATTCTCAACCCCATCTCTAAAATAGGCCCTGTGTCCCAAAGCTCATACTCTAGTCCTTTAAAAATATATATATCCAGGTTAGGAAACTGTCATAGGGATCCCATTCTACGGCAGACAGGACTGTTAGAGATTTTGGGGGTGGTGCGGGTGAAGAGGATGAGCGTTTCTAAAAGGCAGTCAAGTACCTTCAGCCGTGTTTGTTTTCCCTGTGTCTCAAGTCGCCATGCCTTGTCCATGCATAGCTTAAGACCCCTAGTGTCTGTATGCAAATTTGTTACCTTTACTATTGTTTAGCTATGCAGTCCTTTCCCTTAGCACTTAATTTCCTCTAGTTCTGCCACTCCATCTGCCTTGCCTTTGAAATGCATTTCTTTCCTTTGTGGATAAAGACTGTGAAGCTCAACCATGAGAGGTTCCTAGCACCCCAGGTTTAAGCTCTTGGGCTTACTTGAAATTTGGGGGGGCTCTGCACCGTCTCTTTAGAGATACTTAGCTTCTTCCTAGGAGGGCCATTGTCTTGAGATACTCGTTTCTAAGTTCCCCAGACATTTTCCCATAACTTTTGTGACCTCAAGAATTTATTTGTCTGGTAGACGAGGTGGTGACATGAAAATGCGCTCTCTCCTTACTGAAGCTAGCCCCAAGATTAGTTTGTTAGCTTGAGCTGTGGGAGAGGCTCAGTCCCAACACTGAAATCTACTGTTAGGATGATGATCAAGCCAATATTACTTCTCCAGTTAGAAGAAATAGGACACTGCATAGGTCAGATTGCTGGAAAGTCATGTTCATATTGTTCCTTAGTGGAAAACTACAAGAGGGAAAATACTTTTGAGGAACTGCATGCGTAAAAATAATAGATATAAAGATCAAACTGAATAAAATAATCTCTCTTGACATTTGCAACATGGGCTTTTTGAAATATCATAAGAATCAGGAATGTGCCGGGGGAAGGAGATGCAGAACTGACAGGGGTGTGCAAGAGCTGTTCCTCGGAGTGCTGGAGGAAGAAAGACACAGAGAGGCTAAAAATAAAATAAATAACAAAGTGAGGGAAGATGCTACAGTAACGAAGCCCACTCTCCCTTTCACTTCTGGATGTGTGGGTAGGGGGATGCAAGGTGCAAGATGCTGCCTTGGAGCCATTCTTCAGATTCGTGTCAAATCCTCTGAACAAATAGCAAGTTCCTTGTGAGCACTAATTGGAAAGAGATCAGCAAATGGCTTCAGAGAAAAAGTGCTTTATTTCCCTTTCCCCAAGATGTTCACCAAGGCAGCTGTATTTTGGGGCACTAGACCCAGGCAAGCGAAAAGATCTCAAATATTCTAACATAATTATTTTCACCAACAAATCTCCAGGGGCCCTCTTGGGGCCTATTCAGTACCTCGCACCAGCGTATCTGCATGCAAGTTACTGCCCCCAACTGGCAAAACTTCCATTGGGTTCATTGTGGGCAGAGCTGGCTCTAGGCACATGGGATGCTTGAGCCTTGTTAAGTGAGGTTCATATTGTTCTAGCTTGGCTGGTTTTAGCTGGGAAGCAACGTACAATCCAAGGTGGACACCATCTGTTGCTGTGCAGATGCAAATCACCCAATTTGTTTTGGATTCAGATTTGTAATCAAACCTTCATGCAGTGTGAGATCTCTAATAAGCTTTTCCATTCGGTCCTCGGCCATGGACATTACCCACCATGCTAGTTATCAGTTTTTTAGTGAATGTATTCCACATAACCTTCCCAGAAGAAACCCACTGGGCCAAAATATTTCTCCAAGAATTCCAGCTTTCACAGTAATTGGGTGTCTCCAAGACTTCAAGCAGTCATGTTAGTTAAGTGTACAGATGTAGGCATACAACTAAATGTGCATTTTTGCAGGATGTATGCTTCAGAGCCTCTGTCTATTAAAAATTTACTCTTGCGGTTAATCTCCAGTTGTAATTGTAGTTGGGAACCATAACAGGAAGAAAGAAAGAGACTTTGAGGTACAGGGACAGATCCTCAGTGGGTTTATACAGTCTCTGCTTTGTGGCAGCCAAAGGGACTTGACAATTTATACCATGGAAGCATGCATCGTTTGGAGACTATCTGGACTTGGAACGTTTTGGATTTGAAATGCTTCCCTTGTACACACAAAAAATGTGCCAGCACAATTCTTAATGAGAAGCAACTGGAAACTTCTCTGAGATGTGAGTCCTACTCCAGGTGGGGTCAGATGGCAGCTGTGGGGGGCCGTGTCCCACATTTTCTCTCCTATGGCCTGGCCTTGGTCATAATTGGTGTCAGAGACTGCCCTAGTCATTGAATGACCAAAGATGGGAGGGTGCAGCCATGGCAAAAGCAGATCCTTCACTGATCTTATAGCCATTTAACCCCTAGGACTTTGTAGCATAGCTCAGGCCACTTTCCCATCCAAAAGCATCCCAACCTCTGTTTCTCAAGGGTGCTCTCATACCAGCGGAGATGAAAATTTATGGCAATGGCCTATGTACAGGACCAGTGGTGCAGAGGGCCATGACAGTATCAGGTTCCACCTGATGTCAGTTTGAAATATTAGCCAAGGGCAGTGCAGCCTGCAGGGTGCAATTCAGTCCTGTGTGGAGCAATAGCATTTGATATATGAGAGACTCAATTCTCCCATAGCCTTCGAAATAGGTCTTAAGTGGAACCTGAGGGATGAATAACCCATGTCCCAATTCTTCACAAAGGGTTAGTTTGCCCCATAATGCAGGTGGGGCCAATGGCAGCAAGGAGTCTTGTGGGTGTTTGATGGAAATCTTAGGCTACCCAGTCATCTTTTTCTACAAAATTTGTCATTTTTGCTATTAGTATTCATTTAGATTTGCCTGTGGGAGATAATATTTTCATTCTTTTCCGCCCCTACGCATCCCTTCCCACATTTCAGAACAGCTGTCCTGTAGGGTGGTGAAAAGCTAGGCTGGCAAATATTTTTTTTACAGTACTTGCAGGGGAGAGATGCAGCATTTTTTTTTCCTCACCTAAATGACAACCTCCCCCCAGCCTTCTCCCCTCAAAACCCCCACAAAAAACCACCAAAAAGCCAGCTCTCCAGCTTTCGGATAGGGGGCAGGATCTGTAGCACAGAATTCTTTATTCAAACCAGCTTTAATGTAGTCAGGGAAATTCTGCTGAGATAGCTGTGTCCACAAAGACATTCACATGGACATCTTGCAGTCAGCTTCCCAATGCTTAAACAATAGGGGATATGAAAAAAAGTCCTGAAATGGACAGTGCATCCTGCTAATGAAACAAACTTGTCCCAATCGATATAACCAGGCCCCATGTGCATTTGTTCTGATAAACCATATTAATAAGGAAGCAAACTGTTTGCAGCTGCAGTGACCTGAGCCACATGGTAAATAGCAGATAACAAATAGCAGCTGAGTCGGTGCTGCAATGAAACTGTAACCCACATAGCATAGGGTTTTAACAAATCACTGCTGTGTGGCAGAATCGATTCATTGCAGCACTGACTTGGCATCTGCAATAGTATTCTTCTCTTCTCCCTCTCCCTCTCCCTCTCCCTCTCTCTCTTGCTGTCTTTCCTTGCCTCTAGTGCAGTGCTCAGCGTCATGGATTTGACTCATTCTTTTAGCGCTGAGAAAAATAACACTGAGCAGTTTGTGAAAGAGTGGGAGGGGTGGCAATGGGGTTTCTCCTTCAATACCAGGGATGTGAGGCATGCAGCGTGTTGGGGACCCCAGGACAAGTCAGTGTCTGTTTCTAGGCTTTCTTTTCACTCATCGCAGGGGCCTTCCCAGATGAGAATAAACACAGAGAAAATGAAAGATCTCTCTCAGGGAGGAGGTACGGTTAAGGAGAAGCAGGGGAGGCCTGAACAGCAAAGAGGGCAGATCTCTAGGAGACAAAGTATACAGATGTTAAGGGCTATGTTGGAACTTGGCCTTGATAGGGATGGAGTTGAAGGAGTCTGCCACCTTAGTTTAAACCCTGGTGCCTGCCTGTTTATCAGAGGCCCTAAATACGCAGAAATCCTACTGAAGTCAAGGGAGAGTGCAGGGACTCAGAAGCTCTACTATCCAGACTACCTGAATTCTTCGAAACTGTCTCTCATTTTGCTCTGGCACAATTGGCTGCTATCACATTGCTATCACACTGTCTCTAGAAATGTGCCCAGGGTTTTTTCAGAAGTGGTGGAGAGGGGGATGGGAGAGATGCGTGCACTTTCAGCTAAGAGTACAGGAACTCAGGTTTGTATGGCCTCGAGTTCTGGAGGGCAGGGCCTCTGAGACTGGCAAATGGGGCTCTGTGGCAGGGAACCAGACCCCACTACTTGGGAGTAAAGGAACTGGAGGAGAGAGAACTGGCAGGGAGCCAGGAGGCTCTTGCCTCTTTAAGAAAAGCAGCTGGTTCAACTGGCTGTGTGGGTCCACAGCTGCAGAAGGGCAGGTTGGCCCTTGATTGGCAGGTAAAACCCTGCGCAGTGATCAAAAGGAGGCACAGCTTCCTGGTATATAAACCCAGGACCTGAGCCAGTGGGCAGTCTGACTTTGCATGCTGAAGGATGAGGAGCTCCTGAGGGAGTTGCCTGCAACAGATGGACTAACAGACACCTGAGCTGTTCCCTGGAGCTACCCAGGGGGAACGAAGGGAAGCTGGTGGCCTGAATGAGTCAGCAACCCAGAGCTGGCTAGGCTTTTAGTTGGGAACAGCGTCTTGTATTTATGTTGCAGTATAAGCTGTGTACTGGACGACCAGGTTGTGGCCACAGTGGGGTGCCTGGTAGGACACACGACATTAAGCAGCCTAGCAGGGCTGGAGAGGCAAGCTCAAGGAGCAGAGGGCCGAGGAGAAGCAAGCAGCCCAGCTTAGGATAAGGGATCAGAGGGCTGAGGGCAGAGACAGTGAGGGCAGCCCAGCCTGGGCTCAGGCACCCTGAAGGCTGAGGGTGGGCCCAGAGCAAAGGACACAGGGCTCAGAGACACAGAGAACCAACAGGGCTTGAGACTGAGAGGGCTGGGCCTAAATCAGTGGGCCAGGGCAGCCAGAGGAAAGGGGAAGATAAAGCTAAGAGGGCTGAGGCCTTTACAAGAAACAGAATGGTGTACAGAGTAACATCTGAGAGGCATGGATATGGCTGTAGGGGCAAAAGGAGGCCAGAGGTTTAGCCCTTAAGGCAAGTAGGATCTAAGAGAGCGAGGGCTGAGAAAGACAGAGAGAGAAGCCCAGGCTCCTCAGCCTCTGAGCCTCCCTTCATCACGTTTTACAGTGAGATGTGGCAGGCGAGGAAGCAAGGTGGGGACCCTGGTCGGTGAGAGCTCAAGCCATGCAAAGTTAAGGCAACCACTCTGAGGTATCACGGCAGCTCCTGGCGCCTCACCTGCTACAGACTCCCTGTTGTCTCAGTACCTTGGTTCTAGCTGAGCACTCAGTCGCCAGGAAACTATTACAGTAACAAACAGCACCCAGTTTCTGATACGCAGTTACTACAAGTTGAAATGTTCCTCCGCTGCATTAAGCTCCAGGAACAGGAAGCCGCCCAGAGTCTCTGCAGTAACTACATCTGGATCAGCTTATTAGTTACTCTGCAGTAACTAATAAGGGATAGCATCCAGAAGATAAAATCTGCTTTCTTGTGGTTGGTCTCATAGGACACTGTTTTTGGGGGATAGACCTTGTCAGGATTGGGCTTCTCTGGGAGTGAACTCCTTCTCCATTTTCCTCCTTGGATACATGTTAATGCAGGTGAAACCGACCACAAAATTTGGGATTCCTCTTTATTGATTCAAGTGCTTTTGGTGCTGGCAGCTTAAGATTCTTTGCTAAACCATTTGGATTTGCACATGAGACTTCTGTGGCATACAGTTGTGTGTGTTTTGCATTTGCACAGATCTGGATTCATGAATTTCAAGAAGTCATCTGAAGCATAGAGTCAGAGGATTCTTTAAGGCTAGGAATAGAAATTACACTTAAACTGGTTTAAGTTATCAGAAACTGGTTTAAACCTGTAACAGAACAGATGTGCAGTGTACATAAACCAGTTTGAAAATGGATAGAAATGGTTTGAGATAAACCTGGTTTAATGTAGTATCAGACTTAAGTGATTTGGGTCCAACCAGTTTATGCAATGTCTGTCCCAGATCCCTTGCTAGTTTAAGATACACCAGACTCCCCCAGCATCCCGGCATGCTCTCTGGACTGGATGGGGCTTTCTGCTCCACAGCAGAGCTGGCCCCTCCCCTCTGCTCCCTGGCTGCAGCTCTGGCAGAGACTTGCAGGCACAGCAACATCTGCCTGGCTTCCCCCTGCTTTGCCCCTGCTTTGCCCCTTCCCTCCCCACTGCCTGCTAAGTGGGGAATCTCATCCCCCCTGCCTTCTGCAGATACCTTAGCATTAACTAACAGACCACATGTTGTCTACAGTCCACGCTGTGGCAGATAGCAGTGTTGGTTTAGGGCTTTTTTAAGCTGATCAGAGCTCAGCTGGTAATGTTTCTCCTTCCTTCTTTGTTTAAGAAGAGTTTGAACTAATGAGAGACACTGTTTGTTTTCTGATGGGGTCATAAATGCTGATAACAGATCTGATAAATGGTCTGTTATCATTCAAGGATGTAGGGGAGGGGAACCCACCCTTATCATGCCAGGCCTGGCCACTCCCCCCTCAGCTCAGCCCTGTGCTAGGGAAGGGAGGGCTCCTCTAGCACCCGCAGGCTTCTAGCCTGAGCCACTGCAAGCATGTGCCTGAATTTCTGGGATGTCTGGGCAGTTACAAAGTGATTCAGCCTAGCCAGGTTAGACTAACCTGCAAAGATTGAACCAATTCAGGCTCAGGCTTTTTGAATGTCTGTCCTTAGCCTAAGAGAATGCAGCAGGCCAAGCTGGATGTATGGGGCTGTGGCATCAGGAGCACAGGCTAGTCCTTAATTTAAAAGGGAAACTTCTGTGTGTGGCTGTGGAGCCATGTGACAGAAATGGGGTGGGTCCTTGAGGCATATAAAGCCATGGCCTGAGCCAGGGCAGTCAATCTGGCCCTGCAGGCAACAGGAAGAGGAGCTCCTGAACTGGGTGGCTGTATAAAGGGACTGTAGGATGTCTCTGGGAAATGCAGATATAGAGCTAAGGGGGACTTATAGCCTGTGAGGAAGTTATTGACCCGGAACGGGAGTTTTTTGTTATACACTCTGTGGGTTTGTTTTTCTGATTAAGCACCAGAGAACAAGAAACTGGCTGGAGGGGAGGATAGGAGGCCACACAAGGGTGCCTGGGAGGTGCTCCAGATTTTCATTGGGCAGGCTGTAGCTGAGAGGGCCAGAGCCTGAGCCCCAACAGAAAAGAAGGGCAGGCTCCAGCTGAGACAGTCTAGGGTTGGGGGCCCAAGCAGAGTGAGATGGGCCAAGGGCCAGACAAGGCTGAGGCTCAGAAGCTGATCCAGAGGAAGTGGGTCTAAACTGGCAGTCTACAGCAAGAATAACCACTTGATTAAAGCCAAGAGGACTGAAGCCTGTACAAGTTGGTGTATGGATCTAGAATAACACCTGTGAAGCATGGGCATGGTTGTAGGGGTGGAAGGAGGCCGTAATAGCCTGTAAAGTGAGTGGTACCCTGGGGCACTGACAGGGCCAAGGGGGGCACCACTTAGAGCATTCAAAACCAGGACTGGGGGGCAGCTGGGAATGGGAGAAATTCACTGACCAAGGCAGGCTCAGACTTGCTCAGGGACCCTGGGGCAGCCTCCCTTCTACAGCAGAAAATAATTCTATCAGGGCGTGGGAGATGAGAAGAAAAGCTTGGGGGGCCAGAGCTAAGCGGGAAGGAGCTGTGTAGCCATCAGGGGGTGTCACAGCCACCCCTGGGGCACAGTCCTATGATAGCATCATGCTCAGAATTGAAAATATATGAGAAACTGGATTGAAATTCTGTTTTAAAATCCATTAATTTCCCAATCCAGGTACAGGAACAGCTACAAGGAAAAATTAAAAAAATAGATCCTTTTATTTGATGAACTCAAGAAATTAATGCTACAAGCAGTATAATTTCCTTCGAATTATTTATTTATATGACATTCATTATTTTAACTGTCACTCAACTAGTCATTGTACCATAGTTCCTGTGTCAAATTTGTTGTAGAAGAGCGACAGTTTTGGTACCTGGTGGTGAGCGTCATCGTTATGCTCCAGGATCAACACGCACAGACCTGAGTGCAAACAATTAGCACCTTCATTGGATTTTTTTTTTCAGATTCTTTGCAGGCTGGGGAAAAGAACACTACTTGGTGTCTAAAGCGCTTTGCTAGGAAGTAGTAGATACAGATTCAACACTCTCTGGGTGAGGGTGGTTAGAACCTGGTTCATCTTCATAAACAATCGCCCTTACCACTAGGCTATAACATAGGAGGGTCCTTATCTTCATTTTTGAAAGGTACATACACCGGGAAATTCTTTTCTGCTGCAGGGTGATTCTGTTTCACTGCAATGCCTGCCAAAACTGAATTTCCACAGCTCTGCATATGCCTTTTAGATGTATAAAATGAAGTAGGATTTAGGCATTAGTCTCTCAACAGGTCACATAGCATTCGCTTCTAGCCCTGGAAGGTTCTTGCAAAGCACCCTTTAAAATCATTGCTTTGCATTTTTCAAGCAGGTTTTAAAACATCTATTAGGTTCAATTTTTCTCTCTGTCAGAGTGGATTCTCTAAACCTATGTCACATTCATAACGCTCAGTCCCTGTGAGTAATGTCTCTGTCCACATCCTGAATTCATGGCTGAATTTCATGCATCCGTGTGTGTATGTGCATGCATGTGTTTTTGAGATGCTCTTCTGCCTATTAATAGCAGAGCCCATCTCTGTGTTTGTAATGTCAGTTGTGGAACTCAGTCAAAGACCAATTTAAAAATGAAGTGTCCAGAAAAATTGAACTCTTCAAGAACGTTCCTGTATCAAAGGTGCAATATTTTCAAACTATTGACAAGCTAGAAATGTGTGAGTAGCCAGGCAGAAGTTCAGCCTTGTCAAGAAGATTATTTATTGCCCAGGCAACTTTCTATTCTATTCTGCCACTGGCTGTATCTGTAAGGGGAATGAATGGAAAAGTGACTCAGACAGACAATGAAGTGGTTGACAGCTGGGGAGCTCTTGTGGGCAAGTTACAGTACAAAAGGAGTCTGGCAACCTTTGAGTTCATACAGCTTAATTTATATAGCTCCTTCATTTTACCACTGCTCAAATGGTTTATCAGAGTTGACAATCGTCCCTCTGTCAACCAAGAGTAGATTTTAGGGGCTTTACAGATCAGTTTCTTGTTGAAGGAGAAATCAATGAAGCAGAGTCTTAATGTAACATGTTTTACACTTACTGTGCAGGTGTATGTTCAGACAGCATAGAGGTAAATCCCTCTTTCCAGACTCTCAACCAAGCTGCCAAAGTTTTAGTGCAACGCCACTCCAAGAATTAACTTATAGATAGAGAGTTTATCCAGAGAACAAATTCTCCTGCTCATTGTGAAAGCTTCTTCCCAAAATGAAATAACAGGACAATTCTTTAAAGACCGAATATGGTTGTCATGCTAAGAAAAAAGAATTTGTGGAAAAGATATGCATTATAGGGCCACTTGGTTTTACTCCTTGCTCCTGGAAACAGCAGATAAGAGATTAAAAGTCTGCACTGGCATAATCATTGTCATATGGACATAGGGTAGCAGACAGATGACAATCTCCCCAAACTTGGATAACTTTTCCCAATATGATGAAGAATTATCCCCATAAGCCACAGTTGTAGATTGTACCAGCGCACATTTCATTAGTCAGTAGCCACTCTAGGTAAACATTACCTGCTCCCAACTAAACTAAACATGAAGTAGAGTAGTATCTATGTACCATGTGAGTTATTCTGGGATAGACTAGCGTCTTTCCATTCTGAATCTTAGTGTCATTTGTATTGGCATACAAAACAATATAAATTACCTTGGGTGTATATTTGTTCATGTCTTAAGACAATATTTTAAAGGGACTACTGATACTTACAGGGCATGTCTACACGAGACGCTTTACTGCGCAGTAGATTAATCTACTGCGCAGTAAAGCATCACCATCTATGTATGTGTACAAGTTACTGTGCACTAAATTAGTCTACTGAACAGTTAGCTGCTACCTGTAAATACAGGTAATTAACAGGTAAGTAGATACCGTGCAGTTACACATGTGTAGTTGCTAACCAGTAGCAAATTTGCCACAGGGAATGGGGGACTCCGTCTGTCCTGGCACTGCTCAGCTCCTGGCTCCAGGAGATGGGAGCTGAGCAGCTCTGGGATAGGGTAATTCTCTGCTTTCCTGTGCAGCCAGTAGCCATCCTGGGAGCCATCCTGCTTCTGGGGCAGCTCTCAACCAGCCCCCGGCTGGGCAGGAATTTCCCTAAGCAGCCCGGGGCTGTCTGGGACCTGTTGTGCTTCTGTTCCCCTGGCAGCTCCCAGCCAGCCCCCGGGAGCTTGGGACAGCTCCCAGCCAGCCCTGGGCTGTACAGAGACATCCCTGCACAGCTCGGGGCCGGCTCAGACCTGCCCCAAAAGTGGGACAACTCCTATCCAGCCCTGCCTGTGCAGGTAAATCCCTACACAGCCAGGGGCTGGCTGGGAGCTGCCCCAGAAGCGGGACAGCTCCATGCCAGTCCTCGGCTGCTTGAGGAAACCCTGCTGCGCCTGGGGCTTGTCCCCATGTGCAGGGGGCTGGGAGAGCTTTGCAAGGGCAGCTGTCACCCAGCCCCCTGCACATCAGTACCCCACCCAATCTGTATGGGGCAAGGAGACCGCGGCCACTGCAGCTGGCAGAGCTCTCCTGGCCCTGTGCACATGGGGACTGGCCCTGTGCTCCCTGCCAGCCTCTGAGCTAGCATCCTGGGGTAGCCTGGAGCTCCCCTTGGCTGCTGCAGGAGGCCAGAGCAGGGTAGGAGCAGCCCTATAGGGGACTGCTCCCATCGAGAGCAGATTTGCAGAGAAATACTCTGCAAATCAAGAAATACTGTGCAGTATTTTACTCCGCAGTAAGCCTTTCTAGCATTAATAGCACATATAAACACATCCACAGAGAGCTAGATATATAGGAAGGTGCATAAAGAACCTGGCCCCTTTCTGAACTCTGACAGAGGGGCTTAACATAAACCTGATCCCAAAGAGAGAGAGGACTTAATGGGCTTGTTATCTGCCCTGTATTAATCAAGGATCTGGCCCAGCACCAGGAAGTATGTCACGCTTTATCTACTTACCTTCAAAACGAATGCATCTTTTATAAGATGCACCTTCTTTGAGCCCCCAGTGATACCAACCCAGCACACAACCCATGGATTAAATGTCTACCTGAGACTAGCAGCCCATTAGCCTAGTGTGGTTAACTGGTAGTGCCAGTTTCTGCAGCCTCCAAGGGAGGGATATGTCTGGCATCACATCCAGCCTCCTTTCATTCACCTGTCTGAATTACTAGGTATCCTTTTACAAGTAGGTGAAGTAGGAGTAGAGGGGGCAACCTTTGGCACATCTGGAGAAAGATTCAAACTTATGATGTTTCTTGCGATGGTCTAAAGCCATTGCTGAAGTGTCAGTTCCACAAGCTGACCTACAAGTTAGGGACCTTGTCCTCAGGCACCATAAATCAGCATGGCATTTTTATACCAGCCAGCACTGTTCTGACCCTACAAGCTTGAGCTCAAAGTAGCAGAAGAGGATAGGCCTTTAATATAAGCACGGTGACCATAGTTGAGGCTGAACAGGCTGTTTCAGAATAGACATTGCACTCAAGTACATCATTAATTTTATGTGGCACATGCCTGATCAAAGGGAAAATCTAGGCAGTGGCCTCATGTTCAGGTACATTTGTGTGGTTGTGTGTCTATTTGTGGTGGCAGCAAAGGCAGATTCATTCTTTTTCAAATGATTTCCTCCCAAACAGGACATTCAAGAAGTAGATATTAAAATTATATATGAAGACACAGTTCCCAATGTCTAAAGACATTTAGCCACAGTTACCTGGATTACAGATCTATGCCTAGGTTTGCTATCTTCTCTTGAATATATACTCACCCTATATAAAGCTTCCAGAGCAGAAGTTTTACACTCATCTTGTAATTGATCCACAACTGCAAAAAGTGACATGAGGCACAAAGTAAGGGAGAATCAGCCTTTTTGGTAATTGAAGTTCTTGCTGACAATCAGAAGCTTTACCAGGAGCCTCCTTTACATGGTTGAAAGACTGAGAGCCTCCATTAACAGCCAGCAAAGCCATACCTTCATCCCTATCTGTCAAGAAAGGAAATACAGCTCAAATGAATGAGTCCCAGCCAGGCTGAGCAGAAAGAATGGAGTCAGGATGATTTCTGGTGCAATATAAACCAAGATCACTTTAGCCATAAAATACACTGAGGTCTTTCCTTACTCAGAGCAGCCAAATATATTCATTCAGTTTCAGTCATCATTGTTGTCTTCATATTCATCTTCTCCTTCTTCTTCCTGGAGCTATGCTGGCATCTTGACCAGCTCACCGGCCCTGCTTGGTTTGAATAGGCTATTGGGTCTTACTGAAATTCTCCATGTCGTTTGACCTCCCTCTGTCATTCTTCACCCATAAAGACAGAAAGGTTGGTAAGAAATTTCAAATGTTTCCTTGAATCTGTTAATCCCGTCTTTCAAAAGGTGCAATTTAAAAGAATGTTGGTCAGGCGTGGAAACTGGTGAGGTGTGTATGTGTATCTGCGGAGGGGGGAACGTAGCTGAATGTTGACAAAATCTAGGGGAGAACAAGGAAAAGAGACAAAGCTGAGAGTATGAAGAGCCACAAACTTATTGTTTAATGCAGTTACTATTTCAGATCTCAGAGGGCAGAAAGTGAGAGCAGTCTGGGTGCATGGTAGAGGTGATATCTTGTATAAGTCCAACAAGATTTTGGCCAAAAAAAAAAAACTCTTTAATTGCAAGCTTCCGGGCACAAACACTCTTCATCAGGCTTTGGAGAAAAGATTGTAAAAGTTTTTCTGGGTAGAGATCAAAGTTCATATTTCATAGGATTTCACAGAGTCAATAGATGGAAAATTCCTCTGGGCAGGCTGGTGTTTCATTTCTGCCCAGGAGAACTTTTACAATCTTTTCTTCAATTTCTGATGAAGAGTGTTTGTGCCCGAAAGCTTGCAATCTAAGCATTCTTTCTGCAAAAATCCTGTTGGTTTAATAAAAGATATCACCTCTACCATGAGCCCAGATTGCTTTTTCCTCTACACCAGTATGGCTACAACCTGGATACCTGAGCTGGAGTAATTCATTAATGAATTGGGTTCTCTCTGTTCAAGCTGCCATGACAAGAACAATGAAGTCAGAGTCACCAGTATGTTCCTGCTGCTTTGGATCATGAGGGTTATGCAAAACAGATGTAAAACCCTCTTTGCTGCCCAGGTGCATCATATGACTAGCAACTGCAGTTACTTCAATTTGTGATGCTTTAGAGGAGTCCACTGTTTTAAAAAGTGTTATGCAGCCACTGACTGTAAATCAGTCCTTTTAAGGCATGTGCAATTGGATATTCAGAAACAGGCACCCAAAACTGCCATTCCCATTGAAAAACCTAGGGCAGAGGTTACTGATGATTTTGGCCTGAATGTTTAATTTATGAAACCATTACACTTGGTAAACTACAGAGGGAGGATGATTTTTCATGACATCAGGCCTTTTTCCGACTAAGCTCCAAATCAGCATTTGTAAATGTAAATGTTACATGATACCAAAGTCAAATTTGGTTCTCAGATACAAGGACAAATCCCATTCGTTTTGGCAAGTGTTACAGTGGCAGCACATCTAGCTAAGAGAAAAATTTGGCTCTTAGTTCCTAATTTAGACTAAGTCCATTTTTCACTTGAGTATACAACCAGAAAGTTTTTGCACAACATCTGTTTGAAAATTAGCTGTTACATATAGTACTTTTTTCCAGTGGCAGTTTTCACGCAATGCGTCTGCCTGTAACAAGTCTTTTCCACTGTGTATTTTGTTTTGTTATTGCATATCAAATCTTGTTAATGCTAATCTAATTCCAGTGCTGACTCAATTGATAAATGTTGTTAAATGATGAAGCAGCAGACCTAATTCATAATTTCTGTGCATCTAGGGCTTGATGTTAAAGCTAAAACTTCTGTTTTAATACCATTTTGCAAATGGTGTAGTAATAAAGAGCTAGAAGGAAGACTAGAAGGGGTTTGGAATTTGGGGATGGAAGTTGTTAGCTGAATGCAAGCTATAATTATTAGTTGGATAGTACAAATGCAGGCTGCATAAGTGATGACTTTTTCCCAGTCATTCTTTTAAGCCTTTAATTGCTTCTGACAGATCATCAGTGCATCCTGAATCCAGATACTGTCATCCACTGAGACTGGGACACTGAACACATGATGTAGCAAACATCTGCTCTTAATATCACAGCCAGAGCCCTGGTTAAACATCAGTACTAAAGGTTACTGAGCACCATCAGTACTAAAGGTTAAGAGCTATGTGACATAGACTGTATACCCATGCAAGAGCCCAAGGAAGAAACCCCTACTTAAGCTTTGGCTCTGGGTACACAGGAGTAGGTAGGTGTGGTAGGGTGTGTATTCTCCACATCTCTGGCTTTATGTCCATAACCTGTCAAGTGCAGAAGTGTAACTAGCTTCTGCTACAGGTGTGAGCAACTTGCTACTCTCAGCCTCCCTTGAGACAAAGGCAGTGGGAAGGAACTTGTCTTAGAAGGGTATTTTTGAGACAGAAGTCCTCTGGGGAGCTTATTCCTGGGTAGAACAGCTTACCCAGCCTCCTATGCCTTCTTGCTCTTCCTTCTAGGGTCATGATATAGTCCTAAGCACCTGAAGTTTCATACCATGCACCGAGGTACTCTGCCTCCCTCAACATAAGCCAAGGCCACCCATTGAAGTTCATGTGGATGCTACAGCCTCAACTAAGGGAACTGAATGTTTTAGTTTGAGCAAGAGGTGTTCATCCTTTAATGTATGGAGATGCCAGGTTCAGTCCCCATGCCAGTGACCCGCAGGGGATTGATTCTTATTGAGCTGCCATCCTGAGTATGTTGTTATACTACAGAAATCTGACCAACAAGCCTAACTACTAAGGAGCCTGAAAACCTTTTCCTTTCCATACACTGTTCTTTCTCCTTCAGTCTTTTTGCTTTAGCAGCTTATATTCAGTCCTGCAGTATACTGCAGATGACTTCTAAGACAAAGTGTGCCTTTCCATAACACCTTCTCAAAGAACTTCAAGTGACCTGAAACCTGTGCTGAAAATATACTACTTAAAGAAAGTATTTTTAAGCACAGAATACTGAAGAGGGGCTGGTTGGAGAGGTAGGATGCAACAGGATCGGGCCCCTAGGGGCAGCTGTGATGTCCCCTGGTTACTGTGCAAGTCCTGCCCTGCTCCAGCTCCTAGGGTACCCTCTCTTTCCTCTTATGCACCATGCCTTGGTTGTAATAATTCGATAATGAAGAGGGAGTCTGCCCAAGGGTTGAAGAGCAAGCCCTCGTCTGTTCTTTGGCAACTAGGTTCCTCCTGGACATTACTGGTCCCAAACCTGCCCTCAAGTGCTAAGTGGGCCTCTCTGGCCTGTCTGTGCCCCAAGGGCACCTGTTGTCTTAAGGAGTATTAGTGGTCTCCTTCTACCCCTACAGCCTCACAGATGTTAACAGTTAATTGCTCCAGTAGGCACCTTGCCTCAACAAACTTTCCTGCCTCCTCAGGCCTTAATGCCCTTGTGGGGACCTTGGCCTTTCCAGCTTCTGCCCCTTCCCTTTGGCTGGATCTGTAGCTCAAGGCCCACTGGTCTCGACCTCAGTTTCTGGGACCCAGCCCTGTCTCACCCCTCTCAGGCTTTTGGTCCCTGGCCCCAATCTCCTCCCCTAACAAGTATGGCCCGCGGCTTTCACCGCTTGTGGATTATGGGCCCCTAGCTCCGGTTTTTGCCCTTCATGGGCTCCAGCCCTAGCCTTCCCTGCCCCAGGCCACCTCTATTGCTTTTCTGGGTTCAAGTGTTAACCCTCTCAATTTCTGCCTGTCGGCAACTTGAGCCCTGCCCCTGGCGTGCTTACAACACCCATGTGCCCCTCAGGCACCCCTGTGAGTTAAACTGTGGTACATACCTCAGGCCCCCCACTGTGGATCCCCTCATAATCCCTTACAGCCATTCCCTGTCCACCGGTGTAAAGCTTAAACAAAAATACCCAGTCTACTGGTATAAAGTATAAGCAAAAATACAAGCTATACTAAAACTGTCCCCATACTGGGTAATACTTCCCTGCAAGCCATAAGCTCCTCACTTGCAGTTCCCCAGAGCAGCTCAGGTATCAGTCACGCTCCTGTACCCATCCTGCTCAAGAGCTCCTCTCCCCGCTGCCTGCAAGGCCAGATTGCCTGCTGGCCTCAGGCACTGGCATTATGTGCCTCCTAAGCTCAGCCCCCTTCTTTTCAGGTGACTGTGCAGCTACCCACAGTGATTTCCACTCTAGACCTGAAGCCCCTCTGCTTTCTCCTGCTGCAGCGCTGTGCCTCTGAGCTGTCTAGATGTCTGCCCTGGCTTAGCACTGCCACTCTTTCCTGGGAGAGTTATTCCCCCTAGGTTAGCCTTTGGTGGCTATAAATCTGCCTATTTGCTGGCAGTTAGCCTGTTTCCTAGCTGCCAACCCTCCCAGAGCCAGCATACCCTGCTGCAGCTTCTTCTTAAAGTAACAAGAGCCCTCTGGCTCCCTGTCACATAGGACATAAGACAAAATGACAGACATGCTGGGGCACAGGTTGGCTTCTGTAATTATAAAAGTAGAGCAATAAGAGCAAAGCAAGTCTCTGGTTTTATGACCCATGTTGCAATAGTGATTTCAATACAGCATACAGCCTTAGTCCTCTTAATTCATAGAAACTTTATTTTGGGAAAACAGCAAACTACAATGAACCTTCTGTTGCAGCCACAGGAGATTTGTAATAGGAGTAGGTTATGGAAAGGGCATGATCTTCTATGGTTGGTTGGCACCCCTAGCAGGTAAGTATCATTGCAGCGACTGTGGAATTAAATCTGAAAATGCAGGGATACAAAATGACTATTAAGCTTTGCAAATTGAGACCATATCTTCTCTAAATTTAGTGATGGTGAATATTTATTTAGCCAAGTCTGACAAGCTTCCCTTGGTTCATTGTTTTTCAAACTGGCAGGAAGAGAGGATGCTGCAGCCAGCGCTCGTATAAAACCATGAAACACCTGGCATGCTGTTTCACCAACTTGCCACCAAAAAGAAAATGTAGTAATGTCAGGTGCAAGGGGCTACATTTTGTGATGCTGCTTAGCCTGTTTGCAGCACTTGCAATTCTAACTGAAGGCATTGGGAGATGCGGGTGCCACGTACCATAAGAGAATTAGCTCTAGATATGCAAAATAATCTGACTGACCCTCAGCTGGTGGAAATTATCATGGTCATTGAAGATGAGGATTTATTTACAACAACAGAAATGTACTGCTTTAGTTCTTATCATTAAAAGTGAAGTGAACACATTTGTAAATTTAATTCTAAGCGTTAAAAAAATATGAGAAAAATATCCTGTGACACTCTGGGGCTCATTTCTTCTCTTTTGAGTGTCCTGTGCTGGACTTCCTCAAGTTTCCAAGTTGAAAGAGGGTGTTTTTTTTCAAGGTCCAGAGCAAATGTATGATCAGCTCCAAGGATCAGGCTATATTCTATCCATACCTTCTAGTCCCACTTGCAAAGAAAAATTTTAGCCAGAACTTATGTAGCACTATGGATGAAGAAGCACAGAGCAGCATGGGATACAGTTCATCCTCTCTGTTAGCTTGGCTTCCCTGCTTTCCCAGTGGTGAAGGTAGAATGTGGGAGGAAAGCAGGCAGCTGTTGCTGCAAAACCCAGGGAGCAGATGTATTGAATAAAGAGTTGACCTTTTTACATTGTTTTTTCTAACAGTTTATTTGTAAATAAATGCATTAGGGATCTTCAAAGCAGCAGAGAATATCAATAACAACAATAGTTAAGAAGTCATAAAACAAACAGAATGAGATCTTTAGCTGCTGTAAATCAATGTAACGTCATCTGAGTTCAATACATACAGCTCTGGATCTGGCCTGTAAAACTGTACAAATAGAGCCAATGTCACAGACAAGTTACCACCAGAATTCAGTTTCCCTATCCAGACAGATGTATCCAGGGTGAATCGCCCTTTCCCAAAGCAGCTCACATGTGGGTGTTGGCACTTGACACCCATGAAACCTGCTGTATGAAGCGACAGACTAAATATGTGGTGGGGACTGTGGAGGCCTCTGGGATTTAAAGTTGTTGCTTGTTATTATTTTTTTTTCATGGTAGCAGAGAAAGTTATTCTTCCTTTTGTTCTTCTTTGCACAGCAATCATTTCCCTCTGTACTATTCCAGCTGCAAATCAGCAGGCTCCTTCTTATCTCACTCTCTCTCAGAAAGTCACTGATAGCATCAGAAGCATCGATCCTTTCCTTGTTCACTTCCTTCTAGATACAATTCCCACTCTTGCTCTCTGGCAATCCAGAATACACACCAATCTGTCTCTACCCGTTAACGGGTGCTCCCTCCCCTCCCCACCATCACTCGCCATGAATGGGCTGTCAGCGAGCTTTCTGACCCATTGCTGGAACAACATGAATCTCTGTTTTATGGAGCTATAGCAGGTTGCCTTCATGTCAATGCTTTCTTCTTTTAACCACCCTGAAAACTTGGTGAAATACAAGAGGAGTGGGAACTCTCTTAGGTTGTTTTCATAGAGGTCACTAAACTAGAGCTAGGGTTTGATTCATGGGGCCTGACAGTGAATCAGTACCTACTGCTTTTCAGAAGGGGGGCATCTCCACTGTAATCTTAGGTGTGACTGCAGAGAATGTAGGCACAGTTGTATGGGTTTTCATTGAGCTGGCTTGGGTTCCCACAAGAGGGATTTAAGAAAGGGCTGTGTGAGGCTGCCAAGGGCACTGGGTACTTTCTTGGTGCCTAAACTTCAAGTTATTGGTACCAAAACAAATTACAGTATGGCCTACTTGAGCATGCTCACACACGTTGCCATCACATCTCTGACTCCAGCACAACATACCTTTACAAGTCTGATAAATTCCCAAAGGGCACCTCTGCTTCTCCCTATTCCCATGTTATTTGGCCCAAATTAGGCAGGTCTTGCTCTCGTGGAAGTCATGGAAACAGCAGTTTTGCTATTTACTGCAGTGGGATTTGAAATGGATCCTTAATTTCCTTCAGGAGTGTTGAACGCAAAGTTTGGGGAGAATGGGGTAGTTATTGGGTAGGAATGGGAAGAAGATGTAAGGGAGGTTGTGTGGCAAACACCTTCATTCTGCCTACATGAAGTGATGGGTCCAACTCTAAGCTCTGGTTCGATTCAAAGACTAAACAACATTTTAGTAAGAACAGACCAAGCGATTAGAGACATTTGAGCAAATGAGAGAAGCTTGTGAAGATTGTGAGTGGGAGGGGAGCTTCAAATCAGCAAGGAAATCAAGTGGCAAAAAATAGATTAGAAAGAATCTCCCTTAGACAAACACCTACACACAGAGAAGGTGAAAATAAAAGCAGCAGTGAACAAAGCCATAGAAGAGAGAGATGCATTTGGCAAAAGATAAATTTTATTCTGGCAGCTTAAAGTTTATGGGCTGTGTCCTGAGGCAGTGCACCAGTAGTATCAATGGAGTTATGCTGCTCTATTTCTGCTGAGGATTTGGCCCATCATCTGGTCCATGGGATACCTACTCAATGCAAATCAATTTGGTTGAATTATTCAGTGAGAGCACAACCCCTGCTCCTGTTTATAGACTTTGAGTGAAGAGACTATATAACTTTCATTAGTCCTCTCACTAGTGATTATTTAATGAGCAGTTATTGCAACAATTGTCACCTGATAGGATGTTTGTAAGTGGCTCACCCTAACTTTCTGCTATTTATGGAGTGCGATTTCTTACTGGTCACACAGTATTCCTTCTGCCTCCTGCCAGGAAGACTGAGATATCTAAAAGGAGAAACTAACAAGTAGCCAATGAGGAGCAGTGAATAACAAATACTTTTGTTCATGCACATATAGCCTTGTTCACAAGTTAGTTCTTGCTTTCCTAAGAAGAGCAGCCCTGACATTTTTGCAAACAACAAGCTTACTGGTGTGAACTGCCATGAAAGGTGATATGAAAGATCATCGTGGAATCTCCATCCTGGAAATTTTCAAAAGCAGGTTAGACAGATACAGGGATGAGACTTCCTTGAGCAGGAGGCCGGACTAGATGACCTCATGAAGTCCCTTCCAGCCCTATTTTCCTATGATTCTTTCTTGTATGGGGAACTCAGAGCAAGTGGATTTCTCAGTCAAACTGGCAGGAAGCATACCCAGAACTTCAGTTTTATCTGAGGAAAGGCCACATAGTTTTTCCTATGTGAGTGAAAAAGTGACAGGAAAACTCACCTTGACCAACAAAAAAGCCACTCAGAACTCATGGAGACGCAGTTACATTTGCTTAAAAGGTCCTGTTCCTGCTACATCTTGGATCTTGCTGGCTCAACCAATCTCCATGGAGCTAACCTTTGCGTCTAGAGCACGCTTTCCCAGCTCCTATGTAAGTGGCATGGTCTTGGGAAGGAATCAGGCCCATAACACTACTATGTTCTAATCCTGGGCTGCAAAACTGTCTCCCTGGTCACTTGGGTGTATTTTAGAGGAGTGCTGCTCAAGCTTTTCACCTGTGAGCCAAATGAGTGGTATGGGGCTGGTCTGTGGACCAAATCAAACCCATGTAACAGCATTGAACCATGGGGCTTGTCCCCTCTTGCCCCTGTATGCTGGAATTGGGCCTGGGGGGCCTGGCACTACCCCTTCCTGGTTCTCCCCGCATGGGATCAGGTCTTTGGGCCCCTTACCACCCCTGCTTAGACCTATGCACTGGGATCTGGTACTCAATCCAGTGCACAGAGCCTGGGGTTCCCCACAGGACCAGAAATTTGGCAGCAAGGGAGCAGCACCACAGCTCTCCTGCTGCCAGATTTCTGGATTCATAAAGAACCTCATGGGCTAGATTGTGTGGCACCAGGGGTCAAATATGAATTACGAGCCAGGGGTTGAGCACCCCTATTTTAGAGCAATCTTGTGGCAACTCTAATTGCACCGGGGGCTGTGTGGACCCTCAGAAGTCCTAGGAACAAGAAGAGGGGCAGAAAAATGTTGTCAAGGTACTTTATCTTCTCATCCCGAGCAGTAATATGGCACATCTGATGATCTCCCCCATTCTTGCTAAATATAGGAAAGAATTCAAAACCTTCCAGATTTGAACTAAATTTAACTTAATCAAAATGCAAGTTCTGGGCTGCACTTCTACTTTGTTCCTGGAAGCTGGATAGGAATCCTTTTATGGCACAAATGTTTACTGTTTATGAAGAACAAGATGTGTTTTTACACATTACACTTCCAAGAGAAATCTAATTTTAAAAAGCACAACATTTTTTAATGATTAAAAGTATCAACATTTCAAGAGCCTCAACAACTAGAGATTAAAGGACAAATTCTGTATTACCCATTGGACATCTAAGAGGATTTAGGCACCTAAATTCAATCCTCTGCCACCCTGTTCTAGTCCTAGCAAATTGGTTACTGCATTTACCTCTGTAACATGCTATCGTCTCAATCTTAAGATTCAGTCACAAAAAGTAGTGAAGAGGAACAGGAGGAGCCACAACCTTTGGCATTAACAGTTTTCCAGGGACTCAAGCAGGGTGAAATAGAATTGCACGTAGGCACCTAAGTCCACTTAGGGCCCATACGGTCTATGAACCCTAAGACTGCACCCAGTCTCTGTTCATGTGGCTTACTTTAAGCCACTTAATCATAGACTGGGAACAGGGCATACAGCTATTCGCCCCTGCTGGGAGTGGCTTGGAGATCCCAATGAAGGTAATTGGATGGGGGAAGGACTGGTGGGATTGGGGGGCTAGGAAGCAGGGAGGGAGGGTTGGTAGGTCCAGGAGGGGTTGGCAGGTGTGGGGGAAGTGTAGCTGGCTCTACAGGCGGGGGTTGGGTGCTTAAAAATAATCTGGTCTGGGTCAGAGGGGTAGGAAAAGCTCAGCCATAGGGCTGGGAGGAGAAGCTGGGCTTTCCCAGCCTCAGGGCTATACTGTGAACTTGTGCAGTCATTCAGAAGATTGAACTAATCCTTTCCTAGATCAAACATGCCATTTTTGGCTGAATTAACCACTCTGAATGCCTACATAATTGGGCATTTAGATTGACTTAACCTTGGCTGGGTCAGTCGGAAAGTAATATCTGTATCTACACTTAGGCATCAAATATGTGGAATAGAACCAGGTCCTAAATGATCACGAATCCCCAAACCACAGGATGTTCTCAGTTCTTAAATACCTTGCAAACTTTCAATACATAAGAGCAGAGAGCATCTGTAAGGTGTGCTGCACCTGTTTGTATATCATCTGTCTTTCCAGCTGAAATTTCAGCTGGAAAACAAAACAAAACTGTGGTCTGATAAATAAAAATCAAAAACTACAGAAGAAACATGAAGACACTTGGACACATCTCTTGCAATGTCAAACCTTATGGGTGAGCAAAATGGGGATGATATCTTTCTCCCAATACTTCGCATTTCAACATATGATGTACATCATAGTATCTGCTGGTGTTGAATCAAGGCTGTGGGACTCATTGATGGTGACTGGTTCTCTGGACAAACCAAAAAATTAGAGGGGAATGGGAGAGTATTCTGGATGGAACCAAATGTTTCATTTGACCCAGAACCCAATGTTTCAGTTTTATAGATGGGGAATTAAGGTGCTGAGAATTTAAGAGCTATGGCCATAAAAGGGCCCAGGAATATCACTGTATGGTCAGTGCAGTGCAGAGGTACCCCACACTAGTTTCCTTATGGTATCTCCACAACCAGCTGTAGCACAATGGAAATTATCAGCCTGGGCAATGTGGCTCTGTTGCTTCTGGAGTTGGTATGTGCAGAACTACTATGGGATATTTCTGCATCGCATCGCACCTTGCACCAACTAGACATATTCTAGTTGCCATCTTAGGTTTTTCACCTGCAGAAGTGGTGTCACAACTTCTGGCACTATCTTGGTTTCATGATGGTCCCCTATTGAAGCACTAACTAGACTTCTCCATGCTTCTTTCCTAAGATCCAGCAAAAATACAGCACAAAGTGGCAAACACAGCAATGACCTTGAATTAAATGGCACTAGATGACTCAGCCATTTTGAATGCAAAAGTTATATGTTAATCCCCCCCACCCCCAAAAAAACCCCAACCTCTACCTAGCTATCAGATGAAATACTTGATTTTAGAGACTGCCAACTGTGGAACCAACAACTATGAAACTTCTGCTGCATGTGCTCTAGGTCAGTATTGCCCAGTGTTGGGAATGGTAATTGCTATTTCTGGGGCAAGGCACAGAAAAAATTATCATGCATGGAAAAAGAGATTATACAAATATATTCACCCAAAGGCTTCAGGAAACCATAAATTTGAGTCAGTTTGCCTCCCATGACCAAAGAGGCATAGTTAGCTGTGTTACTCTGAAGTCAAGTAGAAGGCATGGTAGATTTCCTTACAGACTAACCAAAGAAGGTATGTGTATCACAAGCTTTTGTGGGCTGAAGCTCACGTCATCTGATATGGACTTCAGCTCATGAAACTTGTGTGCTCTCTCTCTCTCTCTCTCTCTATATATATATATATATGTACAGACAGACAGACAGACATGGGTCCAGAAGGGGTGCAGTGGCCTAGCTGCAGCTCCCTCCCCCTTTTGGACTGTAGAGCACAGCAAGATCCTTTGGCGACATTTTAAAGTCTGTAAAGCAAGTGAAAATCCCCCCTCCCTTCCCCTTTGTGCTCAGAGGCACATCTCCTCTGCTGCTTCTGCCCATCCCATCCTGCTTTTCACCTGTTTTAGGGACCCAAAAGGGTCCCCAGAAGGTTCTGCAATACCTGCACCAGTGGGAGGCAGAGCGGGCTGGGAGCAGGTGCATGCAGCCATTCTTGCAGTGCAGGTGGCTGCTCCTGCATCCCTCTCCCCCTTTGGGAAATCCTGTATCCATCTCCTGTATATGTATGTATATGTGCGTGTGTATACAATATTGCAATAGTATAATGTAAAATATTACATTTTAAGTCCCTAAAGCAAATGAGGCTTGCTTGGGGGGGGTGTATAGGAACTTATATCATGTGATATTATACATGACATGATTGTAATATTGTATACACACACATACATCTATATATATACATATCTCCTTTGGTTAGTCTATAAGGTGAAAATCTACACAGTCTTCTAGTTAACCTGCCTTGCCTATTTGGCTTTGATTGCTTTTTCTGACCCATAGAGTCAAACTGTAATCAAATCACATTACACTTTCACTTTATATTTCTATATTGACATATTTTTCCTAATTTACAGCCAGATTTCTCTGGTTGTTTCGTACCACTCATATGAGCCAGTTGGTTTTATGGCTACTTTGATTTACTAAAGTGGCAGAAAACAACTGGAGTGTGTCAGTGAATTTTACCCCTTGGTTTGAACCATCATTACTATGGCATTTTATATAGGTATTACCACCAAAAGATCTACATAAAAAGGTTAAATATGCATATTCAAGCACTGAAAAGGTGGGAAATGCTGAATTAAGGATGCTTAAATAAAATATTAAATATATACTTATTACCTGAGCGTCATTCATCCTGTGCATGCAGTGAGGCAGGAGTCCTACTGAAAAAATAATGACCATCTAATGTCTGTACAGTAAGTCATACGCACAAAAGGAGTCAATTTCAGATCACACAGTCATCTTAATTTGTTACTAATGTTCTTTAAAGTAATTGTAGGTACAGTTTCCTAGGTTTGAAAAAAGCAAACAACCAACCTCCCTTCCCTGTTCCCTTTCCTTCCAGATTTTTGTCATTGGTATAGAGACCTGTCATGTATTTAGCAGTCATGTGGTATAACATTGATGCCCACATAGGCTGGTACTTTTAGAGCCATTGCCCAGGTCTTTGCCAGGTAAAATAGAAGAGTAACAACAGCAAATGCAGGTTGTCATCTTTGATGTACATTACACATTTGGTGACAAGAAGACATCACCACAGATATTTGCTGACAGCAGAGGGGCGGGAAGACTTGGGAATCTTGGATTCAGTTCCAGGTTGCGGAGAGTCCTGTGCTTTTGTGGGCGCAGTACCTTCTGCCTCCGATATCTCCTGTCTCAGTCCCAGACCTGTCTCCTCTGAAGCTCTTCTACCATCCTCCCTTCCCTTTTTTTCCTCATCCCAGCAGCAGTATCCTCCTTGCCCTCCCAATGTAATTTCCAGTGTAACCTTCCATGGCTTTCCTGTGTAACCCAGCAGTGTTATATTCCTTACCCCTGCTCATTGGGTTTCTTTCATTTTTCTTTTGGCTTTAATTTTCTGTGCATCTGAACCTTGCATTAGTTGGGCATGAATGCCGTGGACTCTCACCCACCCTGCAGAGCTTCCCTCCTGTGCAAAAACGTGAAGGGCCAACACAATTTGTTTCCTACTGAATTAAACTTGTCAGCAGATTTTTCTCCTCTAATTTAAAGTGACTGAACCCAATGCAGAAATCATTACCACTGAACTTTGTTTCACTCTATGAACCACAACAGTAACTTCTACTTACACAACACTACTCTTGGTCTGCCTCTAGCGGCTAGTCCATGTGCAGGGTCTCATGACTGCCGCCGCCTTCCAACTGTGCGAATTTTATGGCTCAGAGATTAGATGGTCTTGCCTTTAGATACTGAAAAGCCAGGTTCAATATCCAATGATGACATCTCATTTGCAACTTCATCTGGCAAAAGCACAGTGGTTGAAGTCGTTCCCTCTCTGCAGTTATACGGGGCCAGACTCTCAGATGATAGAAATTAGGGTAGTGCCAATAAAGTCAGTGCCAGTTTACACGTCTTATGAATTTTGACCATCATGGCATATACAGCTCTGAGTGGGGTATACTTCTGTTAATTAAGAAGTAATATTGTTATGTCTTAGCAGGAATTCAATAACAAGCTCAATTTATTTTGAAGATCTCTTAAAAACATAAAAAGCACATACTTTACAAATGTGGAGACTGTCAAATGTTATGCTACTGGCATCTTATTTAATATACTGGTTGCCAAGAGGCAATGCTAATAGAATTTGCATTCATACACAAAGCCTCTTTAAAAATTAATTAGCCAAAGTGGAGCATCATATGCTGAGATTCTTGAACAGCAAAAGAACTGTCAGTTGAGCCAACAGTGAAGTAAACCATTTCTAAATTGCCCACAAAATTGGCAATAAAGATCCTAGAAATCTTGTCTCTTTGATCTCTCTCATACCAGCAAGTTTTCAACTCAGTCAGGATGCAGACGTGAGCTGATAGAATGAAGTGTTACCATGGAAAAGTCTAAAGGATATTTTACATTTGTGTTGTACCCAAGGGCTATTGTCCTAACTCTGACAACTGCCATGTTGCATCTGGAGGCTGCAAAATCAGCAAAGAATCGTGAGTGAACTACTAAGTAAAAGGGAGGAAAAAAACAAGAAGAAAATGCATTGTCTTTAAAAAAAATGCATTAATGGTCTAGATCCTTGATTTTGATGAAGCTCGGCTACTTGGCACCAGTTGGGGGTCTGGCTTCACGTTCACATCCGGTGTCCATGAACAGTTCTTGTCATGCTGAAGATATTCACTAGATGCTTTTGTCTGCATAATTTCAAAGAGATTCTACATTAAGGCATCCAGAATTTGGGTTGCACCTCCAACACAGCATTGTGTTTAAGTCATGTATTTGCATTCAAACGTATGGGAGGGAAAGGAAAATTCATTACATGAGGCTTGTTCATATGTACAACCCCAGCTATTGGGCCATGAAATACTGCAGAGAGGTTGTTAGTGAAATGGGCTGTAAAAGATCTATTTACTTTCCTTTTGCCAGCATAATAGGACAGTGGGGTAACAGTAGTTGAATGGTGTATCATTAATTAATTAGCCAGTTTAAACAACAGGAAACACACGCATTCATTGCACACATCTTTTGGGGTTGTCGTGGTTTAGAATTAACAAGAGATGCATTCTGTTATTGGTTGTTTGGCTGGAAAAAACTTTCTTGTTGGTAGAATGAACTAAACTTCCTGGCCCATGCATGCATGCCCTGCCGTTGTTCCCAGTGTGGGATCCGTGTTGAAGTGAACGGGAAACCTTCACTGAGTCTTGCAGAACATGTCCTATCATAGATCGGTCTTACCAGAGATGGCTTTGTGTTCAGTACATTTTCAGTTTTGTAAACTCACATGGCATGGCTTACTATACACATAATTTACATTGCTATTACTTAATCATGAGGAACAGATCCAGAAATGGTCAAGTGAGCCATCTAGTCTGACCTCTCAATGTAGTTTCTGGGAAAATTCTCCATATCATTCAGGTTTAACCTACTTTTGATGGGTATAAGCTGTTAAGGGGATACTTTCTCAGCTGCTAGAATTTTCTCCAGCCAAAGATCTCGCTCATGGAATATTGACCATTTTTTTTAGTAGTCTAATCTACTTCCCTATTACTCCTAAGAGCTTTTCCCTTAAGCATAGACTTTTTCTCCCTTACCTCTCTCTGGTTGATTGTTCTTTATCCTGCCATCTACTGAAATTATGAATAATTCCTTTATTTCTTTTGAACTGTCACCTTGAAAGTATTTATAAGCTCTGATCATGTCCCCTTTGAGTTGCAGCTGTGTCATCATTTTCACTGCAGTCACATATTTCTCAGTATCTAATTTCAGGGTTTATAACTCAGCAGTAGAAGTTCTCTCTGGGCTAGAATTTGGCAGGAGAAGTTTCAGTTTGGGAGCAATTAAAAATATATAAAACATGTTAAAATAACTGTGTTTTAAAGAACACTGTCTTTCTCTTCTTCCTTGAACACTTACTGTAACATTCATCGTCGGTATAATTTACAGATATATTCTGCTAAAAATAATATGTTTATTTAGCTATGACAGTGATGGGAGGCATCTCAGTATTGAACTATAGTAAATAGACAGATTTTATAGTTATGGACCAAAACGCTATAGGTCATATTCAAGTCAGTGAAGTTATACCAGCAATAAATATATCCCTCTAGGACAAATTCTTGCAGTTTTTGCTCAGTAAAACCCACCTTCTAAACAATATATGACAGTAGCATAGGGCACCACAATAAAGGGCTCACTAGCAATATTTTTTAAGCTGTAGAGTTTTGGATCATTGTTACAGAATTCTGAAATGTATTTTAATAAATTCGTGTTTTTCCAAAGCTTTGTATGTGAAGACATTTTTTATCCTTGCTGCTTCTTGTCTAGCTGGTTGTTGTTCTTCTGACAGTATATTTTTTATATCAGCATTTATTTTTATGATGGTCTGGGTTACCATCCATGAGAAACCAGTACTAGAAATAAATAATAAGCAGAACAGAGAACATATGGACATATGACATTAATTAAGCTAAGAGTTTTGCAAGAGTAAATGGGCATCCCTTTGGAAAAAATGAAGTCAAAGGAAGATGCTGAATTAGGCTAAAAATACTAACACTTCATTTAGGGACAAAAAAAGCTATCTAAATATAATGTTTTCTCAATAAGTAGAAAGATTCAAAGGATTCCTTTGAAGCCCAACATGTTAAGTGACAAAAGAGTAAGAGGGAAATACTGTCAGGGGAATGCAGATTTCTATTCTATCATGTATGAGATGATAGTTGGTATCGTGGTGTGAATACATATTGTATAACTGAGGCTTGATTAGAAGCCACTAGGTAATAAAGAATGTTCAGAGCTGAACATCAAAGTGGCCTAAGAGTATAGCGCAGAGAGAGAGAGAGACAGAGAGAGAAACCGTCAGCCTGAAAGACCGAGCTACTCCTAAACTCTAAGAATGTAAGGATTTGGGGGCTGATTTTTCCAGTGCCTTGTGCTTTGCATAGTCTTTATACCTAATCAAAGTGAGAGCAGAGGCACTCCCAGATCAGAAAGGTAAGGTTTTCTGCCCACTACACACTCTCTTCGAGCAGATGAAAAAAACAAATACATGAGGAAAAGCAGTGGAGAATCAGGTCTGTGACATTTTATACACAGTACTTTAAATTAAGGCACTGGGCTGGCACTTGGGAGGGAAGCTGGGTGGGAGTTTTACAACCAAAGGTTTTTTTTGTCAGAAAATGTTAAATTTGTCAAGCCCAAAATGTTCCTGCAACATAAGAAATTCGAGTTGGAGATTAGAAGGAACTTTCTGACTATGAGGGTGGTCAAGCCTGGGAACAGCTACTTAGAAAAATTGTAAAACCTCCATCCCTGGAAATTTTCAAGTTCAGGCTAGATAGACACTTGGCTAGAATGTTTTAGTCAGAGATGATCCTATCTTTTACCAGCGAGCTGGACTAGATGACCTCACGGGGCACATCCAAATGAGCCCGCACATGACTTGCAGCATCTCAGACCCCTTTGAGGTACAGGAATAAAAAAAACATTCCCCCTGCTGCCAATTTGCAGTGCGGGAGCAAAATTAGACCCCTTGTGTCAAAGAAAACCCCAGGGGAAAAAGAAACAGGTCAGGGCATGGTCCCAGAGGCAACCAGAGGCTCAGTCCTCCACAGAGATGGTCTGGCAGCCTGCCGGAGCATCTCTGTGATTGGCCCTTTCCCTGGTCCTAAAGCATGCTGCCAAGCCAGGCAGGCAGTGGTGCAAGCTGCAGGGACCTGGACCCTGCTTCTGCCAGGTAAGTAAGCGGTTGGGGGCCAGGCTAACCTGGCTAACAAGCAGCCCCTGTTGTACGGGGGCTAGTGGGTAAATGTTACAACAAAATACTTGGGACAGCTAATGAAAAAAAAACAGGATAGGATTGTCACATGGGTCAAAGGGTCAAAATGAGAAAATAAGTGTGCCTGAGGGAGGACACCAAGCAGAGCCCACCAGGCCACACCCATAGGTCCTCAAAGACATCCAAGGAGCCAGTGGACACTGCCCACTGGTCCTCTGCCTGGAAACGTACATGGACAAGGGAGAGAAAAGTAGCCCCACTGTCTCTGGGCATCTTCCCGGCCAGAGCCTCCTTCCTGGTCAAATACAGGGCCCGCTTGGCCAGGGCCAGGAGGAGGTTGACCAGGAGGTCCTGGGATTTGGTGGGGCCATGGATGGGGTGACCAAGAACAAAAAGGTGGGGGGAGGGGTGAAATTCAACCAGAACCTCAAAAGGAAGCTCTGGAGGTGGAGGAGATGCAGCTTGGCACTTTCGAGGGTCACATGCGCCAGTGGCTCCCTCTGCCTGCAGAAGGGGCAGAAGACCAGGGTGTCGGTGAAGCTTGCCACATACACGCCTGTGGCAACAGCTCCGTGGAGGAGACACCAGCTGAGGTCTCCAGTGGCTTGTGGGATGAGGTTGGAGTACATACGCAGCCACTGGGGTGCCCCAGCCACACCCTCACTGAGCAGGTCCCACCACTTGGTGTCTGGGCGGGACACGAGGGCGGCATGATGGACAGTGTGGTGCCTGAGTGTGTAGAGATGGTGGCAATGAACAGTGGAAAAGTGGACTGATGTGTCCTCCAGCTGGCTCAGGGGGTGGAACAGGAAGTGCTGTGAAACCAGGCGAGGCACCAGTCCCACGACAAATTCCAGTGGGCTGGAGAACATGGGGGGGGGGGGCGCACCACCACTCAGGACCTGTTCAGCAAAGGCAAGGGCATCAGGAGGTAGGGCAGATTTCAGCTCCTGAACCAGACGGCAGGTTGCACGCATCATGAGTAGACCCATGTGCCAGCGTAGCAGGGTCCACGCACTCCTGCCTATCATAGTCCAGGAGGTCTCCAATACAGGTGACACCAGCCAGAATCAACCTCTGTTGCAACTGGGACACCTCCTAGAGACCAGCCTCTAGGCCTGGAGGAGGTCCTGAGAGAACTCTGGCAGCCCTTGCAGGTCCTGCAGGAAGAAGCCCCACAAGCTGAGGAGCTGCCAGTTATATCAGAACCCCTGGAAGTGGCAAAGGAGAGCACATCTCAGGTGGCCTCATGCCATGTGGCTACCAATACCATATAGCAGTCACTGCAGGGCCTGAAGGCAGAAAGCCAAGACCTGGCTGTGTAGGCAAACCAGGCGCTGGCCACCATCCCGCAAGTGGAGGCTCAGGACCTCTGTAGCAACCCAGTGCCATCCCAGCCAGAAAAACTCCAGTGCCCATCTCTGGAGTGCTGCCAGGACCTCACGGGGCACAGGCAGGGTGTGTAAGCGGTGTGAGAATATGGACAGGATGAGCTGGTTCAGCACCAGCACTCTCCCATGCAGGAAGAGATATCTCAGGAGTCCTGCCCATGCCCAGAGCCACTCTACCACCCTTGCCTCCAGCTGGTGCCAGTTTTCCGGGGGGGAGGGTTCTGTGGGGGACAGGTAGACCCCCAAGTAGAACAGCAAGCTCACGCTCCAGCAGATCCCACAGAGCACAGATGGGAGTGAACCCACCTGCCACCTGTCACCCACCACCAGGCCAAAACTCTTGACCCAGTTGACCCGGGCAGTGGAGGCCACTGAGTACAATGCCTGGCAGGCCTGCACCTGTGCCAGGTCACCCGAGTCCTGGACCATGAGGTGTATGTTGTCAACATACGTTGACAGCACCAGTTGCAGTGCTGGCTCCCAGAACACCAATCGCACCACCCGCTTCCACAGGAGAACGATGAAGGGCTCCAGGGCCAAGGCGTACAGCTGGCCTGACAACAGGCAGCCTTGACACACCTCTCTCCTGACTGGGATGGGCTCTGTCAGGGTCCAGTTGAGCTTGACCAAACACTCTGCAGAGGTGTATGGCACCTGGAGAGCTTGCATGAAGAGGGGCCCGAAGCCAAAGGCCTGCAGCGTGCCTGTGAGGTACCCATGATCCACCCTGTCAAACACCTTCTCCTGGTCCAGGGATAGGAGAGTGAAAGACAGATCTTCCCAGCGCACTAGCTCCAGGAAGTCCCAAACCAGGTACAAGTTGTTGAAGGTGGAACGTCTGGGCACTGCATGCATCTGGTCAGGATGGATCACATCCATCAGCACGGACCACGGGCACAGCAAGACAGCCTTCGCTGCCATCCACACAGAGGGACAAGGGACACTAGTTCCTCAGGTTGTGGGGATCCCCCATCTTTGGAAGAAGGGTCGGCGCAGCCCTCTGGCATGACAGGGAGAACTCCCCAATTCCCTTAGATTCAGCCCAGACCACGGCAAGGTCCAGGCTAAGGATGTCCCAGAAGGTCTGGTAGAACTCCATGGTCAGCCTGTCGATGCCCAGTGCCTTGTTGCCAGGAATAAGGTGGAGGACAGGCAAAAACTCAGCCAGAGTGAAAGGAGCATCCAGCTGGTCCCAATCACCCATGCTGACCCCCAGGAGTCCTTCCCACAGGGTCCGACAGGCCTCGGTATCGGTCAGATCCAGGGAGAAGAGCTCTTCGCAGAAGGCTTGCGCATGCCTGGATCTGTGAGTGCGATGCCATCACCCGCCAGAAGGCAGGTGATGTACTTCTTGGCCCTCTGCCTCCTCTCCAGGGCATTAAAGAAGCAGGAGCCATGGTCCATCTCCCAAAGGAGCTGGACGCATGAGTGGACAAATGCATTATGGGCGTGGTGGTCGTCCAGAGCACAAACTCATCCTGCCTCTCCTGACACTCTCCACAGAGGGACTGGTTGGTTGGATCAGTGGCCAGGTGCCTCTCCAGCTCTAGCGCTTCCCACTCAAGCTGTTCCTGGACTGCCTCCCTCTGCTGCGTATGCCCTGAAGTGTAGCTGCGGCAAAAAAGCCAGATGTGCACTTTCCCCGTGTCCCACCATCTCTGAGCCAACGGGAAAGCTGCCCGTTGCTGTCATCAGGGACCAAGGGCAAGGGCAGTGAGCAGGGCTCCTCTTCAGACCTTCTCCACAGCTGGGGGTGGGAAGGGCAAGGGCCCCCAAGCCTAGACCACCAGCCCCTGAGGGGACCAGGTGCACTACACCAGCCAGCACACCTGCTCAGCCATACATGGATGCGCCCCTGAGGTCCCTTCCAGCCCTACTTCTCCCCATGATCATAGGAATCCCAGGTGCTGCTTCATGACTCAAGAAACAAGACAAGAATCAGGAAACGCGAGTAAGATCTGGTGAAACTAAGGACAGGCAGAAAAGAAAATGAACTGAAGAGAGTAGATTTCTAACAATAGAAAAGTACAGCCAGAAAGGATCAGGTGGGAGTGTTTTCAGGGTTAAACTGAGGTAAGGCAGCCAGACATGTCTCAGGCCTCACATGGGAAGGTGAAAGGGAGGGCTCAGCGATAGAGGGAAGCTGGGATTGCTTTATCTGCGTTGTAAGAGGAATTAGGCTCTCAGAAGCAGGATACGCATCTTCGGCTCCTCAGTACAATTTACTGAGGATGAGTGGTGTTCTGGAAAGGGTGCTGCATGCTAATCATCCTCTTAGAACGGAGGCTTTGGATATTTATTTTGGCAGTGGCTTACAGTCTTTGATCTTCTCAAACCAAAGAGAATCTCATCAGCATTAGTGTCATCTCCCTCCACCCCTTCTTCATTTTCCCCAAACAATAACAGTCCTGATTTGCATTGTTTTGGTGGAAAGTTCATTCTGGGGGGAAGAACATCTCTATTACATTTTTTCCTTTAGAAGCACTCAGTTTTTCTTACTGAAGCACAGTGCTGGATTAGGAAGCCAATGAAATGAAGCCAGGTTCTCAGCTGATGTAAATCAATGTACCCTATTGACTTCAGTGCACCGGTGATGATTAATACCAGCTGTGCATCTGGCTTTTGAATTGTTAGAGATCCTGTTCTGAGTTCTCTTGGGGTTTTCTTCATCCAAAGGGCCTTTTGCAGTGCTCTGGGAGTGTAAATAAGCTTGAGGGGGGAGGTTAATGTAATGGTCACCCAGTTCAGTATCCTGCTAGAGTAATGTACAGGGATCATTGAGCTGGCAAGTACTTGGAAGCCAAAATGGTGATAGTCAGGACTTAATCCCCTTCTCATGCACGCTGGTAGAAATGTGGAGTAACTCCACTGAATCCAAGGTAGTTTCATTACTATACAACTGATGTGAGAGAAGAATCAGCCTTTGGAATAGATCCAAGGCATTGCAAACCACCAAGAGCTGCATTCAGGGATGGGGGGGGGCTGAAGTGATGTTGCTACAACCCCCTTTCTGACCATGTGGCACGAGCAGCAACTAGAGAACATCTTTAAGTTCTGAAAAAAAATCAGACTGCCCCTGCCCTCCCCCTCCATGCTCAGAAGCACATACCTTCCCCTCCCAGTCACCACTCCTCACCTGCTGCTGTCAGTGTTTCTGCTGTCCCCATGGTGAGGGGAGCTTATGTCCCACACCAGCTGAGCTGTGGCGGGGCTGGGCTCAGCCTGGGACAGGGGTAGTGAAATGCAAGCAGGTGAGGGGCAGTCTGCTCCCAGGCTGGTGGGGAGCAGGCAGGGAGGGGGAACCTGCCTGCTGCTGCTGCTCCAGGCTGAGCCCAGCCCCTATGCAGCCCACTGGCGCAACTCTGGGAATCCCTTTTGCTGCTGGGACAGCAAGGATACTGGAAGCAGTAGGTGAGGGAAGGGGGATGGGAAGGAAAGGATGTGCCTCTGGGCAGGGAAAGGAACAGAGGGGAAAGGATGGCAGATAGTCTCTCCTTTTTTGGAATTTAAAAAAGTCCCTGCCTGCTGCTCCTCCACACAGTCTGCCCACTTGGGTGGAACAAGAAGGAGGAGGCTGGGAGCAGGGAGGCTGCTCTGGTCACTGCTCCTGCCGTTCCCTTTGTAAAACCCTGGATCCACCCCTGGCTGTATTGTACACACCCCCATATAGCTTACAGACTGATCAGCCTTGAAATCCAAATACACTGGGAGCCCCAGTATACCCTGAGGACTAATTTTCCTGCTGAGGGTGGGCTGTACCCGGCTTTGGGCCCAGGGTGCAGTTTTGTGCTTCACCCCACAAAAAGTATGGAGGCCCCTTTGAATGCAGTGGGAGTTTAGCTCTGGAGTTGAATGGGACAAGGATTTCACTACCTGGGAACTCATCTTCACAGTGGGATCATTTGGGTAGACTCCTGGTAAATCTCTACCCTGAGTGTACTGTGGATGCTGTCACCTCTGTGCTGCCTCTGCAGTAAGTTAGTTCAGGAGGCATGTCACAGCAAGCATAAGGGCATGTTGAAGTTGCAGCAGAGGGGGCTGGGTGGAGCTGGGGTGGGGCAGGAGAAGGTTTGACAGGTGCAGACCTATAGCCCACAGTACTATAGTGTGGACCCTTGCAACAGCCCATAGGGGCACAGAAAATGGGACTTCTGCAATGTGGCCTTTTCCCCTCTTACCTGCACTGAACACAACTTGATTGAACTCATGGATCCAACTTCTTGGACTAATGATAGGTGGTAGCAATTCAATATCAGTTAGGCAGTGTGAATGCTGAGAGGTTCGAGTACTGAGGCTGAAATATAAATAGATCAAATAAATGCTTGGTCCTCTATCTTTGACTTATTCCATGGAGCTCAAGCTACTACAAGGAATTTAAAAGCCTGCACTTGTCTTCAACCACACAAGACTTATATATACAGCTCTAGCAACTGCATTATCGGTAAGTTGCACTGTACTTTGTCTTTCATATATATTGGCACTTTAAACTGGCACGCTACAGAAATCCTCAATTAACCCCGCCAGATATAAAAAGCTCAAGTTAAAAAAAAAAAGAAGAAAGGTCTTCTTGGATATGTCTGTGCTTATGTTTTTAAATATCACTAATTCTCTGCTACTTATCAGAAGTACATTGCCATTTGTCCCCACTGAATTATTCTCCATATCCCTGTGAAGTTTCATGGCCCCAACCCTCACTACCTCTTCCTCCCATTCACTGGCTTCTAACATGCTTCCCAGCCAGATCATAGACCCACATTCCAGCTGAAACTCTAGAAATGCTTATCTTTGAGTCAGTGTCTTTACAGGCGCTTGCTCCAATATTGCTATTGTACTGTAAATAGACACAGGTATTTATTGTCTGTAGCTTGGAGTGAGATCTTTATCTTTTCTATTATATTTTTATTACTTTACTGAAGCTTGGCTCTTCTTGATTCTAGCTGCAGAGAGAAAAATGATAGAAGATTTTTGCTTACAAGTGTTTTCTCTAAGGTGCAATAGTTATCACCTGCATTAGCAGATGGCTTTGGAAGAGATTGTCTCTAAGGGGCAATGCTGACATTGGATGTTGTAGGAGTCATAGAGCTGAAACATTAGCAGCAAAATCAGAGCCCAGATGTTCTTCATTTATTGTATATTTTCTCTTCCAAAATGGCTTTGCACATAGTAGAAATTACGGAATACAGTACATTCATCTCAAGCACATCACCTGTCAATCATAAAATTATGTAATTGAACACAAACATTTGTACAACTATGCACAAATTGAAATAAACAATCATTCTGTGACTCTGGCAGTTCCTTAGGGGTGGTTAAAAAACAGCAGTGATTCATCATGGGATGCTTTGGGAGGGAAATATTTTTCCCTAAATTACCCACTTTTCTTTTTTAACAAAAAAGTGCAAGACTGTTTTCTGTTTCCTAAAACCAGGCTTCATAGACACATTCAGTTTTCAATTAGAACTGATTTTTTTTTTACCATAAACTAACATTTTTATTGTCTTCTGTTTCTAGTCTTTCATTTAAAATACAGAAAATGTTGACCAAACTTAAAAAAGAAAGTTAAAGTTTTTGGGTTAGCTCCTTTTTCCTTGTTAGAAAAAAAGAAGTTTCACCAATTTTTATTTTAGAGATGGGGAAAATGAAGAGCAGAGGACTTTAGGGTAGGATTGTCAAAAGTGCCTCAGTAAGTTAGATACCTGGTTCCAATTATCCGCTGAGGAGATTAGGTGCCTAACTCAGGTGCTTTAAGAATATCCTACCCACAGCAACTCTTCCAAGCTTCACCAGGAAATCGGTGGTAGAGCCAAGAATGGAACTTGAGCTCTGGTCAGGTTAAACTCAGCACAGCTAATGGAAAATGTGTCCAGGAAAACTGAAGTATGGAGAGAGAAAGTGACTTGTTCAAGGGTCCATGGGAAGCCGGTAACCGCCCCAGAAATTGAATCAGATGTGAGGTTCTATCCAGTGAATTGAGAATTGCCAACTTTCTTTTTCCATATCTTCAAACATATAATGGGATTTAAGCTGCGTCTAAAACAATGTTGAAGACCTCCACAAGAGCAAAACACTGCATACTGCAATATTCTATAGTAACAGTTCCAGGCTAAGTTAAGTGTTAGTACAAAGCAGTGATTCTTAACCAGGTGCCATGGCACCCTGTGGTGATGCAAGATCCTTAATGGTTCTGTGGGATGCAAACACCTATACACGATTCCCAAGATTTCAAATAGGAATGCGTAGGGTAAAAAGCACTCTGACCTGTTGTAGCCTTTGAGTTCATTACAACAGAAAAATTGGTCTATTATTTTTCCATAATCAAAAAACAGATCATAGAGTCATAGAAAATGCAGGTTGGAAGTGACCTCACAAGGTCATCTAGTCCAAGCCAACATGCGTCTAACTGGGTTTTTAAAACCTCCAACAATGGAGAGTCCACAACCTCTCTGTATTACCTGATCGGTGCTTTACTACCCTCCTAGTCTATTGCTGCTTGTTCTGTCATCTGCCACCACTGAGAACGGTCTAGCTCCGTCTACTTTGGAACCTCCCTTCAGGTAGCTGAAGGTTGCTATTAAATTCCCCCTCAGTCTTCTCTTCTGCAGACTAAATAAAGCCAATTCTCTCAGTCGCTCCTCAAAAATCATGTTCCCCAGCCTTCTAACCCTCTTTGTTGTCCTCTGCAGTGTACACTAGCCAATTGCCCGTCAAGGGGCCGGGGGGCAGGAGGGAACAGAGGCCTGCATCCCTTTCTCCCCCTTGCCTTGGGCCAGGGCTGGAGCCAGAGCTGCTCCCCGCCTCCTCCCCCACTGCTCTGGGCTGGGGCCTGAGCTGTTCCCCCTCTCTGCCCCCCCCATAGGTTTGGGCCAGGGACGGGGACACTTACCACTTCCTGCCTTCCCCTGCCACTTTAGACCACGGCTGAGGCCACATCCACTCCCTGCCTCCCTCCTACCATTTTGGGCCAGGGCCATGGCCTGCGACCGTGGGGGTGGTTGTGGTTGCAGTGGGTCTCAGCCACCAGTAACCCCCCCACATGCTCCCCTCCCTCTTCTGTTCCCTGCCACCTCCCCTTTATGCTGGCTGTTGTTGGGTGGAGGGTGCCAGCCCCTGGCTCCAAGGAGCAGACCTGGCAGGGGTGGGTTGACTGCTGGCCTTGCCCCCCTGCTCTGTCCCCTCTGTTACAGTGGTGCTCCAGTCCCCATCATCCCCCTCTGCCTCAAAGGAGGCTGGCCTTGCCCCCCTCCCCTCTGGCCTCTCAGTTCCCACCGTCATGGTGGCACTTTGCTGCCTGTCCCTGTCTCTGTAGGGCACTCTGATTGGCTGCTTTGAATGTTTTGAAACATTTTGAGTTTTGAAGCAGCCAGCCAGGTGATGGGAGACAGGGAAGAATGAGGGCTGTGATCAGGCTGGAGAAGGGAACTCAGGCCGGCTCGGTTCCCTTCCCCAGCCCAATTGAAACGTCAAAACAGGAAAACTGTTTCGATGAACAGAACAGTGTTTTTTAACCGAAACAAAACTCGAAACGAAACACTGTTCCATCAAAACGGATGTCAAAGCAGAACGCTGATGTTTCACACAGCCCTGTTAATAACAGTAGTGTTACCATACATCTGTTTTTTTCCCCAGATATGTCCTCCTTTTCCATCCCCCCATCTCCATCCAGGTGTTTTTTTTAAATACCAGCAAATGTCTGGGATTTTGCTTTTCTTCTGCTTTCCCAGCACTTCCTTGCTTGCCCCAGCAAGGAGCTGCTTGGGGCTAGGGAGGACTGGGGAAGGCCATCACATGTGTCTGCTTGCAAGCCCCAGCAGCTGCAGGCAGGTAAGACCAGGGGTTGGGGAGTGAAAGAGAGAGAGAGAGAGAGAGAGAAAGTGTGTGTGTGTGCATGCACATGTGCACACACGTGATAGGAGCAGGTGCCTGCTGGCACCAGGATTGCAGCAAGGTGGGGAGGCAGGGGAGATACTAACCCCTCCAGCAGAGGGGCAGCAGGGATCTGTGGGGGCAGCACAGCTGCAGGTCATGAGTGAGGGGCACCAGCAGGGCTGGGGGGCTATGCCTTGTGAGTGAGGGGCACCAGGGAGCAGGGGACCATTGGTCAGGAGCACAGGGAACAGGCAGGGCCAGGGAGCTGTGGCTCAGGAGTGAGGGGCATGGTCTGGGAGCAGGGTATTCTGGACTGGGAATGAGGGGCAGCAGCAGGGCTGGTGCGGGTTGTGGCTTGAAAGCAAGGAGCAGGAGCAGAGCATGGGCATATCACTGCCCCCCCAGGTGACCTCTTTTTTGAACAGGAGATATGGTAACCCTAAATAACAGTATGTCAGCCTTCTTCAAAACAAGGGCACACTGTTGGCCATTGGCAACATTACTGGTTGCACACCCTGAGATCGGCCATGCACCCCCTGGAAGCTCCAGCTACAAAAACAGAAGTGCTGCTGGAAGTGTACTTCCGACTTGGGTGATTGGCTGCTGGGGGACCTCCCCTCATTCGGCGATCAGCAGCTATAGGGGACCTCCCCCCTGTCGGCAATCTGGTTCCCCTTGCTAACTCGAGAGACATCAGTCACCCATGCTATTGGCTCATATTCAGCGTATTGCCCACTGTCACCACCAGGTCCTTTTCTGCAGAGCTGCTGCTTATCCAGTCAATCCCCAGCCTGAATTTGAAAGCTAAGACTTGTCACTTTTTGAAGGGGGCATCAAATATAGTAAGGGGTACCTCAAGTCTAAAAAACTGGAGAACAACTAGTATAAAGTGATATACCACACGCCATTTGTAGACATGCTCACTGTTTTCTAAACAATCTTAACTGATTTAAATCACACACTTTGAATCAAATTTTCATATGAATTAAGGGTTAATAGATGATCAAAGAGATTTGCCCCCTTCTTCATAGACCAGTAGCTGGGGTGCTTGGATACTGATACTTAGGGTGAGGTGTTGGCACATTTGACTTTGTAAAAGGCGTTACTTTGTCCCTGATAGCCTCTGTTCTGTTGCAAAAACACAACTGAGTTTCCCATGAGAGGACCGATATTTGCAATGCTTATCTGCTTTCCTAAGGAATGCTTATCATAAAAACAATGCCATATAGACATGTTAATTAATACAGTTTAAATTCCCTCATTTGGACTGCCCTAGTATGCATTAACTGACCCTCATTGAATGACGCTAAAAGTGAATTTGGTCTGGAGCCAATTTTAATGTGGACTACAGATGTCCATGAGTATATAGTCACGGCTGTAGTCCAGATGAAACCTAGAAAACCATAACGTCTATAAGCGGCCTCATACTATGTAGTATGTAGACTACATGCATCACAGAAGAGAAGCCTTCTTAAATTATAGGATTTTCCCCTTCCTTATTTTTATAAAAGCGATTTAATTTATCACTTGGCCACATCTAAACCATTATTCTAAATCCCCCAAACCTGCTTAAAGCCTGAGGTATTTTAAATGACATAAAACAAGTATTTTAAAGTTTAGTAAAACAGTATATTTTTATGCATGCATTTCCATGTAACGTCCGAGTTGAATTTTCAAATGTGGTACTTAAAATTAGCCATCGAAATCCATATTTAGGCATCTAAAAAACTGAACACTGTGGGACTTACCCACCCCTGCTTGTAACTCTGTAACGGTGAAAAATAGAAGTGTGCTGACCTGCCTTTTAACAGTTCATTCACTTGCTTCTTTACGAACACCATATGGTCCATCATCTGCTTACAGCACCCCTTTTTTTGTCTATATTGGACAGATGTGGCAATCCCTATGTGAAAGAATGAATGAACACCAATTTGATATCAGCTCCAGACAGAGACACGAGCCCACAGCAGAACGTTTTAACCACCCTGGGCGTTCCCTCTCTGACCGCAGAGTAGGTATTCTTAAAGAGCAAAACTTTAAAAACCAACTTGAACAGGAAACCCTGGAACCAGAAATCATCCACAGCCTGGACTGTGTTAAGTATGATCTAAACTGAAACTACAAATTCTTATCCTGTTCTTGGATTATCTTTTAAAACCCTTATGCCTGGAGGTCCCTTCCAACCCTACATTGCTGGGATTCTCTGTCCCTCAAACAGTTAACTGCTTTGTTTTTCTCTCATCTACCCACCTTGCCTTTTCCAGCAGCGTCCCCTCCCCTTTCCTCCTCCTTCCCTCCCTCTGTATTTAAATCACTGCTATTTAGTAGTTCTGCTCCCTGTGGTCCCTTGTCAGCATCTGATGAAATAAGCCGTTGCTTATGAAAGGGTATGCACCTCTGCTATAATTAATCCACACAGTGCATCTCTACCCTGCCCTATGCCTGACTTTAGACTAACATGACTGATAGCCAATCCTGAGACAAGATTTTCTTCTTTTCCTCTGAATCTCTGATCCTATGATTCTTGTCCATAAGAGAGCAAATCATGCAAGCACTGGGGTTGATCTAAAGCCTGCTAAGGCAAGTGGAAAGATGGCTATAAATTCAAAGCCTTTGCTGAAAGGGCAGGAAGCCTATATTTTTTGGATAGAATCTGAAATATATCTTCCCACTTTATTCATGTAGTATACTAGGACTATTCACTTAATATTAGAAAAGAACATGGCATAGCAAACCAACATACGTATTTTGTGAATGACAAGGACTTTCCTCAAAAGACATGGAGTTTGTTTACTAGTTAGCAGTTACTGCTTTTTTTTGACTTTGCTAAGTACTTCCGTTACATTTTGTCATATCTTGCTTTTTTAAACAGCCTTTAAAGGCCAAGCCAAGAATGGAAATGCTCATGTTCATGGCTTTTCCTATTTGCAGTGCATGTCAAGGGTATGTTGTTTACACTCAGAGAACTGTATATACTGTTCTGGCTGGCTCATCCTAATACTTCGGACTGTGGAGTAGACCAAAAAAAAAATCAATATAAATTTTAAACCAAAACACTGTGCGCCAGTTTTATCCCTGATAACTCCGTTGACTTGAATGGAGTTCTGTTAATGATGCATTTGGCTCGACTACACAAAAGACTTCTTATGTGAATAGTGACTCTGCTTAGCATACTTTGAATTGATCAGTGAGCTGAGGTGTTCCCCACTGGCCCTATGCTGATGGGAGTGGGTGGAAGGAGCAGGAAGTAATTCTTTGTTTATAGCCCTAAGCCAAGGCAGGAACTTGGACAGCCATGTTACAGTAGGGCTCAGAGCAGGGATTGTCCTTCCACTATGGAGGAAGCTGTCCATGTCCACACCCTTTTAAAGAGAAATACAATCCACGACCGCTTAATTATGTGCGCCTACCTAGGGTGAACTGCTGTTTCTAGAAAAAACTGGGCAGCCAGCTATTCTCTGGAAGTCAAGGTTATTGCAACTGACTACCCACCTGATAGGGGAGAGAGCTGTATCAAAATCCATGGTTAAAAGAACGAGGGTCCTTTTGAAAATATTATGGAGCCATCCTGGGAAACCTAAAACCAGACACTGAAGATTGAAACTATTTAGTGCCAAGGGCTGAGGGATGGGGCTGTACTAGCTCCTCCCCAATTGACTTGGCATAGTTCCTGCATATCAGTGGGGCCTGATTCTGCAACTACGAATCACTTAGGACCAGATATTGATCTCCTCAGACATCTTACAGTGTACCTTTTTTCACAAACAGCAACATTACTACCCATCTGAGTAATGGTAGCAAAATTTGACCCACTGGGTATATCTACAAGCACATGAATAAAGGCACAAATAAACTGCTTCTGGGTGCGCCATTTGAACATGCGCCTGGGACCAAAAATTCTGGGGCATATTGCTCTGGAGCTTTTGTGCACAGCACATGGAAGCTTGGCTGCTCTGACCAGCCTTCATGTGCTGCAGAGCAACTGGCTGAGGCATGAGAGTGCTTCACCGTGGGGGCTGCCTGCCAGCTAGCCCTGCATTGAAGCACCCTGTACCTCAGCAAGCCAGGGTGCCATCTACACACGTGCTGTTGCATATAAAAAAAACTTTACAGCAGGATAGTACTTGTATTTTAGAGGCCTGGTGGAGGGCAGAGTACATGTATTGAATGTTAGAGACCCTACAAGGGGAAGAATTTGGCCTGGCCTTAGGCCAGAGCTATTTATCAATGTAGGTTGTCATCTGTGAGGCATGGGGCATGAAAAGGGAAGGTTGGAGTCATGTGTATCAGTCTTTGTCTCCAGGGCAAGTAGCCTCCCGCCTTGTTAACATCATTGTATAGTATTATCTAAGGTGTGGTGGGTGAAGTAGGTGGGCAACTAGCCCAGAGACAGGTGGGCAGGCCAATACTGTGACCTGGCTCTGAACTGCCCCTGTCACAGTGCCCTAATAGTGGTACATGTGTAGGTGCCGAGACTTTTGCTGCACATTTAATTAGTCAACTGCACAGTAAACATCTTGTGTAGATGCGCTCTCTGGGTGCATCTACATGTGATGTTATGTCGCCATAGCAATATTACAGCGACATAGAGTCCTAAGGACTCTAAGGACTCTTCCAACAGGAAGCACTAAATGACAGCAGGGTAACAATAGCACCATAGTGGCACATGTGGACGCACCCACTGAGTAGCACTTACTTATCTGAGCAGTGCATTGAAAAACAGATACTACGTGGTATGAAGGATGCAGAATCATGTGACCTGGTCCCTTCCAGTGGATGAGGACAGGCCTGGTTAGTCCCACCGAGACTCCTGGGCAGTGCAAGGACACTCTGCCCTAGATGCAAATCTTTGGATTCCTCTGTGCACAGTGGCAGTATGTTCATCTCTTACCTTCCTTTAGAGAGCTCAGTCCAAAGCCCATTGAAGTCAAATTCCTGACAAATTCCTGTATCAAACGCAGAGTGTGAAGCCTATTGCTGACAATGCCTGATCCCCTTGCCCCCATCTTTGCCATGGTACAAACATTGTGCCTTCCATGGAGCCCAGGAAGGTCAGATCTACCTGACTCTTATTGATGCTGCAGAAGCTCTTTGAATCCTGCCTACTGTGCCCCAGGCAGTATCCGCCCCACTGTATATTTTGTAGCAGAGGTATAAGCAGCAGTGTGTGAGCATGTTGTTATTCTAAACACTTTTCCCCTCTGCCTTCTAACACCTCCTTGAGTCATAAAGGTTGGAGCACTTCAGCTGGCTAAATAAAATACTGCGTGGAATATTTGATTTTCCAAAATGCTCACAGTGTAATGGCAATTGTTAAAAACGCTTCCTTTATGTACTAACAGCCCTCTGAAATAATGTCTGAACGAAGTATATTTAGAAACAGGTAGAAAACTGGAAAACAAGTGCTGGATAATATCAGAACACTGGAACAAAGCAACATGCTGAGCCTTTTAGGAACTTCAAATGAAGGGCTGGTGGGAGCAAGATGAGAATGTCATTACAACAGAAGAAACTGCCTGAGGCATCTTCAATTAACCATGGCTACTTAGAGTCCCCAGTAACAGTGACAACAAATCTGACAGTGATGACTCAAAAAACCTAGGACAGATCCACGGTCCATTATCCTTTCCACTACCACAGCCAGCAGTAGATGCATGAGGGGGATAATATCCTTCATCAGTTGGGGATAACTTGTCTACAGTGAACATCTCTGAATTAGAATCTGGACAAATGATGCATTTAAGCCAGTGTAATTTACATTGGTTTTGTGTACTGATATCCAGTATACTAAAGTTAAGGTAAGAGCAAGAGAGAAAGGAGAGAGAAAAATTAAAAAATGGCCCTATTATTCCCATTATAGGGATGCAGAAACTGAGGCATGTGACCTTTCCCCCCAAAGTCGCACAATGCATCAATGGTAGAGTTAGAACTTAGATCTCTCAACCTTTTCTAGCAAAAATCATGCCCCTGGGACAGTAAAGTAGGTACAACTGCAAACTAATTAATAGTTTCTGAAACTATACAAGATCTCACCTAAGTAGTTTCCCAATCTATTAAAAATGAGTAGAAGACCAGGATGCACAGTCCTTCCTGCCTTACTTCCTTATGATCCTATGATCTCAGGATATAACTAGAGAGCCCATACAGATAGAAATGTGTAATGCTGTTGAGGCCCTCTGACAGATGTCTCCTAAAAATGTCTGGCCCCAGAACCCCGCAGAACTCTGTGAGTGGATTAGGCTGGCCAATAGCGGACTTCTTTTTAACGCGTTACACAGTTCCACTCCCCCACCCCCTGTGGTCTTAATGCAGCATGTTACAGTATCTGCCTCTCCTAATAAGTCAGGGAGACAAAGTGTGGGGAAAAGAGGCAAAAGCAGTAGCATCTGAGGAAAACGAAGGAAGAAAAGATGCTTAAAAATGTAAACGAGGGATGAAAGAGAGATGTGAAAATGGAGATCAATGAAGTGCTGTAAATTGCATTGAAGAAAAGGAACTGGGAACCTATGAGGAAATGCAGCTGTTCATGGAGAAGAACAGTTCTAAAGGAGGAGAAAAGAAACAGTGCAGCACAATGCAAACAATATGTCTGTGAGGAGACAAGACACAAAATGGATGTTAAAGGGAGGATAAATCTCTCTAGCAAATAGCAAAGGCTGGGCAAATGTGTATTTTATTTAGCATAAGGTACAGGAATGAGGACAGGAGTTATTTTAAATGCCTAGTGAAAATCTGTGATATTCACCTACCTCATCCAGGGGAAAATGCTCTTCAGAGGCAGACACTATATATTACATAATAGATATATAGATATTTTATATATCTATATATCTATATATTATAGCTGGTTTATAATTTTATATTTTTAAATCAACTTGAATCCTGCAGACTGAACTCTGCTCTAGATAATCCACAGTCAGGTGCTGGATAATGGAAATAATGCTTCTTGTTGGGATTCTCTAACCGCCTGTACTGCTTTATCAATCATCCATGGTGCTTACGGGTAGAAATAAATCAATGTAAATATATTGGTGTCTTCAGGAATCAAAGCTGTTGTAGAGCCTGGGGCTGTGACAGAGAGCACTGAAGAGGCACAGATAGAAAGCTGCTACTGTAGACAGACAAGGAGATTCAGAGTTAAATAAGGAAACCTCTTCAAGCATCAAGCTTACTTATACCTACCACCTCCCTACTGCACGCACACAAATCAGCAAGCATTCACTACAGCCCTCATACATGTATTAATTAGCACAGCATCCTAACAACAAATGTGGAGAATCATGTTTCAGCAGTGATAAGCTGAGCTTTTCTATTTGTTTCAAGGCAGGCTGCCTAGTACCAAGCTTCCAAACACTGCCACAATAATGGATGGAATTAGAAGCTGAAAAGAGGAAAAACTCAAACCTCTCTATGGAGAGTTAGAAAGACTCTCTGTAGGCATGCACACCAGTGTGATCCAGAACATAAAGATGTCTACAGCTGGAGCAGAAACAGCAAGCTCTCAGGAGAATTTCTGCAACAACCTAGTGCTTTTTAAGTCTAGTCAATGAGCACCAGATGAACCAGACATTTCTCTGTAAATACATTTATATGAACTTGTTTCACTGGCCAGGAGCTAGATGCAAAATGCTTTGTAATATTTTTAAAGAGGAATTTTAATCCCATTGTTACAAGATGACCACTCATCTTGTGTATAGAACTCTGAAAACAGAGCTCCGCTTTCTGCTGTCAGAGTAATTCATTAATGCTTCCTTATCTCCTGCAAAGGGAATGATCAAATACTGCTAACGAGTTGTTCAACTGCTAGAATTCCTATAAACTCCATCAGCTTGTGAGTGAACGTTTAATATCTGCTATCTCTGGCAGTTAGATTCACTTTTACTTGTGCACACTGCCATTTTTTTTGTATTTTGTGAATATGGTCCCCAGGAAAACAGCAGTGTTGCTGAATGAAAACTAATGGCTTGAATTGGATATTTGAGGCTTAGCCCTCAGTCAAGTTTACAAGGACTCGGAGGCTGTTATAATGAATTTGGGGTTGGGCTATTACCTAAGTTAAATTTCATCATGCCAATCACCTGTGCTCATTTTTGCTTTTATAATAGTTAAAAGGTAATGTATTTAGGTTACCAAACTGTAAGGTTGATCTTACTGAATTACTGGGTGTCTTCATAAGTTGCTGACCATTTTCTTGCTCATGGACATGAAATTATATGATAGATATGAAAGGCACAATCATGACACACCACTGCGTTCAACTACTAGCTGGACTTACTCTTTGTTACCATCAGAACACAGTCCACTTGTCACATTTTGTTTTCTTTTATGGAAAATATACCCATTGTGTTCAAGAGAATGACAGCTATGCCATTATCTTCCTCCACATTTTTCCTTAGGACTCATTTCTACTCTGATGCCTGCAATACTCACCGCCAACAATGGTAAAGTCAGCAGGGAGCTGTGACTCCTCGAAGCATGAGAACAGGCTGTTGGATTCTTCTGCACACATCTGCTTATTGGTCTCTTTCCTCTCTGGGGCTTATCACTATGCAGTAGGACCTGGGGCTGCATAGTGTTTGTATACTATCTGGTGCAGTGGATACCTGTAGATGTTACAGGAATGTATAGGATATTGTGTTTAGCATCTCTACTCTTGAATAGTACTGTGGGAACTTTAGCAATCACAGACTGCAGGCCCTCCACTTTTTTATAGCAAAATGACAGCACCTGGAATGGACTGCTTTGCACTGGCAGCCCTAGAGGCAATGCAGACTGCTGGTGAAGCACTGAGCTGGGAGTCAGGAGATCTAAGTTCCTAGTTTGGCTTGTTCTGTGATCCTGGACAATTCATTTCACCTCCCTGTTCCTCTGTTTCCCCTCTCAACCTTTGTCTATTGTGGGCATTTAGCCTGTTAGCAGTCTGGGTCTTCCCCTTGGTTTGTGTTCAGTGCCTAGTACAATAAGAACCATATCTCAGTGGTGGACTGACAGGGAGAGAGGCAGGGGACCATGGCCCTTCAGAGTTCTTATTGCACAACATGATTTTAAGTATTACTACAAGAAAAGCCGATGGGGCAGGGAGGTGGGGGGTGGTGTGCAAATGGCCCCAGGTGCATTGGCCCCTGGGTGCCAGAGTACATCACTGCCTTATCTCTACATGCTGCCCTAAAACTAATCATGATCAATAATAAGTGAACCAAGTCAGGACACTGTGATAGAACACATTGCATTTCTCTCCATGCCTAAAATAACGCAGACCAGCTCATTGCTGCTAAGGGCACTGGTCTACCAGTTTGCCATCACCTTGCTCTTTGCTGCCTTGTCAGGAATCAGAGCAGCAGCAGCCACCCCGAGACAGCACAGGATTGGTATCACTGCCATACTGAGCTATGTTTAAAGACATTTAGTAACCTTGGAGGATTTTCAAAACCTATGAGCACCTAACTCCTACTGAAATAATGCTACTTTTTGGCTCATCTCCTTCACACACCCACAATCTGCTCTCCTGAGATGTTTTTGTTTCCCTTCCCAGTGCTGAAACAATATGCCCAAAGGAGCCTATTCCCATTCTAGCATTAGCAGAGAGTGTGCCTGAGAATGAGTGATGACACTCCTTAGATTTGGAAGGTGATGGGCTTCTCTCCTCAAGAGAAACAGGTATTTGCTGCCCATAGTGTCAGACCAGGAACTTTGGAGCCGGAAACAAACAGGGCCAGCACAGAATACATAGTTTCAGGTTTCCCAGAAGAGTTGTTTGTGTTAGGTCTGCTCTTCCACGATATACTTGATACCAACCCAAGGAGCAGGATTGCCAAACCCAGCATTTTTTATTTACTGACAATCTGAAAACTTTTTTTACTGACAACAAAACTTTTTACAGACATTTTACTGGTATGTTTTACATAATGTAAATTGAACTTTTGTGTCAGGCTCTGCCTAGCTAACAGGCCCTGGTTAGAAGGGATGGGCTCAATTTTAGGGGTTTAACACCAAGCATAGAAAGAAAAGTAGAAAAGAAAGTTGATTGTCAGTAGAAAGTTTGAATTTAAAAACTGTCTTGGGTTTGCAATGTTGAAACAATGGTTTTACACCATGATGCCCCAATACCAGGGGTCCCCTTCTTACCCCCACACCCTGATGCCCCATTTTAGCCTGATTTTTTAAATTTTTTATTTTTACTGATTGTCCATATATCTATATACAGTTGGCAACCCTGGGCCAACTGTCAACCCTGTCAATGAGCCAAAACCTGCAGGCTTTACTGAAGTCAAACTTTTAGCTGGAATCCGGTTCAGTAGTGTTAAGACAAACCAACAAAGTCTTTGACCCCGATTACAGCTTGTGTTTACTAAACACCACAGCATAGTATCAAGACAACCACTTCAACATAAAAAGAATACCTCTTCTTGCCCTTCTCAAACGTCACATCTGAGTTTTAGTTCCTCTTGGGATGGGAAATAAGTGGTTCAGTGAGGCTTGGGCAAACCCCTTTTCAGAGTACACCAAATGACCTGTGCAATTTGCCTGTACAGGTCATTTTTGGAAAAGCTTTTTTGGTGGCTGAGGTACTGTAGCCACCACTATATTTGACAGAACTCTTCAAGGGTATCTTGAATGATGTACATCATAAATGTGGGCCAGATTCCTTATTTTCCCCTTTTTATTTGTGAGTGCCATTGCAAGTGGGTAAGACAAATCTAGAGAAACAAACAAAGCAAAGCTCACATCTCAAGAACCAACTTAGATTTCAAGCTCTTTGAGGTAGGGGCCATCTTGCTTTTCTGTGTTTGTACAGCACCTAATGCAATGAGGTTCAAGTCCAGAAATGGAGCTGCCAGAGGATACTACAATAGCAACAACAATGACAACAATAATAATTATTATAAAAACATCTACAAAATGAATGAATAATGTGTGTTTTAAGTGACCACTCAAAAAGAGTATCTGTTGGCAATACTTGATCAGCTAAAGCACATGTAAAAGATAAGCTTCATTAATCCTATTTTGCAGATACTGGGGGCAGCTACACAAGAGCTGACTAATTCGCTCCACAGTAAAAAAGCATTATTGTTTACAAGTGTGTCCCTGTTAGGCTGGAGTAAGCTAATTAACTTCACTATAGGGTACTACCACCCAACAGCTGCTATCCTACAGTGGAGTTATTCACCCTGCAGTAACACATGTAGACAGTGGCCAGGGCTGGCTGGGGCACAAGGGTGCTACAGTGCGGAGCTGCCTGCTAGCTAGCCCCACACTGTTGCACCCTCATGTCCTAACCAGCCCCTCTGCAGCACATTGAGCTGGGGGGAGCCGCTCTGAGTGGGCAGGCTGACCCCCCTGCCAGCTGTGGCTGTGCTGCCCTGGCTCAACATGCTGTGGTCCTGACTGCACATGGAAATGCTGCACCCAGGAGCAATAAACTCCAGCATGAACTGTGCCAGAGTTTGTCACACCAATATCATGTGTGGATGCACCCACTGAGGCCAAGAGAGGTAGAACTGGCTTAACCAAGGTCACAGAAAGACCCAGTGCCCAAACTAGGAACAGACCCCAAGTCTATTATATTCCAGTTCCATGTACTCTTGCCTAGGGCTTATGAACTTCTTCAAATGACAAAGAATCTAGTGTGTAGTAAGAGTTTACCTTTGGAAAGGTGGATCAGATTTGTTCTTCGAAGTTCTGATTCCCCACTGCCTTGCACTGCATGTGCGTATTTATATCTAGCAAGAGGGCCACAAAGTGATCTTGAAATGATCAAAGCAGTAGTTGTTCTCAGATTTAAGCCTCCCCAGGTGCATCTACACATGCTATTAGCACAGAGCCACAGGCACTGGCACATATTGTGCTGCAGTTTATTGCTCCTGCGCGCTGCGTTTATGTGTGCGTCTGGGACTTGAGCATGTTGAGCCAGGTTGGAGCAGCCCCAGCTGGCAGGGGGCCGGGGAGGTCAGCCTGCCAGCCAACAGCTGTTCCCACCTGGCTTGGAGTGATGTGGAGGAACTGGCTGGGGCACGAGGGTCTTTCAGTGCAGTGGTAGTTGGCACTGAAGCACCCTCATGCTTCAGCCAGCTGGATCAGTGTCTACGTGTGCATTGCTGTGCACTGAAGAACACCACCACGGGATAGTACTTGTATTTATTTACAAACAAGCAAATGAAACCTAGTAACAATTTTAGCTATCCAGTATAAGGCCTATAATAATCGGGCAGTGACCCTTTCTCAGCAGTTGATACTTGGTCATCTCCTGTTTTTCTCTTAGCTATAAGTGTGCTTTGAACCTCAATTTTATAAGAGGCCTGTCAGGATAGTGATGCACAGATGACACCCATTTTATAGGTAGATCTTTCTGGCTCCCAAGAAAAAAGCTACCTTTCCCCCCTTATTTAAAAGGTATGTCATGGATGAGGAGGAAAGTTCTATTATCTCCTGAAGCACAGACGGGCCAAATGACTTCTCCCCTAAAACTGTATGGCAAAACCCAGGTTTGGGCACCTAAATAAATAGCCATAAACAAATCTGGGTTTAGGTTCCCCTCCTTTCTTTCTAAATTGCTATAATGGTCATATTCATTCTTACTCTAAGGTATTGAGAGTTAAACTGAGTTGAAAGTTGCCACGAGCTCTTCAACATTGCTTATGAATAATGTACCTTGGAAATAATAAAAACTCTTCCAAGGCATCATTTTAGGACCGAGCACTGTGCTGAAGACAGGCATATTGTGAACCATAAGCACCAACCAAGTTTATTTCAATTTAGAAGGATAGAGGTTTCTCTCTCTCTTTCAGTCCTAAATGTGTAACCCCATGAAGGGTTATTGGAGAGGCACTTTTACACAAGACGTTTTGAGCACAGTAGATTAATTCTACTGTCCATTAATGCACCTGGCAAAACCTGCACTAATGCACAGTAAATTTAGTCTACCGCACATTAACATCATAAAAGACCATTCGTTTGCGCTAATGTGCAGTAGCGCCAATTGCGGCACAGTGTTAATACCTGTCATTATAGGTACTAAATTTAATGGGTTATAATTTTGACACATTAATGAACGTGTAGACATGCCCGCTATGAACCAGTTTGTGTCATGCTGGGCCATCAAGGACACACTGTGCAAGAGGGAAGATAGGCAGCTAGTCCTAAATGTGACCCCATGGAGGACATTGTGGGGGAGAGGGTTTCAATGACCATGGATGCTTTGTTACTGACAAAATGAACACGTTTAGCCCCAATGGTGGGGGGCAGGGGTCACTCACATTTGCAGTTCCACCTTTCTGTTTTTAATATTTTTATAATAAAAGTTTAAAACAGTCAAAAGTATTTCCTCCTTCCCTGTCTTCTTAGTGGAATAAAAACGTCTATCGCCAGAGGGCAGCAGAGATCAGAAAAAAAAAGACAAAAAAAAAAAAATCAGCAGTGATGGGCCTGAAGAAAAATTCCCGCTCCCCCTCCCTGCCCCATTCCACCATGATGAACATGAACCGCTTGGGCAGTTTGTCAGATGGGTACAAATACGCACCAGTACAATCCTTACAGTCCGGTGCGTGGTGACAGGTTAGAAACCATAGCAACAAATCAACGAGGAAAAGGGGTTCACCCATTATAGGTATTACTCATTTTTGAGTGAGAGAAGGCGAGACAAATTAAGAACGAGTGGGAAGAAGACAGAGAGCCTCTAGCTCTCCATTTGGCCTACCCTTTTTGTACTGGGGCCTGGCTATTGTTTTTCTAGAGAGATGAAGAAAATATGTTGGTTAAATATTTGCTAAGAATGGGAAACTGTGTCAGAAATGACAGTTCAGCCACAGGCCCTTCTTCAGGGCATGGGAAGAACAGAGAAGGAAAAGTGCTCCACGCAGCCTGAGGAGAAGGCCGTGTGGAAATTTCCTCCCACCATAATCCTTATTCATAGCATGTGTGCAAAGTGTCCCTTTCCACTGTTTCAGTGGCAGCAGCCAGCAATGTTGAGGAGCCTGCACTGTCTTTCAACTGAGTTTAACTCTCAATACCTTGGAGTAAGTACAAATATGACCATTATAGCAATTTAGAAAGAAAGAAGGGGCACCTAAATCCAGACTTGTTTATGGCTGTTTATTTAGGTGTCCAAACCTGGGTTGTGCCATACAATTTGAGGGGAGAAGTCACTTGGCCCTTCTGTGCTTGCCTCAGATGTGCCTCAGTTGTGGTACGGCATGGCCAAGTGGTCTTGTGTTGACTACAGCAGCATAAGCTTCCTTAGGCCAGCCTCATGGAAAACTAAATGCTATACAAGGAATATAATCAGCAAAGGAACAAAGTCAGCTTAACCACATATCCATCTCTGCCATACCCTCTGATTTTTTCTTTTACTGATGACCTGTGGTGGATTCAGCACTGGGAACCCACAAGTAGGGTGGCCATCATAGAGGACAGTCCAGTTGCCCTCTGTCCTCTACTGATATGAAGAAACCCAACTCCTATAATGGCATTGGGTTTCATATCGGTAGGGGACAGAGGACAGAGTAGCAGAAAACTGGAATGTTCTCTATGATGGCCACGCTACCCACAAGTAACGCCCTAGCAGCTGCATGGATCCCTCCTTGTTTGTCCCATCTGGCTCCTCTGGCTGCTATACTCATGCAGGAAGGTGGCTCTGATGTCCTGTAATTACAGTGTGTTGGTGCAGACTTGATTATTCGAGTCTACTGGAAGGTGGTAATAACTCAGCTCCAGTTTATCAGCATCCCCACACTGAAAAATGGCAGGGATGCTCATTCAACAAGCTTTAGTTCAAAGTGCCCTGCTGCCACTTTTCAGCATAAGGATGTTGAGCACGTGACGCTTCGGGCGCTTTGATTAATGAGGCTCTCGGAGCACGTCTATAATGCCTTCCTGAGCACATCTATAAACGCCCTCAGGGCCCACTCATCTCACCTGCTATACCTTGATGTTATGCAAGCACCTACTCTGGACTCATTCAAATGGCATTTGGATGCTTATTTTGCAGGGGTTATTTGACCCCAACAGACTTCCTGCCTATGGCGGGGCATCTGGACTCATTGATCTTGCGAGGTCCCTTCCAGGCCCAAATGTCTATTAGTCTATGATTGGACAGGGAGCCTACCCTAGAGGAGGGAAGGGCGGTTTTGGGTGTCAGGCCCTTGTGTGGGCTGAGACCGCCTGTCCTTGGCCCACTTGAGTCTGGCTGGGCCCCTCCGCCTGAGACCCACTGTCTCAGGTCCATAGGCTCCCAGGCCCCAGCTCCAGGCCTGTCCTCACAGGCTTTGGGACCCTTAGCCCCTGGTGTTGCCTTTGCAGGCTCTGGACTTGTGCCCCCAGTCTTTGCTGCGTGACATCACAGTCCTTCTGCTAACAGCAGCATTACACCCTTCAAAGCTCTAGGATCTGGGGTGCCTTTGGTACCCTTCTCAGTGGTCACCTCCACCCCAACAACCAACCCTAGTCCTCCAGTATTTAAACACAAATGAAAAGATACAAGCCTCTGATCTCCAAAATAAGGTCCCCCATCTAAAGTCAATCAAGCTTACACTACAATGTGGCAACTATCCAACCTTGTAGGAGCCAAGATGTACCTCTCCACTGAGGGGTGTGTAAGAGGCTCCTGTGATCCAAAAGCATAAGTGGTGGTTGCCTAGAAAATGGTGCAGTCAGGGTGTCGATAGCCCTCTAAAGGCAGGACACCTAGGGTGTCCTGTAAGGAATTAAGGCACAGGGAGAGGCTGGAACCAATAATTTCTTTGGAATGTATTCTTCCTTGGTCAAAGGGGGCTCAAACTTACATCTCCCCTGATCATAGGGTAGCCATCATAGAAGACATTCCGGTTTTCTGCTACTCTGACCTCTATTGATACGAAACCCAATGTCTCTATGTCCTCTATTTTTCTCTTCAAAAAAAAAAATAGAGGACATAAAGGCATCTGGGTTCATATTACTAGGAGACAGAGGACAAGCTAAAGACTATTCTGGAGGGAGGGCCACGCTGAAGAAGCCATATCACTCTGAAGCCCAGGCTGATAATGTTTCTGAGGCCAGGGAGGATGAAAAATAGGAGGCCTGACCCTGCAGCTCTCCAATGATGACACTCCCCAGAGCCCTAGTCCCTGCTCCCAACCATGTCAGATATTCTTTCCAATGACTGATCAGTGCAAAATTCATAAGCAGTCTAGGGATGCAGGCCATTTTGCTGCAGGTGTGGGGCACGACTCCTCCCCCAGCTGTGTTTTTGAGTGAAAGTGGCTTTGACTAACATGCTGAATTCAGTGCATGTTAGGCATGGTTTGAGTACACCTGCTAAGCCAGGCCCGTCCAGGACTCCAAATCTGTGAATCCCAAATGGGTTTAGGTGTGAGATAAACCCTAAATCAGTGATGCCTGTGGGTGAAACTCGAAGAGTCAGATCGTATTCTACCTATTAAGTTCCTAAGTGAACTAAGTGAGGTAAGAACCTAAGTGAGGTTCTATTCCACCCTGTTCAAGTCCCTGAACATCCAGTAATGCTTCTATTTTTGAGACACGCGATAATCTTAGCCTTATAATTAAGTCACCAAAAAAAAAAGAAGAAGAAGTAAGGAGGAGAGAAACCCACCCACCCATCTTTTGAATCAGATTTTCAAGAACACAGGCAGGGTGGAATGGGATCATTGCCTGCTCTGGGGCTGTCCATCTGGTGGGTAGATCTGGACATGCGAGTCTGGAAGCCCTCAGAGGTTGATGCAGAACAGCAAGAAACCCAGGCCCTAGAGCAGATCACCAGATGTGCTGCCTAGGAGGCAGCTGAATGATATTGCCAGAAGTCTGTATGGATTCTGTGCAGATACAGTCCAAATCAGACTTGCACTGTGGAATGTTTTGATTTGGACAAATTGGCAAATTCCTATAAATAAATTGTCCCTGGGATTTATTGAATTGGCTCTGAGGTGGATCAGGCCTGCTGTAACAGGGCCCTGTAATGTTTAGGCTACTTCAGACACTACAATGGAGCACTCCTTAGCTTAGTGGAGAAAGGCATAAGACCAAGCAGTGACTGAAGCTGAAGTTAGACAAGTTCAGACTGGAAGGAAGGGAAAGGTGTTTAATAAAGAATAATTAACCATGGGAACAATACATTAGGGATTCTTAATGAATATGTTATTTGAAGTTTTTCAACGGAGGCTGGATGTCTTTCTAAAACAAATGCTCTAGCTAAACCAGAGGTTATGAGCTTGATGTATGAATCACTAGATGCAATGCTATGCCCTGTGTATACAGGAAGTCCAAACAGATGATCCATTCTGGATCGATTAAAGTCTATCAATCTATCATAGGAATGAAAAAGATCTGAAATGATCTAAATCAGTGGAGCTTTTTGAAATCTGAAGTTTGCCTAAAGAAACATTGTACAGTGTTTGTCTATTTTAGTCATATTGCTGCTGTCCAGTCAACTCTGAAGCTCTATACGTGACTGGCTCTTCTGCTGTAGACGTAGGTTTAGAACCATGTATTAAGATTACTGATGAGCGATGCTGACATGTGGCTTTAATAAGCTTCAGTTTAGGGTGTAAAGAGATGAGAGTATCTCTTTCAGCCCAATGTCTGTTCCTTTCCAGCCTGCTTCCTGAACTCTCTCGCCCAATAAACTTCTCAGCCCAAAGGTACAGGCTTTTATTTTTCTTTTCATAACATGTGTGCTAGCTCCTTAGGGTGGCTATTAACTTCCTCTTCTGTCCAGTATCTACTAGATCCATAAGGTACTAGAAAAAAAAGCTGATGAAACAATAAATCGAGAAGTATTTAGCCATGTTACGCTGAAGTCAGGCCAGAGGCAGGGCAGCATGGTGCTTTATAGAATAACACATTCAAAGAGTCACCAATTTTCATAGCCTACAGCCTACTTCATCAGATGCTATGACAAAGGATGTCCATTAGGCCTGTGTGAAGCTGCTAGTATTTGCTTTGGATTCTGATTTGGCCGGTTTAGGGGGACAGTGATTCAATTTGGTGATTTGGATCACTGTCCTGAATCAATTAGGCTGAATCTGATTCAGAGATTTGGCAGCACCCAGGCCCATCCCTTGGCCATACTCAAGCCCAGCAATGAATGGCTGGCCCACCTGGTCCAGCTCCTGATACTTGGGGGAAAAAAAGCCCCGACTCAGAGGGTACTGCCAGGCAGGGGGGCGATCCCTACTGTCCCCCACCACATCGGGAGCTCTGCATGAGTCCCCCAACCCTCCTCTGGTCCTCCAGCTCCACCATGACTGCCCCACCCACTGCAGCTCCGGCCCTTTAAGGAAAAAAAACAAAACAAGAAAACCCCGCACTCACCATTCCTGCTGGGGGGGCAATCCCTGCTGCCCCCCATTCCCCACAGCACGTGGGGAGCTCTGCATGTGCCCCTGAAGCCCCAAGGCCATTGCAGGAGCAGTGAATCCCAGGGTTTTTCTCAGTTTTCTTTTTCTTAAAGGGCCAGAGCTGGCCCAAATGGGGTGGCCATGGGGGGGCTGGGGGAGTGAGGTGGGGGTCAGGGGCTCATGCAGGCCCCCCATACAGCTCCCCCTGCTCAGCAGCACCAAGTGAATCAGGGCTTTTTTTTAAAGTACCGGGAGCTGGGGTGGGCAGGGCAGCCATGGGGGGTGCTGTAGGAGCATGGGAAATTGGGGGGGCTGGCAGGGGTCCCCTCACGGTCCTCTCCACCTGCTCCCCTACTTACCAGCTCCAAGTCTGGCTGCAGCTTCCTGCTGCAGCCACCAGGGACTGCTCGAATCACCAAAGCTCTCTGAATCTTTTCCGAAGATTCAGAGAGCTTTGAATTGATTCGGAACTTTTAATTGGTCCCCTGATTCAATTTGGATTTGGAGAGTCGGCCACTGAATTGGGCTGAATCTCCTCCAAATCACATCAGCACCCAAAGCTTCGCACAGCCCTAATCTCCATGACAAACTAAAGTGTTTATTTACCCTTTTGTATCTTTGTCATAGCATCTGATGAAGTGGGCTGTAATCTTATACAAAGCTTGGAAGCTTATACCTGTCTGAATGAGTTAGTCTATCAGGTGCCACCTTGCCCGACCCTTTGCAAAACAATGTAGTGTTGGAATCTGGTAGTTCAGTAGCACTGAAATGTTTTGTGGTAACATCTTGGTGTCACCAAAATCCTGTGGACAGGCACAAGACTACTTTGTCAAGAAACAAAATCCCTTGCAAAACAGATCTACCTTTCCGTGACAAGCTCTGTCACCCAAGTCCGTCAAAGCTGGCTTCGCTGTCCAGACAAAACAATGTGTTTATGCTAAGTAAGCTGCTTAGCAACCATGCAGTTGATGTTGAAGTAGCTGATTGTTACAGAGACAAGCCTTTATCATTTCCTTGTATCCATCTTTCATAGGATATAACATGCATTTCATTCCCACCTTCCAGCATAATAATGAGTGCAAACAGTTTACACTAAATGCTCAATTCAAATAATTTAGAATGGCATAGTGAAATATTCAGAATTAGCCTAATTTCAATCTCATTTAGTGTGATAAGGCTCCCATTGACTTGGGATCAATGGGTGGCAAATTTATGCTGCTACTTTGTGCCACAGGGCACACCACTGCATGTGTGCTTTGCTGAGGAAAATATTGTCCCACTTCAGGAAAACTGCCTTTTCTCCACTCCTCCTGGCTCCTAGTATGCTGGAGCAGCCAGGGCACAAATGAAATAATAGAGGTACCTTACCAGCGGCCAGAGCATCTCCCTGAAGGACTGACCCTCTGGTTGTTATGGTGCACACTGTTGTAACGTGTGCTGCACTGCTTTTTTTACCTCTCAATGGGTTTTTTTTTCTTTGCTACTGGGAAGTCCTGGTTGCAAATTTTGTCCCTGCACTGCAAATTTGTCCCTGCACTGCAGTGCGGGGCATGTTTAATGTTCCAGGCATGCAGTTTGGGCACCACAAAGAGGTCTGCGGTGCCACAAACTATATATGATGGCATGTCTGGACACAGCCAGTGCCTCTGCATACAGACAATATTTAAAGTTTTAAAATGGTGTTGAGGTGCTGCATTGTGATTGGACAGAAAAGCCAGATGAAATTTGTGCTTTTCCTCTGACTGGATGAAAGTCAAGCATATTCTTTGAAAACAGAGATGGTTAGGCTGTCCAGAACTCATGTTTTCTGTTAAAAATGTCATTCACATTCTGAAAAAAAAATCTGTGAAAACCAGGGAATGTTATAATAAAAAAAATCATCTTTTTTGCCTGACTTTAGTTCTGTATGGGACTTGTAAAAAGGTTCCCAGTTTTGAAATTCTGACAACAAATTCCATCCAAACTGTTAATGGCAAGGGAGACTGTTTTTCAACATTTTAGCATACATTTTTCCACCAGTTTCAGTAGCAAATGCTTAAAAAGATACATGTTCAAACTGGTTTCTGTAAATAGATACACTTGTCCCCAAAATTTCTTTTTATGTGAACATTTTTGCACCCCAAAAAATTAACTCATGTGCTGCGTCACAGGAAGCTAACGCCACTCTATCCAGAATGAATTTATTAAAAAAAAAAAGAAACAAAAAAACCCCAAAGGTTTTCAAAAGGGAGTAGTGATATTGGATATCCAGGGTGAAACTCCTTTAAAAGGGGCCTTTGATTTTCAGAAGTTAGATGCTCAGCAACTTTCTAAAAATCAGGTTAATTTTAAGTAGTCTCCAGTTGGACCTCAAAAATTGAGACTGTGACAGAGTGAACTGGTACATGGGTGGGAAAAACAGGAGCTTGTTTCAATTCTTTTGGAGGCTGTTGGAAGTGGCAGAGTCCCGGGATCTATATTAGCCAGGCCTCTAAGTGGAGTGAGTGCAAAAAAAGTTGAAATGGTAAAAGAGAGGTGAAGGGAAATGAACTCCAGAGCAAGGGTGGGCAACATCTCAACAAAAAAGAAGGGATGGGGGAGTGAGGCCAAAGGTAGTTAAGTGAAGAACATGATTCATGATCAACTAAGTGCCAATTTGCTCTTTTTAAAGAACTGCTATGTTCTTTCTTCAGTAAGGTGTCAGGTTACCTTGACCCATCAGGCAGTAACGAGGCTTTTCAGATCACTGCTCCTATTTGAAATGTTTATGGTCCTGGTAGCTATTTTTGCCAGCTGTTTGGTCAGAGTCCCTGCAGTTCTAATGGCAGCTTTACCCAACACAGTAAATTATTGCCTTGTGTAGTCACTACGATGAGCTCTGTTATACAAGGTACACAACTTCCACCTTGCCAAGCTTCCTGCCTCTTTCCTTTTGGCAGTCCTCCCTACCTTCTTCTCACTATGGAACAAAACTGCACTTAATGTAACATAGTCTATATAGTAAGAGGACAGGATGTGGACAAACTGGAGAGTTCAGCAGATAGCACCAAAAATGGTTTGGGGGCCAGGGGACATGACATAAGAGGAGAGGCTGAGGGAACTGGATTTATTTAGTCTAGAGAAGAAAAGACTGGGTGAGGGGAAGGGGAGAATTTAATAGCAGCCTTCAATTCCCTGAAAGGTAGTTACAAAGAGGACGGAGCTAAACTGTTCTCGGTGATGGCAGATGACAGAACAAGGAGCAATGGTCTCAAATTAAAGCAAGGGAAGTTTAAATTAGAACATTTTTTCTAATAGCTCACTGAGAGGGTAGTAAAGCACTGAAACAGGTTACCAAGAGAGGTTGTGGCTTCTCCATCCTTGGAGGTTTTTAAGACCTGGCTAGACAAAGCTTTGGCTAGGATGATCTAGTTGGGGATGGTCCTGCTTTGGGCAGGGGTTGGGCTAGATGACCTCTAGTGGTCCCCTCCAGCCCTAATTTTCTATGATTCTATGACTGAGTTTGGTAACTAACAGCATCCAAGTCCATTGTCAAACCCTGCATTAGAGAGATGACTCCTTAGTAGCACATGCAGCACCCTTGGCAAGGGGGCTTCCACACTGTGCTTTGCCACAATGTACTGCCTATTTCATTCTCCTAGTCATGCCTCTGAGCTTCTTCCTAAATGTTTTCTAACAGGTACAAAGGCATCTTTCCACCAGTGCACCAGGCCTTTGTTCTCAGTGAAGTTTATCCTAAAGGCTCTCTTTGTTCCTCGGGGCTACAAATGAAAACTGAGAGGGATAGAAGGGGCCCTTAGATTCATTTTCCTCTTATGGGCCTTTCAATAGACCTGTCTTTTCCCTTTGTTTTAGGCTTCCTAGAGCAGTGACTCATTGGCTAGGATGCTAAGGTACTAAGCCCCTACACATTTCTTTTAAGCTAGAGTAATATCATAGCCATATGGCCCAGGAATTATGCAAGAGGCAAGGATTTCTTAGGGTGGTATCTTTTATTGGGCCAATGGAATAGTTTGGATAGAATTAGACAAGCTTTTCATTGCAAGACATTCTTTTTTAGGTCTGAATAAGGTCTTGTAAGTTAGGTACTTAATATACAGCCATACAGGAATCAGTCAGAGGTTTGTAACAAGTTGATTCCTGCAGATTTGCTGTTAAACCCAGATCTCCAAGGCAACCTTGGAGGGGCCAGCAGGGGAGATCATTCTCAGGAGCAATCAGCATGGGTTCACCAAAGGCAGGTCCTGCCAGACCAACCTGATTGCCTTTTATGACCAAGTAACTAAATCCTTGGATGATGTTGTCGCTGTGGACATAGTCTTTCTAGACTTTAACAAGGCTTTTGACACTGTGTCTCACACCATCCTCATCAACAAATTAAGTGACTGCCGGACTGATGCCTGCACAGCTGGATGGGTAAAAAATTGGCTGGTGGGGTGCACTCAGAGAGTAGTGGTGGACGGGTTGTACTCAACCTGGTGAGATGTGAGCAGTGGGGTACTCCAGGGCTCGATCCTCGGGCCCATACTGTTTCAAATCTTCATCAGCGACTTGGACAAGGGGGTAGAAAGCACGCTGTCCGAGTGCAGGGTGCTGCACCTTGGGAGAAGGAACCCACAGCATACATACAGGCTGGGGAGTTCCCTTCTTGAAAGCACAGAGGCGGAAAGGGATCTTGGAGTCTCTTATTGACTCCAAGATGAACGTGAGCCGCCAATGCCAGACTGCAGCCAGCAAGGCCAGCCATACCTTGTCATGCATCCAAAGGAGCATCTCAAGCTGGTCCAGAGAGGTGATACTATGCTATGTGACTTTGGTCAGGTCACAGTTGGAGTACTGCATCTAGTACTGTGCGCCGCACTTCAAAAAGGGATGTGGCCAGCCTGGAGAGGGTTCAGAGGAAGCCCACTCGCTTGGTGAGAGGGCAGCAGGGCAGGCCCTACGTGGAGAGACTAAGGGACCTGAACCTGTTCAGCCTTGGCAAGAGGAGGCTGAGGGGTGACGTAGTGGTTGCCTACAAGCTCATCGGGGGGGATTAACAGCAAATAGGCAGAGCCCTTTTCTCCCCAGCACCACCTGGCATGACGAGGAACAACAGTAATAAGCTGATGGAGAATAGGTTTAAGTTGGAGATCAGGAGGCAGTATTTTACAGTTAGGGTGGCCAAAATCTGGAACCAACTTCCCAGGAAAGTGGTATATGCAAGAGGAGGTTGGATAATCACCTGTCTGGGGTCTTGTGAACGCAGCATTCATTCCTGCCTGTGGCAGGGGGTCAGGCTAGATGATCTGTTCAGGTCCCTCCTGACCCTAGCTACTGTGAAACTGAAACCTCTTCCCACATCCAAATGTCTTAGAATCCCATCCTACTTATTCTCTTCATCTTATACGATAGGATTGGTTTTATCCCATGCCTTTTCTATTACCATCAAGGATTTCTTGAGACATCAAGGAGTCACTAACCAAGTTGGTAAAGAAGATTAACAGCTGGAACATAACATAGTAGCTAGATTCCTTTCCCAGCCCTTCTCGTTTCTCATAGTTGTCCCTGTCATGCTAGGCAGCTGGATCAGGCTGAGAACAGACTTCAACAATATTGTAAAAAATGGTTTTGGATAAAAAACAAAAACTATAACCTGCTCTTGGATTATTCTTAACTTATCTTCATCTTGTCCACTATTCAAACTTATTTGCAAGTATTTTCATCTGCATGTTAATTGGAGAATGTGATAGCCTGCATCCTTATAATGTGTAATGCTTTGATTTAGTTGATTAATGGCAAGTTCAAGCCAATTAAGGAAACCAGAAAAATCTCTACTTTCTGTCAACCAGTGGCAAACACCAAAACTGTCAAAAATATCATAGTTTTAGCTATATTTATCACCCCAACATGTGTTTACACTGACTCCAGAATGCAGCTGGAGATTTTTTTTCTTTAGTAGTCTCTTTTCCTTTTTATATTCTTTGAAAAGTGGTATATACATATGGTATGGTTGTTGCCTTGCACAGAATATTTGATAGCTGTATATTTACATTTTGCAATTAAAGAATTAGTAATAATAGGATGTCATTCTAGAAACTGTTTAGTCAGAAAGCAAAAAAAAAGCAAATAATGTCTTCTCAGGACAGCTTGGGCCAAACACTAGCCTGAGAGAGATGCTGTCTCCATCTCAAGGGAGAAAAAGCAAAACACACGGCTGTATACAAGAACATGGAATTTACTTCTATTTAAGATACCACTAGTGCAATCTAAGAGAAGGAAGGGCACTTAACAGAACTATAAACAAAGTCATGTAGGGGTGCCATGTCCTCCTCTTCCTTCCAAAAAATAAAATAACTGTAGTTTCAAGCTGACACCCAGAATTCACAGAATCCTGATACTTAGGCAAAGTAGGAAATCACCAATGGTTATTACAAAAGATCCTCTTTAAGTATTGGAGTTCAATGATTCTCTCCAAGAACTATTTTAAATTCTAACAAACTTAAGAGCTGGAAGACTTAACTACAGAAAATAGGAATGTTTTGGAGAAAATGATTTAAATAAAGGTGTGTGGTTTTAACATAAATTTGTTGTACAGCATTAGGCTTCCAAGGCATTCAAAAAGCCTGAGCCTGAATTGATTAAATCTTTGCAGGTTAGTCTAACCTGACTAGGCTGAATCAGTTTGTAACTCCACAGGCATCCAAGAAATGCAGGCACGTGCCTGCAGTAGCTCGGGCTAGAAGCTGGTGGGCACTAGAGCAGCCCGGCCCGCCCTCCCCTTCCATAGTGCTGAGCTGAGGGGGCATGGCCACAGTCCTCCCCTCCAACCTTCCTTCCTGACCAGCTCAGCAGGAAATTGATAGCACAGTGTTTATCACTATTCTGTGTTTACCACCCCATTAAGAAGACAGCAAAGGGACATTACCAGCTACCTGTTGATTCTGCCTTTGTCTGGTCTGCCACAGCATGGACAGTACTCAGCATGAGGTCTTCTATCTAATGCTGAGAGTTGTCTGTATAAGGCAGAGGGGACTGCAGAATCACTGCTAAGCAGGGAGTGGGGAGGAGAGGAACAGAGGGAAGCCAGGCAGACCCCTGCAGTCTCTGCCACGCTCCAATCAGGGAGCAGAGGGGAAGGGCCAGCTCTGCTGTGGAGCAGAGAGCCCTGCCCAGCCAGAGAGCATGCCAGGATATTAGGGGAGTCTTGTTTATCTTAAACCCAGCAAGGGGTCTGGGACAGACATTGCATAAACTGGTTTGACCCAAATCAGTTAGGTCTGATACTACATTCAGCCAGGTTTATGTCAAACTGGTTTCAGCCATTTTCAAACTGGTTTATGAGTACTGAACATTTGTTCTGTTACAGGTTTAAACCAGTTTCTGATCACTTAAACCATTTTGTGTGTAAAGTCTGTCCCTAGCCCAAGGGAGAAAGCACTGGAGTGAATGTGTAAACAGTGGGAATTAAGAAGTGTAAAGTAGGGGTATATATGTTGTAGCCATGTTGGTCTAAGAATTATAGACAAACAAAACTTTTGGGTTAGCGGCAATATGTTTTACTAGACGCATGAAATAGTAGCTTGCAAAGAAAAAACATTTTGCTACTGTTTAGTTGGTCTAATAAAAAGATATTGCCTCTAACCCAACGGTTTTGTTCGTCTATGAAGTGTAAAGTAAACATTAGGAATAAAGTAGTTACACAGCTGTGACACAGGAAAAAGGAACTGCACAGGGAGGGAAGAGAGGAACAGGTGATGTAAAGACAGGAATGATGCTCGTCACAGGGTGGTTAAGCTGCAATTGGCCTGGATTATGAATGGCCTTTTTAGTTTCTCTTATCCATGGGCCTGTGGCTGCAAACAGTTACTGCTTGGCCTTGTGCTTACAGGAGTGGCTTCAGGGTAGCTAGCTGTAGGAGTAGGAAAAAAAGTGTGTCAAATGCTGGTAAAGGCTAGAAACCTAGACCATCCTTCTAAACTCCATTTCGAGCTAGCACTGAAACCAGGGGTTTCTGGTTCCCTTTTGCTTTTAGGTGTTAAAGATATTCTGCATGGCGGACTGAATGTGGAGAGCCAGATTTCTCAAAAGAGCTCAGCTTCTATTTTAGTATACACAGAAGGTCCAGATTTCCGGAAGTACTCCAAGGAGCTTCCAAGGTGATGCTTAACATAATGCATAATGATGCTTCACTGTTTTAGGTTGGACATAAGAAAAAACTTCTTTACTGTCCAAGCCCCCAAGGCCTGGAATAGACTCCCCCAGAGGTGATGCAAGTACCTACTCTGGACTATTTTAAGAAACATTTGGATGTTTATGTTGCTGGGGTCCTTTGACCCTAGCTGACCTCCTGCCCCTGGGGCAGGGGGCTGAACCCAATGATTTTGTGCGGTCCCTTCCAACCCTAATGCCTATGAGATCTAAACAGACATTTCCAAAAGTTTTGCTTAAAAAGGAAGTCATGTTAGTGAGGAAAACAGGGCATTTTGTATATAACCATATTACTCAAGCAGTTCTATTTAAAACCCAGCATGCTGAGCCCTCTGGGAAATCTGCCTCATACCATATAAACAACCCATGTCCCTGATCATTGAAAGCATAGGAGTCCCAGAACAGGCTCAGGTAATTCTTGATTGTCTGAGAAAAGGGCTGCAGCACTTCTCATTGGACACACTTGATCTGATACAAGAGTCACTCAGCAAAAATGCCTCTGCCTCTTTCCGCAGATGCTTCACCATCTGAAATCAGGTTACTCAGCAAAAGAGCTCTCTGTTCCCAGAGCAGGCTTTAGACTCTGCCACCCTGTCACATTCTGTGTATATAGCTGTTCCTTTGAGACAGATCCAATTTGAACAGAGCAGGAATTTACTGGGCAATGCTGTATGGTAGGAAAATGCTGATATTGGGTTACTGGAAACACGGGCACTCTGACTTAAAGACTGCAGTGTCACGCATTTAATAAAGATTTTTTCAATTTAACACCAGTCAAGCTGTAATTAAAGACCAATGCTTTCATAACACTATAACAGCATAATGAAGCTTGTGAGGAAGAACCTCCTTTGCCATTCAGGCTCATGAGGAAAGCAAACATAGCCTGTATGTCCACATTTCAGATGGACATTGTGATAACTGCTGCCTATCTTTTACTGCAGCAGAATGAATGGGTTGAAGACAGCAATCATAATAGTAATATTGGCTTATGTTCCATGCTAAAATAGAAACCAAGGAGAAGAATATTTCTTGAATAACCAGTCCAAAATTAAAATTGATTAATTTATTGTTATTATTCCCCCATTCCTTATATTGTTGTATTGTAGATTATAGCCAGCTGAAAACATGCTATCATTAATATCATTGAATGAAAGATGACTAAACAACTAGAGTTAGGCTGTGACTTGAGCCATATGCTTGTGTCAAAGGTTAAGGGAAGCTGTATGAATTTCCTTCCTGCTGTTGTGAAAGCTACTTAGACTTGAGGTCCAGCTTGTCAAAGTAATCCACGAGCACAAGTGCACCAACCCTCACCCATGTAGCAGGCGATGAGTGGAGCGCATCTCAGTTTACATTTTGCTAGTGTTGGCCAACATAGATGAGCCAGTGGTAGGGATGTAGTAACTTGCTGCTAGTCTAGGTAAGCTTCAAACAGTCCCCCCAGAGTCCTCAGCACCCCTTGCTCAAAATCAGCCTGAAGCCCCAGGTCTGCCACTAGCACCAGATCCTGAAAACTTTTACTTACCCAAGTAGTCCCACTAGGCTCATTAGCAAAAAGTGACACATCAGACAGGCGGTGTAACAAGAAGCAAGTCTTGCACTGCATATGCCGAGAGGCTGCTGTTGCATTTATTGGTTCTCATACAGCAGCTTGACCTCCATCTGCATTTTGGAGCCTAGTTCTTTATTGAAACTTGACTCTCTTTAACACCTCAGGTGACACCATTGAAGCCTGTGAGCTACTTTATAGTGCTAAGATAAAACACAGGCTTTGAGGGATGTAGGATCAAGCCTGTAGCCAGCATGTTGTACCCTTCTCATTTGATAGAAGTAGTTTTCGCTTTAATATGAACAGTTTTAACAAATCCATCCTGAAAACAGGATTCTGTGTGATAAGAGTTAAGGAAGCTCATGACTGCCCGAACTGTGGCATTCAGGTGTTTCATTTACAGCAGGGGTGGCTAACCTGCAGGACAAGTGCCACATTTAGAGTATCAAAGTCAATGTTTTGAGTTGAGGTTGAGATTTCAGTATTAATATTATATTTGATTTTGAATGATACATTTGACAGCAGAGTCACTATTCCTGCAGAGAACATTTCATTCCCTTCTGTAGAAACCCGTCACTTCCCCAAATTAGTGAAATCTAGTATCTTTCAATCTGTTTTACTGTTACCTACTGCTATATGGGCAATATCTGATTGGCAGCTTGAGTCTATTATCTTCTCACATAGAAGTTTTCTGTGAATGAGAAGATTCTGAAGAACCTCTTGAGGCTGAGTTTTGCTCACATAGATAATATGGAAAGCATGATGGATATCTTTTAATAGCATCCGTGGTAATATCCAGTACTAACTGATTTAATTAGTTCTGCCAAAGAATTCATTGTGGTAGGTAGAACAATATGGGAAAAATGTAGCTGCCCACAGCATTCAGTGGAACAGGAACAGGGGATACTTTTTTTACGGGGTATTAAACCAATGCAAGTGTCATCTTGCTGTCTCCCAAGATGATGGTTTTCAGGATAACCTTGTTGATTTACATACAAAATTGATGCTGCTGCAATATAACCAGGTCGTGTTGGCTCTCTCAGCCTCTGCACCTGTTTCTGGTATCTGGATGGGATGTCCAACTCTTCCCTCCTTTCCCCTTCCAGGTTGTGGTCAGCTACCATCTACCTAAATCCTCTACATCAACCTTATCAACCTTCCTCTCTGCTCTTTTACACTCCTGGCTCATTCCTTCTATCCTCAGAATCTCTCACAACCATTCCCTGTGATCTTCATTTCCAGGTTAATGACTGTAGCAGGGTCCTTTAAACCCTGCTACTTAGACAATAGGAAGGCAGCATTAGAAGGTTTCAATTTGATGTAGACAGCTGAACTAGAGCCAGCTGCATTACAGTAAGTAGCCAGAAGAGAACCTAGATAAGGGTTGTAGGGCTGCCTAAAACAACTGGTGAGCTAGCCAGGCAATAGGCAACAGGACAGAACTCCAGGCAGAGAAGAAGGGCTGCGGTTCAGCTGAGCTAAATGTGGTTGGGGAGAGCAGGACGCCCCTGGGACTGGTCAGGGCATGTAACAGGTAGGAAGGAGCCTAGAGAGATATCAGCTTAGCTCAGAGTGGGTAATCTGGTTCAGGCTATGGAAAAAAGCTGCTAGCACAGACCTAAGAGAGTTGTAACTATGAGGAGGGCCAGAACTGGAGAGAAGCTAGCTGAACAGACCAGGAGCCTGGTAAAGCCTGGAAAGAGGAACCCAGAAATGACTGGTGATTGTGGGGTTATTGTAGGCTGGTAAAGACTACAGGGGCCAGTTTGTGGCTGTAGAGGTAGACAGAAGGCTACCTTGTGGGGCACTCTAGGTTTCAAGCCTTGCGCTGAGCAGAGGAACAACTGGGCTAAGGGCTGACCAAGGAGGACTGACCAAGAGGGCTAAGGTCAAAAGAGCTGAGGCCGGGTGGAGCAGGGGCTGAAGCCAAGCCTGGGATGATGAGACCAAAAAGACAGGCCTGAATGAGTGGACTGAGGCCAAAAGTGTCAGTCAGAAAAAAGGGGCCAAGACAGTAAAGGCCAAGGCCAGAAAAAAAAAAAGGGATGAGGACCCAAGGGGCCAGAATTACTAACTGATTGATACCTGTGAGGCATAGGCGTAAGTCTGGGGGAGACTGGAGGCCACAATTAACATCCTTAAGGCCTTGAGACATGAGTGGTGCCTGCAGGGCATTGAATAGTTGGTGGTGGACTAAGGGTCCAGAGAGCAGCCAATAGGACTGAGGGCCTAGCTAAGTCCATCAAAAGCAACAAGATCACTCCAGGATCCAAGGGCAGCCTCCTAATCCATATACATCAAAGTACGGCAGGAGAAATAACTGGGGAATACACTGAGGAGCTGGAGTGAGGCAGGTTGTATGTGGCCAACACAGGGCACCAGGGGCCAGACCTGTTAGAGCAGAGGTAGGCCAGATCCAGCCCACCAAGGGATTTATTCTGACTCATGGCAATCATTTGGCCCTGCCAGGCTTAGATACAGGGGGCAGCCTGGGCCATGGCAGATGTGGCTAATCCCACCACCCCTGGGCACTCAGCCCAGTATATGTGTGGCATATACTGTGTGGCAGCCAGGCCTTCCAGCTGCCACTGCAAGTCTCTGCCACCACCACCAGCCTCAGTCCCATTGCCTGGGCACCCTGGCCTGTCTGCCCTGTACCCACTGCCCATGGTACTGGACAGAGTGGGTAGGTGGGTGGGGTTTCTGTGAAGACTGGTCACAGAAGCAAGTAGGGAGTGGATCATGGCTCTGCCCTGGGATCTGACCAAAACTCCCCAAAACTCCCTAAGTGGCCTTCCAGCCCAAATAATTGCCCACCCCAGTGCTACAGTGACCTAGATAGCTCCTCTGCTGCACGTTAGTTAAGCACGTGTACCTTTATGAATAAAGGTGGCAGATACTGTGTTACAGTCTGAGTTACAAAGAAATATTTGCATCAATGTGCAGGTCATACTGTAGACAGTTATGACTGAGATTACTCTTAAAATCCTCAGGTCTTTCTCATAGGATTACCATGGGTTGGGACTAGACTGAATCCCCTCAAGCCCACATAGAACGCAAGCGCCTTTGTCATGACTGCCCTTAGTTAGACTTAACAATAAAAGGCAATGGATTTCAGGCTACCCAAGCTGTTGCTAAATGCATTTGCCCCACGGACTAAAGAAGCTAAACCATGATCCTAAATACATGTAGACTTGGGTATATGTTGAGTCTTCTTTAACTTGATAACAAACTTCTGATTGAAATGCAAGACAATTGCATCCATAGCACAGAGTCTTACATCAGTCGCTAACAATTATTTTAGGAAAACTACAAAAGTTATTGGACATTAGAGACCTAAAGACTTACAGGTATTCCTGGCCCTAAATACCTAGCTGTTGTAGCAGTAGTGCGATTCTAATTTTTCTGCTTGATTTGCTTTAGTGCTAAGAAAGGGATTTTGCCCTAATTTGGGTGAAAACGGATAACCACTACTCCAAGCTAATATCACACGACTACCAGAGTTCATGCAACTCCATGAACAGTCCTAATAGTCCTTTTGCCATTTGTTTCATTCTCAGGTTCCTAATACAATGTTTGAGTGAGCAGAGACTGCTGAGGTATGAATAAGCCCATGCACACCCTGGCTATAGAACAAGACAAATGTCTGAGTGCTTAGGAGTGAAGAATCTTGTCAACCTTAATTCTTTGCCAGCTTGCAATAAATGTTGCTGGCAGGGAGAAGGAAGGAATGCTAAATCATGCTTGTCTGCTCTGCAGTCTGCAGTCTGGTGTCATGACATTTGGCTTCATTTGTTTGACGATCTCAAAGCACTTGACAAACTTTACTTAACCTTGCAGCACACTCTGATAATTGCCCTGATCTGCTATGATTAAATTGACACACAGAGGGTGAGGATGTTCAGAGGAGAAATTTGACGTGCTGAGTATATAACTGAGAGCCTCTCTCCTAAAATCCCAACCAGTTTGATGCCCTCCCCCACCCTAAGTCATACTGTGGTGGCCAGATTCTGATACCCTAATTCACCCCCATTCATTATGAGTAATACTTCAGTAGTACCACATGGGAAAATAAATAGGGGTGCAGAAAAGGAGTTAACAAAAGAAATATAATGTAGACCAGTGCTTCTCAAACTATCTGATGTGGCGGATCAGCAATTTTTTTTTCCAGTGGGCCAGGGACCAGTGCCCAGTTTCAGCTGGTGGCAGCAACTGCATGTAACAGTGCTACACAAATGCACGATCGGCTGTTTCTTTCGTCACCTCACACAACGTGACATCACCTGGAGTGTTGTCACGTACGAACTGTGGCGCTATGACATATCGATGTCATGCTTCTGAAAATGTATTTCTTTCTTTCCTGGTAACTCACTGCAGACCGGCGAATATATTTCTTTCTTTCCCGGCAACTGACCGTGGATCAGCAACCGGTGGCTCACAGACTGGCACTGGTCTGCTGACCACCACTTTGAGAAGCACTGATGTAGATGACAAACTGGTAGATCAGGGGTGGGCAAAATGTGGCCCAGGGGCCAGATGTGGCCCACCAGGCTATTCTATCCGGCCTGCAGAGTCCCTAAAAAATTCAGAAAATTAATATTAATATTCCCTGGGCTGCCTGTCATGCGGCCCTTGATGGCTTGCTGAAACTAAGGAAGTGGCCCTCTGCTCAAAATAATTGCCCACCCCTGTAGTAGATGGTAGAGGTTGTGCTGGTGAGAGCTATTAGTAGTGACCCTCCAGGAATGGTTTTTGGACTGATCTTGCTTAATATCTATATCTTCATTATACCTGTGCTAAAGAAACTTGGTGACCTCAGGCTGGGAGAAGGCAGGGTAGATTTCCACTTTATAGACTAACTAAATCAGAGATGCATAAGCTTTCGTAAGCAGCGGCTTACTTTCATCAGAGGGTGAAGTATCTGATGAAGTAAGCTGTTGCTTATGAAAGCTTATGTATCTCTGATTTGGTTGGTCAATAAGGTACAAATCTACCCTGACTACTGACTGACTTAAGACTAATGCAGCTAGCTACCTCTGTCTAAAACTGGGAGGCACTGTCAGTATCAAGGAGGATCAGCATATACAGGAAGAAGTAGATGACCTTGAAGACTGAAGTAATATACGCAGGGTGAAATTCAGTAGCACAAAAGCCAAGTCACAGATCCTAGGTCTAGGTCTACCAGTAGACCATTAAAATGCCTTGCTGGTGTACAGGTGGGATTGTAGGCTCCCTTTGCAGTGAATTATTCAATGCCTAGGCATAGATGCCTTTGTGACAGTTAGGTGCCTTAGTGCTGCCTTAGTTGCCCGGGGCTACTAACAGGGATTCCTCCTATAAGATAGTGGCTCCCTAGCTGGAAAAGAAAAACAGGAAGAGAGAAATCTGTGGTTAAGTACTAATTGAAGGATGACTCTGAGCCATCAATGCAATGCAGCTCTGGAAAAGGCAAATGTGATCTTGGGGGAGATTTCCAGCACAGACAGGAAAATATTAATGCTATTGCACGACAGACTGGGATATTGTATACAATTCTGATCACCCATAATCAAAACAGATTAATTAAAATTGGATTTTACAGAGGACTTAAGATGGTGAAGAGAATGAACAGCATATCAGAGAGGAGACTAAAAGTGTGGCTTGTTTAGCCCTGCAAAATGAAGGCTGACAGCGACGATGAGTGTCCTCCCTCAGGGAAGTAAATGCCCAAGTACAGATGCGACAGCAAGATGAGATGGGCATAAACTGGCCGTGAATAATCTTAGGCTGGAAAGTTTAGGCATCTAACCCTCAGCAGAGTGAGGTTCTAGAGCAGGCTTGCTCTCCATTATTGCAAGGAGAAAAAAATAATTATTTTTTAAGAATGGGAGCAAGTGAGCAAGCAAGTCATTTTAGTGTGGCGCTCAACCTGGAAAAGGTAGACCTGAGTTTCAATCCCTGGTCCAATGAATACTGGAACCCACTATTCTCCCCTCATCTAAGTGGTGCCTAACTAAACCCGTAGTCATACTGACTCTTTCATCCCTAATGGACACACAACTATGCCATGAAAAGTGGAACAGTTTTGACAGATGATCTTGAGAGCACCCAGACTATCCTGTAGTTTGGTAATTTAGCTGCTCTTCCAGAAGGCAGATGTGTTTTTGACTCTCCTCAAACAAAAAAGGAGTTTCAGCCTCCATCTCCCCCATCTTGGATGAATGCTTACATAGCTGAGCTAGTTGTGGTGAGAGGAGGAAAAGGCAGAGCTGTCTCTAAGCGCTCTGCTTAGGCATTTAATTTCAGGAGAGGGTTCTTGGCTGTGAATCCCAGATGGAGAGGAGCACCTAAATGCTGGAGAGGAACAGGGCTTAAAGCAAATCCCTTTCCTTGACATTTCCCTGCTGGCAAGCTAAAGAGAGCTTCCCCACCCAATGTGCCATGCGTCTCGCATTGTGCAGTGTGAATTCTACCGGGAGATGTTAGGATGCTGGATCTAAGATCATTGGATGTAGCCCAGTACTAGCTCTTTCCAAAAGGGTGGTAAGCAGCCTGCCACTAACAACAGAAGCCGCTGGTCACAGAGGAATTTGCACATTGCACTCTTGAAAAAGTGAAGCAGAGGCTGTTCTCCCTATGTGCTTAGAGGCCTGGTGCTTTCACTGAGCTTCCACTCTCAGCGCCCTACACCCAGCCCAAGCTGTCCCAGGTATGAAATTAAGGTCTACCTTGGCAATGAAGCCTCCTCCCCCTCCTATGACCTTTATCTACACAAGTGCTCCTTGTTGATGTTCATATTCCTAATAAACCATTTGAGCGAGCACAGAGTTACCTGCAATAGGCTTTGGGGGAATCTTTGTAGACAAAACTTGAGCCTTTACAGAACATGTCTAGTGAAGAAGGGCCTGTAAGAGTAACAGCCTACACTGAAGGGTGTGTGAAGCACTTGGGTGCCACAGTAATGGTCACTGTATAAAATATAGTAAGCAAAGACAATTTAGATCATTTGACTAATTAGGCCTCTTGAGTGGGAACAAATCCCCCAAACCCTCAAACAAAATAATGCAAAACCAGTCAAGGGTTGCAAAGAGCACTCAACAAAACCTCAAGGAAGTTAAGTTAAAAAAAAAAATAGTCCTGAGCCATGAGAGCCCTGAATAGTATCTCCAGTGTGTTTTGCAGTGTGCTGAAGAGCAGACCATCCTGCAGAACAGCTCCTAAATGGAGAAAAATCTGCCTTGTGATTTCTCAAGAGGGAGAGAAGGCAGTTCCAGCCCTGCCAGTCTGGATTGCTATGAAAGGACATAAGGCAAACAACCTTAGGCAGATTGGCCCTCTTTTAGGGTTTAAAATAGCAGTAAATCAACGATGAACTAAAAAGTACCAAAGAAAAGCAAAGATCGTGGCACACTTTTGTCTTTTCTGTTGGAAAACACAAGCTATGTTCACAACAGTGCACAAGACCATCATTTTGTCTGCACATTCCCAGGTAAGTGGTGTTGTGGTGTTCCAGGTTGGCACGGCTGTGATTTTCACAATGGTTTGCATCTGTGTTCATCATTCCTGTAGAAAATGACAACTCTCATTCCCCTGATGTCCTGTGTGGAGGACAACACAACAGTCAAACGCCCTTGAGGAGTCACGATATTGCATTCTGCCTTTTTGCTGAAAGTCATATTTTTAATAAATACTTTATTGATTTGCTAGCAAACATACAAGTAATGACTTTTATACCTGCCTCCTTCGGGATTCTTAACAAAGGGCTCAAGCATTTCAAATTTATAGCAGCTACAAAAATCCAATAGACAATGTTTTAAGGCAGAACATTCACAAATATTTCTTACTCTTCTCCATATTTAGCTACACCTAAATTACATCATACACTTGCAATGGTAACAGGATACTCTAGCCATAATCCTGTAAAGCTCTCCTCATGTGAGTAATCGTTCATCACATAATTCAGAGCAGAGAAGCTTTGTGAAATCCTGAATTTCATAAATAATGTTTTGCAGAATGGGGGTCTAAATTACCCGCTACCTTCTTTCTGCCAGCTTGGAATTGTGTAAAGGTGGCATATGACTGGATTGCAAGGATTGGCCAATAAAACATTATCATCTAATTATACTTCAGTAGCACCCAAAAGTTCTACTAAAGTTCAGTGCCCCATTGTGCAAATTATTATACAAACAGTAAAACAATAGTCCTTACCCCAAAACGTTCCACCATAAGGTCTAAATCGTATAAACTTTTAAGCACGTTTAACTTGACTCACATGAGGAGTTCCATTGACATCAGTGGGCTTTTGATTCATCCCTCATGTCATGAAGGCATGAGACGGCACAGTGAGGTTTCTTGGAATTGGTGTGGAATAATTACAGCCCTAAAGTGAGATTTTGACAAATGAGGTAACAGAGAGAATGACTTCATGTAGAAGTGCAGTAATCCTAAGAAATTCAACATTTGAAGTGACTTAGTGGAACTGCAAAGGGAAATTATAGCTTTGTGTCAGAACCCATTAATTGAATGCCTCTGGCACAGTGGAATTTCCTGCCACAGTGGAAAAACCCCGGTGCAGTAAAAAGTTCCCGCCAACTTAATGGTTGCATTAGTTAAACATGCACACCCATTGGCCAACCTCCAAATTATGCCCACTTGGCAACTAGTGATTGGCTTGCTAGGCATATAAAAGTAAAAGCAGTGTTTGCCCGCGTTGGAAAACTCCGCACGCATCCCGGAGTAAACTTTGCGGACTGATCACCCACCAGCGACTCCCCGTCACCGACCTTCCTGACGTACCCCCTCCCCTGCATGCTCAATAAGCCGTCTATAAAATATCTCGTCTCATTCCAAGGGGCCCTCATTACATTTGTAACCGCAGCTTAAGCCAGTTTTCTTCCTGCGCCGCACGCCTCAGCAGCATAAGTAAACAATCTATTTGCAACCAAACGCTTTGGTGCCTAATTCTGCTCCATTCGCCAAAGTACCCACCTGGTGCTCTGGGCTACTGGCCATAGCCCGGTAAGTTAGCTGACTGCCACACTTTGAAACTTAAAAAAAAGAAAAAAATGCAGCACATTGCTGATTTGCTTTAGTTAGATGGAGCAAAGCCAATACTCTAGCGAAACTGGGTAAGCTTTGGCTCATCTGTGCACCCACTGCATCTACCCATGGGAAGACTGATTGGTAGGCTCAAGTCCAAACTAAATTTCAAAGCAGGTCTTTAAATGCATATTTATGTTCTCAACTGCCCTTCACTGTAGGAAACTGTGTGTGGGTATGTATATACACAATAGGTTGTAAGAGCTAGTGTATTTGCATTTAAAAAACACCTCCATTCACCATTGATTTTTTTCAGGGTGCTTTCCATCCTTTCCATATCTTACAGTATTATGGGCCAAACTGTGCCAGAAACGTTCTGGAATGTGTCCGAGAATGGTGACAGTTCCTCCCTGAGCAGCCTGAGAAGAAAAGGGACTGTGGACAATTTTTGCTGTTGTATCCCATATGTTTTGCAGGGCTGAGGCATGGCTCCATTATCTTCTTACCTTCCCCTTTCTCACTTTTAGCACAGGGAGGGAAGTCAGAGGTTCAGGGGGACCCCAGCTATCAGGGACCTTTCATGGGTTATGCAAGAAAAAGGAGGGAGGCTCCCTCCACTCCTTTATGGACTCTGTACACTTTAAAGGCTGGTCACAAACAAATCTTATGGCTAGGGACAGAAGTTACACATAAACTGGTTTAAGCGAGCAGAAACTGGTTTAAGCCTGTAACAGAACATACGTTCAGTGCACATAAACTAGTTTCAAAATGGCTGAAACTAGTTTGAGAATGATAAACTTGGCTGAAGTAGTTGTAGCATCAGACTTACCTGATTCAGCTCAAACCAGTTTATGAAACTTCTGTCCCAGACCCCTTCCTGGTTTAAGTTAAATCAGAGTCCCCCAGCATCCCAGCATGCTCTGCAGCCCTGGGCTGGGCTATCTTCTCCAACAAAGCAGGACTGGCCCTGCCCCTCTGTTCCCTAGCTGGAGCGTGAAGGTGGGGGGAGCATGGCCAGATGCTGGCCCCCCTACAGCAAGGGAGGCAGAAAAGAACTTTATTTCCCCCCTCTCTGCCGCCCCTGTTCAACCACCATGGACCTGCCAGGCATTGCTCACTGCTCCAGTGGTGGCGGTATGGCCCTGGCAGTAGCCTGAAGGGAACTGACCAAGGAGGAGGTATAATTCCCCACTTCTTGTTCCATGGACCTGAGCCAGGGTCCAGCTGGCACTTCCCCCTTGCTGCCACGGTGGCAGTTGTGGAGATGTATCCAGATGCTGGCTGGCATGGCCCTGAAAGGGCAAAGGGGGCAGAGAGGGGTTTATTCCCTCCTCCACCCCTTCTACCCCACAGGGGACCAAAGCCAGGGTTTGCCTGCTCCAACCACTGCCTCTGAACACTCCCTGCCCTCTCCACCACACACCAAAGGGAGGGGGGAAATACCCCCCTCCATGCACCCTCACCTAAGAGGGCCCAGCTGGCCAGCCTCTGTCCATGTCCCTGCCCCTCCCCCCGATGCGGAGTGGTGAGTGACCCTGACGGGGCAGCAGCCCCTCTCATGGTTTCCCAGAGTTCAACCCTCTTCCTGGCAAGTGGGCAGAGCTGCTGCAGACTGTGCAGAGCAAGCAGTAGCACTGGGGCTCAAAGGGGCCATAGCCTCCCCCTAGCACCATTGCCACTCATCCCACACAGTCTGCGGCAGCTCTGACCATCCCATCCATAGCGCAGCCCTGCCATGCTGGGAAGAGGCTTGTGCTCAGGGAAACCATAAGGGTGGCTGCTATTCCCATCACAGTCACTCTCCTCTCACTGCTCTAGCGATGGGCATGGGCATGGCTAGAGACCAGCTGGCATGGCCCCCTTAGATGAGGGAGCAGGGAGAGGGGGTTTTCCTCCCTCCCTCCAGCATCTGGTGGAGGGGGCAGGGAGGGGGCTTATTCTGCTGCTTACCCCATGCATAGAGCGATTGGCAGCGGCAGTGGTGTGTGGGGCTGACAGACCCCCTGTCCCCTCTGCCTCAGGGGGCCATGATGTATAGTGTCTGGCTGCGCCCCTACCTCTGCAGCAGTGAGGTGGGAGCACCAGGTGGACACCACATCTGTAGGACAAGGACATGGGGATTAAATCCCCTCTCTGGCCAGTTCACTTCAGGCTACTGCCAGGGCTGGCCATGCACCCCCCACCACAGCTTCTCTGCATTTCTCAGTCCAGAAGGCAAGTCTATTCACTTGCAAATTGGCTCAATCTAGGGAGGTTAAACTAACCTGCAAAGGTTGAATCAATTCAGGCTCGAGCATTTTGAGTTATGTGGGAAACATTCTTCTACACAGGCCTAGTTATATTTTTCTACTGTATTTGAACAGAATTCATAGATTCATAAATTCATAGATGCTAAGGTCTTCTCTGCCACATGAGTAAAGAAAGCATAGCATCAATTACTTCAATGCAGGATATTTACTGGAGAATGATTGTGTAGCTGACTCTAATAGCAGAGAAAAGTCTCCCAGCTAATTCCCACAGTACACCCCTGCCCTGAACATTGTAATTTCCAATATGATATGGCTTATCAGTATCTCTAGCCAGGCTGTTCAGTTTATTTCAGTGCAGATGGTTTATTACACTGATCCTGATGCTTCTTCTGTTTTAAATTATATTGCTTTTTATTCCTGATTATTTGTGTTCTCTCTCATTCTCATTTGCATTGATGTCTAGAAACAGTTTCAGTGCAATTATTTTATCATTTACGACTATCTGGGCCTAAACAGAAGTTTTACTCTGACCATCAAAGATACCATGTCCAAGTCACGAATCCAAGATAATTGCTATGAGCACAGTGCCTCCTGTTTACCTTGAGAAAAGCCTCTATTGGAATCCTTCCTTTTTCATGTCCTTATGACATGGTATTTAGCAGAATTATTAGATTCACTGGAATCTGACAGGGCTGCACCATGAGCACTTCTGCTATAGCCTTTTAGTGCAAAGAATATAATAAATGAAGATAGCTTTAGTCAGTATTGGGGCACGTTTCCAAACCAAACATCTTGCCATAAGGATTTTAAGTTAGTGCTATGATGGCAACTTTCATCTAAATAATCACGTAAAAGAACTTGCCACTGTAAATTACCCTGCACAGGGTAAGTTCACTGTGGCTAGGTACAGACATTCAAAAAGCCCACAGAAGAATCAATCTCAGTTATATGGTTTTCTGCAAGCAGCAGAGTTTAGATTGGTAGCAAACAAAACATACATGCACCCTTTGGTGTGGAGGGCAAATATTAGACTGCCATTTTTAAGCAAGTCTATGGCTGTGTGTAGATGAAACGAGGGGCATGTGTGCACAATGCTTTAAAGTGTGTTAAACGCTTCTGCACTGCTTGAATGCTGTTGGTGCTTGCACACACTGGCGGCATATTGCACAGTAATTCTAGCCACTGTAGCAAATTCAGTGGCATAATGCACCTTAAATGCCTTGGGGTGCAGCAAACTAAAACTCCTCTGAGGAGTTTAGTTTGCCGCCCTATGACCACGGAGCGAAGCACTGGGCTCCATGCAACTCAGTGGCTCTGCAGGAAGCCTGTGCAGGCAGCCTGGCAGCAGCCCAGGAAAGCAAGATGTGCCCAAGAAAAAAAAAGCCACAAGCCTGCCTGGAGCCTGTTTGCCTGCCTGAGCTGCGTGGGAGTCTGGTGCTTCCCTCTGCAGCTGTGGTGACCCCTGGGACTGCCCAAGCCGGGTGTCTGTGGGCAGGTGCACCTGGGGGGGCCCCCACTGCTGTGGAGGGAGGCACCAGCCCCTGCTGCAGCCTAGGGACCACTTCACACATTGGTAGCTTGCCCTTCCCTCCCTGCCACCAGAGGCAGGTAAGTTTGGGTGTGTGCATGACATGGGGGTTTAAAGAGCCCTAAATTGAAGTGGTGTTTTTAAAAACCCACCACTTCAGTTTAGGGCCCCCGTTTCATCTGCACGCACCTTATTTGTGCTGAACTTTTGTTCTGTTACAGATATAGACTGGTTTTGTGTACTGAACTTCTGTTACAAGTATAGATTGGTTTCCACTTATACTGGTAAAATATAACATTTATACTTGTCAGAGGAACAAGATCAGAGGACTAGAGTCCTAGATAGTGTAGAGTCAATGGAAGTAAGTGTATTTATACCACCTGGAGTCTGGCTCCCAATTTTCAAATGCCCTAATAATTACTTTCATAACTGATGTCCTAAAGTCAACTGCTTCAGGTTTCTGTTTGTTACTAGTAAATAGCACAGCTAGCTGTAGCAGAGACCTCTAATCCATGCTACTTGTGAGGTAGGGAGCCAGCCCAAAGGACTGCCTGAAGCAGGCAGCTGGACATGGGTCAGCTGTGGTAGCTACATGCAGCCAGGGAACCCCCAAGGGGTTAAAGGGAAAGAGGGAGAAGGCAGCAGTGGCTCTGGCTCAGGGCTTCAATTATAGCACCTAAGAGCAGGCTGAAGGCTGAGCCATATGACTAGAGGAGGCAGAGCTCCAGCCCATTAAAAGCCTGACTCCTGAACTAGAGGGGGCAGTTTAGCTCTAGCTCCCACCATGAACAGAACTTGCTGACTGGAGAGATAACAGATATCCAACCGACCTGAGGAGTTGCTATCAACCCAGAAGCCAAGAGTAGGAGGCGGCTGGGGACCTGGGGAGAGCCAGAAGGGGTCTATCTATAGCTGGCAGAGTAACACAGGAGGACTGGATATGGCTGAGAGAGGTGGCTAGGAGACCACAAGGGTTCTGCATGGGTTCTTTCAGGGTACAGGATCTGGTAGGCTACATGGTGGGGAAGCCCAAATACTTTAGAGGCAGAAAGAAACAGCCCTATAGGGTCAGGCAGCTCAGGAAGATGTGACCAGTTAAAGGGCCAGGGGGGTTGAACTGAATGAGTCCAGCCTCACCTTGCATCAGGGATGCCAGGGGGGCTGGGAGATGGTGCAAGACAGGGCCAAGAAGCCCAGAGACCAGAGGCACAGAGAGAGCTGAGGCTGAGAGAATAAATGGGTGCTAAATCCAAGAGGGCTGAGTCCTCTACTGGAATATCAAACTGTGGACAGAGTAACATCTATGAAGCATGGGCATGATTGTAGGGCTGGAAAGAAGCCATGAATTCAGACCTTAAGGCAATTAGGGGTCAAGAAGCCCCAGTTAAAGAGAGAGAGACCAACTTTGTGTGCTGTGGTCTGAGCCCCAAGTCAGAAAGCTAGCTTGGACCTAAGAAAATAACTGAATACAGAGAGAGAGAGAGAGAGAGAGAACACCCTGGGCTCACCATCCTCCAAGGGCAACCTCCCCTCATTACCTTTAACACGAAGGCATGGCAGGTAAGGAAGCCGGGTGAAACTCTGAGAGGCTGGTACAGGATCCAGACAGGACTAAGTTGGTCACTAGGGGGCATCACAACTGCCCCTGAGTGCCATCCTGTTTCACTAACAGCCTGCATGCAGCAGGAGAAAGAGTATCTAGCCCGTGTAGGTAACAGGGACTGTAAAAGACATTCACCACAGACAAATACAGAGTGTCTTCACTGTATAGCCTCATACCTGAAGTCTTTACTCAGACAAATCTCCCACAAAAATCAGTTGTAAGCTGCACCTGTGCAAACCCAGTAAGGGCATTCCTGTTCTACAGATATCCGTGCGGGTTAAACGTGACTTGTACAACTTTTGATCAATGAAAATGACCAAGGAAAAAATCCAGCCTGAGTCTCAGATTCCATGCAAAATTTACAGGTCTGACTATTAAAAAACAAAAGGGTTTTGCACTTGTATGCTGAACAGTGTGGATCTTGAAATTGTGACAGCAGATAAAGAACAGCTACTGATCTAGTTCGGTCTGCTCTTACAGAGATCCTTCTGAGGAAGGAACAATCATCCCTATAATGGAAGACTATGGAACGACCTGGCTATAGGGAAGCTATTTTTCTTACCATTTTCAGCTTTAATAGACTGAAGCCCTGAAATGTGAGGTGTAAAATGCCTTAGGCTTATAAAACCATATCTAAAGTACGACTCTTCTAAAATGCCAACTTATGGTATGTGTTACACAAGCAAAATATACAAGCATTTTTTACTGAAAAGTGTGTTGCTGTGTATGTTGTTTTGTGCTGCAGAGTGGGTTGTAGTTTCATGTTGCTCTATATATTGTTTTAATTTAGATGTGACCATTTTATATGTACGTGTGTTTGCTACATTTTGTCTCCCTTCCCTCTGTTTCTTACTCTGAGGAGAAGCGTGCTGTCTGAGTAGATAAGCAGGAAAGCCCCTCTGCAGTGTCCTGATGCCTGTGGTCTCGTTTAGGACCCTTGATGTGTATTGAAAACCAGAAAACCTGGTTTTCAGTCACGTACAGCAGGGAAGACCAGATCCCTAGTCTGACTGGCTAGACTGGGCAGTGTTCTTTTAAATGAATTGACTAAGAGAGAAGCTAGAAGCATGGCAATTGCTGGTTGGAAAACTTGGGGTGATGTTGTGCTAAGATATATAGGAGGCTGCAGAACTGAACTGGACAGCTGAATTGCAAGCTGGAGAAAACTGCTCCCCATGGGGGCAGGGAGGGGGGTTGGCGAGTCTCCCTTGTTCCCTGGAGAAATGAGTTAGTGCTATGTGAAGGGGAAATGTGAAGTAAAGTTGAACAAGAGAGTCTGTCTCAGAGTTTGGGCTCCTCTCCTCTCCCTCTTTCCCCACTTTTTCCTGGGTTTTGAATGGCATAATATCGTGGGGGTATCAATCCCTAAGGTCTGGCATATTTCTTACCAGGATTGAGGCCTGGCAAGTTTTGGGGCAGGATTGAGGTCTGGCTCTTTTTGTTGCTGCTGCAGTTTCTTTTATCTCAGCCAGTTGTGTGGCTGACTCCGGCTTTATTCCAGACCCTGGTGCATATAGGCCTGACTCTTTGTTGCATTAGGCTTTAGGAGCTCTTTGCTTCTTTGTCTCAGATTTACTGTGTAGCTGAGACTAGATGTAGTTCATACCCCAGTGCAGGATAGGCCTGGCTCCTCTTTAACTTCTTTTGCAGCTTTTAGAAGCAAATTGAACCTGTGGGATTGGGACTAGGAATTTTGGGGCTGCAGTATGCCGACTGGAGCCGCAGACACCCAGACATGGGGCCTGCTAAATCACAGAAGGACCTATTCACTAGCAGCTCACTGAGGCACTGCAAAACCCTGGCAGCTCATAAGATTCTCCAGTGACTGTCCCTCCTGTCCCACCTGTCGCTGGGTGGCAGGTAGAGGGGTGCAGGCCCCCAGAACCAACCCTTTGGGTGAGTCCCCCAGGTCTCAGGCTGCCTGGGCATGGGTGGAGTCTACCCAAAAGGGTGCAAGCTAGGAACTATGCCTTGTAGTTGATAAAGTTTCAAATTGTATTTGGTGTTTTCCTTTGTTCCTTTTGCCTTTGGTTTTTGTAATAAATCTGTGCTTTTGGGTTTACACTGCTTGAGAGGAGGGGGTTTTGTTTATGTGGGACACCCCAGCCAAATTTAGTGATCCCAGATTTCTGGGTAGAGGCTGGAGCCACACTAAAAACCTACTGAGTACCCTGAAATTTGAACAGGGCCCTTGTTGCTGCCATCTGGCGCCCAGCAAAAGGGTTACACACGAATTACAGAATTCCACCGGTTACTTATGCGTTGTGTTAAATATTGCTTTCCATTGGGTTCATGTGCTACCTTTCCATTTCACTGGTGATCCCATTGTCCCAGAGTTAAGAGTAAATAGAAGAGCCCAATTTACCTTCTCTAAACTTTTTCTCATTTCTAGTACATCTATTACATATACACTCATTGACCTCTTCCAGCTAAACAGTCCCAGTCTTTTCAGCTACCTTCAAGCAGAGGAAATAGGTATGCTGGTCTGTACATTTCCACCCCAAATCACAAGGCCTATTTGAAAAATAGAAACAATACTTGACAGCCTTTCTTAATCATGCCTAGAACACACATTGATTTAGATAGGCTTTATTCATACTTGAGAGAAACTGCTGTCACAGTACTAGTCATCATTCTTCTGCATGTTTAGGCCACAATGGACACAATTCATTAATGCACAGTGCTTACTGCGTAATAAGTTTAGTACTTGTATAATTAGGTACTAAATAAATGCACAGTAGGCTGCCGTACTACACATTAGCATGATCACACACTTTATGTATGATGCTTAATGCACAGTAGAATAAAACTATTGTGAACTGGCATATTAGCATGGTTTTTGCTGTGCACACTAATGTGCAGTAGAATTCATCTACTGACCAGTAAAGCATCTTGTGTAGTCTTACCCAGTATGTTGACAAGAACTGAAGGGCCTGAGTCATAATTGTAAAGTAACAGCACAGAACTGAATTAATTCATTGATGAAAGAGACCCAGTACTTGTTTCTTTCACACTTAGAAAATGAACAATGTGAAAACAAGTTAAAGCCAGACCTACTTGTTATGGCTCGGTCTGAATTTTAAGTAGTAGAAATGTGTCCACTATCTCTCTGAAAAGTGAAACACAATGATTTTGCCTTTACTGAAGACCCAGTTCCACTGAGCTGAACGAGGACATCTATATATGATTTATTCGGTCATTAAATTATCCTGTTCACATTCTATTATTTTAATATCCTAAATAAAAAGAGAAAAACAATAAAACTGCTACTTGCCCTTGGAAGAGCTGTTCCCTGTTTCCAAGAAATGGCTTTAAATAAGACGGATACATTTCTTATATCAGCTGACTTTGTGGGCTGAGCGCCCTGGCAAGCTAGGGACTGCTCCTCTGAGGCTTCTGGAATCTTGGAGCTGACACAGCATCTCCCAAGTTTAAGCCCTTGACCCTTCAGTGCAAGGAAACTAGTTTGTACAAAGGGAAAAAAAAGTTATGCAAAAATGGTATCATAATTGTCAGATGTTAAATAAGGGTTACATGATCTTGTCCTCACAAAGGAAGACAGAATTGTCTTTTAATCCCCTTCTGAACTTTATTCAAAAGCAAGCCCTGGCTTTAATTTAGGAAGCCATTTCTAATTGACGTGCTTTTTCCATGAAGTTCCGCTTAAAAGGCATCATGAAGTCTTCAAAGTCCACCTCATAAGTAAACCGCTCACGACGCAATTCCCTTTTTCTTATTAGATCTTCTGTTGTAGCTTCAGGAGTCCAAATCTGGAAAATAAAGTTACTTAAGGTTCAGTATGTTCTAGTTAACAGATAATGCCCATACACTCCTGTATGAAAAGTTCTGAAAGAACACTGAGTTTTTCCAGATCAAAATTGGATACCAGATGGTCTAATTCTGGATTATTTAGTTGATTGGTTACATTGGCAGAGAGCTCTTTTATACCAGCTCAGGTCAATTTAGATATGGAATTTTCAAAAGTGCTTACAGGAGTTAGGTGCATTGACGTCTGATGGGAATTAGAGATCTATTTTACTTACTCCAGTGCATTTGAAAACCCTCTATCTCTTTGCTCCGTTTGACAATTCTGCCCTAAAAATTGGGTGGTATAGTCACAAAATCTCTCCCAGATGTAGTAAAGTATGAAAGAGGTCATTGAAACGTTCTTCCCATTCCCCTACCTAGAAGAACCAGTACCTGTCCCAGAATTTTCTACGTACAGTTGGAGAGTTTCTCTGTGACACATGCAACCATCATTAGTAGCTACAGTAAAGAACACTCCATGAGCTCTCCCCAGCAAGGGCGCAGGAAAGAAGACCGAATGCCAGTCATTAGATGGATGAGGCTTTCTTCAAACAGCTAGTGGAAGTTTCTGGATCACAGGCCCTGGTTCTCATGGGGGACTTCAGTCACCCTGACATCTGCTGGAAGGGCAATATAGCAGTTCCTGGCAGACCAGGAAGTTTTTGGAAAGCGTTGGGGACAATTTCCAGGAGCAGGTGTTGGAGAGGCCAAATAGGGGCCATGCTCTTCTTGATCTGCTGCTCACAAACAGGGGAGAATTGGTGGGGGATGTAGTAGTGCAACAATTCTCAAACTCTGACGGTTTGTATTGTTTCAAACTGGTGTTATGCACATCAGGTGGAGCATGTGTGTGTGTAGTGGGGTGTGTGTGTAGGGGGGAGGGTTGGGGGATGTGGGTGTGTGTATAGTAAGGTGTGGGAGGGATTGTGAGGGGGTGTGGCTGTGTGTCCGGGAGCATAGGGTCTGTTGGGGAGTTGTGTATATGTGGGGAGTTGTGGGGACAGGTTGTAGGGTGTGTGGGGTGCATGTAACAGCGGAGGCTTTCTCTGGGCTGATTTGCCTTTGGCCCACCCACATGTTCTGGGCCGACCGCCCGCCTTCTCACCCGCCACACCCTGATGTTAATTAATTGTTGTTAATTAAATGGGAGGCTGCCCATTTCCTTGCCCCGATGCCAGGGGGCGCTATCTGTGGCTCCATACCTCCCCTACACTGCAGCCCATGCCTTGCAGATGGCATCCAGCTGTTACTCTCACCGGCCCCACACTGGGCCCCAGAATCCTCCTGTCAGGACACCTCCAAGATCCCTGCATTCAGGTGGCCTACCCCACCTTCATTCAGGCTGTCTAGCTCCCTGAAACTATTTTCCCCTTTCGGGTGTTGTGCCCCTGAAACCTTTGGCCATATACGCCCTGGCCTCACCTCCAAGGCCAGTAGGAAACCCCAAACCTTCCTATTTCTGGGTGTCCCTTGCGGTGGGCCCCTAGACCTTTTGATCATTCTGGTGCTGGTCCTGGCCCCAGCATTGACCAGTCGAGGGTACTCTCTCAATCAGTCTGAGTCTCTAGCCCCACTCTATCTCTGGGGTCTGCCTTCTGGCCCTATTAGCAGGTGACCCACCTGGTTGTGGGGGCTAGGGGTTAAGGCACCCTGACCCGCCTTTCACCAGGGTGGTAACTGGCCTGGCATTTTCTGGGGGCTCCCACGCCACTGAGAGCCCCACCATGCCACCCACTCCCAGAAGGGTGCAGTTTTTGGTCATGTCCAGGACCAGGAGCCCCCTGACCATCCCCTACAGCACCTCCCTTGCCTGCAGGGTGTTCCACGAATCCTCACAGCCAGGTGATGTTGAAGCACCTCCAGCCAGCAGCAGCAAAACGTCCTGTTTATATGGGCAGCCAGAGCTCTAAAATGACCGCCACAATTAAGCGCCTTCTGGCCGCTTGGCCCCAGGCCTAAACATGGCAGACACAAATGGTGTCCTGCCACAGTGGGGTATGAGGGAGGATGGGGGGGGCGGGTTGTGGGAACCCCCTGCACTCCACCCATAGAGCAGCAGCAGGCAGAGGTACTCAGGGTACTCAGGGCTCAGGTGCCTGGGAGGGCACAGCTCCAGCCAGCGCTGCACATTGCAGCAAGAGGTGCACCCTCCACTGGGCAGTCTGTATCGTTGGCACTCCCTGCACTTGACGGGCACAGGAGAGAAACCCCATGCACTGGAGCTGGCTGCCTTCCCCATTCCCCAAGAGAAGATGCCTGGGTCTTCCCTCCCATGCCACACAGCCCCAGTGAGGAAGACAGTCTGGTCCAGCACACTTGCCGGGCATGGAAGGGGCTTCTCTTCCATGCCCAGCAAGTGTGAGAACTGCACATGCATGTGGGGAGTGCCCAGTGATACTGAGAGCCCAGCAGAGACTGCACCCCTCACTGTGATGTGCAGTGCTGGTTGGAGCCATGTGTTGGCTGGCTGGAGCCCTGACTTACAGGGCACCTGAGCTGGGCACAAGTGCCCTGAGTGCCCCCCACCTGCTGCTGCCACTCCTACCACCTGCTGGGGCTGCACACCATGAGGGAAGTGTGGGTGGGTCCCCACACTCCCTACCTTCTCTCATATCTACACACAGTCCAGCTGAGCTCCATGCTGCCACTGCCCCCCCAGGTGCAGGCTCTGCACTGCTGCCATCCTCAGCCCCATGTCTATGCTCCCACTCAGCTGCAGCCCTGCCCCTGCTGCTTCCCTATCTGCTATCCAAAGCCAGCAGGAGACCAGGGAAGCAGAACAGGACCCCAGGGGCTGCAGCACCAGCAGCTCCACCCAGAAGCTGTGTACCAGTGGAGGTTGGCCCTTCTGCCCATGAGTGTGGGAACGAAGTGCAATAGGGTATGTTGGGGGGCATACGCATTGGCACCTCACTCCCACCGTCATGGGTGGAAGTTCTGGGTGGGGCATGCATGCCACTGACAAGTTGTCTGCATACCACTAGTGGTATGTGTACCACAGATTGGGGACCGCTGTAGTAGTGGATGGCAATTAGGGCAGCAGCAACCATGAGATGATTGGGTTCATGATCCTGAGGAAAGGAAGAAAGGAGAGAAGCACAGTAAGGACCCTGGACTTCAGAAAAGCATACTTTGACTCACTCAAGGAACTGATGGGCAGAATCCCCTAGGAGGCCAGTCTGAAGGGGAAAGGAGTCCAGGAGAGCTGGTTGTATTTTAAAGAAACCTTACTGAGCACACAGGAACAAACTAGCTTGATGAGCAGGAAGACTAGCAAGTATGGAAGAAAACCAGCTTAGCTTAGAAGGGAACTCTTGAGAAAGCTAAAGGAAGCTTATAGGGCTGTGTGAAGCTTTGGTAGTTGATTCGATTCGGAGATTTGTCCTGATTTGGCAGCCGAATCTTAATCAAATCGGGAGACCCATTAAAGGGTCTGAATTGATTCAGAAGCCTCTGACTTGATTCAGACAGATTCAGAGACTTAGCCACAGACTATACAAGCAGTAGTCCTTGATGACACTGGACACAGTTGCCTCCAGCTGGTAAGTCTGTCGTGGTGGGCAGAGGGGGGAGGGAAGGGGTATGGCGGGGGCAGATAAACACCCCCACAGTGAGGGAGGGATTGGAGCTAGAGCTGGGACAGGCTGTGCAGCTGGGGCAGGGCGTCACAAGACTCAGGAAAGGGGGCTGCCACCACTGTGTGCTTCTGGTCTGGTTGCTGCTCTTCCAGTGTTTCCTCTGGCAGCTCTCACCACCGGTCTGGAAGGGCATGAGATAAGGTGTGTGCCCCTGGATCTGCGCAGGACAGGCTGGGCCAGGCTGCACTCTGGGAAGCTAGCCCCAGCACCCACCTCCAGGCTGTGCTCTGTGCAGGGGTGGAGCCAGGGTTGCGCTCCGGATGGCTAGCCCCAGCTGCAGCCCTGAGCACAGCCCTGGCTCTATCCAACCCATAGAGCGCAGTGGAGTGGGGGCTGTGGGAGTGTCTGCAGCCACCCTTAAATTTTCCATAGCCCTTGCCACTGGACCCACCCTGATCTGAGTGCACGCGCCCACCCCCATGCCCTGCTTCTGCTCGCCCAGCTGGGGTGGAGTGGGGTGAAGCCGTGACTTGTCCTGGAGGCGCAGGGAGGCTGGAGTGGCTCCTGCTGCTGTGCACCGCTTGTCCAAGAGGCAGTGCAGTGGCACCGTCCCACACCTTCCCTCCCCAGCTGCCTGAGTGGTGGGAATGCCCTCCTGGACCAGCAGTGAGAGCTGCTGGAGGAGCCACCAGAAGAGCAGCTCCTGGACTGGCAGCATGCGGTGCACAGTGACAGGAGCTTCCCCTTCCTGCATCCCACGCTCCCCCACCCCAGCTGGGCAGCTTGTCCCAGCCCCAACCTCTCCCTCGCTGTGGAGGCACTTATCTGCCCTCACCCACACCATTTCCCTCTCCACTCCTCTGCCCACCACAACAGACTTACCAGCTGGAGGCAGATGTGTCCAGCATCATTGAGGATGGCTGCCTGTATAGTCTATGGCCAAATCTCCAAATTGGTGCCAAACTGCAGATCTGAATCAGCCAAATTGAATAAGGACAGTGATTCAAATCACTGAACCGAATCACTGTCCCTCCAAATCAGCCAAATCTGAATCTGAAGAAAATACTTGCTGCTTCTCACAGGCATAGAAGCTTACAAAAAGTGGGAACTTGGACAGATGACTAGGGAAGAGGAAGGCCAAAGCTGGAGTTGCTACTAGGAAGGAATGTGACGGGTAACAAGAAGGGTTTCTACAAGTATGTCAGTAACAAGAGGAAAATCAGGGAAAGTGTGGGTCCCTCGCTGAATGGGGAGGCAATCTAGGGACAGATGATGCAAAAAAGTCTGAAATACTCAATGCCTTTTTCACCTCAATCTTCACAGATGAGGTCAGCTCCCAGACAGTGCACATGGCAGCAGTTTGTGAAGGAGGTGAGCAGCCAAAGGCAAAAGAATAGGTTAGGGACTATTTAGAAAAGCTGGATGTGTACAAGTCCATGGGGCTGGATGCAATGCATCCGAGGGTACCGAGGGAGCTGGCTAGTATGTTTGCAGAGCTGCTGGCCATTGTGTTTGAAAACTCACGGTGGATGGGAGAGATCTCACTGGGAGGGTGGTAAAGCACTGGAACAGGTTACCCAGAGAAGTTCAGGAATCCCCATCCAGGGAGGTTTTCAAGACCCAGCTAGACAAAGCTTTGGCTGGGTTGATTTAGTTAGGGCTGGTTCTGCTTTGAGCAGGGGATCGGACTAGATGACCTCCTGAGGTCCCTTCCAACCCTAATTTTCCATGATTATATGAGTCTATGATTTAAATTGCCAAATGAATCTTGTTTACTCATCCCAAATGATCAGAAGTGATTCACTGCATCATCATTGCAAGAGTATACTATGTACACTACTTCTTTCTTTTGAAACTGTGACTGAAGGAAATTAGTAGGCAATAACTCCATAGGGAAGCACAGGAAAATTACCTTTAGGAGTGATGCTTTCTTATTCTAACAAGCCTCCTCTGTCACTGTTACGTAGCATCAAGGACAAAGTGGGTGGCAAATGCTTCTGCCAGAGTCAGTCATGGTTTCAAAATGTATAGTCTTGTGCAATAAGGGAAACTGCAGGTACTTACTGCAGGCAGAGCATTGTTACTGAAGGAGAAATGTCTTAAGATAAGTTTTTGAAAGAGGACTGGGATCTGATTGTTGCATCCATAGACCAGTGGTGTCAACCAGCCTGTGGGCCGGATCTGGCCTGTGGAGCCTCTCTGTCTAGCCTGCTGGGCTACCAGCAGGCCACCAGAAGTTTGGGGACCTAGCCTGCCACAGGATGTGGGACTGTTTGGCACCACTGGCAATAGCCATTGGTGGTGAGTTTGCCTCGCTGCCAGCTGTCTCCAGACCCTTGTTACATACCCCAGGCTATGTCCAGACATGCAGGGGCACATACCTGCAGCAACACAAATTGCCACAGTGCATGACCCTGCCCAGCATCCGTGCCCAGCACCTCCCAGGTCTTCTGCCAGGGAGAACTGCAGGCTGGAGCCAGCACTGGTGCTGGCCTCAGCAGTCTTCCCCGGTGGCCTGGAGCAGCAGGAACACAGTTCAGGCAGCATGAAAGTTTGGCCAGTAGGCAGGCTTCTTGTACATGCATTGCACTGTTTTTCTCCCCCTCCCCAGGTTTTTTTGCTAAATTTTGGCCCACACTGCAAATCTGCAGCACAGGCCATGTTTTAACATTCACTGTGTGCTGTTTCCAGTGCCTCAGAGAGGTTTGTGGCACCACAAACAACATGGGCCTGCATGTCTGGATACAGCCCCACACTCCAACCACTGCCATATTGCTACTCCCAGACTCCTGCCACCATCAGACCCATTCCTCCATCCTGAAATCCATCACCACCTCCAGACAACTACTGCCCCCTCTGGACCCACCACCATCCCCACAGTCCCTGCCAATGCAGTGGCCACAACAACTGGCCCCATAGCTTGGTCTGAACTAGTCCCACAAGAAGCCCTGTGTTCCTGATCCAACCCTGGGCCCCAGGTGAGTTTGACAGTATCATAGTATCTAGGGTCAGAAGGGGCCTTGCCAGGGTCACAGGACCCCAGCCAAGTACCTATCTAATCTACTCTTAAAGACGCCCAAGGTAGGAGCAAGAACAACTTCCCTAGGAAGTCGGTTCCACATCCTCCTGCCATAAATTTATCTGCAACTAAGAGGGTTGCCTTGGAGGGATCCCTGGTGTGTGTATTACCTCAAGTTACAATAATTTAGCGTAGCAAGAATTGCCACACAGGATCAGAGCAGTGATTTTTTTTTCCATCCAGTAACCTATCACTAGCAGCAGCTACAGCAGCTGCTTCCGAGGAAAGTATAATAAACCTTCAAATAGGCAACTGTGGGACAACATGCCAGGGAAAATTCTCTCCTAACTCCCATCAGTGAGAAGATGGTTTATTCTCTGAAATGTATGGATTTGTATTTTTAAAACATCTTATTTAGTTTTAACATTTACTCTGTAAACATGGAACTATATAATTATCTAATCCCCTACTGGATCCTGCTAAGATCCTGACGTCAGTAAAATCCTGTGGCAGTAAATTCCACATGCTAATCCCAATTGAATTGTTTTTATGGTCCTTAACTAGTGAGAAAAGAGACTTGGCTGTTAAAAAACCCCCAAAAAGTTGTCTTTAGCTGGGCCTTTTCCTCAAAGGTAAAAGTGAATAATGTGAATTTATTTTCTTGATGACTTTTTAAAATTTAATTGAACAACTCCTTAGGCCAGTCAGATGGCAGCCTGGCTTTTCAAGAAACCCCCTCCCCGCTACTCTTTGTTTTCAAAGCTCTTATTCTTGCAGCCAGTCCCACAAACAGCTGTAGAAGAGATTAAAAACCTGGATCTTATCAGCTTGGGATCACACTTGCACCTTGTCACACAATCATTGCTGAAATGGTAACCATCTTCCAGAGAAAAAGAACACCTTTATTTTTACTAGACTGTTGCATGTTATGATCTACTGATTGGAAGTAAAATAAAAAATGCTGGAGACATTGATTTGTACTCAGTCAGAAGAAAATGCTTTCTTTGAAACTGAGATTTCAATGAAGTCAAGATCCTCGCAGGCTTCAACATGGGATTGGATGGAGAGTTATATGGAGTCACGCTCACACTAGGCATGTGGGGGAGGAGATCAGGCTTGCCACTTTTCTTGGGTAAACCTGCCTTCCCGGGCTGCTACAGGGCAACTCCTTAGAGGAGTTTTAGTTTGCTGTGACCCAAGTCATTTGAGGCACATTACACCGCCAAATTTCCTACAGCAGCTGGAATTAATGCACAGTACGCCATTGAGGTGTGCAAACACCAACACTATAAGTGGTGCAAAAGCATTTAGCCTGCTTTAAAGTGTTGCGCAAACACGTTCACTAACACTATATCTGGAAAATCCTGACTCCATATCATGAGAAAAGCTGAACATTTGTGACATTTCTAAATACGTTAGGCCAGGTGGTTTGTTGGTGTAAAAGGGTCCTGCTCCCCTGACTTAAATTTGACGGCAGTCAAGCCGTATGCATTTACATCTGCCGAGAACCTGAGCTTATTATCATCCTCATTTCAGTGTCAAAACACAGCATTATTCAGGTTCTGTTAAAGGACTTACTTTTCTGGGTATATATGTGATATCAACTTTCTTAGTAGCACCGCTGGTTATCAGTGAATTCAAATGAATAACATTGTCCATAGGGGATTCTTCCTTCTCTTCGAAAATAGATTTTTCTACAATTGGCGGAGGTATCTGTGCAACCTGAAACACAAGCAAGCATCAACTAAACACACATATCAGGTGTTCAAACAATGGTTGTATCCTACAACATCTAGAATTTCTTTTACCCAGCATCTGGGCAGAAGGGAGGGGAGGGGCTTGGCGAGCCTGGAAAGCATTTTCATGACAGAATCAAGTTTTTCAACAGAATCTATAAACATTTCCCAATACTATTAAGGGAAGCACTTAGTAAATTGGGATGCTGGGGAATTTACAGGAAATATTAATGCTTGCACAAGAATCAGCTGAACTGTTTAGACTTGGTGTTTTCTCCATGTTCCACACATTTAACAAGCCATTAACTAAAAGCATGCTGGAAGCTCAGAGGTAGGCTGTACCTCTGCAGGACTGCTACAGAAAAAGCCCTTTTTGCCCCAGAATGAGTATTTGCTTTTGGTCTGTAAATACCATCCCCTGGGGCTGATTAATAAGCAGCCCTGAAAAACTCAGGAGAGAGACCTAATTTGAAGTGCCATAAGCACAGCGAAACCATTACAGTCAGCATGCGTTGGTGAATTAGGGGACAATGGTAAGGTACTCAGGGTTCTGGCAGGGCTGCCGCAAATGCGTAAGGGAACAGAACATTCAAGTAGAACAGATTCAGAGCTTGAAAAATAAGGCTCAATTATTTCAGTCAACATGTAAAGAGGTAGCCTATGAGATAATCCACAGACCCAGTTCGAAGAAGAGAAAAAAATGAGCAGGCCTGGCTCAATTACTAATTGTCTCAATGGAAGACTTTCCAATCATTTCAGAAGCTTCCAGGTCAGGCCAAATTATCTCAAGAAACAGCATTTCCTTTTAAGAAATCCTGGTCCTCTGCCACTCAGTTTTTACAGTACCATGCAGGGATGACCATACAGATTATGTGGGGACCAAGGGCATTTCTTTCCCCTTCACTTCTGTTCTGTAAAATGTGTAGCTATTGGGCTGGCAGGCAGCAGGCAGGGTAGTGAGTGACACTGTTCTAGGATAATTAATTAATTCGCAGTTGGAATGGATAAACAAGTACTTTGCTATTTCAAAGTATCAGCAGTGTCCTGACAACATGGAGCTTTTCAAAGTACTAACTTTAAACAAAAGAAGTACTCCAGGCCAGTGGTTCTCAACTTGTTTTGGACTTGAGGCCCTCCCTCACTCCCAACCTGCGGCCCCCTGCTGGTGCCCATCACTTCCAGCCCACAATTCCCTCCCATGCTAGGTCCTGCTGGCTGGTCTGGCCAGGCTGCAGCCCTATGCCCATTGTGGGCACAGAAATCAGGGTGAGATGAAGGCATGTTTGTCCCGTCCCCCCAACCCTTCAACACATTGTCTATGCCCTCTCCCCTCCCAGCTTACCTGTGGAGAGCTGCTCTACATTGCTGCCTGGCTGCTACATGCATGTGTGCTATATCGGCCTCCTCCTGCTCCTCTCAGCCTCAGGCAGCCCCTTGCAAGCTGGAATGCTGCTAGCCTTCAAAGGAAAACCTATGGTTTCCCACATTCTTCTCCTTTAAAGGAGAAAATTTGCACTTTTCTGTGAACCTGGCAGTGGCAACAGACTCGGCCCAGGTGTGGGGTACCCCAGCTGACCTCAGAGATCATGACTGCACCAGATCTGCAGCCCCCAGGGACCCCTGAATCCTGCTGGCAGCCCTCAAGGGACTGCGGACCCCTGATTGAGAACCACTGCTCTAGACTATAGTCGAGAGCTACAATAAGATGATTAGATGCCCATAGGTATGATAGTAACTATGTTCCTTCCTGGCTTTGAGTTGCCAAATCTTCTGATTGATAACAGTGCTCAGCCCAAATGACACAAGAGATCAAAGGGGTTTGTGTTCTGACTGCACAGGTGAGCAGAGAGTAAGGCTGAGTTTTTAGGTAAAGGGTTGAACCTCTGAAGATTCAGGTTCTGTTTCTGGCTCTACCACAGTCCTCCTGTGTGACCTTGGGTAAAATACCTAACACCTCTGTACCTCAGTTTCCCCTTCTGCAATTCACTTTTGGGTTCTTGTTACTTCATAACTGATTACTGTCACTCATGAAGTAACCTAAAGCTGTTTCTGGTCCAGTGCAGATGCAGGATGTTTCCTGCAGATCCTGTTGGGACAGCTTGGCTATAGCCAAGGAATGGCCGCTGACCTCTTGTCCTGTAACTTTCTTCACATCTCTGAGCATCTCTGACGTTGCAACTCAGTCACTAAACCCACTGAGACATCTCTAGTGTCCATGCAATGCCCATCGCATGATGTTTTCTACAAGTCTAATCCGCAATATTCTTATTTTGTTTGGAGCCTATTGGGTTGAAAATGTTGAAGAATTGGTAATGTTATGGGAAAAAAGGGACTTGTGTTATGCCTGTAGGAAGTGAATGTGGTGTGAATACATGGTGGGGCACTGGTGACTGTGAGGGGTAGGGGCATGTGGGCCAAGAGAAATAGCAACCGGAGTGAAAGTTGAGACTTTTGAGCTCTTACTTGTTTTGGGGTGTTCTACACCTGCCATAAGAAGAATATGGACACAATAGCACCTAGAGGCATCTGCTTTTTCCCCAAAGAGTTTCTAATTTATATAGACAAGACAATCCCCATGGTTTGTTTTTTTTCAGTTGGGGACTAAAAAGAGTAAGTGGCTTGCTATTTATATAATACGTGTGTGTATCTTATTTAATTTGTGTATAAAGGTGACTGCCTTCTTGCTCAATACAAGACAGACTTGTAGCAGAGTCGGGACTGAATGCAGCTCTGAGGCACAGGCCAGTGCCTAAGCTACCAGATGAGCTACCTACTTATGATTGCTTGTAAAAGCACTTTGTAAAAGTGGCAGTACCCAAAAGTTTGGAGGGAAACTAAATGCAAATCATTGGAAAACACTGGCCTATGGAAAAAAACAAATCTTCTTCACGATTTCTCATTACCCTTCCCCAGGTATCATACCTCTTCTTTCACTGCTTCAGCCTCTTCAGGCTTGGGCCTGGGCTTGGGCTTAGGAGATGGCTGGGGTTTGCCACCTTTTTTCCCTTTTTCGACTTTGTTCTCTGCTGGCTTTGGTAGACGGTCCAGTTTCTCCTGCAGCAGGTTGATTAATCTGAAATCAGCATATGCTTTTGCAATATCCAAAGTATTCTGTCCTGTTTAACAAAAACAGTGTGTATAGTAAGAAGCAGCAGCAGTAGCTGAATTATTAGCTGAAGGAAACAGACCATAGCTCTGGTGGCTGTAACTGCATAATTCACTGCAATCTACAGAACTGTCTCACTACCTGTTAAATACTGTTTACATATGCTAACAACCTGCATGCCATCACTGGGAGTTTCTGCAGGAACAAATGCCAAGAATGTGATTAAGCATTGCAAAGTCATATCCATAAGTTGTTTTGGGTGTTTCCAGGCCTTGCAACTTTATTAGCATGACATATGTCGCTTGTATTTGAACCCGGGCAGAAACTGGTCCCACAAAGTGCTGACTTCCTGAAGCTGGGGTTACTCAGCACCTACTAAGGAAATAGCCAGTGTACTGCACATTCAGGGATTTCCACATATTCCAGTGCCTACTGAAGGACAATGGACAGTCAAAAGGTTTGTTACTCTCTTAAAGCAAGAACATGGAACTAACAGAGCACCTTCGAATCCCTGTGAATTCATTGGGAACTATGGAGTTCAATACTCCAACCATAATAATGCCCTAAACCCATGACAGCAGTCTCATGCTTTGAAAATAACTACAAACATAAATATTCTGTATTGGTAATATATACATATATATTTCATTTTACATGATAGCAGGGACACAGATCATAAAACACTCCTATAAGCAAGGTTTTTTGTCAAATCCCCACTGTGTGTGGGAGCACAAGGAATAAAGCCTCTATAGCAATAACTTTGACATTACACATACTTATACTTTCTAGTAAGAAAAAGTCACTTGAAGAATGGCAAAGCAACTGGACTCAGTGACCTATGCAGAGAGCAGAACAAACACTTTAGTCCTGCAACCAGGTTGTGGGTATTACACCTTTTAACAACTGTTCATCAACCTTTGGAATACCTAAATTATAGCAATAAGCCCATGTAATAGCTCATTGAAGCCAGGATGCCTCTGACCCAGAGAACTTTAGGCCAGTGTTACTTCCATGCCATCTTTATAAGGTTTATGAATGCCTTATTTTCAATTGGCTTTCACTTCATATTGAACAACATCTAATACCACAACAAGCTAGATTTACACCTGACATGTCCTGCACTAGCCAAATACTAGACATCACCCAGCATATAGAAGATGGATTTGAGAAAGAGATGATAACAGGTGCTGTGTTTGTAGATCTATCAGTGGCATACAATACAGTCAACCACTAAAGCCTGCTGGCCAATGTCTACAATATGACACATGACTACCACCTAGTGCAGCTCACCCAATTTCTTTTGGAGATTAGATGTTTTTACATAGACCTGTGCAAGAAATGGAGCCACTGGAGAGGACAATGAAAAGGCCTGCCACAAGGTAAGGTGCTAGCACAGATCCTTTTTAACATTTATACCAATGACCAACCCATACAGAATAATAGGAGGCATAATAATGGTTTTTGCATCATGTTGCAAGAGAAGTATATTGCCATTATCAAGAACAAATTAACATATGCACTGAGCAGTCTCTCAGATTATTACAATAAGAACCAGTTTCATGCCAGGACACAGGTCTTAGCTTTTTACATATGCCATAGAGAAGCAGAAATTAAACATCATCTAGGATGAAATTCCATTGAATAATCACCTGAACCAAGTGTACCTGGGATTTTCATTGAACTGAACACTTACCTTCAAACCACACGTAGAGACAACAAAAGGGAGGGTCATCACCTGCAGCAACAGACTTCAAAAGTTGGTCACCTCAAACTGGGGAGCGAACCCAGTGACATTAAGAACCACTGCTGTTGCCTTGCATTACTCCACTGCAAAGGATGCATGTCCAGTATGGGAATGATCAGTTCATGCCAAGAGAATAGACCCCATTCTAAATGACAGCTGTCATGAAATAACAGGATGTCTAAAGCCAATACCAAAGGATAGTGTGTACATACTGGTTGGCATTGTTTCACCTGATAGCAGAAGAAAGGTAGCAAGCCAAAAAGAAAGATCACAGCAGATGGAAGATCCCAGGCATCCACTCTGTGGTCATACAGAAGAATTAAACAGCTTAAAATGCAAAAGAGTTTTGTAACCAGCGTTGCGCCACTGGACACAATGGATGACAGGATGCAACTGAGGTTATGGAAGGAAAAATTACATGAAATGAGGTGCTCTAAAATGGACCTGGAATCTCAAAAAGACCTTCCAAGAGGGGCAGATCTAGATTGGCCAACATGGTGATGGCTGAATTGCCTGTGCATGCAAACTGGGTCAAAAACAAACATGTGGGCACCAATGACACAGTTTGGCTCAACAGGGATATTTGGGAACTATTGAAAAAGAAAAAAGAAGCATATAATCAATGGAAGAATGGCTCAGCTACCAGAGTGGAATATACCTGTATCGCCAGGGCCTGCAGATACAAGACAAAGCTAAGACAGAGATGGAGATCAAGCTGGCAACTGGAAAAAAGACAACAAAATGTCCTTCTACAGATAAATAGGGATTGGGGGGGGATGGAAATCGGGCTGCACTGTGGGACTGCTACTGAATACTCAGGGGCAGCCCACAGTCAATGCCTGTGAAAAGGCGGAACTCCTAAATACATACTTCACATCTTTATTCCTGAAATCAACTGGGGGCTGTTCACCTGATCAGAGGCCCAGGGAACATGGAGAAGACAAGAGAACACATTAAATCAGTCTTGAACAGGCGAGGGATCTCCTACAACACCTGGATATTTTCAAGTCTGCTGGATCTGACGACCTGCACACGAGAGTCCTGAAAACACTGGCTGAGCTTATAGCAGTGCCACTAGCCAAGTTGTTTGAAGAATCATGGCATTCAGGGGTGGCCCCAGATGACTGGAAGAGGGCCAATGTGGTGCACATCTTTAAGAAAAGGAAGAGGGATGACACCACAAACTACAGACCAGTCAGTCTGACCTTGGTCCTGGGTAAAATCTTTGAAAAAATTGTTAAGGAGGCCATCAGTTACAAGCTGGTAACTGCTGAGGTGTTCAGAAGCAACCAGCATGGCTTTATTAAGGGTAGATCATGCCTGACAAAGCTTGTGTCCTTGTACGACCAGGTAACTAGCCATCTGGGCAAGGTACATAAGGTTGGCATAATTTATTAAGATTTACTTCAGTAAAACCTTTGATTCTGTTTCCCATGGGCCTCTTTCAAACAAACTGGAGGGTACAGTGCTGGACTGGTCTATAGTAAGGTGGGTGGAAAAGTGTCTGAGGGGCTGCTCCCCGAGGGCAGTATTCAATAGGATGGCCTCATCCTGGATGACTGTCTCCAGTGTTGTCCCCCAAGGATCAGTGCTTGGACCCGTACTCTTTAATATATTTATTGACTTGGATGAAGGGGTAGAAAGCTCAATGATTAAGTTTGCAGATGATACCAAGTTGTAGGGAAGCACGGGCACATCAGAGGACAGGGTAAAGATTCAGGACAACTTTGACAGACTGTATTCATGGGTGGAACAGAATCAGATGAGGTTTAACGGGGAGAAGTACAAAGTCCATCGTCTGGGTAGGAAGAACCCTCACCACAATTACACGATGGATGGTGGTCCACTGGCTGGCACACCATCTGAACAAGATGTGGGGGTTACAATCGACCAGAAGATGAATACAAGCTAACAATGTGATGAGGTTGCTAGAAAGACAAACAGAACTGTGGCGTGTATCAGACGATGCATGGCCAATAGATCCAGAGAGGTGATCCTTCTCCTTTATTCAGCGCTGGTGAGGCCTCAGCTGGAGTACAATGTCTGGTTCTGGGCATCACACTTCAAGAAAAATATGGATAAGCTAGAGAGGGTACAAAGAAGGGTTACCCATATGGTTAACAGCATGAAGGATAGGCCCTATAGGGAGAGACTCCAGGAACTGGGCCTGTTCAATGTGAGTAAGAGAAGGCTGAGAGGCAACTTGGTAGCCACCTACAAGTACATTGGGGTGAGCATCAAGATCTACTAGGGGAGCAACTCTTCAGGAAGGCACCTCAAGGGAGGATGAATACCAATGGGCATAAACTAATAGAGGGTAAATTCAGGCTAGATATAAGGAAAATCTTTTTTTCTGTGTTCAATATGGGGCTGGACGGGCACCTTGTCAAGCTCATCTGAGCCCAATAACTTCCTGCCCATGGCAGGGGACTGGACTTGATGATCTTACAGGTCCCTTCCAATTCTATGATCAAATGAGGCTGTATTAATTACATGAATATATGTGAGTGCAGTGAAATGCAGACTATGGAGCACACGCTCATTTTCCAACTCCTTGGTGACACCTGCATGAAGGAGAACCTTACTACAGCAATGGAAAGAGCTATCACTTGTGCACAATTCTGGGAAACATCTAGTTTATGACAAGGATATAAGAAGAGGAGAGAAAACTTCTCAGTTGTGTTAAAATAAAACCCTTACACAGGACTTAAACAGAAATATTAAAAAAAATATTTTTCCCTTTTAGGCCAAGGAGTTGTGATTAAACAGACCACAAATGGAATGGAAAGGGCCAGAGCTTGGCAATCCGGCATCTACATAAATGTCACATCTCCACCAGATCTCACTGGGGACACTATGGTTATTGGAAAAATCACCTGCCTATACAGGGGCCTTCCTGGGAGGAACTGGGTGCTGAGCACCTTTGACAGTCTGTCTCATAGTGAAATTTTTGGCTACAGTGAGTACTCAGTTATCCAAACACAGACTGTAAAAAGTAACAGCTGCCTATCACAGGGCACAGTCCAGCATCCCCATAGTGGCACACACTACAAAGACGCCTTTTCAGCTCCTGTGTGCTTCCAATGTTCAGGCCTATAAGGCATCGTTAGATTTACTGACCTTCACAAGGAGAACACAACACTTTTCTGGCCCCTGCCAGTTTCTGTAGCAGTGTACGTGGGCCAGAGTACACAGATTCATCAAAATTTGGGGCTGGAAGGGACCTCATGAGATCGAGTCCAAAAGGTAAGGAACCCCTCCTCTGCACCTTTCTACTGAGATCAGGATAACACCAATTAGTTGGATTCTCATCCCATCAGCTCGTTAGAATGCCAGGTCAATTTTCTGTTTGGTTTACATTGAATGAAAATTATTTTATTGGGAGTGATTTTTTCTGCATGACACCAACAGACTGTGGTTACTGAGACTTCCTCATAACACTGTGCAAAACCAAAGTAAAATAATAGAGCTATAATTTCTAGATAAAATGAAGTTATTGCTTCTCAACTGAGATTTGACCAATGTTAATGAATGTGTGTTCTGTATTGGTTCATTGCAAGCTGGTCTGTGCCTTTTAGATAGGGCAGAATATACATCTAACAAATAAATAAACTACCTCTCCCTCTATCATTGCAACCAAGTAATGCTTCTGCATAAATTCAGAGAATTTCTGTTTAGTTACTTACTATGTTGGAGAACAACAGTCAAATGCTGGATAGGAATAAGTATTTCCCACTGATGCCACATAAATCAAACTGAGAACAGAGTGATCATAGTAAATGACAGAATGCACACACTAGTCACGACTCAAATTCTTTCCTCTTTCCTCTTTTGCTTCACCTGCATAGTGTTACTTCACTATGGCAGCAACTCACTACCTTCTGTATATTATGAAAGCCCCTGTCAAAGCTGTATTCCAAAGCAAACATTTTTGTTCATGCTGGGTACGTCTGCACATGCATTTACTCTGGCCCAAATTTCCTCTCGTGTAAACTACTCTGGAGTAAGGGTTTTTGGGCAGGCGTGTACCCATGTGGGGATGAGGGAGTAGTTTTGTACCCAGTTCCCTGCAGCCCTACAATGGGCCTCTGCTGCCACTGGGGGAAGCTCCGGGCTCCCCTTGGGTGCTCATCTGCTGCTAGCTGCTGCCCCACTGGCAAATTGGAGCAGGGACCCACCCCACCCCTGCAGCTCTTTCCAAGCCTTATGCCTTGACCACCTGACTGGGGCATGGGGCTGGGACCTGCCTTTGACTGGGACAGATCCTGGGCTGCGTGAGGAAGCCTGCATGTGCAGCCCAGAGCTGGCTGGGGATTGCCTGAAACAGGACAGTCTCTAGCCACCTCCAGCCTGTATGTATTTCCCTGTGCAGTCTGGACCAGGCTGGGTGGGGAACTGTTCCCAGGCAGGGAGCTCCCAGTCCCTGCTCTGTGGCTGTAAATGCAATCATGGACCGCTTGTACACATGATGAGGGTTGACTTCCCTACATTGAAATGGTGGGTTTTTAATTGCAGTGATTAAAAACCCACTATTTCAATTTAGGGGCTTCCGTCACTGTTATGGTATAGGGTCCAATCCTATTTTTTTTGATGGAGCCTGCCTGTGTCTCCCATGGCCAGGGGCTGAGCTGCCAGTGGGCCGAGTAACCCCTTAGCTGTGGGAGGCCCTGGTCCTTCCCTCCATGGTGGCGGTGCCCCCCAGGGCCACTTGGGTGGGCTGCCAGTAGGTGGGTGCCACCCATGGGCTGCCACCACTGTGGAGGGAAGGTCTAGGGCCCTCTGCAGTTCAGGGCCCCCTGGCCACAGGAGAGCCAGGTAGGCTCCACAGGAATAAAAAAGTATCAGGTCCCTCGCCACTTTTCTTTTTTTTTCCTTTTTTCTCAGTGGAGCCTGCCCACACAGGCTGCCATCAAGCCATGTAGCCCCTGAGCTGCAGGGAAGCCTAGCCCTTCCTCTGTGGTGGTGGCACCCCCCAGGACCGCCTGGGTGGGGTGCTAGCTGTGCAGGTATTGCCCCAGCTTGCAGGCAGTACCTGCTGTTTCCCGAGCCCATGCACTGGAAGCCCATTTGGTGCAGCTCCCCGCATGGGCTCAGTGAAGAGTTGGATCTGGCGGGTGCTGCCTGCAAGCTGGAGCAGAACCCATACAGCTAGCATCAAGGACCTGGCCCCCCTGCAGCTCAGGGGCTACATGGCCCAGCAGCAGCTCACATGGGCAGGCTCCACTGAGGAAAAAAAAAAGCAGTGAGGCCTGATCCTTTTTTTCCATCCCCCATGAAGAGCTTGCCCGCCTCTCCCGCAGCTGGCGGGCCCTGAGCTGCGAGGGTCCTGCACGTTCCCTCCATGGTGGTGGTGCCCCCCAAGGCCACCTGGATGTGCAGCTAGCAGGCAGCGGCCAGACCAATCCGACTGTTTCTTGAGCCTGAGCTGGGGCAGCTCCTGCCCACTAGCAGCCCTGCTTGGGTACCCTCTGGGGGCACTGCCACCACAGAAGGAAGGACCGGGGCCCTCCACAGCGCAGGGGCTGCTCTGTCTGTCTGCCCACTGGAAGTTCACTCCCTGGCTGCAGGAGACATGCACAAGCCCTGCAAAAAAAGAAAGAAAAGGATCAGACCCCTCAGCGCTTCTGCCTTCAGCCCACCTCTTGCAGCGCCAGGGAGGGGAAGCGGGGCGGGAAGGGAGAGGGAGCAAGCTGTTAAAGGTTGCAAAGTTACAGAATAAACTACATGAGGATGTGGTTTAGTTTCCAAACTCATTTAAACTGTAAAAAAAACCCATGCATGTACAGCATGATCCAATTAAACAGCAAAAATGTCCAATTTTGGTCACATGTACAAGGGCCCATGGAGTGGGGGTGGGGAACATGCTCCCCACCCCCGCTCCACAATAGTGACCAGGGAACAGCGACTGCTGCTGGAGCAGGAGGACACTGTCCCCACTCAGGCACACAGGGCAGGGACTGGGGAGCTTGTTCTCTACCTAGCTCCATGAGCATGGAGCTGGGAGGGAACAGGCTGGGGAGCTCGCTCCCGCTTCAGCTCTGCACTCATGGAGTTTGGCTGGGAACAAGCTCCCCATCCCCTGCCAGCAGGGAACTCCCAGTGCTGGCTCCACACTGTGGGGTTGCTGCTGGGAGATGGACCTGAGGTCCACAGTAACCGGGCTTGGGCTGGGAAATCATTACCTCCCATCCCAAGTATCTGCAGATAGCACATTTACTTGGGATTAGGGAGGCACATGCTTACTTCACAGTAAACTATGCTAATGAGAAGTAAAGTAGCTCATGTAGATGTACCCATTGAGTCTTAATACTTAATTAAAGACCAAATTAGATAAATAAAGAACTTGTTTGAGACTCAGTTTTTCTCCAAAAGATGAAGAGCCTGGATATTTGAAATGTGGGTTCTGCTTTTTACAAACTAAAACCAAAGACTGCAGAATAGGAAAATGCATTTTATCATTATACATTTAGCCTTGGTTCTGTCTCCAGATCACCATCCTGATCACCAGATATTTTGCACAGGATGATCTTTAGATGGATTCTTCTTATTTCTCTTAAAAGAAGATGCTGCCTCATCTCTGCTTTTACAGAAATATTAAAAAAATAACCAGCCACACAAACAAGAAAGGAATAAAATTTCTCCGGGCTTTTTATATAGCACAAGCAACATATACATACCTTTTCTGTTTGTCATCTGGACTTTAGCCCCAGCATCAATTAAAAACTGCACTGCATCCAGTCTACAGCTCTCAATGGCTCTCATCAGTGGGGTTGAACTGTTGATTGCAACTGCATCTATCGCTGCTCCAGACTTAACTAGCAGTTCAGCAATATCCTGCTGTCCTGCATGGCAGGCATGGTGCAGAGGAGTCCACATGAAATTGTCAGTTGCATTTACATCGGCCCTGTAAATGAAAAAAGTGAGACTGCGTACACTTACTTGCAGGTATTTACTGTACCTAAATGCCTTCTTTCCTAAATCTAGGTCAGTAAATATGATCTTCATGCTAAATATATTTGTGAAATGTAATAACCATCCTTTTCCTGGCTTGTTAGCTCATTGCTATACAGCTTTGAAACAGTTTTAAAAGTTTGGTATAGCTTCTCGTGGAATTATATGAATTTTAGCAGCTTGTGTGCCTAGTGACCACTACCCTACTTCCTCCCCTGTAGACCTGCATGATACCTACTTGCATTACTGAAATCAGATATCTATAAGGAAAGGGAAAACAGGCTTGTAAGCAATTTTTGTCATTTTCTACTGTGCTGCTTGTAGTGGGTGTGTCTATACATTCCCCTGATTGCACATTTGGTACTTCTGCAGTCACTTAGTTAGTACTTGCTAACGTCCTGGTGGTGCACAGTTATTTTTGGACACTATGTCATCATAGCGACGAGCTACGGTGATGTAGCATTGGTGGCATAGTTTGTGTCACCAACGCTACATCACTGTAGCAACGGGTTATGAGATCCCTTCCTTTGATTTTTGTTTGTCTGTCCCCTTTGTCTTCAAAAAGGTTGGCCCCCACACTGACCTAGATTTCACAATATATTTAACAAACAAATGCATATTCAATTTTGAAATCGACTCCTGAAAATACTCGTAATTGCTTTTATCTCTGAACTCTCTCTCTCCCTATAGATTACCACATGTCCAATGTAAATGGCAATAATCCAGTCTGAATAGCTGTTTGCAGTGACATACATAATCCAACCAAAGACCCAGCCCTACAAGTGCGTGCAGCTTTAAGTTAAAAAAGTGATCATATTTGAGCATTCCATTTTAATTATTAAGAGCTGGAGAGATGACGGTTGAAGCCCCCACACTGGTGTGGTTACATGGAGCTTTAAATATTGTTTATCCTGCCCAGCAGTGTATTTGTGATGGAATGACAGGCATAAAATGTGCAACTGGAAAGAGAGTAAGAGTTAGGTCAGTAAAAGGAGCATTAATATTTCATGTTGATACAGAACAGAAATAATCATTATTGCAGCACTTTTGTTGGCATAGCAGCTTCATCAAATATGGAGTGAGCTCAAATGCTGATAATTCCTCTACACTTTCTATAGCTTTCATTATGACTTCTTTTCCAGCTATCATTTGGGTTGATTTTTTGTTTCCTCAATTTTTAGTACCTACTTCCCCATCAAGATTTTTTGCATTTCCTTTCCATTTTATTAACTCTCAATATTTTTTACAGGAAAGTAATATGCAATGAATAGTATTAATAAAAATGTAGCAATTTGAAAAGTATGGTCCAATCACAGGGAACCTAAAATTATGGGGGTTTTGCAAGGATGCAAGAGTCCATTGATAGGAGTGGGACTCAGATGTGATACTACTGTTTTATTATATTCTTAAAAGGAGCTCAGAATAGTGAGGGAAAATCAAACAGTTCTCCTAAACTGAAGCCCTTGAGAGGGGAAGCTGAAAACCAAGGGCTCGTGAGCAGAACCCAGTGGTTCTTACCCCAATGATCAAATAGATGAAAGATGCTTCTTTCATATCTTCAAATAAGTCTCTAGTCCCATTGATAATCATCCCCAAGTATAAGGTTTCCAGTAATCCCAAGACATGGATTGACAAGAGAGAAAAACCCTCAGAGGGTTTTCCAAACCCCCTCCTCACACGCACAACAACTCTATCAGCTATATTGCATCTGATACTGTGTGAAATCAGCAGAGGTTTGCTAAAATCAGGACAGGTTAATTTGCCCTATAAGCACAATCCATAAACCACTAAGAATTAAAGACTTAAACCTTCACGCAAAAATGATGTGTGTCCTGCCAATGTCATTGGGATTACTCAACTTGTAAAGGTACACATCTGCCTAAGTCTCTGCAGGACTATGAGTAATGGCTCATTCTTAGACACAAGCCATATGGTTTCTGGCTAGTTGCGCTCAGGTAATGTAATGCGTATTATGTTTAAAATTAAGAGATTGGCTTTTTCAAAATCACAGTTGTATGTAGCAACTTGTTGCATATATCTTAACGTACTTCTTTGTCTTCTTTATGAATAGACACCCTGCTATTTCGTGCCCTGGTTCTATAGCTGTTCATATAATAGTTGAAATGATTTTTTTTCTAATTTGTCAACTCTTGTTCAAAATAAAATCTTACATTTTATTATTTATATTTCCCAAGCATCTATGTCAACTACAGTTTCCTATAGAATGTCTGAGGTAGAAAAAATACTAGGTTGCAACATGCGACTTCAGCCTTAATCCTAATATACTTGTTATATGCCATGTCAGCTATACAGTATATCAACTGAGGGTGTAATTGAGGGTCCAGGTTTTGAGGCCAAAGTCACCTGGATGTATTGTGAGTTCTGCAACAGAGAAGTTTCAGAATTTTTCAGAAAGCATCCACTAATTTGGAGTTCGGCAGTTTTTGAAACTCAAAGGGAGGTGCTGAGTCCCTGCATTTCACATGGACTAAAATCAGATAGTTTTCTGAAACCCATATAATTCAGACATCAGATATGAGCCAAAGCTTTGCCTTGAACCATTTCTGTAAGTCACCATTAGGTGGCCCCATTTTTCCACCTTCAAAATATGAATGTGTGTAACAGGGGGGCTTCCCAGGGCCAGTCAGAAGTTGGCCCGCCTGTATGTTCCTGGGCTAACCGCCCGCCTCTCTCGTCTGCCATGCCTTGTTGTTAAATAATTAGGGTCTCAATTAAGCAGGAGGTTGCCCTTTGAATGCCCTGTTCTACGGGCCCATGTAGGCAGCTCCAACCACCCCTGTACTGCATCTCAACACTCACTGATGTTTTTAACAGCTGGGCTCTGCTCCGGCGTGAGGCCAGGCCCTGCTCAGAACAGTTTTAGACCTCTCACTTTCTGTCCTGTACAGGCGGCACTTGTACCATCTCCCTTTCACTGAGGCCTCTTCCACTCCACCGCCTCTCACACGGTCTGTGTTACTGCCCCTTGCAGGGCCACACTTGTACTGCCCCTCCTTTCCCATGGGGCCTCACTCACCCTGCCCTCGCCCAGAGCGTCCTTGGGCTTGTTTGCCTGCACTCCCTGGGCAGCAAGCGTGTGGGCTCTTGGGCCTCTCCCACGGCCCTCTTCCGAGCAAGCGCTAGGCGGTGTGCAGAACACTGGACTAAATCCGCCTCCAGTCTCTCGCCAGGTCACTCACCCAGCTGCTCTCAGTCGGGGGCTCCTGACTCACCCCGTTGTTTCTTTGCAGCTCTTCCTCAGCCGCTCCACCCAATCAGCCTCCGGCCCACCTGTGGCCTCAGGTGCCCAAAAGCTTACCTCGACTTAACTCGGCCCCATGTTAGCAGGACCTACCCTCAAGCCCCCTGCTCACTGGGGCCTACTTCACACCCCTCCCTCACTGGGTGTCATCTCAGGCCCCCATGTTTGCAGGACCTCAATACTACCCCTCTCTACTCAGCCCTCTCTCCAGGACCTACCCACTGACACTCTTGTGCAGACCGCTAGGCACACCTCTGCACCCCGCCTCCACTGAGGCACATACTCTGCCTCTCCACTGGGCCTGGGGTCGAACGCCCTCACAAGCTCAGGTGCCACTCTCTCGTCTCAGGTGCATGCCTGGCCCACCATTCACACTCTCTGGCTTGCACCCCACATGGGCTCAGGTAGCCGCAGTGTGACTGGCCCCAAACTGTCTCCAATGATAAATAACCCACCCGAAGGTGGGGGCTGGGGTTAAGGTGCCCCTCCTAGGCTTTCACTAGGGTGGTAACTGGCCTGGCATATCTGAAGGCCTGTTCCACCACAAACAGCCCCCCATCAGACCACCCAACCCTGGCAGGGTGCAATTTTAGATCATGCCCAGAACCAAGACTCTTGTAGCCATCTCCATAAGCTCCTGCCCTTAACTCCTAATGTTATCGGAGCAGCAGCTCCACCAGGAGATGTTGTTTGCTCAGTGCCAGGCAGCAGGCTGCTGCCTCTAGCTCCGCTGGCCTGAATCTGAAAATGACCCCTCATCATAGCTGGGGCCACACCTGCTGGTTGCATCTTCATGCTCTTAAAACGGCAGACACCAAAGGTGCTTTGCCACACACCTTCCCCCTTAAAACAGTTCCTGGGAAAGGTTTCTCCTGCTACTCCACCAAAGCAGGCTCCCCCCAGAGGCTGTGAAAGCCCTCAAGTGGCAAGCACCCCCCCAAAGGTGCTCCACCACTATGCGCATGAAGCTGATGCAGTGATGACAAAAAAAGAGCACCATACCTAACAGGGGGACATGGATATAAATTAACTACTGTTTGCAGTTTGTTCAGATTTTAGGCCGATGAATAAAAATAGAAGAAGAGTAGACAGTATTTATTACAGCCAACCATCGAAATTATACCTGTACTAAACCCCCTAAAAACTACTCCCCAACTATTAAAATATTTAAGAAGTGACTTTACCCCTTTTCTAGAAGATATTTAACAGCATCCATGTTCCCACTTCCACATGCCACCATCAAAGGGGTTTTGTAATGTAAATCTCTTACATCCACTGGCACTCCCTCCTCAAAAGCCTTTTTCAGAGATGCAATGTCTCCTGCTTTAACAAGGAAGTTAATATTGGTGAACGTCTTCCCTGGTTCATCAATATACCATGCGGAGTCATCCTGCACAGGATGTTCAGGTGGATGATCCCGATTGAAACGGTTGCTATCAGTAGCATTTTGAAAGGTCTCAATCATGTACATAGGCCCGCCATCTTTTCGGCGTGAGCATTCATTCTCTGGAATGACACAAATTGGCATGGGGATGGTAAACTTCCCTTTCTTGGCTTTCCCTCTTTTCCCTTTCTTCTTTTTTGGTCCAAAAGATGTAATGAGGTAGGCTTTTTGCAGGTACCTGGAACCTTTAAGAAATTCTTCAATGTTAACTCCCCCAGCACAAGTTTTTTCATGTGCATGGGCAATTGTTTGTATTTGCTCACCATCCACAAAGGCACACTTTTCTTCAATGATTGATATAAAATCATCTCTGGTTACTGTCCCATCCCCTCTGTCGACTGCTTCAAATGCCTCACGAAGTGCTGCCTGATGTTCTAAGGACCAATCGTACAGCCTTATCGACCACTGCGGGTTGGCCTCTTTCACTCCAGGTTTGGAGTACTTAGCAAAGAGCCGTTCAATTTTACGCAGTTCCTTTGCTGCTGCTTTAAAGCCACCTTCTTTGGCAATGATTCTTGGGGTCTTTGTTAATAGATTCTTCCATTTGGGATCACAACCTACCATTAGAGAAATTATTTTAGTGAAAATACTAGGTGCATCAAACTAGCTGAGTCTGAATACAGGAGATTTTCAATATGCTGCTGTAGATAATTAATTAGTGGCCTATCATTTTATACTGTCTTAAGTATGAAGATAAATGTTACAGCAAATTACATTTTATAAATAGTGATAAAGTAGTGGTTAAAAATATCCATGTGTGTGTGGGTGTGCACACATGTACACTTATATAAGGCTTTTGCAATGTTTATTTAACCAGTAATAAACCTGGAAAATCAAAATTGAAGTTGAAAATGTCATTCTTAACTTACTGCTTTGTACTTAAGAGCTACAGTTTGGCTATGTGAAATGCTGTTGCTTATAGTGTTTCAACCTCAAGAAGAGAGCACAGGATTTTTCAGGATCAAGTGAAATCAATGAAATGTCCTGAGGCTACACTGGATTCAATATAATCAAAAAATTATAATACTTCAATATAATAAAAAATGAGGCTGTCCATGACTCAGTTTCATTGTTCAGATCCTTTACGTATTTAGAAATAAATACATTAACTTGATATTGAAATGTAATGGGAATATAGAAGCTGTGAAGGTTTCAACAGCAGCTTTGGACAGTTCTGGAGGCATTTAATCTATCCCATGCTAACAGAATATTTTCCCTAGCTGCTATGCTTGAATGTTTACTCCAGTCTGGCATTAAATTACACAAATCCACTGAGCTTCCACTACTTCTCTTGAGAACTATTCTGCCCTGTCAGTGTCTCAGCCACATTAGTAGGAAAATTTCCTGACAGCTTGCTAGTGAATTTAGTATTCATTTAAAGATGCCAAAGTGACAGCCCTAGAGAGTCAACTCTGCCTTTTGTGTGGAAGTGAAATCCTATATTTAACACAGAAGAATTTGCATGATGTTTGCAAATACACTCTTTTATTTACCTCTTTGTCCTATAAATTTGCAGCAATCTGCAAACCCCCCTGCAGCAGCATAGTGAAGTGGTGTATTCCCATTCATGGCAATCAGCCCCACATCTCCATTATAGGCAGAAATAATCCTCAAAATCTAGGAAAGAAATATCAGTGCCATCAAATATGCCTGTACTAAATATGTTGAAATAACAGGGGGAGGGAATTGTTTTAGATAACTGAAATATTGAGTAAGCTCAATCATTTTGTTCTTCACCCTCCCTACCATTTTGTCCACATATAAAAGATTATGAGAGAGTGCTATGATGATGCATCAAACCTGGGTCCCTGATACCTGGTAACAATAGCTTCTGCTTTTATTTGCTTCCCAAGTTCAATCTCAGCTGTTACCAACCCATGCAGGGGACTGCCTTTAAAACAAAGCAATTACACACTATAAGTAAATGGAAGAATTCCAGTAGAGATTTAAAACAAAGAAGGCACGAGTTGGGTAGAATATGTTATCAGGCTTTTCCACAGCAGAATTATATAGATATTCTGGGGAGAAAGGAAGAGCTGCTAATAACCAGTTTCTTCACCTGTGTTGAAATAATGGCTTTCCCCCGTCATTATCTTGTACAATGTACACACACCTTAAAATCAGTAGGATTAGATGAAGGAAGGGCAGCTGCTTCCCCCACCATGCACACCTCCAAACTTTCCTTTCATGTTCTCTACCCATAATAGAAACACCTCCTCCGTGACACATAACTGTGACAGGCTGCACCTCGTGAGACATCATCTTTCTGGAGGGAATCACCCACGTAAGGCAGATGGGAAAGAGCCCACATTTATCGATACCTCAGAGAAAACTGTTGAACAATCATGAGGGGAAAAAAAATTCATTGTTTCTGAAGGCCCTGTGATGATTTGATAGAAACTATTCCCAAATACTGACTGTTCTGCTTAAATCCAAAAGGACTAGGTAGCTTTACAGTAAGGTGTTGGTACAATCTACTAAGATACCTCAAAAAAGCCTCCTTTGGCTGCAAAATGGGCAGCATTGTGCCTTTCGTTGTCAAACAGGTTAACATCACCTCCTCTCTCAAGTATGCCTCGCGCCACCTCCAGGACACCTTCTCTGGCTGTTTCCATTAAGGCTGTACGACCGGTCACCTGCAAATTAAGCAGATCAGTTTTACATCGGTATCCTTGCTAAATGGCATAAGCCAGTGTTGCAAGTGGTTATCAGAACTAGAGGCCTCCTTTGTGCATTACAAAGTAGTAAAAGAGGCTGCCAGCCTTGTATTTCCGAAGTCTTTTGCAGCTTACATTTAGGAACCTAATACTGCAGTCTTCAGAACATGAGCAGCCAAACCCACAGGTTCAATCCTGCAAGCAGCTGCACACTTAGCTGGCTGCATGCATGATACTGAATGCCACACTGAAGTCAATGTCCCTTCTTACATGAGGAAAATTACACGTGCACTTTATTAGCAGATAGGTCCCTATTGAAAAGCGTTTAGCTCCCACTGAAGGTATTCTATACTACCTCTTTCCTTTTCTTGCTCTGCACAAGCCAGGTCCTGAGACTACGGGAATGCAGCTGACTCAGAAGAGTCTTGCATACAAGCCTAGCGCTGCCCGCAGGTTCTCTGTCTTGGGGCCCTCTCTCCACCTTGCTTCTGAGATGTGATGTATTTGGAGCAGGAGCATGAAGTGAGGCGTGCCTCACAGTATCACTCCTGGGCACAGAGATGGCGTACACAAACCCTCAGACCCTTACATTAGTGGACAGGTGTTTCATAAAGGCTTCTCACCCAGCAATTCCCAGTGTTATCAGGCGCTGAAAAAGATTGCCAGACTCTTACTCAATAGTTAAACAACCATGGAAACACATGTAAAAGAGATCCCTGTTATTTCTGTGTGAGAGATGACATTAAATAAAAGCAAAAAGGGTCATAATCCAGCCAGTGCAAAGACCTTTGAGCAGCAGTGCCTGAAAAGTACTTGTGTTGGCTACCTGCCTTCCTGTCATAAAAAAAGGCCAGAACCCAAGAAGACTGGTCCAGTTTTCTTCCCTGGCAGGGAAGAACGACAAGCCTAACTGGGGGAGTGATCTTTCAGGGGAAGGTGAGGTTTGAAGAATTCCATTACTAGTATTATATTCTTGAGCAAAGCTGCCATCTTCTATTGCACCAACACCACAGCTGTACTGGATAGTCAAGTATGTTTTGCTATGGCAGAACATATATTCTGAGGATTGCCTGACTTTGGTTGGCTTTGGTTGGAAAAAATATAGATAGGATACCTCGACTGCATATCTCAGCGGCATGTGCTCTCTGCCTTTGCTCAAGCAAGCCCTTAGATAATGCTGGGGTGATGGCTGGAGCATGTTTTTAAGCCTCAAAACTCAGAAAAGATCATCACAAAGGTAAGGTTTCATGTAAAGGATACGTAATTTACTGGTCTATACACCAATGCAAATATAAATTAATGCATTAACTGGATCACTACTTTTCTGTGTTAGCTGCCTCTGGACTTTGCCTCTTGCAGAAGTGTTTAAAGGATAGGGAAATACAGCCGAGCATTATTAGGGTTAACTGTCATCCCTGCATCCCAGAGGTGGTGGAACATCACTAGAATAAATATTTCATTTGTGAAGCACTTGGGGATGAAGCACTGCATCCATGTAAAATATTAAATAGTGTTCTTGCCTGGCATGGGACAGGCCCCTGCCGCCTCCCTGGACATGATAGCCAGGCAATACAACTGGCCTCTTTTGAAAATTACTTTGTCAAAGGAAGGGCCATGCTGTTTGAACTCAGCTAAACTATGAGTCACAGCAAATGGAAAACTCTTTGTCCTGGGGAGCCAATTCAGTGAAAATGGAAGTCATCTGATCTTGAATGAACTGTAAAGAGAAGAAGAGTTCCAAGAGCCCTGTGGATCTGCAGCATGGTCCCCTGGTGAAGGTACTGATTGAATAGAAAAGAACTGATCCTGTGAATTCAAAAGCTCTGATTTCAGATGTTTCATATTGTCTATTGGTGTCCATCCACCATCAGAAAACGGGAGGCGAGAGACTGATTACAGTATAAACACAGAGAAACAGTCAGACAGCTGGACACCAATAGACAATATGATAGCTGGATTATTCCTCAGTGAATAAGGTCTATTTTACAGGTAATTTGGGGGTAGGAGACTGTGCAAGAGAGAGGTAGCTGCTGTAACTGCTGGCCAGGAGCTGCACAAGCTGGCAAGCAGGCTGAATGTCACTGAAGCACAGGGAGTTTGCTGAGGAGCAGTGCTGTGAACTTCTCCAACCTAGCTTCAATTCACTGACTGATTTGGCAGAGGACCAAGGCAGTGGCCCTTTGCTATTCCAAGTGGAGGATATTACACTATTAGCAAGGGCCAGGCCCATCTATTAGGTGCCCCAGTGTGATCCTGTTCCATCCTGCTCGCGTCCCTGAAAAGCCATTTCTGAAAAGGCATGTGGATCCTCCTTTCCCTGATTTACCCTTAAGGCTAAAATGAGGGCTATATTATAAAAACATGGGTTCATGGTTTTCTAGGAACAGGGCAGGGTACAACAGGATTGCACTTAGGTACCTAAAAGCACCTAGCCCTCCCTCTCCCCTTTCTCTGCACTCTGGAGTTTGCATTATCATTGGCACAGCTCTAATCAGCAGACACACTCAAATTGAAAGCAGTCAGAGATGAACAGGGAGGGGGGCAGCTAGTAGTGCATTCTTTGCATCTCACTTCCCGACCTGATTTGAGATAGTCTCAATCTCCAGGCCTTGAGGCCTTGAGAGCTAAACCCATCTATTTTCTATGGCTCACTGTGGGAAGCAAAAAGAGTAGTGAGGCATAGCATGTGTGGAGAGAAGAAATTTTTAGACTGGGTAATTTTAGGAATAAGGATGAGGGTATGCTCCTGCACTGGTGGCTTTCTGCAGCACAGGGAATGTTGAACATGCTGATGGTACTGGGCCAGCTATTTTTTTTCTTTTTATTATTGCCTCTGAAATAAATGGCCTGGATTATGGCAATCTCCTGCTCAGATGCACAGAGGACAGGGAGGGCAAAGTAAAGAGTTTCTTGTAGTTTCTCATCCCCTTGTTCCCAGGTAGCCACATTATAGCTCTAAATTTACTGGATATTATTTCAGCATTTTAAACCATAGGCTAGATCCTCAGCTGGTATAAAATGGCACAGCTACATTGAAGCCACAGCATATACCTTTCAGGAAACTATATACACTTTCTAGGAAACTAGCATTTTATATATATAACTGGATCCACTGTCCAGGCACAGGACAGCCATTTAAATACATCCAAGATGATGAAGTTGTTGGCTATGGAAGTAACTCATGCACTGCTTTTTAAATGCCTGTCTGCTGCTGCTATTGTTATTCCAATATAAAGATTTTTGGTCATATGTTGTAGTGGTCTTACATCTACATTACAGTAATAAATATTTACATCTACATTACAGTAATTAATATTTAATTATAGATGTGTTCCTACTGGGTTCATTGCATTGGGGTCTGCTCCTTTTTCCAAGAATCTCAGGCAGATGTCTTTAATCTCATGAGCTTGTTCACAGGCTTGCAGAAACACTGGCTTCCCATCAAGAGTGCAGTTGTTAACATCTGCACCATATTCTAAGACAATCTTAATGCAACGGTAGTGTCGTTTTGTGGGTAAAATGCAGTAGAACAAAACACCTGCAACAAAAAACCCCCAAGAAATGCTGTTAACAAGTAAATATTCAGAGCCTGAAATAAATACCGAGGAAGGTTCTTTTGGCTGTAATCAATGAATCTGGTCAGAAGGTGTAGGTAACATTGACACGGACCCATTAACTTCTCAGGTTTTAAAGTACTATCTGTGTGAATTCAACTTCAAAATAAGGGCATTAAAAAGGAACATATGAAATACTCTTTGGATTTCAGTGTGGAGAAACCAATATTCAACCAAATCAGGCCATCAGTATTTAGACATTTACAAAGCTAATTTGTAGCTCTTCCCAATATTTAGAGGCTTGAGCCAGAGAAAGTGATTATGCTTGCAATGCTACATAAGCCCTTATAAGAGCCCTTCTCTTGGGCCAAGTGGTGCAGCCACCCCTCCCCTTTTCTACCCTGAATGCTAAATAGACACCAACCCCTCATATATTCAGTATCAAGTCACAGGCTTAATGCTGAGCCAAAAAAAATAGGGATGCAACCATAGGCTCTTTATGTAGACCAAACATTGCCACTAAAGATGGACTTACTATGCATGGTCAGCCTGCAACACGCGTTGAGAAATCAAAATGCAATTTGCATTTGATCCTGGCTCTACCAGGATATTTCTATCCAACAGGTTTAAGCGGGACTCTACCTTTTCCTTCATTATCAACAATGGTCATGTTTGCTCCAGCCTTTGCCAATATATCCAAGGCTAAATCATGGCCCAGCTCAGCTGCTTTCATCACAGCCGTGCGCCCCATCCGATCCTGAACATTAGTATAAGCTCCTTGTTCTATCAGGAAGTTGCACATATCAATGTCATTTGCAATGCAGGCTAAATGAAGAGCAGTCTCTCCATTGGTGGGCTCGGTGAAATTAATGAGGTCTTGGAATCCAAGCTTGGTCATCTTTTCTATCTGCTTCTTATCCCTCTGGCGAACGCACTGTAGGACTTTATAGATCTGCAAGTGTTCAAGTCTTTTGTCTGCTAAAGACATTTTCGATCAGCTGATGTGGGTTGTCTTCCAGGGAAGAGCTTTCTGGGCACAAACCATGTAAATACAGAAGTGAAGTTATTCTTCTTGCAAGCAATAATAGGTCAGGTCCAAAGCACCTACCACTCAAGGCTTCAGTGGCACTGAGCCCCCCATGGTTCTTGATTAGGCCATTCTGTGCATGTTTAAGATGGACATAGTAAAAAGAAGGGTTAAAGATCTGCCAGGCCTTCTGGCCCATTAGGGGAAGGCACAGCAAATTATGTAGCCAACAGAATCCAAGGGAGTGATGCGGTTGGCATTCTGTCTGGACACCTTTGAATCTCCAACCAGGCATTCCCTTACACTTGGGCTGACTGGATGCAGCCTGTAGCACAAGGATATCAAAATCATATGGCCCCACAGGCCAGATAAGTGGCATAAGACTGGTCCAAAGACCAGATGAGAAGCACAGGGCCAGCCCCACAGACTGCGTTGGGCTCATGGACCTTCCCTGCTTCTCCCTGTATGCCAGATCCAGTGGCCACAGCACTCAGTCCAGCTGGTCCAGGACTGCATTGCATGTGGTACCCATTCTGGCCAGCCCAGGACACAAGCCACATACACTGACTGCTCCAGCCAGTCTGGAGTGGACACTGCATGCAGCGTGGGTCCTGAACCAGCTGGAGCAAGCAATGGAGCTGGCATGCATGGGGACCCATGAAGCATGCCCCCTCCCATGCTTCATGTCAGATCCAGCACCTGCTCTGGCTGGTCTGAGACTGTCACAGCAGTGCACGTCTGAAGGAGGCCACTTGTGACATATGTTCTGCCCTGGCTGAAGTGGGCAATAGATCCTGCTGGAATGGGATTAGGGTCCTGGACAGGAAGAGCCTGATGATGTGGCTTGGGCCTGCGGGCCATATCTTTGATACCTCTGCTTTAGCACAAGCCCAGAGCAAAAGTCAAAACTGTCCCTCTGAAGCCTTAGTGAGACACTTAGCCACTCACTCTGCCATCACACCCATTACACACCTGCACATGTACAACCCTTTTGTTCTTTAGGAAGACTCCTCAGTCACTGGGCATTTAAACTGTTACATGTTATTTAATAGGAAAATTAAATACTGGATTGAATGTAGTTAGGAGTAAGAGTGGAAGCTGTTTTCTATTACAGGGAATGTTAAATGTTATCCTGAGCCTAAACAGATGCAATTAAATGAAAGAGGATTGATGACCCTCTGTTTTAATGCTGTCATTAGAAAGAAAAAGTAATCAGAAGTCACAGTTTCCTCTGCTCTTGCTGAAACATACAGCCTGACATTCACTTCTGTTGTAGAAGGCCAGTAAAAGACGAACACACAATTTAATTTCCACTTGAGCCCTATTTTGTAGTAAATGGTGTATGGACATCAGACTGAGTCCTCTCTGCAAAGGATGAATTGCACCCCCACTGATTCCTGGGATAAAGCTTGGCACTAGGAAGTGTCAGAGATGGCTCTGGCAATCTCATTGAAGTTGCTGTGCTGTCCATTAGTAAATCACCTCACACAGTCTGACACATCCTACTACAAATGATAGCCTCCATCCAGCAGAGTAATGGAACCAGAATAGCACAGGTGTTGCAGGAGTGAGGGAACCATCCACTGTACTGGGAAAGCTTTTACAGTGCCTAACAAATAACAGTAATGTTCTTCAGGCATTTTTGAATAATCCTCATATTTTTCTTGTGTTAGTGGGAAGGCCAGTTTTCATTGAAAAAGTTTGCAATGGCTGTGTACCCTGCTGTAATAGAATATATTCATTTCTAGAACCTGCTTGCTTCCCTGAGTAATATGTTAGCTCAGAAATGTTAAAAAAAATGCACAAGCACACACCGTTTGCAATCTAAACATGACAAAATATGCCAGCTAATTTTAAGCTTACATCAGCCCATACTTTAAGGAATCACCTTCAATTGTTCTCGCATTTATGCATCACGCTGAAAGTTTGACATTCTGCGTGGAAATTTTCAAACTACATATCAAGTTGTATTCTATTCTACAATCCTCACTCCTACAGTATCTGAACACCTTCTGAAAAGCATCAAGTAATATTCCCTTCTCTCTCTGTCATCCTTACACATATGACATTATATTATTTTGTTAAAGGGAATAAATGCACTCTGACATCAGGCAATAACAAACAGCCTATTGTTAAAGATGAGCTGCATGCAACAGTGTTTTGTCCCAGTAGGGAAGTGACTGACTTGTGTTTTCTGCCTTATGGGTCACTGGGGAAGCTACAAAACAGAAGGGAGTTTCAGTTTGACAGCTTTAAAATATTACAAAGCTGCTTGGAAGCAGGGATTCAACACAGTAGTCCATCACTGGGCTCTTACTGAAGAGTGAAATTGTGAGCTCTGCAAGACTTGGTATCTGACAGAGTTACTAAGAATAGCAGGCATCCACTAGGGCTCATGTTTTCAAAGTACTTTGGCACTTCATTCCCACTGAAATAAGAATGGAGTGAAGCCTGGGCTTAAGTGTTTGGAGCATGAATGCTTTTCCTGGGACTGTGTTCCCTGCTTCCTATTGTCTTGCTGCATAAGAAAAGGATTAGTTCACTTAAAAAATCTTCCTTACTTTTTTTGGTGAGGGACCTTTCCTTTCCCTTTATAACTGGTGCTGTGGTAGAAAGTTGAGGCCCTTAATAAGGAATCACCCCCCCAATGCAGGAAATACCGTGTAAACACATAACCAAAAAATATTACCTATCTTAGGAAGCTTAAAGTAGCCTTCTTGTGGGGCAGGATTTTGTCTGGCCCCATACTGATGTACAGGTGATCCTTGTGTGCCCCCACCTTTAAGCTAGGGTCAGCTGTAATCACACTCTCTGCTCCTTGTCAGTGCATCTAGGGAAGTGGTGCTCAACCTTTTTGCCCTGTGGGCCGGATGGGAGATGCCCAGGTGTGTCTTTCACCCAGATGCATCTGTGGCCTGGATCTGGCTGGTAAGCTTAATCTGGTTGTTGTGGGCTTGGGGGGGTGACCTGGCCCCATTCCAGCCACACAAGGGACAGGCCTGGGTCTGATCCAGCTGTGCAGCAACAGGGTGGGGCATGAATCCATCCACATGTAGCTTGGTTATTTGGCCAGGGGGGAAGGCAATTAATATTGCCACCACTCCCCTGTCACCAAATGTCCCATACTGTGGGGATCGTGTGCCAGAGGTTGTGGCTCTGAGGGCTGGATTTGGACCAAAGGCCAGGGACTGAACACCGCTGGATCCGGGGCATAAAACATTCCGCCATTAGGAATGACTCCACCCCATATCCCTCCTCGCCAGCTTAATGGACAGGGCAGTGAGAAGACAGGACGTTGCACCACCTCAACACAGGCTAACTTCCTGCACGGTCTGGATGTAGGGGTATGTCCATACCAAATACTACAGTTCAGGGTAAATAGACCCAACTTAGCTCTAAATAAGCTAGCTTAGAAGCAGTCTTGCACCGGCAGCATGGAGCTCCACATGAGTTTATCAGTAGCCCATGTGGAGCTCCTTGCTACAATGGCTTGACTAGGTGTGGTACCCGCATCAGCCTGTTTAGAACTGGTTTAGTTCACGTTGGGTTGCACTGAAATGTGCAGCATGGACACACTTTCACTCATCAGTCTTCAAGATTTCCTTTCTACCTGGTGGTCAGGAAAGAGTTTCTCCAAGGAGAGGATCAGTGACACAAAGAATGTAGGAAGCTCCTTGCCCTTGCTATAAAGCAGTGCTTCCCAAACTTTTTGTCAGCGTGACCCCATTTCTGACCCCATTTCCTCAGCATGGCCCTTCACTCCCAACTCACAGCCCCCTGGCCCTGCCAGTGCCCCTCAGTCCCAATCTGCAGCCTCCCCGCTCTCCCCAAGTGCCCAGGGCCAGGACCCTCAGCTCCCTTCCCGACCACCCCAGCAGTGCCTGATCCCTGGCTGCCATCCGCAGGAAGCAGCAGCTGCTAAGGCTGGAGCGCAGCATGGCAGCAGGGTGGGGAACCCCAAGCCCATAGCGGGCAGCCTGCATCCCCCCCCGCCATTCCCTTCCCCATAGGTGGCATGGCCAGAGCAGAGCCCATGGTGGGGGAGGATGCAGGCTGCCGCTGTGGGCTTGGGGCTCCTCACCCTGCTGCCCTTCCCTGGGGCCTCTGCAGCCCAGCAGGCAGGACCTGGCACAGAAAAGTGCCATGCCGTGACCCCATCCGCTGATATTGTGACCCCATTTGAGGTCACGACTCACAGTTTAAGAACCACTTCTACAAAATGTAAAAATCCTTTGTTTTATCAAAGACTAGGAGTTGCTGACTCATTAAAAATAGATATTGCCTGAGATTGCTCATTATTTGTGCTGCCACACAAATGCAACAGAAATGCAATGACATCCCTACCTTTTGTCCCATCATATCAGTGGTCAACAAAAAGAAGTGTCAATAAGGCCACTTTGTCTGCCTTGATAAAGTGGCCCTAATTTACACTTCATTGAGGCAGACATCTATTCGCTCTGGGGTGGGTGGGAGAGTGCAAGCAGCCTGGAGCTGCCCACACTCTCCAGCACCCTAGACAAATAATCTGGGGGCTGGAGGGGTCCAATCCCATGCACCCCAGGAATTCCCCACCATCTTGGGTCCATCAAGCCCCAGGAGCACCTGACTGGCTTTCCTTCCTTACGAGACATGCTCTGGGGAATCTCGAGCCATCTTGGTAAGAGGGCAAAGTCAGGGTTCCCTGTTTACAGAGGCCTGCCCTGGGATCTCCAGAGGAACATTTTCATAAGTGGGGAAAGGTCCCAGAGCAGAGGCATGGGACCTGAGGAATCCCTGGCACCCTGCATCTCCATGCCAGGACATGTGAGACTTCTTGATGCAGGACAAAAGGCAATGTATGTTTCACCCAGTAAAGGTGATCAGCTGCAGTGAAATGTGTCCTGCCCCAGCTGATCCACTTCATTTGGTAACATCTGTTTTTACCTTTAGAGCACATAATATGGGCCACATTATTTTTTACTTCTGTCAAGGAATCAAGGGATTAATTTACACCAGACACGGCCAAACCATGGCACGGGTGCCTGGATGTGTTGCATGCAGCCAGTCAAAGAGGGAGCAGGGAGAACACCTGCAGCTAGTATAGGGAGCAGAAAACAGACCAGCAGATGGGACAGGGAGCACGGGGCAAGGAAGCAGGAAAAAAGAGTAGTGGGTCAGGAAAGGGAAAGAGATTTGAGTGGCACTCAGTGAAGGTGTGGGGCTTACATTGTGACATGCCTGCCAGAAGGTTGGGTCCCACTGATTTATACCATCTGAAGATCTGACAGTTTATTATACTTGAGGCTTTCCCAAGTATCTTTAAAAAAAACTTCTGCAAGTCTGGATTTGATGGAGTACTTGTCAGGAATGGAGTTAGGAGCAACGCTTGCATTGTCTTCCCATCCTTCTCCTTCATATATGTCCATTAAGGAACTGTGTTGCAATTTAGAAGGATTAATATTTGGAATATGGTACAGCTGGGGTGATGTTCAGTATATCTGGGTTTGAGTTTGTCTTATGGAGTATTGTCTAATTCAAAATACATTGCCATTACATTTTATTTTATATGTACTTATACACTGTGTATGGGAATGCTTTTTATATTATTATTTATTTACATACACATGCAGCATTAAAACCCCATAACACCAAATAAGCTGCCATTCTATATCTTATTTCACCCATTTATTGACTGCTTGGTTCTCAGGTTTTAGTTACTGCTTACTATTCAAGCCTTATTTTCAATTCAGAATGGTTAAATTTAGCCTGAGGGGGTTTTTTTTGTAGAACTCATTGCTTAGTACGGAGTGCTTCGTGCATAATGGTGATTTTCAACACACATCCACGAAATAAGGTGTTTGTTTTATCTTTGTTTTACATATGAGGAGCTAAAAGAAGCATTAAGGTAACACCTGCCCAGTAGTTTGTGGTGTCCACTTTGAAATGCCAAGGATCTGGACTTTCAGATATTTAAGATTCTACAGTACCTTATTAGTCCAAAGCAAAGCTCTCACCAACTTCAACCACAATAGTGAACGCTCTGAGATCGCAGCTGAACTGTTTTACTTTTGGATCCCGGAAAATGAGGAACATGTAATCAGCAGCCACTTGTGAAGTGTTTGTCTTACAAGACTTGCTCAGCATCACCTGGAAACCCTTTGGCAGCCACAGGATAGAATCTATTTCCCCTGGCAGCAGTCAGCTTCCTTAACCAAAAGACCCTCCTTTGTCTTCCTACAGCTCTGGCTCTAACCAGAGCTGGATTAACCCTTTAGTGGGCCCTAGACAAATAAAGTCATGGGCCCCAGGTCAGTTGAGACCCTCCTGTCCCACCCCACCCCAGCACTGCCACCAGCAGGGAGCAGGGCTCAGAAACACCACTAGGAAGCAACCACCCTGGTGGTGAGGATGGCAGAGAGGAGGGGAAGGGAAGGACGGTGGACAGGGCTATTCATGCCACCACCACGGAGGGAAAGATTGGGCCCCTTCCAGCTTAGGGCCCTAGGCATATGGCTAGTTTTCCTATGCATTAATCCAGCCCTGGCTCTCACTCATTACATACTGTCCATCTTCAGCAACTTCAGCAACAAATTAGACAGGAGTTCTCCAGATTACAGCTTCTTTCACTACAGTACTTTTCAACATCTGACTAGTCTGCATTAGGTAAATACTAAGAACTCTGGGTGCCTATACACATGTTGGTTCACAGTCTAATTATAATTCTCCAGTGTGGCCTCATCGTCATGTGTATAAGCCCATGGGGAATTTAAAAATTGCCAGTGGGGTGCTTTATCTAAACCTCATCAAATGAGATTTAGATGAAGTGTCCTGCAGGGGCTTAATATACATGACAGTAACCATGTCTATATGAGTGGCAGACTGTGCCGTTGTCAATGCGCAGTCATTTGGTACTTGCATAACAAAGTACTAGATGACTGCGCAGTAACTGGCATTACTGCACAGCTTTTTTTTCTGATGCCATTGTGCAGTAGCAATGAGCTATTGTGCAAGTAGCTCATTACTACTGTGCAGTAGTGTCGCATCAGGATTAGTGCCCCTGAAGCTACTGTGAAGTAGCAATGAGCTACTACACAGTAGACGCTGCCAGTGAGGTGTTTTAATCAGAACAGCTCTCAGGGAACCGCTCTAAACGCCCCACTGCCTCCCTGAGCACAGGCATCCAGTGTCTGTTACATCATTTTAATTGGTTTTACCTGTAATCTATTATTCTTTGTTGGGACAGAAAAGACTGTTAGTAAAATTTTGAGCCAGGGACAGCCTGGGTAAGACTACACATACCTATGACCATAAGCTTGTATCCTGGCTTATAATGGTTGGTAACAATTTCATGCCCGTCTTGATAAACACAAAGGAAGATACCAGTTGGTTGTTCTAGACTGTATCATGATTTTGCAATTGATTCATCTGAGAATAGAAAACTCATTTGAATTATTTCACTTAATTCTACCTAATTATTTCTCAGTATGCCTAGTATTATGAAACTCCTTTTAAACCAGTTCCAATTATCTCATGGAATTTGCCAACCAGATCAGGGTTACCTAGATACAGGGGGAATTTTTCAAAGACAATATGAATTAGGCATCAGACTCATTCACTGACATATGGAAGATGAGTATTTAAACGCCCCTTCCATCTTTGAAAATCTCTGCCACCGTTTCTCACAGCAACAGTAAATCTTTTTTTTAATCGCATTGCTGCTTGAACATGGTTTCCTACTACTGTAACACAGAAAACACAGTACTAACTAATGAAAATGCTTAACTTCTCTTGAACAAGGAGCCCTATAAAGGCTTTGATATAAGCCTTTATAGGGCGGGGCCCTTATAATGAAAGAATGAGATTAGATGGAAAATATCTTTTCTCTTTTTCTTCTGTTTACTTTGCCTATAAAACAGCCCTTTGCAGAAAAGCAATTCCGCTGTGTCCGCTCTATAGCCAGTTTCCCATTGTTTATGTGCATCTCTTCCATAGCAACAAGGGAGCGAAAACAAAATATGTTTTCAAAAATAGAAAATGTCTTTGTAAAACCCCCAAAATTGATAGAGAAGCTCAGAGATAGGTGCAGTCACTGAAACTTGTTTTTTCTTTTAACAACTTGACATGTTCTTTTAACTATTCACCAATCTGGTAAACAAACTTGTCAGGCATTTTATAATTATTTGTAAAGATATTATAGTACTTTTTAAGATTAATCTGCTTACACATTGGTGCATAGATAAGCAAAAGCAATACATTCTGACATAAAATAACTTAATATGCTAACAATACCTCACTGTGTTTACTGCTTTACACTAGTAATTCATGGGATTTCAGCTGCATGACTCCCATTGACTAATGTTTAATGGGAGCGATACAATAAAAGCCTCATGAAAATTTATTCCAGTTTACTGGATAATCAACATACTGCAGTGCTATAGTTAAAGCACAAATAGTTTCCTTTCTAAGCCTTTAATGAATTCATACTTTCCTACAAAGGATTGTGCTTGACATGAAACATATAGTATGGAGTGACACACACTTTTCTGTTTCTATTTTAGAATCACTAAGTCTCCAGTTTTGTTTGAGCTCGATCAAGGTTGATTTTGACTGAAGTCAATGTGCTTCTGAATTGGTACAGGAGTCAGCTCATGACAGTTTTCAAAAGGAGGAGGTCAAGGCCCAATCCTGAGCTCTGTGTAGCAGAGCAGGTGCTCAGGAGGCCTGAAGGCTGAGGAATTGATCTTAAAATATGTGGGTTCCCTTATCCCCAGCGTGCATATCTAGCTTTCATGAAATAGGACGGTATCTGTGCAGGGGTGACCTTCCCCTTTAACTGCAAGGAAGCTGGGGCTTGCCGGCCTTCTTCAATTAAGATGTTCCTGCTATACTTGGACTTAAGTGGAAGAAAGCTTAGTAGATGAGGGCTGGCTGGAGAAGGAGATATGTTGTTGCTACTGTAAAGAGGTCTGCCAGAGAATTGGCCTAGACTTCTACTGCCTGGAGCTAGCAGTGAGCTACCAGAAGGGGGGCCTGGAGTGAATGAGAGGAGTTGCTGATAAGAAGGGAGGTAAGTGGGGGAGGGTGGAAAACTGCATCTGGCTGCTTTGAGCTGGTGGAAGAGGAAACTGAAGCAGGCTTGCTTCCCATCCTCCTCTCCCTCATTTAAAACTGAGCTTGGGTGCCATGGAGAAAAGGTGAGCTGTGGCAATACCATTCAAATGTGCATGCTCCTTCCCAGCTATTAAAAGGGTGTGCTTGTTTTTGTTTTTTTAAAGGTAAGGTTAACGAAGAAACAAACAGACCTCACATCAGCAAAGTGCACCCAAGCTCAGCTATAATGGTTGGGGTGGTGGGGGAAGGATGGGAAACAAGCCTGCCTCAGTTTCCTCTTCCACCTCACCAGACACACCATTCCTCACTTAGTAGCCTGGCATCAACACTAGCTCTCCAGCTGATTCTTTATCATGTTTCACTGCTCACTGTACAGTACCCGAAAGCCACCTCTGGAATGACTTCTACTGGCAGGCAGTAGGGAAATCCACATCTGCTCACTCATCTGGATCCCAGCCTTGGCAAGAACTGGGTCCAAAACAGCCATGTGCAGCCTTCCACCCTCTCCCATTTACCTCCTTTCTTTTCAGCAGCTTCTCTCATTCACCCCAGGCCCCTTTCTAAGAGCTGTAGTCTGCTAGGATCCAGGATCACACTTGTCTCTGTAGCAGAGCTGTCAAGGGCCCTGGTCCCCCTCAGGAAGAGGGCTGTCACCCATAATGCATAAAACTTTCCATGTGTCCCTCGCCAGTGCTCTGTATGCATCACACTTGGCTTTGTAGTCCCCAGAGATCTGTCCTTGTGCATTAGAGGAGTCATGCTCCATTCCATTTGGCCTCAGTCAGGTGCCCTGGGGTCCTCAGCCAACTGCTAAGGTAGCTTCTGAAACAGAGTCCAGGCTATCTCTTACCCCAAGTCTTTGTTGCTTGCCTAAGCTATGTAGGTTGGCTATTACATCCTTTACTCTTATGTGGAAACTGACTGGGGCTATGTCTTGCCAAGCAGTGCCTTATGCACATGTTGAAGCTTATGCCTGCAAGCAAGAGGCTTCTCCCACACACGTCACGCAAAACAGGGGGACTCAGTGACAGAACCCCACATTTCTATGGCAGACAAGATTCTTTGGGTAAATGTGACATCTTTTATTAAACCAACGATCTAGTTGGTCTAATAAATATTTTGTTGGTCTAATAAAGGATATAGCATTTCCTGGAAGAAACTATATCCTTAGACTAACCTGGCTACAACCAACAACACTGCATTTCTATGGCACTTCTTGCTGGGTTCATTTGATCTCAGCAGTATTCCTGCCCAAAGCTCAGGGAAGGCAGAGTTAGACTTGATGATCTTTTGAGGTTACCATTTTCGGGACCCCTTTCTGTCCAGGCCCTGGACGAAATTATCATTTTTGCCCCCCACATCTTTCTGGCGCCAGGCGGCCACCTGGTTTGCCCATGCCCACGTCCGGCCCTGGGCACTTGGGATGGGTGGGCGAGAATGCAGTCATCCTAGCAAGCAGCCTGGAAGAAGCCAGGAAGAAGCTCCCTGTTGGATCCCCCATGGGGGGCAGCAACCAGCCCCTCGCTTCGCCCCAGGCAGCAGCCCAATCCCTCCAGATACTCCTTGGGCATCTCTTTTTGCCCAGCCACTCGTCCCCGCCTCCGCCCCCCCCCCCACCTGGTCCAAGCGGGAGGCTTGTGCTTAGCTTGCTGTTGTGTGGGGGGCGCTCCCTGCCAGAGGCTGCGGGGCCGCAGGGCTTACCTCGGAGCCGGGGCAGGTGCCCGCCCCCCTGCGCCGGGGCACGGGGCTCGCGATCGGCGGGGCGCGGGGGGGATTGTTAGTCCGGGGTTCCTATAGCAATAGAACGGCGGCGGCGCCTACGTCATAATAGCGGCACAATGAGCGCCATGGCGCTAGGGTTCGGCTCGGCTCGGCTCGCTCCAGCCTGCCCTGCTCTGCCGTGCCGGCTTTCTGACCATCCTATCATCCCCGCTTACTCCAGTCAGGTCTCTTCTAGGAGGGCCACCAGTCTGACTCCAGTACAGATCCCATCATCAGTGCTGTCGCTCCACGAGCTGCACCTGTGGGTCACTGAACCAACTCTCCTTGGGATAAAGACAGCGCCCCCCTCCCCCCCCAAAGAAAAAAAAACTTACTCCTTTTACACCACTGTAGATCAGCTGTAAGTCCCTGCAAACTAATGTGGTTATCCTAGTATGGATCACCTCACTAGTTTGTCCTGATTTTTTTGTAGTGAAGTGCAGGAGTTCAGAATCCAGCTTAGTGGAGTAGGTGGGAATTTTGCTACCAAAGGGCTTTGTGAGTAAAGGGGAATAACAAACCACCCAACATGTAAGACTCGAGAGGTTGAGCTACAAAGAAATCTCAAGTCTGATGCTGGAATCTTGCTGGGAAAGCCCCAAGTTCACCCTGGTACCATGAGAAATTATGGGTATGTAAACCTCTCACATGCCTCAGGGAGACCTATGAAAGGGTGGACCGGTGGCACAGGAACAGATTGAATTTTGCAGAGCTGTTGACACTATATATGGTACTACAGTGAACTCTGGAGGAGGATGCAGAAAGAGGAATGGTTTTGATCCTGCAATGCTAAGAAATTGCATGAGGATTCATATGTGGTTAGTAAAGTTTCAGTCTGTCTTCACAATGTGACTGATTTGTTTGAGGTAAAATAGCAGAGGCTGAGGAGCATGTCACTTTTAATACAATATATGTGTATCGTTCTCGAAGAGAAGGATTTTAAAGGTATTTCAGCTTATCTTTCCCTGTTACTTTCTCTACCTTTTCTCCCTGCTAGTGCTTGTGACAAATTGATCATGTTAAAAACTCCAGATGAGTTCAGCTAGCCAAAAAGGTACCTGGGAAAAAAGACTTAACATCAAACAAGATTTGGATTATTTGCAACTAGTATTTGAGTGTCATTTTTTCCTTTACATCCTAGAAAGGTACTTGGCTGGGGTCCTGTGACCCCAGCACTCGCTCCTGCCATTGGTGGGAGGTCAGACTAGATGGCCTGCTCTAGGCCCCTTCTGACCCTAGATACTATGATACTATCCATTTCCCTTAAATTACTTTAATAACTCTTTTAGCTGGTGGATTCCAGGAGGAACAATGAATTTTCTCTCATTTATAAAATCACATAATGAATTTTGATGCTTTTATTCCTATTTGGGCACCCTATAGCCTGCTTTTTGGAGCCAATGAACACATTTCCATTGACAGCAGTCAGATGCAGGTGCTCATCCCATCTGCTCCTAAGTATTTATGGATTTAGGCATGAGAATCCTTCTTTTTGGGGGGAGTAGGTATGGGGGAGTATGTCTTGTACAAGTGAAATTCCTATGGAAGTTGCTGAGACTCTTACCTAAACAGTGCTGGAAACTTGGGCCATTTCATAAAGTAGTCTAAACTACTAACATGGTTTTATCTCACTTTTTTATAGTGAGGTTTACAAAAGCGGAACTCCCTCCCTTCTATCTTGGTTCAAGAGTACAGGATCTAATAGCTAAAAGATCTAACGAAACCAGATACTAAAATTATGCTGGGAGGGGCTGGTTTTGTTTTGTTCTCCTCCAATGGCATCCTCCTGTTTTATGCCCCCTGACACTTCTCACCAGCATCTCACTTTCTGGTTGAGTCCCATCCTCTCCTGTAGTCAAAGAATAGATTCTGTCCGCTTCGTATTGTACTTTGTTTTTAACCAAAACTTACAAAGGAACTTTATAAATAACCCTGAGCCAAAATTCTGGAGAATTTTGCAAAATTCTATGTAGCCATGCAATTTAAATAAAATATTCTGTAAATGTTGTGAATGGCATTTAGGAGTTCACTGACCTCAAGAGCAAGATTCCTGATATTATAAATTTGGGAGGGATCTTTAAAACCTTTTCCAGAACTTGAGACAAAAGTCTTGCTGAAAATGTTATGCGTCTAACACACTTGGACATGGGGGAGGGAGATGAGGGAAATCTGTCTTCTAAGTCAAATAAGTTATTTCTTGTGTGTCCATCTTGATCAGTATCTGATTTCCCCATCAAGTCCCAATTCTGCCAGCCAGTTAGGACTGAAAACTCTCATTGTGATCAACAGTCACTCCATTCACAGGATGATGGCAAGATCTGCCACTTGCATTTAGCATCAGTTTGGTTGTCAAAAGCAGCTAAATTAATCTTGTCTTTATTCAAGGCAAACTGTTGAAAACATCCCCTGGTAAATAACCTCAGAACAAACAAGAGAAGCATAGGGCTGAATGCTTGCTATGTATGAATACCTCTTGCAGCATAGGTAGTTGTTCACAGCTGGAGACACTCTAACAGAACAGGCATCCTGCTGTTACAAGGCAGGATGCCTCATGCCAAGTCATCAGTGAGAGAGAGAGAGAGCCTTTCTCTACTTCTCTCCTAACAGAAGCGCCATTCCATGCTATGGCTGCTTCCAGCTAGCACTTGTTCCTGTTAGTAATGTGAGCTAATCATTGTCTTATTTCAACTGATTACTCTTCCTTTGGCAGGGTGAAATACCTCATTACATGAGACTGGTATTGCAGGTATTGTACCTTTGTGAGTGTGGGCAAGATGTTGGCTGATTATATATGCTATTTCGCCTAGTTTTGCAGTTATTTCTGGCTTTGATTCTGCTAAATGCAGGATTTGGCATGCAAGTGTCAACATGCTTTGCCTCTTAAATTTATTTTTTGCAAATGTTTCTTCATTCTCTCTTCTGTTTTTAAAGAGCATGAACTTAAAAACGAGAAGAGGCCAACCTGGTCAATGCCTGTATTTAGAAAATCTGATTTTTTTCCCCCCTCAACATGTGTATGCACATGCATTATGACCTGCAAACTCTTGAAATGTTAGTATCAGGCTGTGGGTGCTCTTGGGATTTTCATGATATTCTATATGGGTGTGGGTGTGTACATGCATACTTCACATACACACATCTTCATTTCCTCAGTCTGCCCAGTCTAATTGCCCTATATCCTCTCATGTTATTTAAAATGATGAAAGACATTTGATTCTGAAGGGAAAATAGAATCTGCATCTGTGCCACACGAGTGCAGATGTTCTACAACAATTTGACTCCAAGAGTACAGATTATCTCTGCCTAGCCAATTGCCTCTCTGACTTTAGGGGATTGTACTACCCGGTCTACAAGACAGGAACGGATCCAAATCCTGCATGAAAGGCTTTCAACAATACATTCCCTCGGGATCAAGATTTCTGCATTGAAAAACTCACTTGAAGCTGTTGGGTCCCTACAGATTGAGAGCTCAGGTTTGGAAACAAGCCAAGTAGATGAGGAAAGATGCCAAGTGAGATGGAGAGAGAGAGTAAATGTGCTAAGAAAGGAAACTTCTAAATAGTTTAAAGCTTTGAACAGGACAGATTTGAACAGCACAGAAACCACTGTCCAAAACTTGAGGGATCAGCTTCTGGAAGTTGAAAAACTTAAAATGAAGTTGCAATAAAATAAAATAAAATAAAACCAGGTCTCCTTGCAGCTGGCTAATTGGCTCGTAATGTGAGGCTCAGGAGGGTCAGAGAGAGCTACTTCTGTTGTCTTTGCTGTCCTCTAGTTTGTGAACCATTTCAACCCATGATGTAAATTAGGGCAGCCTTAGGGCTGCTCTAATTCTACATCATCTTCCAACAGCCCCCAAAGGTCTGTTTGGTGATTCAGGAATCACTAGAATGCAGCATAGTTTGGTTATATCCCTCCAGGCCATGGTGGCCAAGAGGAAGTCCTGTAGATCTAGCTAGATCAGCTGTGTATTCCAGTACTCCATGAGAGCCCTCAGCTGCCTTGTTCAGAACAGCAGGTCTACAGACCCATTTACCTGCACAAAGGGATGATATTTTTCAGTCCACAACTATGGCGAAGTGAAAGAAACCTGCAACTTGCATTCTCCATTGGTTTCAAAGAGTTTCACCAGGAATAGATTTGATCCATATGCTCCTGAATCCTGTGCAATCAGAAGGTACCATTTTATTCAACCATTTAATCTAGTTATCAGATTTTGTGGGCATGTCTACATGTAATTACAATGCATTCAGTTTCATACCTTTACTGACAGGTATTAGACCCACAATAGAATTAGTCTATTGTGCATCTAGCATCTCATGTAAATGTGCCCTGCGATGATAAGAAATGGAATAATCCTGTTCAGAACACTATTCATCAAAAACTAGCTAGGAAGCATGCCTGTATGGGCTGTATAGTCACATGTTCCAAGTGTTAATCTCAAGTAGTTGTGTGGCATGTGTGCCTTGTTCACATTGATGCTAATTTTGCAGCAACAGCAGCAGCAGGATTTGCTAATTGCGCTTGAAAAGAGAATGCTACAAAGCAGGTGCTTCAGGAATTCAGGAAGATGGGGTGGGGGTTAAAGTGCTTTGTTTGGAGCTAGGGGTAGGATCCAAACAGATGGTACTCAAGGAGTTCCTACTACTGAACAGGTGCAGGACAATACAATCTAGCAACATGTTTGTTCCATTTAAACAGTGTCTATCGTCCAAGGACTTTTAAAGTACTCAAATGTTAGTTAAGTCTCATGGCTCACCTTCTAGGGGTGGACTGTACCTTGTAGGGCTTCTGCCTCAGTTTCTCCATCTGTATTGAATGTGGTTATAGTAGCTTTAGCCAGAGCTGGAGAAGAGCCTAACATGGCTTCAGGTGACTATGTCTTGGGAGGGTGTTTTAGCATTGTGCAGAGTATGTTGTTATTAAATCCTGATGCTTTTCCAGTCCTTCCCTTCCCCAAGCATGTTCAGCGCCATGTCCTGTGTCATGGCAAGAGTCCTTCTGATGCATGGCATGTTGCTACAGCCTGCTATCTGCATTCAGACTTGAAAGCTTATTATGCAGCTAATCAGAATGTCCCTCTGGATCCTAAATATAGTTGTAACAAGGCAAGTGTTAACTTGAATGAGCACAAGATTAATTTAGTTCAGCTGATAAAATTATTAATAGCCTTGCTAGAGTTTTAAATAAAACATTGTTAGCAGCTACAAGTTGGAGGATGATTAGCTTCTGTGCAGTGCCCTTGGGAAGGAGCCTTTGCACAGTTGTCTAATAGTTGCTCACATTGGATCTGCAGAGATATAAGGGAGAGATGACTCTACACCCTCAGGTTCTGGATACTGGGACTGTAAGATTTGAACAGTGTTGGGAAGACATCTCCGCAACTGCTCCCTCTTCTCTGGTGCATCTAGAAAGCCTTGTAAGTCCATTGTCTCCTCCATGGTTTTTCTGTGACTCAGTCTGTTGGGTCAGATGACTCTGTTTATAAAAATTGGATATGTTACTGGAGTTTCAGGGACATTAACAGGCTGGACTAGAATCACACTTAGGCACCTAAGTCCGCTTAGATATCTGACAGGTGGAATAGACTCTGGCTGTCTATCCCAGTGCTGCTCTGGGAGTGATGCATTAGGTATTGCCTAACACATGATTACCACATGTCATATCATGCCCTTGCTGTCCTGGGCTCCTCTCCTTTTCTCTTTGGGATTGCACAGTCTAATGCTATATAGTTGTGAATTTTTACACTTTAAATTTGTACAAAATAAAGAAGGCCCTAATACATGTCCCTACTGATGCATGCTCCAGTATCCTGAGACCAGGATACAGTGGGTACATCTACGCATGAGCTTTACTGTGGAGTAAACCAACTAACTCTATAGTAAAGCATCACAGTCTCCACGTGTGCCAGTATTAGAGCACAATGAACTAATTAATTCTGCCATAGGATAGTAGTACTGTTAGGGACAGTACTGTCTTATGGCAGAGTACTTAACTGCACTGAAATGCAAGTGTAGACAGTGACTGGGTGTGTAAATAGCCCAGGCAGCTGGGGACTTGCTCTGCCCTGGATCAGATTGCTAGTGTCTCAGGTGCATGTGTATACACTGTGCCCAGGAGCAGTTTACTCTGGCTCAAACTGCTCCAGAGTTAGTTTCACAGTAATTTTACATCTAGATGAACCTAGTGTGTTGCAGTGTGTCTCATGTTTTCCTAAATATAAGCTTGGCTCCTTGAACATACAATGATCCCACTGTAACACTAGTATGTTGGCACTTTATAGTGTTATGGGAGTTTAAGTATTTCATGCTTGATTTAATATATTACATCTGTATTATTGGTTAGGCCATTCATGTCTCCTAACTTTGGGATGTTTGCATTTTTGTAATTTTTTTTTTTTAAGGTAGGTGCAGCAGGGAAACTATTGCTTAGCCTCTGTTTGCCCAATCTCCTTTGATCCATCTCTGCTAATATGCATTACAAGTTCTTATTTAAGCTTCCAAGACTGAGAAAAAACCTTCTCAAGTGAGTCATTCGTTTAATGTTTTTTATACACAAAGCTAATGAAATATTAATCATAGCCTTCATCACATATGCAGCAAATAAAAGAGCAATTTTCAACTGAAAATAATTTATGTCATCTGTGAACCTGGAAAGCGGCTCTTCTCAAGTGCCTGCTGTCTTTCTGCAAGCCTGAATTATTGCTGGAGCTCTTAGAAATCTAAACTATAAATGCAAGGGAGGTAACAGAAAGTAGCATCATTTGGGAGTCAGGATGAGCAGAAAGATTATGTTCTTTGTGGACTTATTGCAAAACCCTTAAGCTGAGTACAACCCTATTCCATAAGCACTTTTTCTGAAATCAAAGGATTTTCTTGAGATGCAGATCTTTCTCCTTTGCTAAGGGTTGCCCAGGTAAGCAAGGCATAGGTTTACCAACTACTCAGTTGAATATATAAATGAAACCTGATTTTCTGAAGTAAGGAAGGAATGCTGCAGTTCCCAGAATCAAGTGCTTTAATTTTGTGAGCGGGGGGGAGAAAGAATCATCTTAGTAAGCCTGGTTAGTTACAATAAGCCTTGCTCCCAGTCAGGTTAATTACAGTTAGCCTTGTTCCCAAAAGCCTTGTTCAGCTATGGTTAGTTGCAGCTGACCTTGAACAGGCATTGCTTGTGTGATCTAGCTACTGACCTGTGGGAGTGGAGTGGAAAGTGTGCATCTGTATAGTCTGTTATGCTGCAGTAGGCTAATTGGCATGGGGTAGGCAGATTGGCACTGTCGCTCAGCAGTACTCATCGTCCCAGATGAATTCTGTGTGAAGATAGCCATACTGCTCCTGCTTCAGCAGGCAGCTTCTCTAGAGCAGCACAGAGCTTGAAGATGCAAGTGCCTGGCATAATACGTGGCCTCGGATTTGCATTTCCTGGTCTATAACTGGGACAGTGCACCTTGTAGTCAGACTGTGTGGCAGGAGCCTTTTGGTTTAAACTTTTTTTTTCCAAAAAGTGCCCATTTCTCATCATCAAAACATTTTTGTGATAATGTGCCTGCTTTTGATGCAACTTTTGTAGGGGAGGTTTCTTGCTGTCTCATCTCAGAAATGCTATACCCCTCAATTAATACTCTGACAGTGGTCACCTGCTGCAGATGTGGAAGAACATCCATGTTAAATTCTGATTTTAAACCAGGCAGAACAGGGATTGTAATTTTGGGAAGCTTGTATGTGGAATACTCTTTATTCTGTACAGAAGTTTGTACACATCTATTTACAGTAAGGGCTAACAGTGGCTGGCCTGTTCCTGTTCTGCAACCTGGAAGTGCTTGCAGGCCTCCTGGGAGGCTATGCTTCCTGAATCCGTTGTTTCCCATGTCCCTAGGAACTGCCCTAACCCTTGGGCTTTAGCTCTCTGGGAGTAGGATCTCTTCCCAAAATCTTTAGCTATGTCATGATGTGGAGTGATTACAAGTGTTAGATTAGTGACAAGTGTCAGTTTCTGACAAGTTCACAAATTAATGTTTTCTCACCAGTCCTTGTTGCAAAAGCCACTCACTGAGTTTAATTGCTTTCATGAAGACTGTGTGCAGAGGGGGAAGGCAATGCTGCTCTTCTTAGTAATATTTATTAACTGGTAGCATACCTGGAATAAGAAGACAGCATTCTGGTTACACTCTGGAGCACAATTTAACCCTAATGGGTATCAGCTTGCTTAGATAGAATGCTGTCACTTTTAGGCAGGTATTTGTCACCTTATTAATTTGAAAATAAGCCTTAAATTTGAAGGGGAAGCAGGCAGCTCACAGCAGTTGTCCTTACAGCTGAAGCAAATCAGTTTCTTGCTGGTAGTCTTGGAGGAAAGGCCAATCTAAGAGCAGACAAGGAGACTGACTGACTTTAGGTAGTGGTCCTTTCCAGGTCAGGTCAATCTCAAGGTAGATCAGGAATCTTGCAGCTTACACAGGTGTTTAATTGGGCCCTTTCAGGAAGGTCTTCTTCCTAATGCATCTGGCAGGAAAAGCAAAGCATTTAGACTCCACTCTAACTCCTATCAAGCTAATTGAGGTTTTGCCCCTCTGATTTGACTAGACTTTTGCATTAGCCCCAAAATGAATTCCTGTACAGACAGCCAACCCCCCCACACCTTTTTAAATATCATCTTCAGCTATAGGCTATGTGGAAAGGCTTTGCACAATTGTTAATACTGCACTATGAGCTCTACTCGCTATCTTGGCATGTAATTCTGTTGCTGCACTTAGCTTAACACATTGATTAACTCTGGGTATTAGGTAGAGCCGATAACTCATGTTAGGCTTGAACACTTATTTGTAAGTGGAATTTTAGTTGAATGTGCACAGATGCTTGGTTGAATAAGGCAAATCTAAAAGAAAAATAAAATAAAGTATAATCAATCTCTCAGACATCTAGTGGAATGTTATATAGCCTGCTTAGCACTGTGACAGACATTTGTGACCTTGAATGCCTGCACTAAAATGAGTGGCTAGCAGTATATTTGTTAAAGCTGTCTATGCCAGTGATCCTTAACCAGGGCAGTGTGGTACCTGGGAGTGCCCTGAGATCCATTTAAGGGCATTGCACAATATTAACACTATTAGGTGTGCAAACACCTATACATGAGTCGCAAGATAAACACAGAAGGTGCCATGATGATCTTGCATTTCCTGCAGGAAAAATAGCAGCGGCACATATTTGTGCCACTTTTATGTGTCACCGGGCATGCCCTTGCGCACATAGTATCTAGGGTCAGAAGGGGCCTAGAGCAGGCCATCTAGTCTGACCCCCCGCCAATGGCACAAGCTCCGACGTGCCACAAAGTGAATTGGGTGGGGTAAAGGAGGCTGGGGCCAGCACCTGTGTTGGCCTCATCAGCCTTACCTGGGGTCCTGGGAGCCTCCCAGGGCAGCAGCAGTGCTAAGCTAGCCACTCAAAACCTGACTACCAGCCAGAGGGTGGCTCTGACTGGCCAGGCTCCATTTCTGGTGGTGCATGTTGCTGCTGTGTGCACTGCACCACATTTTTTAGCAGTGGGCTTTTTGTATACCGGAATCTCCCAGTATCAGAAAACCTGCTGTGCTGCACACTAGCAAGTGCACATGTACCACGTGTGGTTTGTGGTGCCTCAAATGGCTTTTCCTAGGGGAAAAAGTAAGGAATCTCAAACTGGAGTGGGAAAAACTTCTTCCACAAAACTTTATGCGGGGTAAGTCCATATGATGGGAAGTCTGAGAACAAGAGAATCACTCATTGACTAACAAGAGAAAATGCCTAGTGTTTAGAGCACTTGCCTAGAGGAGGGAATATCTGATTCCAGGTGAAAATTTTATGCATTTTCTATTATGCAGTCTGGATAAAATACTTACGAGTTACTGGAGCAGGGTCAGGGACCCAGGTCTCTTCTGTCTGAGTCCCCCACTTATACATGCTTGTTTGTCCTCTAATTCAATGAATATTTCCTCATCCCTTGCAGGGGGGAGCAGATGCAATAGGAGAGCCTGGGAATGCTCCATTCTGGACCAGCCTTTAGACTAGTGGTTGGAAAACACTACAGGGAGTGAGAGCTCTGGCTTTCAATTCTGTCTTCCTGGAGGGATTCGTCTCATGGCTCCAGTGTCCTAGGGGAGTGCTCTAACCACTGGATAATATAGAGGTGTGGGGGACACATAGATTCATAGATGCTAGGGTTGGAAGGGACTTCCCATCACTCAGATTTTTTGGTCCAGTGCTGGGTATATTAGGCACGTTCCAAGAACACCTTCTGGATTGGGCCTTGCAGATGAAGAATGCCTTTACTTGTGGTTTTGTGATAAGATATAGGCTTGAATGAAGTACTGAGCTGTTCAAGAAAGTCAAATCTGCAGAGGTTCTGGCCACGTCCAGAAGACTTTTAGCCATTCAGGGAACCTCCACGGCAAAAACACAGCTAATCAGCCCCCCCCCCCCCCCCAAAGCATGCATTCCAGAGCATGGCATGAAGCTATTTAACTTGGCATGCCACAGCCAACCCCAGCTCTGGCCAGGTCCTTGTCACCAGCCATGGAGGGCCTTGATGCATGCAGCCTGGGCTCTGTAGGCAGCCACTAGCATACAAACAGCTGCACCAGGTCCAGAGCTTTGGCTTGGCTTGTTGCTAGTGGCAGCTGTGCACACACCTTGGAGAGTAGGGCAGGAAAGGGGCTGGGGCTACACTGCCTCAAAAAGGATTGGGCCCCTTGTGGCTTCCTGGCTATCTGCCCCGGCAAGTATCTGCCCCTGGCTGTGGGAGGCTCCAGATCCAGGGAAGCTTCAGATGCTTCGGGGTTGGAAGCAACACATCTGGGTCGAAGCACTGCCTTGTTCAGCTTTCTGAAGTGCTTGGAGCTGCCTCCAAGCCACCACGGAGATCCGGCCATAGGGTATAATGGGGAAACAATAGAATACCTGTAACCTTGTTGTTTTTTGTCTGATTTAGATAAGACTTGCAGAGAATGTAGCCTCTGCTGAGAGGATGGAACTGGCCAAGTTTCAAGAAGGTCAGTCCAGGGGTTTGGGGGGAACAGCACCCCAAATACTTGAAAGCAAAACTCCTGTCACGTCCACATGTTACAACACAGGGGGTCAAAACTGCAGGGGTGGCAGCTCTTACTGAGGCCACAAAGCCTGCCAAGTTTCAAGAAGATCAGTGCAGGGGCTTGGGGGGAACTGCTCCTCAAGCTGACAAGCAAAACTGATGCCATGGGTGCTTGTTGGACTGACTGCGTTGGTCTGGGGGTGGGGAGGGGAGACACTGCTGCAGGCCTGGCTGCTAAGCTGCTGTGTTCCCAGTTACTAATCAATCGCTCAGGATTCACTCAGGGACTCAATACACAAGACCTAGCTGCTACATAACGACTTAATGAGAAGCAATTAGCACTTGGGAAACCAGGCTTAGCAGAGGAAAGACTCAGTACAATCAACTGCACAAGGACAGACAGTCTTGGCACGAGTTTTGCCTGTCAGCAGCTAGGGGTGTAGGGCCCCAGAACTCCCCTGCACCCATCTCCTCCGCAGCTGGCAGGTGTTGTGGCCACAGCAGGGGCCACCATCCCTGCAGCTGTCACCCTGCTGCGCCTTAACACCTGCAGAGTCACCCATGCTGCAAGTTTTGCTTGTCTGCAGCTTGAGGGGCAGTTCTCCCCAAACCTCTACATTGATCTCCTTGAAACTTGGCAGGCTTTGTGGCCTCAGGAAGAGCTACCAGCCCTGCAGTTTTGCCCCCCTCCCCCCCCCCAATGTTGTAACACAGCCATGACATGAGTTTGGCTGTCAAGAATTTGAAGTGTAGTCCCAAACCCCTACACTGATATTCTTGAAAATTGGTAGGTTTCATGCTCTCAGCAGAGGACACCATTCCTGCAAGTTTCATTCAAATTGAACAAAAAACAACAACGTTATAGTATTTCATTGATTCCCCCATTATACCCTATGGACGGATCTCCAAGATGGCTCTGAAGCTTCGGCCAAATCAAAGCGGAAACCCGGTCTTGAGCTCCGCATTGGATAGTGGCCATCCGAAGTGGCTGGATCTGAAGCTGGGTTGGATTGCTGCTGACTCGCACAGGCCTACTGATAAGCCAGTATCGTCCAAGTCCATTTTGAGGGGTTTTTGGTCCCAAAATGTTGCTGACCTCTGTTCTAGGGTGATGTGGTCACTGAAGGTGCTGACAGATGTTAAGGCAGCTGTGTTGACAGAGGTCTGAGGAATGTGATGCCCCACTCCCCAAATCATACAACCTGCCATACCACACATGTATGGCAGGTCATGCAATTCTGGGAATGGGGCATCATGGTCCTCAAAACCCAGTTGTGTGACTGTCAGTTGTCAAGGTCAAAGGGTGGGAACACCTGCAGCTGGGAAGTGGGAAGCTCCCTTCACCCCAGGTGCCCCTTCCATGGGTGCCTGGAAATGTAAAAGAGCAGGTGTGCTGCTGGGGCTCCCCTTTTTAAAGGGCTGGGATGTTATGAGCCCAGCCTTACTCTGATCTGGGCCTGACAGTCCCCCAGACTTTTAAGAAGTGGAAGAAGGTCCCCCGTGTTGGCCTCACATGGTGTAGCTGGGAATGGGGGAGCTCTCCCATTGCATAACACTGTTTTAAAGAGCCTCCTAGCATGAGCAGCAGAGCAATGGGAAAGCTTCCCCAACCTCCAGCTGCTAGCACTATGCAGCTCTCTAGATGGGCGAGAGCAGCTGGGGAGCTTCTCCCCATGCCCTGTTGCATGTGTTGGGCATCACTTTAAACTGGAGTGTGAAGCAGGGGATGAGGAGAAGTTTCTTTCATCCCAAGCAGCACACTCCACATCTTCTGGAGATAGAGCAAGGGGCAGCTAGGTTCAGAACCTGGAGTTGCCACCAGGCCTATCCTGCTAGTCAGGCAGGGGGTAGCTTTGTCATACATCCCAGGGATGCCCATTGCTGAACCTTGATGCTTAGCTGAGCATTGGGATTCAGCACTGGGCTGCCCCAGTCCTGGATCAGACTGTCCCCTGTCTGATCATGGGGATCAGGCAAGGGAAGGACATTTCCCAGACCCCAGAACTGCCCCATGCCCTGAGGTTTGCTGGAATCCTGCACTTCAAAGTACCTTAAAGATCTGGGGTTTCAGGGCAAGGCTTTTTAAAGCTCTAGTCTCTGACTAGCACATATGCTGATGCAGACAATCAGTTGATTGTTAGCATTGGGACCAGGGCAGCCCACAACAGTTCCAGACCTGAGGCTGCCCAGCTCTTGATGTGGACAGTCAGCCGGTTGTCAGCATTAGGATGATGTGTCATGCCACATATGCCATATGGACCAGCCGCGTAGATGGTGCACATATTTTGAGTTATAGCTCTGTGGCTGGTTTGCCATGTTATGGGGCCACAAATTTGAACGTATAGCATGTTGCCCTTTTCTGGCATGATTAACATGTAATCACACCAAAAAAAAATATGTGCCAGGGGCCTGAACTCTATTTCTGAGAACTGCAAGTCTAGATTTAGGCTCCTAAGTCCGGTTGTGGGTCTAACCTTTAGTCTCTGTGCCATAGTTCTTATCTGCACTTAAACTAGACAAGTTCTTTGCACAGTACACTATCTTCATTGACTGGGATGACAAGTTGAAGGGGCTGGGAAAAGTCAGACACATGTTAAGCATCACAGTTGCAGCACTTATATCAATACTAATACAATACAGACTGTTAAAACAATTCATTCCCTGCCTGGCAATTCATTTCTATCTTCATGCTGAGCAAGTGACTTGAAATGTGATGCCTTTTTTCATTATGGGCTTCATTATGAGCCTAAACCAAACCCTAGGGTAAAAAATGTGACTTTCCCATTAAAGATGACCACAAAGTTGAGCTGTTGCTGTCAGTGGATGACTGCTGTATGAATGCCTTTTACTCCCAAATGCATAGGAAATTTACAAACACTGTAGGCCTTATTTCTTAGAAGAAATGGAGTACAATCTGAAAAAATGAAAGTAACTTGAGGCTGCCATTCGGCTTGTCAAACATTGGCAAAGATTATTTCTATAAGTGGGTTTAATGGGGTAAGTGATTACAAAACCATGTTAACTTAAATGTTTTATGATGGCTAAGAGATCGAGCTATCTTTCATGACATGAAGTGCATTTCACTAGGACAAGTGAAGGCCCTGGTTCTCTAGAGGTTTATATATATTATTCACTTTTCACATAAAAGGACTCCCTTTTGACTTCAGTAGAATTCCTTACAGTGAAAGAGTTAAGTGCAGGCACAAGCCTTGGCAAAATCTGGGTCACAGAGCATTGTCAACAAGGTATGACAGAAAGTTAGTGGTTCAACACTTCCAAAGCTTTTCAACAGGCACAAGCTGTGATATGTTCTTGGGAGAGCAGGATCACTTGTTCAGTGTTAGTTATTTTAAGATTTCGTTACTTTTTTTCTCCAAACAAAGAAAGTTTTAAAAGAAGTTTTATAAGCAGGGTTAAGAGGAAGTTGAAAAGCTGCATAATATAAATAATAGGCTACAGATACTCCATTTGTCCTGGGAGATGCCCATTTTCTCCCATGACAAAGTGTAATCATTCAGACATCCATCTCTGTCCCAGAACAAACCCTGAAAATATAGGATAAGAAGTGCTATCAGTTTGTCTCAGGACATTGTGAAGTACATCTGAATGGATGTCCTGAGATTGCACTGCTGAATCGATGGCAGAAAAGTGACAGTGCATTTAGCTGCTCGCTAAACCCCATTCAGAAAGATAATGTGTGTACATGCCAATTTGAGGACTTTTCTGTTCTGGGACAAACAGGCACAACTGATCCCAGCACAAATGTATTGTGTGTTCCTAGCCAAAATGACTTAAAAATACTTACTACAATACTAGTATCCAATCTTTTGGCCTACAGACTTCTTTTAATATTCGAATGACAGTAACCTGTAGACACCCCCAGCTTGCACCAGTGCCAATTGTACTAAATTCTAAGGCCCTGCCTCAGAGCTGATTGTTCAGCCATAAATGGGACAAAGGAAATAATATTGCCTTTATTTTCTGGAAGGGAAAACTAAGGCCCAGTTATTAGAATTATTCCTCATTCTAGAGACTCCAAGGCAAAAAAATGAATTTGGATCTCACAAGTTTCTCACCCTTCCTCGTGCAAGCAATAAATAATAAAATAGTAAAACCTAAATTATGTAGCAGATTTAAAAATAGTTGAAGCTGAGTGCATTCTTGTTGCCGGTGCTGACAGCAGTCTTTCTTCAAGTGCACAGGGTTAACAACTGGCTTTTCAAGTATCTTCCTCTGTTTTCAATCACGGATATTAATGTCATTGATTCTACATAAATGTAAGCCTAAATGAGCACCATTTCCTTTCTTCACCTAGACTTCTTTGCCCTCTTTCCGCATCAAATTTCTCTCTCAGGTAACATTTAAGGAAATTAAATAACATACCAGTGTCATCATGGTTAAGTAAGGAGAACATCAAGCCCTCTATTACATTACACTGATTATAAAATGGTAATTATTCTGCCACAATAAATAACACTGGATTAGGTTTACTCTTATATTGTCTTATAAGGCTAAGGAATGCCTGAAACTTCAAGGGAGATTAACATTTCTACATCTTTCATGCAGTATTTCTCCTTTGATATCCATCCTCAGTCACTACAAGTTGATATTCAAGTGTTATTCGCCAGTACCCCAAAATATAAAACAAAAAGTAAAAAGAAAGTATCCTGTCTACAAAATATTTAACCACAAAATAAATTGGACAAAATGCAGTGAAAATATTAACAGAGCTTATCTGACTGGGATGCTTCAAGATAAGTTGTTAGATGTATAAACTTCTGGGTTTCATTCATAAACATGCACAATTTGCTTAATGAAGGAACTTTTAATTGTGGCCATTATTTGGACTATACAAGTCTGAACACTACTTAATACTTGCTTGCATTAGAGACACCTTTAGTTATTTATGAATAGCATGATCTGAGACACCACTTCTTGCTGCCAATGCAGAGTCCTATGGCAGCTTAATTACATTAATCCTCCTATGTGACTACCAGTAGCTTTGTGAGAACTATCTAAGGCAGGCTGAAGGCCAACAATAACTTTTTTCAAGTAATTTAAGACCCTAAGCCCCAGATCCTTAAAGGTATTTAAGTTCCTAATCCTCACTGAAATCACCAGGAGTTGGGCACCTAAATGTATTTAAGGATCTGTTAATATTGGAGTGATATTGTAGCTGTGGTGGTCCAGGAAATATAGGAAAGACAAGGATTTTTGTGGGTGGTATCCTTTACTGGATTCACTACACAGCTGGCATAGCTGCAGACAAGCTTTCAGATGTAGTGTATTCTCCTTCATGTTTCTTCAGGACCTGCAGAAGAATGCACTGCATTTGAAAGTTTGTCTAAGTCTATCCTAACTCTTCAGTTGGTCCAAATTTAGGATCTAGGTATTTCAGGTCCCAAGCCTAGTTAAAATCCAAAGGACCTAGGCTACATATATCTGGCACATTTGAACTAGTATAATCTGATTTGCTTTAGAATAAACAGGGGGTAGGGCTTTGTGAAACTTTAAGTGCTGATTCGATTGGGCGGCGATTCGGTGGTTGAATCTCCACATCCAAATCAAATCAGGAGACCAATTAAAAGGTCCCAATCTATCTGAAGTTCTCCAAATCGATTCGGAAAAGATTCGGAGAGCTTCAGAGATTTGGGTAGTCCCTGCTCGCTGCCTCAAGCAGCTGGACCTGGACTCTGAGTTGGTAAGTAGGGGCAGGGAAGGGGGGGCTGGAAGAGAGGGGAGGGGACCCTGGGAGGACCCCTGCCAAGCCTCATCCCCTGCCTGATTTCCCCCCCCCCCCCAGCCTCCCTGGTCCCCTGCCCACTCCCCCAGCTGCCCCCCCCATGGCTGTCTTGCTTGCCCCAGCTCCTGGTTGTTTAAAAAAAAGCCCCTACTCACCAGTTGCTGCCAGGCAGGGCGGGGGGAATTCCCACTGCCTCCCACTGCCCTGTGCTATGTGGGGCACTCTGCATGAGCTCCCTGACCCGTGCCCACTCTCCCAGCGCATCCCTCCCCATGATTAACCTGCCCACCCCACCTCCTGGCTCTTTAAAAAGAAAACAATAGAAAGCCCCCACTGACCAGCTGCTGCCACGGCCTTGGAGCTTCTGCAGGCTCATGGCAGAGCCCCCATGCGCTGTGAGCCGGTGGGGGGGCAGCAGGCAGTGTGTTGTGGGCTTTTTTTTTTTTGAGGAACAGGGAGCTGGGGCTGGGATAGCGGGCAGGGGATGGGGCCAGTTCGGAGATTCGGCCGATTCAGCAGCATACAAATCTCTGAATCAGATTTGGCCAAATCAGTTGGGGATAGTGATTCAAATCATCAAATCGAATCTGTCTCCTGAATTGGCTGAATGCAAAGCAAACACTAGCCACTCTAATGCACAGGTCTAATGTGGAGTAAACCCAGGACATACAGCCCTAGACAGGCCTAAATCACTCGGGGAGAAAGTTGCACCTTGAAAGTTGCACCTTGAAAAATTAAAAGGTTAATTTACACTGGTGGTGTGTACAGACAATTTCAACCTGGGCTAGCTATTTTCCTATACAAACCAGTTGTTGCTAAGTCCCCTTTCATCTAGTTGCGAGGCATCATAATTAGAAACTTTTGAAATAATGATTTTGCAAGTTTTACAGAAACCATGATTTTGTCCAAGTTCTGAGAAAAAGTGTTGGGTCTATGCTTTTAGTTGGCTCCCTATAATGATAATTTAAAAATAATCTGAAAATAAAATGCTGGCTCCCTCTGGGGAGCTGGAAGTCCTTGTAGCCACTGAAGCCCAGGCCTGCTTTGGTGAGAAGGGGTAAGTGGGGCTGCCAGCATAGCAAGGGGGCTGCTGTACCCACAACTCTCTGCTGATTGGCTGTGAGGGCTGCCCGTCCTATGGCCCTGCCCCTCATCATGAATTTGCGCAAGGGCTGGGCCACATGATATACAGTCCTTGCAGCCAATCAGCAGTGAGGGGCAGAGTCACTAGGTCCCCTTGGCCAATCAGAGGTGAGGGGTTGCTGTGTATGAAAATGGCTGCCCACAAAATCGGCCAACAGCCACCTCAATTTCAGTAGACCCCTAAGCTACCTGCACTTCGTGCTATTATGGTATCTCACAAGAGCTGAGTATGTGTCGGCTTTGAACGTGAGTGTAATTTATATCAGTGTATAGAGCAATATATGCCGGTGTACATGTCATGTGCCCATACCCTAGTGGTTAAGTTATCTTAAAATGGGACTAAAGCTCTTAAATTGCTGACAGACTTTTCAAGATTTCACCCTAAATCTTGTCCTCTGATACTAGTTGCGCCTATTTCTATCCTGACCAGTATTTAACATCTGGGCAATAGTTATGAATTGCATACGGATGTCTGTATTGGACTCAGTAACTGAGTCTGGTTTTTTTTCTTTAGATTTGTCAGTGTTGCTTTCTGCATTTGCCCAATGGCATTTGTATGTACCTATTTGAAGGCAGCACTTAGTACAAATAGTCATTTCCATGTCCACTGTTCAGAAACTGCAAACATGAGTTTTGTGGGGAGGTCAGCTTGCATGATGGAGTCTTACCTCCTAATCCAAAGACTGAGCATCTTTCCAGGTTACTGGGCTGAAGCAATGAACGTATCCTGCCGTACCCATGTTGTGGCTACACAATGAAGCACTCAGAAGTCAGAAAGTCACCAGTGAAGCTTTTGTTGATCACCTTGAATCTGCCCTCTTGTGTTCAGGCATTGTAAACTGGTATCCTAAGATATTCCTCACATGTTAAACCCTTCCTACAAGCTTAAACACAGAGACAGGGAGAACTTTATATTAATTCCTGTACTGCTTCTCCTCTTCCCATTGTCATTTGGATCCAGATTACACAAGAGATTATCTGGATCAGTAGAGAGGGTATAGACATGAGATTTTAAGAGACCTTGGTTCTCCTTCCACCTCAGCCATTGGTCTACTGTCTGTGAAAGCTGGAAATCCTCTTCTGTAAAATGGGAATAATAACACTTAACTTTCCTCTGTAAAATCCTGTGTGGTCTATACACAAAAAGCATTATATAGAAACCAGCTGGTGATTGTATCTTTCAGTTGATATATGGCCTGACTTTTAGGTGTGCTGAGCACCTGCAGCCCATGTTGTCTTCCTTGTTGGGGCCTGGAAATTTTGTACACGTTTATCTTACATTAGTTTAAAGTCTAATACAGCAGTAAGTTGAGTTGGGTGTGATGACAGCAAGCAGCTCCCTGTTGTCTTGAGCCCCACTTCCCATGAGGGAGAATGCCATGTTCTCTGTAACTGCAACTTGCATCCTTACCCAGCAATAGCAGCAGCTGCACATGCCACTGACTTCTCTTGGCTGGCCAGGTGGCTTTGAACCTATGAAAATTAGTCTAGAAAACACTTCAGACAGTTCCTGTCCATACTGGGTATGTCTACATGAGAGGTTTTCTGCAGAGTTGACTAATCAGCTCCTCAGTAAAGCATCCCTGTCTACACATGTGGTGCTATTAGGCTGGAGTAAACGACAATAAAAGCTGTGTTATCTAGCATCCAGGGGGGATGGGGAGCGCCAGTCAATCAAATATGCTGGTCTTTGCCTGTTCGGGCTGCCACCCCTCCCGCTGTGTCCAGTGTACCAGGGCTTTCACTCCCTGGCATCAGGGTGCTGGGGGACAGGGAGGGCGGCCACATGCAGGCTGCTTTGCCTCTGGCCACAGTCCAAAGTCGGCGAAGTAGGACTGGAAGTGCACGGTGGGATTTCCAGTTTCACTTTTGCCACGTCAATCGGCTTGCCGGTTATTAAAGTGTTGGATAACAGAGCTTTTACTGTAATTAACCCCGCCATAGGATAGTACTGCCCAACACAAAAACTATCCTATGGTGGAGTTTATTCCACTGCAATGCATGTGTACACACTAACCAGAACTGACCGGCGCATGAGGGTGCTACAGTGCAGAGCTGCCTGCTAGCTAGCCCCACACTATAGCACCCTCGTGCCCCAGCCAGCCCCTCTGCAGCATGTTGAGCTGGGTTGGCAGGGCCCTGGGCTGGCGAGCTGGACCCCAGTGCCCCCTGCCAGCCAGGGCTGCTTTGCCCTGGCTCAGTGTGCTGCGGTTTGGGATGCACATGTAAACACTGTGGTTGGGAGCATTGGCGACGTGTAGGGGGTGCATGTGCACCCCGAGTGTGGTGGTACATCCTTTTGGAAAGGCACTGCTGACACTACTGGCAGTGCCTGTGTGCAGTCGCCGCTTGTCACCTCCTGCCCCTTGCAGCCGGTGGTGTCTGCGGTGGTCGCCAACCACCATTTGATGCTTGCCGTTCCTCCCCTGCCCCCCACTCCAACCACCTGCGGGAGCTCCCTGCTTGCCACTGCCACGCTCCTGCTGCCAACAGAGCCGCTGCCACATGCAGGAGCTTGCAGTGCCCTCCAAGCCTCCAGGGGAATGTGGCGTTCATGCCTGGGAGCACTAAACTCCGGCGCAAGGTGTTCCAGAGTTTATTGCACGGAATTCATTTCGCGTGTAGACACACCAATTGTAGTTATTTAGCCACACCAGAGATTCTGGACATCATCGTTTTGGCTAGCTGTCTGCCATTTTCAGGGGCAATTTAGGGAGAGAAGTGGTTAACTTTGATACTACCTTAACTGTATCCTCAAGTAGAACTGGATGAATAATAGCTTTTTTAATTCAGTATTTAACCAAAAAATTAGGAAGGTGTGAATTAGGAGTTGGGAATTCAGTTCAGGTCAAACTGGAATATAAGCTTTTATTAGAAGAATGACATAAAATGAAAAACCTACGTCTTGTGTCAGCTTAAAATGAAACTTCTTGGTTTTTGGTTTTTTTAGATTATTCAGTTCTTGAAGTGAGAATTTGAAGTCTCCTTTCAGAAATGAAACATTTTATTTTGAAATATTTCAAAATTCTCCCCCACTTCTAGAAGTTGAAATGTGTGTGTCCAATTCATAACAAGTTTTTGTACCCCCTGAAACCCTCATTTTTACTTAATTTACTACCTGCTAGAAAAAAGAATCACCCAGTTCTGTTTTCAAGGGGCTTACAAAAGATACTATCATACTCTGGTTTGCCTTTCCTGAAATGATTATGGCATAAAGTAATTGGTACGCATATGCAAAATACTTCAGGAGGTTGGTTCATGCAAACAGTATGCAATTCAGCACAAAGCTTGGGACTTGTGTTCATTTAAAAATAATGTCCAGGATAAGTAAGAACTTACCCACTCACTCGCTCACTCCATCTGGTCCTTGATTCTGTGCAGACATGCAAAAGCTCGTAGGTGGAGCCACACTGAATAGAGTGGAATCGGCCCAAGGATATTGGGACTTAATACAGGCTGGTGATAATGAACTTCAGTGCAGAATTGGGTGTAAGTTTCTGCAGATGAAGTCCAGCCAGATACAGTACAACTCTGACAGCCTTTATATTCTCCTTTTGACCATGGAGTCTCCTAAAAAAAAAATAAATAAAAGAAAGAAAAAGAATAAACCATAGTGGAAATACTGCTTATGAGGCAAACAAGACAAAGCTGAGACTAAAACTCAAGACTGGTATCTCAGGGGTCATGAGGACTAAAATAGTAACACTCTAACTTCATGGAGCTCATCTTGATGTGAATTGAGTAATGTCTCTAGAATCAGTGAATTTCCCTCCTCCTAGCTTCCTTCTAAAAACAGGAGACGGCAGAACTTTAAAACCAATCTGCTAGTGGGGAGGAAAAAAAGCGAGAGATCACAGATTTCCAGATGGGTTCGGCAGAGCTTTTTGATGAGGAGTTAGTGTCTCTACTCTCCACATAGACACAGCAGGAGAGAGCAGCCCACGCTAGAACTAGAGGGAAAAATACTGCAGGCTGTCAGAATTGGATACAAACAGCTCCGAGCTCAAGTTGGAGGTGGGAAGGAGGAAGGAAGATTCCTGGGACCTTGATAGACTGCAGGCAATGGACAGAGCCCGTCAGAGTTGTGCACACACCCGACCAGCTTTCCCAACTGAATTGGAGGGTTGGAGAGCAGGAACATTTTCGGATAAGTAAAAAGGATTCTTAGCTCAAAGTTTGAGAGAAAAGTAGTATTAGGCTTCTAAAATCCACATTTAATCACTAAAATACAAGTGACCTCATCTTCCGAAATGATTAGAAACGCCAGTTGAATGGAAGTCTAGGTGTGGACATATGACCCATTTACTTTGGAGTAATTTAACTTTCTTCAGAGCTCCTGTAAATGTTGAACATAATCACCCCACTCCAGAGTAAAGTGTGGCGAAAGTAAACACTGGCTCAAGCTGATACCAATCACATGTCTTTTCCCTAATCCATTTCATTCCAAGGTACCCCACTGCTCAATACAAACTGGTCCCTTGCCAGTTATATACAGGGACTAGGAGGAGGACTAGTTGTGTGCCCACTCTTTACCATTTGAGTAAAACCCAGGACAAATTAGTTCATATGTTGATGTTGTATGTCGCACCCTCACTTAGCCTTCATGAGCTCCTATACATGTGCAGGGAGGCTGCTCCAGCACGCTATAACTCCAGTCTCAATTAATTGAGTCTGCTGGAGTGTGGAAATTAATGTGCTCCTGCAGCCTCCGGTGTCAGGTGTGTCGGTGTCCCCACGCTGAAAAATGGTGGTGGGGTACTTTAAAAAAGCTCTTTTGATGATCTTTAGTTCAAAGTGGCCTGCTGCCATTTTTCAGCTGTGGGGACACTGACACACATGACATTCTGGGCACTTTTAATGAGCGTGGCTGTCAGAGCTGTGCTAATTAAAGCAGGCATGCTGAGTGCTCGGGCACTGTATAGATGTACCAAGTCAGAGGACTTGCCCAAAAAAATGTAGGAAGTCTGTGGCAGTGATTGGACTGGGCTGTCCTGAATCCCAGTCCAGTATCTCAACCATAAGACCAGTTTTACCAGGCAGAGCTGGTTTACTTTCAGCAATTTTGTTCTATTGTTTTGATTGCTATCATTACTAGGATGAGTATACTGTATGCCCACAAGTAAAAATAAACAGTGTTGCAGATGTTGGTTGGTTAATATATTCAAAAATATCAGATTCAGGAATGCAAAGTTTGCTAAAATATTCTCATGGAATGAAAATAGACAGAATAATCCAAATGAGAGGAAGAAATACTTAATAACCTGAATAAAAATAGGCCTCAGCTTTAGCATTGCAAGAAACAAACCACCCCAAGGAAGTATTTAGAAACCTACACTGATTACAAGAAGGGGAAATTTAGGCAACCACTTATAATATGGGGAGAAAGAGGAGATGTCATGTTGAAAGATGATTTACTTTTTTGAGTCAGGGGGTCTCTAAGAGAGAGATCTCTGTGGGCTTGCAGTAAGATTAAGAGAGTAAATAAATGTGCCAGCTCCAAAATTCTGATCCAAATGCAATGAACTCATTGGAAAGATTGCTTTTGACTTCTGCGGACATTTGTATTATGAGGACGATGTAGATAGGAGCATAGATTTTGAGGCTAGGATCCCAGTGAAGCATTATATAAATCATACAGAAAAGGTGAATGTGTGAGATCTCCAGAATCTTTTATCAAACTGCAATTGTCAGATATCTAGATAAAGCAGTGTACCATGGCAGAAAACTAAGTTGGGGGAGGAGCAGAGAGGGAAGACTATGATATGCCTTCAAATACCTGAAAGGTGTTTATAGTATGGATAGAGGTATAGTTCTGTGTGGCTGTAGGCAACAGTACTAGGAGCACTGGCTGCAAAATGCAGCAGAGGAAATGTAAGTTGTAGATTAGAAAGAACTTTTTGGCCATGAGGAGCAATGGGACCTGATATGTTATTCACATAATCACAACTCCTACCATGCCACACTTATGGCTGGTGCAGGGGGAGCCTGGTCTTGGGTTCCCCTGCACCAGCAAAAAGCAAGCTCTTATGGCTGGGAGCACCCCCCATAGCTGATCACAACCCTAGGGCTGCAAAATTGTAACCATGCCCTGCGGTTGCCAGGACCTAACTGAGTGCCAGCACCGGGAGGCATGCTGTGGGGATCCAGTACCTGCAGCTGTGGGACTCTGGGTTCTGGCATGTGTGGGGTGCTTCTGGGACCCAGAGTCCACAGCTGCTGGGGCTAAGAGTCCCCCACAGGTGCGGAACTCACAGCCCTGGCTGAGCAAGGTAAGCCCCTGCATTTGAGCCCACAGATGACAGGGCTTCCAGCTGCGGCGGAGATCCTGCTACATGTGCAAATTAAAGCTTGATAACAACCACCTATAGAGTTAGTACACATTTTCAGAGTGTAACTTTATAGCTGGTTGGAGCCTTTTATTGTGTGATAACTACTTCACACGTGTAGCTGGTCTCCCAGTAATTATGAAATTAAGTCGTTCATTGCACAATACCTGTAATGTGCAGAGTGGGGCTGAAGGTGGTAAACCATTGGATCAGGCTACCTAGAGAAGCTGTGGAATTTCTATTCCTAGACATTTACAAGAGCAGGTTAGACAGACACTTGACTGGGATGGTTTAGTCAAGGATGATCTTACCTTGAACAGAGAACTAGACTAAAGGACCTTGTGAGGTCCCCTCCAGCTCTACTTTACTATGACTTTCCATTCTTTTAGACAGGCCTGCTTTCATAGTCTGCCATAGCCTCTATATTTACAGACAGAGTTGGTCTCTTTAGTTATAGACTAATATGATCAGGTACTATTTGGTCTGGGTCAGATGATTATTTGGTCTTGTATTGATTGTCTAGACACTGATTAAGCTTTGGGACAATCTAAAAATTGGTTTAAAAACACTAAACACATGCTATACTCGAATGTATGGCAAAAAAGAATTGTGGCAATGTTATTCAAGCAGCTGAACCAGGACCAAGGTCTGAAATGATGTCTGAGGGACCAGCAGCCTACCCCAGAGGGTGCGAAGCTTGCCTGAAAAAGTATATAGGTTAGAATTTGGGAGGAAGGATGATCTCAAGGTAAAGAAACTGGAGTGGGACTTGGGATATGTGGCTGCTGTTCTGGTCTGTTACAGATTACTTGTGTAGCCTTGCATGAAATATTTACCCACTCTGGGCCTAAGTACCCTATTTTATGGCTGTCTGTACAACTTTGTCTTGTTGACATGCTGAACTCTCTTTGCGCACTTACCATATGCATGTATGGTGCACAGTGAGGTTCTGATTTTAGCTAGTTGCTGTCCCTGGGACCCCTGGTTTTTATACTTTAAGATACTTTAACCAATTAATTTTATACTTTAACCAATTAATGACATTTTTAGTAACCCAGCCACACATTAATGACATGATAAAACAGGGAATAAGTCACGAAACTATTATACAACATATGTGTAATCATTAGGCCTGTGCAAATAGGGAACTATTCGATTCAGGTTCGGATTTGGCCGATTCGGATGCCAGCAATTCAATTCAGAGCTCTGAATCAGTTTTCTGCTTTGATTCAGACGAAGCTTCAGAGCCAATTTAGAGAGTCGGCCGTAGGATACAAAGGAATCAATGAAATATTTATAACTTTGTTGTTTTTTGTCTTATTCAGATGAAAATTTCAGGGATGGTATCCTCTACTGAGAACATGAAGCTTACCAAGATTCAAGGAGAGAAGTGCAGGGGTTCAAGAGAAACTACCCCCAAAATTTTTTAAAACAAAACTCATGTCATATGTATGTGTTACACCACAGGAGGGTGAGAACTGCAGGGATGGTAGACCCTGCTGAGGCCACAGAGCCTGCCAAGTTTCAAGGAGATAGGCACAGGGACTTGCAGAAAACTATACCTCAAGCTGCGGACCAGCAAAACTTGTGACAATGGTGACACTGCGTGTGTTACGGCACAGCAGGGTGAAAGCTGCAGGCTTGCTAGCCCCTGCTCAGGCCACAAAGCCTGCCAGCTGTCAAGGACATGGGGGCAGGGCTTCTGGGTTCTGGGCCCCTAGCTGCTGACAGGCAAAACTTGTGACATGGGTGCTTGTGCAAGTGTTTCTGTCTTGGGCCATGGGGGAGGGGAAACTATTGCAGGCCTGGCTGCTAAACCCTGCTGTTGCCAAAAAGCCTGCCAGGTGTCAAGAAGATATGTGCAGGTGTCAAGAAGATATGTGCAGGGGGATTCTGGGGCTCTGAACCCCTAGCTGCTGACAGGCAAAACTCGTGTCATGTGTGCTTCTGTAACTGACTGTCTCTGTCCTGGGACAGTTGATTGTCTGTATTGATTCTTTCCTCTCCTTAGTTTGTGGTTTTGTAGGTGTTAATCCTTGCTCATTAACTCATTATCTAGTAGCTAGGTGCTGTGTGAATCATGATTGATTGGTAACACAGTAGCTTAGCAGCCAGGCCTGCAATAGTGTCTCCCCGCCCCTCCTTGCCCCCCACTCCCAACGCAGTTGCACAAGCACCCATGTCACGAGTTTTGCTTGCCAGCAGCTAGGGGTGCAGGGCCCCAGAACCCAGAAGCCCTGCACCTTTCTCCTCGACAGCTGGCAGGCTTTGTGGCCTGAGCAGGGGCTAGCAGGCCTGCAGCTTAACACACACAGTGTCACCCATTCAGACACACAAAACTTGTGACATCTTGAAGTGCAGTTTTCCCCAAACCCCTGTACCTATCTCCTCGAAACTTGACAGGCTTTGTGGCCTCACTAGGGGCCACCATCCCTGCTGTTTTGACCCCGCTGTGGCTTAACACACATACAATGTGAGTTTTGCTTTCAGGAATTTGGGGTGCAGTTTCCCAGAAACCCCTCTACCTATCTCCTTGAAACTTGGCAGGCTTTGTGGCCTCAGCAAGGACTACCATCCCTGCAGTTTTTACCCCCCTTTGGCTTAATATGCATACATGACATGAGTTTTGCTTTCAGAACTCTGAGGGGCAGTTTCCCAGAAACCTCTACACCTATCACCTTGAAGCATGGCAGACATCATGCTCTCAGTAGAGGCTACTATCCCTCCAAGTTTAATATGAATCAGCCAAAAAACAACAAAGTTATAGATATTTCATTGATTCCCCGTTATACTGTATGGCCGAATCTTTTCTGAATCGATTCAGAAAACCTAAAGCTTCGATTCAGATTTGTAGATTCGGCCTCTGAATCATCTCCAAATATGAATAGTGATGCAAAGTTTTGCACTGCCCTAATAACCATTCTGTGGCTGGTTCCCATGCCTTAAATTGAACGTTTGGCCACCGGGCTCCTGGGGCAGGAGCTCCTCTTTGCACTTCCAGCCTACAAGTGCATCCAGAGCCTGGAAGAGCCTGGTGCACTCTGTCAGCTGGAAGAACCAGGCAGCTGACTGCCCCTTTCACCAGCAAGAGGAAGCAACTGGGGTCTGATCCCACAATCATGCCTCCTGTCACATGCATCAGATCCCATCATGCCTTTAACTGAAGATCTGTCAGTGGCCCAGGTGATACAGAAATAAAAATAGTAGAGGGCATTCTGCAGAAGGCTAGGAGGGGGTGGAAATGTAAAGAGGAATATAATAAACACTAGGGGGAAATTGTATCTTCTTAGATATTAAAAAACCAACTAAACGCTCCTTTTATAATAAAGAGAACAAAGAGACCAAAATATTGGCCTGTCAGTTAAAAAGAGAGAATGAGAGAGAGGACTCAGGAGAAAGTGATTTGCCAGAATAGATTAGAAGGACAAATGTTTAGTCATTTAGAAAGATCAAACATGTCTTTTACAGTTTCAGCACAAAACTATATATTCTTTACCGTATTAAAAGCAGCAACTATTGTCCAGCAATCCTTAATGCTAGAAATTGCCTAACCCCATCCATTCAATTAATTAAGTTGGCAGGGACAACCATAAATAGAAATGCTTTCATGGAGATTAAAGTCACAAGGGACCAATATGCCCATCCATTCTGACCTGCTGCATAGCACAGTTCATTGTACTTTACCCAATAATTTCTGCTTCAGGCACAGTAGTTTATGATAAAATTAAACATGTGCCTTGGCAAGATGCACAACGTTGATTGTATAAATTGTTCTAACAGTCATTCATATCCACTTGCGTGAATAAATGAATTAACTTCAGCTCTCCCTTTCCTCCCTGCGCCTGTCCCCCTATTTCAGTCCGTCTCCCTTTAACATCCATTGCCTGGAAGGTGTACTCATGTCTGCTGAATAAAGAGCTCTCTGTTATTGGATTTCTTCTCCCCATGCAGGTATTAACAGACCACAGCTACAGCTGACCCAAATTCTTTTAAAAAATGGAAGAATTTTACTGAAGTGAGTGGCTTTGTTTCTGAGAAAATTTGCAGAACTTTTGTGACTTTTCACTGAAATATTTATCCAAGCTACCACCTTAGTGGTAAACAAATACTCCAGTTTCCAACCAGCAGATGCCCTTACAGGCCCTTTTTCAGAGGTGCTGAGTTACCATAGTTACCGTGGAAGACTTGGGGCCAAGTCGCCCCAAATCAGAAACTTGCAGAAACCTAACTGTTTTATAGTGCAGTCTGTGTGACATCATATGACTCTTAGAAATCATAGAAATGAAGGGCTGAAAGAGACCTCAAAAGATAATCAAGCCCAACCCCCTGGGCAGAAATACTGCTGAGATTAAAATATGGATATGGAATCCTTAAAGAGGATGCATTTATTAGGCAGGACATTACACTTGAGACCCAATTAACCAGTCAATCTTGTTTTATGTAAACCAGTTGCATATTCAGGGGATTAATGGCTCGATAAAATAGGAAACCAGCTACAAAGTTATTACACAAAACACGTGTAATAACTTTGTGGGTGGTTTCCATTGCACTTGAAATTGAACAAGCCCCGAGGTCGTCCCAATCTGCTGATTGTCAGCAGGATTAGTATTGCCTGGGATTCTAGCCCTGGGGCTGGCCTGATCTGCCACGGTCTAGCAGGAGCACAGTGGGATTTGAGCCCTAGGGTGGTCTTTGCCAGGTGAAGATCAGCTGATCGAGACCACTCCAGGGTTCAAACCCTGGCTCGGTAGAATGTAAGCGATGGTTAGCCATATGCCTGGTCACTAACAATAGGACCCCATTTATACCAGCTTGTGATTAAATGTTTTATGCCCTGATATTTGGCAAAGCACTAATAACACCTTTGGATTTCATTGTATTCAGTAAGATATTAAACTGACCCCGTGGTTTCATTTTATTTAATATTTGAAGGAAAATAATTACCTTGTAATTCTTGTAATTCTGGAATCTTTACAAGTGCAAGCTGTTAGGATTTGTAAAACCGGCAGCCGTGTTAGCTTTTGAATAATAGCTCCCTCCATAACTTGCTCTATGGATGCTTAAACAGAGTACTTGAACAAAAAGTAAAGAGAAATCATAAATGCATAAGACATATAAGGACCCAAAAATATCCTTTGTATGTTCTGATGACCAGATTCCATGTCAGTGAGCTGATGTACACAAATCAAAGCCAAATGCGTGGATTATTCCCCCTGTGAATCCAGCATTACAGGATGCATCTCTCCTACTACTAATAATAATAATAAAGCTTGCTAAACTTGCTAATCAAAGTATTGCTGAATAGGGGCAGCTACTGTATTAGTATAAAGCAGGGGTGTCCAACTTGCAGTCCATGAGCGGTTAAAGTGTGGTCTCTGGGCTCCCATGTGGCTGCCACTCCTCCACTGCTTTGGCTGCAGAAGCAGCCAGGGTCTCCAGGTTTCCTCTCCCTATAACTTCTGTTTGCTCTGGATTTATGGCCCACCCCTGATACCCTGGTCACCATGACCTCATGCTACTTCTTCAGGGTCCCTTATCTTTGTTATGGAACACTATTCATGTTTTCAGTTTCTTAGCCTGTTTTTCTGATAGCTTCAGCCACAGAAGGCTGAGAATGTGGAACCTTGTCACAAACAGGCTTTTTACTCTATCTATGAGCCAATTACTGGAAGCAATTCTCTAAATATCATTTTCTAGCCATCAACAACTTCTTTCATGCTCCAGTGGGTGGGATGGTGCAGCACAGCACAGCCCACAGTGCTGGCGTTGGGGGAGCTAATGTCCTGGAGCACCAAGAGGTGCAGTGCAGTGGAGGATCCCATGGCTGTGGAGCTTAGAGTGAGAGGGGGTGTCTGGGTGCAGCGTGTCACCGGGGAAGGGGTAAGTATGCAACGTGTGGCCCTGAGAGCCCAGGGTCCCCACTGGTGCTGCTCCCATGGGGCATGTGGCCCTCAACCACTTAGTGATATTGGTATAAGGTACAGCTGATTACACCTATACAGGGTGTCATTTTTCCTGAGTGCTTGTGGCCTTTCTGGCCCATAAATACCTTTGGGATTTACTTTTACCTGAAGTTTGGAAGGAAACCTGAAAGCTGAAGGCTTTGCCTGTTCATCAGTTGATGTCAAGATAAAGCACACATGTATATACTTGATAAGAGGCTTCTGTTTACTTCATATATTCTGTTTCCTATCCTGGTTTGGCCTAACAAGCTACTCAATGATATGTCCCTTAATTCATTCTAGTACTTTATTCTGTCATGTATCTTCCTGAGCTAATGAAAAGCATTGTTCCATATTTAAGCACATTTTATTCCTGTTGCACGTTACTCAGTGAATATACTGGGCCACATCTATCCCCGCTGCCTTCAAAAGGTGTCTGATGTCTTTGTATACTGAATACTTAAACCTGGGAAGATTTCCTTGTTTGGCATGCATTAGTTCATGCACAATTCCTACAAAGTGGTACTGGCAGTGGATATAACCCAGAGGTACTTAACCTCTGGCCTGTGAGCCAAATCCAGTCTGTGGAAAAATGTCATCTGGCCTGCAGTGCTCCCCATGAGTTGGGAACCTTAGCAGTGGGAGAGCAGTCGCAATTAATACTGCCACCTTCCCACATTGCTAAATTCTCAACTCCTGTACATGGGTGAGAGTCAAGGCATGCTCATTCCCCTTGCACAGCCAGACCAGAGCCAGGCCGCACCCCTTTCCCCTGTAGGGCCAGGTTAAAACCAGGCCCCCTTCCATTGCATAGCTGGATCAGGGCCAGGCTGGCCCCTTTCCCTGCTTCGCACAGCTGGATGGCCCCCACTGCATCTGCCCCAGGCACCATTTCTTAGCCACTGGCCATTGGGCAGTTCACCACTGATCTAGCCCAACAGTTTTACTCTTAGCACCTTGTGGCCCCATTTTGTAAGTTCGAACAGTGGTGTGGGTAGTGTGTGATTGCTATACACTTTCATAAACAACACTCATCTTTTTTAAAAAGCAGCCTCTGGAATTTGGGGTCTGCATTATAAGTGACTAAATGCAGTTTCTGTATTGTAAGCCTCTGCTGGAAGAAAGTGAAAATAACCTACACATGCTCCACAGAGAGCAGCCCAGTGAGCATGCTGGGCTCCCTAAGCTACTCAGTTATTTATTACTACTTATCAGTAGCAATAAATGGTCAAGAAAAGATTTTATTTATTAACTAGCTGAAATCCACAAAACATTTGTGATTCGTTTTTTATTGCTAAATTATTCTTTAAATACAGAATTTTTAGTTATCCTTTGACCAAATACTTGATACATAGAATGAAAACTTTTCACCCTCAAAAAGGCTGCATAAAGCTGTCCATGTGTAAACACAGGCTTAGGAATATAAATACATATTTTGTCAAAAGTCTGACCCTGTGACTTGTTTATAGTCATAAAATAAGATGGCCCTTGTACACATAAGGAAATTGCCCGTTTTAGTCATTTAATTGCCCTTTTTTAACTATATAATTTCATAACGGTATACACATTCGGCAGCATATTTCTATTTTAATGATTTTTTTATGTAGCGAACTAAAACATATCCCATATATTTTAATTTGCTATGGAGCAAAGCAATATTCCTCACGTGTACAAGGGCCCTATCTGGAGAAGACAGTGGGGATGGTACATGGGGCTCTCAGGGAAGCCTAAGTGTGCTCAAAAAAGCTCAGATGTGGCGGGCTTCCAGTGCCCCATGTATCATCCCTGCCACATTCTCCAGTTACCAGCACACCCAGCTGCCCTCCTGCCAACTTCCTGGGGAAGCCAGCCTGTTCCCAGGTGGTCCCACATGGCAAGAAAGTGGTGGGGATGGTGCATGGGGAGCTGGAAGCCCATCAAGGTCAAGCTTCTCTGAACATGCTCAAACTTGCAGTGCCCTGTGCACCACTGGATCTAGCTGGTGCAGCCTGTAAGCTGGGGCTGCACCTGCCCAGCTAGTGCTCTACCTGGGCAGGCCTGAGACGCACCACCACCACCGCAGAAGGAAGCACTGGGACCCCATCAGCTCAGGGGCTGTGCAACCCAGTGGCAGCTTGCATGAGCAGGCACTGCCAAGGGGAGGAAAAAATGTGGCAAGGGGCTGGATCTTTTTTTTCTTCCCTCCCAGAGCCTACCTGCATCTCCTGTGGCTGGGAAGCAAGCTGCAGTAGGTCGTGCAGCCCAGGAGCTGTGTGGGACCCTGGTGCTTTCCTCCATGGCAGCAATGCCCCTGGGGCAGCACCCACCCACTGGTACCTCACCTGGGCTGTCCTGGGGGGTGCTGCAACCATAGAGGGAAGTACCAGGACCCCCTGCATCTCAGGGCCTGCCAGCAGCTCACCCCCTAGCTACAGGAGAAGTGGGCAGGCTCTGGGGGTGGAGGGGGTGGATCAGGCCCCTCACTGCTTTTTTTTTTCCTTCAGTAGAGCCTGTTCACTCTGCAACGGGTGGCCCCAGTGCTTCATTCTAGCTCTGACTTGACTGCATATCTGTTCGAAATGCCTCAGGATCCATACTAATAACATAGTTTCTTAGTTTCTAGGGTTGGAATGGACCTGAATGGATCATCAAGTCCAACCCCCTGCCCTGGGCAGGAACGAGTGTTGGGATCATAATACCCCAGCCAGATATCTATCCAAATTCCTCTTGAAGACCCCCAAGGTAGGGGAGAGCACCACCTTCCTTGGGAGCCCATTCCACAGCCTGGCAGCCTTAACCGTAAAGTAATGCCTCCTGATATCAAGCCTGAATCTGTTCTCAATCAATTTGTGGCCATTATTTCTTGTTATCCCAGGTGGTGCCTGGGGGAACAGAGCCACATCTATTTTCCCCTGGTGCCCCCTGGCGAGTTTATAGACAGTCACCAGATCCCCTCTGTCTTCTCTTATGGAGACTGAACAGATTCAGGCCCTTTAGTCAATCTTTGTAGGGCCTGGCCTGCTGTCCCCGACCATGTGAGTGGCCCTCGTCTGGACCCTCTCAATGCTAACCACATTCCTCTTGAAGTGCAGCTCCCAGAACTGGACACAGCACTCCAACTGTGGCCTGACCAGCGCTACATATAGGGGAAGGATCACCTCCCTGGACCTGGTTATGATGCATCTGTAGTTAGCCTTACTGACCGCTTCCTCATAATGGTGGCTCATGTCCATCCTGGAGTCAACAATGACTCCAAGATCCCTTTCAGGCACTGTGTTGTTGAAAAGGGAGTTCCCCATCCTATAAGTATGTAGCAGGTTCCTGCTCCCTAGATGCAGCACCTTGCACTTGTCTGTGTTGAATTCCATCCTATTCTCATCCACCCACCTCTGTAAGCTATCTAAATCTAGCTGGATTCTGTCCCTCCCCTCCAGTGTGCCCACTTCTGCCCACATCTTTGTGTCATCAGCGAATTTGGACAAAGTGTTTTCCATACCCACTTCCAAGTCACTGATAAAGATGTTGAATAGCACAGGCCCGAGGACTGAGCCTTGGGGAACTCTGCTGCCCACATCCCTCCAGGTAGAATACGACCCGTCCACGACCACTCTCTGGGTATGACCATCAAGCCAATTTGCCACCCACCTGACTGTGTTGGCATCAATGCCACAGCTTTTTATGAGCATGGGGTAAGAAACAGTGTCAAAGGCCTTCTTGAAGTCCAGGTAGACAACATCCACCTCAACGCCCGCATCCAAGGACTTTGTGACCTGGTCATAAAAGGAAACAAGGTTAGTCAGGAAGGATCTGCCCACAGTGAACCTGTGTTGGTTGCCTCTGAGCATTACCTCCCATACTGGGCTCCCACAAATGTGGTCCTTGATAATTTTCTCAAAGATATTCCAAGGACCAAGGTAAGACTGACTGGCCTATAGTTACCCATGTCCTCCTTTCTCCCCTTCTGGTAAATGAGGACCATATCGGCCCTTTTTCAGTCCTCTAAGACCTGGCCAGAGCACTGTGAGTACTCAAAAAGCCATGCCAGGGGCCCTGCTATGACCTCCACCAATTCCCTCAGTACCCTTGCATAAAGAGCATCCAGACCTGCTGATTTAAACACATCCAGCCCCTCCAGAAGTTCCCTAACTAGATCATCCCTGACCCTAGGCATAGTGTTATATCCCCTGGGTCTGTCCATAACCCTAGTGAGTTATACTTGGAGGATTATACTTGTTCCTAAGTGGCATAGTGTGGGAGTTGTCCCAGTCCTTGCTCAGAAACATGGAGGCACTGCCTCCTTGGTGATAGCCCCTTGTAACCACTGATTGTATGCCACCTTTTTTGCCCTCAGGCCCTCCTGGATGCCTTTACTGAGTCAAGGAGGCTTTTTTGTACTCTTGCTCCTTTTGGTTCACGTTGGGACTGATTCCCTCTGAAGGGAATCAGTCCCAACGTGATTCCCTTCAGAGGGAATCGTCTCCTTAAGGAACAACCGCTTGGAGGATCGTCTCCTTAAGGAACAACCACCTGTCCCGGACTCCCATTTTATTGAGGCTCTGAGTCCCCAGTGTCTGTCTTACTAATCTCCTTAGCTCATTGAAGTCAGCCCTCCTGAAGTCAAGGACTTCTGCCTTACTGCTTGCTTTCACCACCCTGTGCCAGATAGTAAATTCCAGCAGACAATGGTCACTAACGCCTAGGTAGTCAAACACCCGCAGATCCCTCACCAGGTCATTGCCTGTGGCAAGGATCAAGTCCAGCAAAGCATTTCCTCTGATGGCATTATGTACCTCCTGGGTTAGGTGGAGGTCCTGTATGCAGGTTAAAAACCTACGCAAGCATTCAGACCTGGCTGACAGATCCTCCCAGCAGATGTCTGGGTAACTAAGGTCACCCATGACAACCACATCCCTTGTCCTTACAGCCTCTGTGAGCTGACCGGAAAATTCCAGGTCCAGCTCATCATCCCCTTGGTGAGGCAGTCTGTAACAGATGCCCACTGTCAAGTCCCTTTCCTCATGACCCCCTTGCCTTCTAACCTGGAGCGCCTCAGTTTGCCCCTCTCCTGAATGCATCCTGATAATCTAGGCTACGTACTGCCCTTTAACATAGAGTGCTACACCCCCTCCATTTTTCCCTACTCTTTCCTGTCTATACATCCTAATGCCCTCAATGTCTACTGCCCATTCCTGGGTAGAATCCCACCAAGTTTCTGTAAGTCCAACCCAGACTGGGTTTTTGCTAGCTATCAGGAGAGTGAATTCCTCCTACTTATTCCCCGTGCTTCTAGCATTTATGTAGAGGCAGTTGAGACCTATGGATGTTTGTGCTGCCCTCTTGTTCCCAAGTTTTCCCAGGCCCTTGTCACTTACCTGGGTTGTTTCTGCTCACATCACCTGGCTTGACGTCGAAGTGTCCTCCTGCACTTCTGCATCCCCATCCCCTGACAAACCTAGTTTAAAGCTCACCGTACAAGATCAGCCAACCTGGAAGAGAAGACACGCTTACCTTTCAGGGAGATATGTAGCCTCTCCTGCCCTAGCGTGTCTCCTGCGCAGAAATATGGGTCGTGGTTGAAGAATCTGAAGCCTGCCCAATAACACCAGCTCCAAAGCTGCCAGTTGACCTCTCCAATGCAGGCCTTGTGGCACTGTCTTCATCTGCTTACCAGAAGAACAGATGAGAAAACTGCCTGGGCTCCCATCTCCCTAAGCTTGGCACCTGAGTCTTGTAGTCTCTCACGATACAGTCGGAACTACTCCTGGCAGCGTCATTAGTGCCTACATGGATAAGGAACAAAGGGTAGTGATCAGAGGGCTGGATGAGGTCCAGGATCATCGCCATGATGTCCTGAATATGAGCTCTGGGCAGGCAGCAAATCTCATGTGCCATGAGATCCAGACAACAGATGGGTCCCTTTGTTCCTCTCAGCAGGGAGTTGCCCACTCAGTGATGGTGGCAGGCTCCTCCACTGCACACTCCTCCAGTGCAGCCAGGGCCTCATATTTGTTCCCCAACTGCACCGGGCAGGGGTCGTTTCTACGATGAGAGGTCTGGCCCCAGACACGACCATCTTCTACTTGCCAGCATCTGCTTCAGGGCATTCCCTCACAGCTTCTCCGCCAGGTGTCTTGTCTTGCAGAGAATTAAAGTAGCCATCAATCTCTTCCTCAATTGCCCTGATACCCCACAACCTGCTCACCTCTTCCTGAAGTTTCCGCACTTGCCCCTCCAGGTCCTAAATCCAGGCACATGTGGGACAGACAAGGGAACCCCTGGCCCCCACGCTACCCCCAGGCCTCAGAGGTCCCACCAGGCAACTCCCACAGACAGGGGGCCAAGGCACTGCTGACCCATCCTAGGGGCCCATCTGGGTGGAGGCCTTACAGGAGGTCCGAGCTGGGGTCAGCAGGAGGATAGGGGCCCTGGCTGTGCTCTGTGTCGCCACCCCCATACTACTAACACCCCTCCTCAGTCACTTACCTGAGGTCTCTGGCAGAAGTTCCCATGTATTCCTGCCACAAACTGGCCTGCGAACTGCCTGTAAACCGCTCCTGTTGGCAGTCCCTGTTTAGACACGTGCTGTAGGCACCTGCTTACTCTGTCCGTCCAGAGCGCTCTGGTTGTTTCAGTGAGAAATGTGATTGGCTACCAAGACAACCAATCAGAGTGCTTTGGACAAACAGAATAAGTCTGTTATTATAGATTCTGCCTTTCAAAAAGAAGGTGTAAATCTTATATTGGGATGCATTGTATGGACAGCACTTTGTGCGGTATGATATATCAGTGTTACATGGAAATTAGTGTGTACATTAGTCTTCACAACATTTATATCCAATGGCCAAAGCTTGCAATGAAATACTGAGTCCACTTGTGTTGGTGTGCAGCTCTGTGTAGGCAACAGAGTCCACCTGTATGGATCTCAGAGCAGAGAGTGCCAGGGGGCAGCTCTGCCTGATGCTGTGCAGATGGAGTATGGTGGGGATCTGGTTAAGGAAGGAGTTTTTATCTCATATGCTCACACAACAGAAGGTAGTGTTCCATTGGCTCATTTATTGCCTTATTGGTCAAATCTTTAGATTTCTTTTTAAAATGCCCATTTCATACCTGATCAGGTCCTGATGGCTATCTTAACACAATGAAGAAATGAAAAAGACAGTCTGTCACTTTTCATGCAACAGCCTTCTCCACTGTGGCTTCTCTCTACTTAGACACCTCTCTTAAAATAAAAAAATCTTGAAAATATTTTTCTTCTACTCAGTTTGCTATGTTCCCAAGTCTAACCTATTATTAGCTCTCTGTAAAATGCCTGCATAGATGACTAGAAACCATATAGCATTTGATCTGGTTTCCTTTTTCATTACCTACTTCAAGCAAAGCTAAGGTTCATCATGTTTCTATCTGAACTACAAGCAAAACTAAGGAACTTAACCCCGCACTACCCAACCCAGAGACTTTTTACATGCTCCCTAAAATTCACAGACAAGCGAACCCAGAGAAACCATATCCAGCCATGGAATCCTAACTGAGGAAATATTAGGTTCCATTGAAAGTATTCTCAAACCTCTTGTCACCCAAAGACTGAGCATTGTCCAAGATACAACTGACTTTCTACAAAAACTTAAAAACATAGACCACATTCCCAGCAACACCCTCCTAGCCAGCATGGGTGTTACCAGTTTATATACCAACATCCCACACCAGCATGGCATCCAAGCCTGCCTTACCTACCTACAAGAGCAAGACTTCAACTCAGAGTGTATACCTAAAGATATTACTGAACTTATACACTTCATCCTCACTCATAACAATTTCACTTTCAATAACCAACACTTCCTCCAGACTCTGGGCACAGCTATGGGCACCAAAATAGCCCCACAATATGCCAACCTTTTTACCTGGCAGAAGAATTCCTCAACAACTGTGCCATCAAACCCATGCTATACTTAAGATATATAGATGACATCTTCATCATTTGGACTGAAAACCTGTAATCTCTGATTGATTGATTTCCATCAGAAATTTCATAATCATCACCCCTCTATCAGACTATCTCTTGAATGCTCCAGCACCAACATTTCCTTTTTAGACACTATGATCAATATCCAGAATGGTAAAATACAAACCACCATATACAAGAAACCCATGGACCAACATGTGTATCTGCACAGAACCAGCAGTCACCCTAAACACACCAAGAAAGCTGTAACATACAGCCAAGCTCTCTGATACCACTGAATTTGAATTGAGGAGAACATCTGCGATTGTCGCATCACAGATCTCAAAAGGGCTTTCACTCAACAGGGACATTCCTCCAGAGAGATAGATTGCACTTCTGAAAGAGCCACCCAGATACCATGTGAAGAATTGCTGCAGTACAAAAAGAAAATCCCTATGAATCTCACATCATTAGTTATGACATTCCCTCCCTGGAACCTATACAGAAAATCCTCAAACAACTACAACTAGGGCTATGCAAAGCTTCGATTGCCAATTCAATTCAGAGGTTATTTGGCCCAATTCAGTGTCCAAATGTCCAAATCGAATCAGGAGGCCCTTTAATGTCTCCGAATCAAATTGGAACTGTCTGAATCAATTTGGAGAGATTTGATGATTTGGACAGAGTTACAGCTTTAAATGTATTTTCTACATACCAGGTGGCTCATGAACCCTAAGATGCTGGGGCAGATGGAGTATCCCATGGGAGCACAGGGGAATCCCCTGTGTGCTCAGCAGCAAACCTAGAAGTGGACCAGAAGCACTTCCAGGTCCATCGCGCTCCTGTGGGATGCTCCTTCTGCCCCAGCATCGCAGAGTTAATGAGCCAAACCTCGTACCTCGAGGTATATAGAAAAAACATCTAAAGCTGTGTCTATGGCTGAATTGCTGATTCTCTGAATCAGCATCAAATCTTCAGATTCAGATTTGACTGAATCAAATTGGGACAGTGATCTGAATCAACAAGTCGAATCATTGTCCCTGATTCAGGCCAAATCCAAATCAAATATGGCCTGTTTTGCACACCCCTAATTACAACCCATATTAGAAGAAGACCCGATTCTTAAAGAAGTTTTCCTAGAACCACCCATCCTGGCCTTTAAACAGACACCGAACCTCATCACCAGATACAAAGTTTGTGTGGCCACAGACACACCAAATGGATCCATACCATGCTCAGACAAGAAATTTAAAACCTGCCAACATATCTCCACCATTCCCACAATAACTACACTCCACAACAGAACCATCAATTTCTGGATCTTACACCTGCACATCCAGAAATATAATATAACTCATCCAGTGCACTAAGTGCCTTGATGGAAAATATACAGGAGAAACCAAACAACAACTGTGTACCAGAATGAACACACACCAGCAATCTATCAAAGACAGAAATACCCAATTACCTGTGGGTGAACACTTCTCACACTATAATCACTCTCTAGTCTCTCAGTTCTAATCTTCAAAGGGAATTTACAAAACACCTTTCACAGGCAAGCCTATGAACCTCACTTCATCAATGTACTGCATACAAAAAATCATGGACTAAATACAGACATTGGATTTATAGAACATTATAATCTGCCTGACATCTGATAAAAACCCCAGGTAACCTCTCTACAATTTACCAGCTACGTTCCATCACCAGGTCACCATTACCCTCCCCTTCCCCACTTGTCTCTCATCCATTGTCTCTCACCCCCTTTGACCCTCACTACCATGCATTTGCATTTTCACTGACCTGCATTCCTATGGACTGGCTTTTATGCCATCTAGGAGAGTGCAAAACAACCATAGATGCTCCCTCGGCCTGAAGAAGGGTGTTTGTCCCAAAAACTTGCAAAGAAGAATTTATCCAACTATTTCAGTTGGTCTAATAAAAGACATCAGATTTACCCAGAGAACCTTGTCTGTCAAGGTTCATCAAAGGGTTTGAGAACAAGATTCCCAATCCAGGAGATTTTTATAAATATATATTTTACTGACAACCAAACTTTTTTACTGAAATATCTTTTACATAATATAAATGTAACCCTTTTGTCAGACCCTGGGCAAAGGGCCAGGTTCAAACCATAGTAAAAATGTTTGGGCAGCAGCAGAACCAATAGTAGCGTATGGCTGGAGGTTGGCGAAGGAGCCACAAAGTGCCGAGAAGAGCTCCCCTTTAGGATGCTGTGCTTCTGCATGGGCATGAAATGGTACTGCTGTGCTCTGTGTCTCGGCCATCTGACCAGTCAGAGCTGACTGAGGGAAGCGTTGGTTAACTAAGCAGACATCAGGTGGGCTGGTGGATAGAGAGGCAGAACAGTGTATTGGGTTTAAAATAGATTTTACTTACACTGCTGGTGGCCACGACGCAGGCTGTATGCTCACTTATGGGTTACCGCAACGAGTGTACAGATGAAACAAGCACGCAGGGAAGGGGTACATCGGGAGGTCGCTGACAGGGAGCCGTTGGTGGGTGATCAGTCCGCCAAATTTACCCTGCCATGTGCTCAGAGTTCTTTGCAGCGTGCTCAGAGCTCTGCGAGGTCTTTCCTGCAATGTGGTCAGAGTGTGCTCCGCTCCAACTTGGGTGGAAACTGTGCAGACTTTTATACTTTTAGAGTAGCCAATGATGAACCGCCAAATAGGAATACCTAATGAGACGGAATGTGACTAAATTTAGGGTAATGCCAATCACTCAGAGGGGATGGTCTATTGTGTCAGGGACGCTCACTTGATTTGGGTTGTGACATGCCCATGGCCATGACACAAGAGACAAAAATTTAGGTAAAAGGCGACTTTCATCTAGGAACTTGTTGCCATTACAAAGTTAAGGTAGCAAATGGACATATATATAAAAATTACAGTGTTTTTTTTTAACAAACTATAAAACACAACAATTTATATACAACAGTGGTTATTATGGCTGATAGTAAACACAAAGTAATTAAAGCGTTGATTAACTTAGACTAGATATATTCTCTTTAATTTGACTCTCCATGATAATTGAGACTAGGGTATTAATTTAATGCCCCCCATGTGGGGGTTCTTACAATTGTCTCGAGACCTGTGAAAACTTAATTGTAACACTGATTTGTTATCTTTGGATAGGTCTTCTGCTCATTATCCTAATACTATCTCTCTACTCACTCACGACACCTTTTACACTTTTCTTCTTCTATTTAAAGTTCTCTTCTTTTCCTTCTACTGTAATTTCTCTTCTCTTTCCTCTTTCTATGGTGTACAGGTCTCTATAGAACCTGATCACTTTTCTTTTTGTGTCTTTACTACTTGCCCCCTTCCATCATCATTTTCCCCATCTCTTTCTTCACATTCTGAACTCTCTTTGCCAAACACACACTCCATTTTTCTTGTCTTTATCTATGGTGTTGATGTTAGAAACAGTTATTGTCTCTCGTCTTAAACTAGGTATTTACACTAAAGAGGTAGACTAAGGGTATGTACATGGGTTTATCAACAGAAAGGTAGAATTGCAAGCATGCGGTAAAGCTATCTGTTGATGAGCCGTTAGTCACAGTCTTGGCCCCAAACAACAAGAAATCTAGGTCCGAGTCAAAGGTCTCAAAGTTAGCTCCATTCGCCGAGGAACCCATTGATAGCAGACTTGAATGTGTCATGGTCCGGCATTCGGGGTCCTCATGATCAGGCAGTCACAGATCGTCACTCCATCACCATCGAGCCTGCACAAGAACGAACAAACAAACAGGAAAAGTGGAAACAATTGAACCCGCCACAAAACTGGAAAACAACAGGACAATGAAGCAGTTAACTGCGATGAACCGGGGTTGGCAATTGGTCACCGCCATCTTCAGTCATCATATTTGAAGCACAGTTCATTCGCGAGGTGCCATTGGCCTTCGTCCCCTAGAAGGCGCAATTGTTGCTTCATTAGTCCAGAACGCTGTAGGAGGAACCCCAACGTGGCCCTCTCTTTTGGCATTCGCTGTGGCAATGGTCATGATTCCCGTGGGACGTCAGACCCACAGCACTTTGGTTTCTGGGCTCTAAAGGGGGACGCTGAAGATTGAAGTTCCATGTCACTGGAAACCCTCATGGATGATTCCATAATGGCCTGCAGACATGGAAGGTGACTCAGGAGATTCTCTGCCTTCTGTCCAGCCATTGAATTGAGGAGGAGTCTAAGCGTTGTGGTGTCGTCTCCCCTGTGGACTTCTACACAGTCTTGTATACTATCCAAGTTTGCAGGGACAGTTCCAGGGTTCCACAAGTGATGGTGAGGCCACTCTCCTCTACACTGAGGCTGCGTCAGTCCCAGCTGGTGTACACTCGGGTTCCAGGAGGCATATGATACTCCTATTATGGCCAGCAGGAGTTGTTCTGCACTGGTCATTTTTGGTCACCTGCCTGATGGTATGCAATATGGGCCCACAGTTCATTAGAATCAGTCAGAGGACGCCCCCCGGTGTGCCAGGGGCAACACTCGATCAGAATCTTCTCCACCGCCGTGCCCTTAAATCCTGTTCACGACGCCATGTCTCAGCCAGCCGACTGGTCAGAGCCGACCAAGGGAAGCGGTGGTTAACTAAGCAGACGTCAGGCGGGCTGGCGGATGGAGAGGCGGAACAGCGTATTGGGTTTAAAATAGATTTTACTTACGCCGCTGGTGGCTGCGACGCAGGCTGTATGCTCACTTACATAGTTACAAATCAGGTTACTGCAATGAGTGTACAGATGAAACAAGCACGCAGGGAAGGGGTACATTGGTAGGTCGCTGACGGGGAGTCATTGGTGGGTGATCAGTCTGCCAAATTTACCCTATCACGTGCTCAGAGCTCTTCACAGCGTGCTCAGAGCTCTGCGAGGTCTTTCCTGCAACATGGTCAGAGTGTGCTCTGCTCCAACTTGGGCGGAAACTGTGCAGACTTTTATACTTTTAGAGTAGCCAATGATGAACTGCCAAGTAGGAATACCTAATGAGGCGGAACGTGACTAAATTTAGGGTAGTGCCAATCACTCAGAGGGGGTGGTCTGTTGTGTCAGTGACACTTGCTTGATTTGGGTTGTGACACTCTGTACTTCAGCAGTGCCTAGCTTCTTTCCTTCCATGGAACTTGAACCTGCTCTGATGGCTTTATGGTTTTATGGATTGTACTTTTTTAATGGATTTTATGGACAGGCATTATTTGCCTAGTTATTTATGGAGTCTCCAGAAATTTTTCAAGTAGTTGCCCACACTGTTGAGAACCTCCAATTACTTTCAAGCTGTTTGGGCAAAGGCCTCTCTTCCTGTTGTGTGTTTGTGTAGCACCTAGCCCAGTGAGATTCTGGGCTGTGTTTGGGATCTCTAGGAACTGAGATGTGACATGCAGATTTTGTGCCGAGTTGCAGTGACTGTGATGGCCAAGCCAGCAACAATAGTGGCTACCATTCTTTGAACCATCTGGGCACTTGGGGCTGGTGTCTTGATTGCCCCAATTTAATTATATTACTGCCTAGGACTGGAAAGGGCCTCTTGGGCCATCAGGTCTAGTTTCATGCATTTACAGGCCATCATTTAAGCAAGGAATCCCCAATATAAATACTTCAAGACCTCATACGCTGCTACAAGGCACAATACCGTATACAGCACAGACACTGCATTACATACAATAGGGAAAAACCTATGAACTGATGCAATACAAATTATTATTAATAAACACCAACAATTTGGGCTGATTTTATGGTTACTTTTCATAAATCAGTTGATGCATGATAGTCTCAGTCAAGCTTTCAATTTGGATCCCAGCCCAGATTGCAGACCTCAAATGCAGGAAGAACAAACTTAAATCCATCAAACCTGAATTGAAATCTTTCATGCACCATCTTTCTTTCAGGACCATCACATGTGACACAGCTCTATTCATCACCTTGCCTTACAAAGGGATCACTTTGCTCTGCCCAACAGTTTGGGAGCTTGCTATTCTGAAAAATGCTAAACAAACTATCATTAACTAGCAGAGCTGGTTGGGCATTTTTTTCACCATATTTTTTCCATTGATTTTTTTCTGGGCAAATGAACAAGGTACCTGGTAAGTCTAGAGAAGCAGAGATTGTGCAGGAGGCAGAGAGCAGGGCCCTTCCTCACTGAAGCATTTAAACTCCACAGCATTAAACACAGTAACAACAACTCTTTTCTTACATGTTCTTCCAAAACCCCCTGACTTGGACTCCCAGCACTGAATGTCTGAACCAAACCCTCTCCACTGTTTCACTGATACATTCATCCCCTTTCTCCCCCACCCTGTCTCTCACCCAGTGACTCCACAATTTACATCTTTACTGAGTTCCTATCTTGCATGTATACCAGACCAGCCCCCGGCTTCTTTACTTTTCATTCCATCCGGGAAGAGCACACACCAACAGCAGAAACCTCCTCAGCCTGACAAAGGGTTTTTAAACCTGAAAGGTTGCTTAACATTTTTTTTCCAACTATTTAAGTTGGTCTAATAAAAGACATCAGATTCACTCAAAGAACCTTGTCTGCCTATGAACCAAACCCCAAGTTACATTTTGCTAAAAGTAGTTCATTAATCTGGGATAGCTACTAGCAGAGTTTGGCCCAGTGTCCTACTATCACCCTTCTCCTGCACAACTTGCCTGGCCATGGGGTGGAGCATGCCTGCTACTAGCACCATGGTGGGGCAACTCCCGTAAAATACTGCAACGTAACAATCTCCAGAATAGGTGCCTAAAAACCCTAGCTCCCACTGCCTTGTGGATATTCCTTGGTTGGAGAAAAGCTAAGGAACATCACCCTGACAGAAACAGTCAGCAGAAGCTCTGATCTGTTGCTTTCTAGCAGAAGCTACAACCATCAAAGCGGTGAATGCCTGGATTGGTTTGGTTTTTGGACTCTGTCTCAGTGGTCTAAAGGGAGGATGGTAAATTTAGAACAGCCTTCACTCCTCCACACCCTTGCCTAGGCATACACATTGAAGGTCTTGGTGTGATGGTCACAGGACTCTATAAGAGGTATTTGGAACCTGCGGCAGCTACAGATGCCCTAGTCAGGGGTAGCCTGCTTGCCTCTCTTGAGGAAGGCTCTAGAAAAGATGGACCAAAAAAGCCATGTCACAACCCAACCTATCCTGGCCAAAATGAATAGTTGTCAAAACCATGGGCACTCTGTAATAAGCATACCTGTTGAAGTATTGCACGTGGTGATAAGGCAGGGATGAGCAAAATGTGGCCCAAGGGCTGCATCCAGCCTACCAGGTGATTTCATCTGGCCTGTTGGCAAGTGCCCACCAATTAAGTGTATTCAGCTCAGCTCGCAGCCGCTCTTGCTGTGATCCACATGGAGCTGAGCCCTACCTGCTCCCACCCGGGCAGCACACTGCACTCCCACTCTCACTCACAGGAGGACCCTGGACTGGCTCTGGCCCCGGCCAGCATGTACAATTTCTGGGCAGCGCTGCTGCTGCTGCTGCAGCCACCCAGGGAACTGCTTGGATCCTTCTGCCTCCAACATTCCTGCTCCTGTCACTGCAGTGGTGGATGGGGGAGAAACTGCAGCTGGGTGGGAGCCTGGAGTGCAGGGCCAGGGCCAGCAGGAGCATGGAGCTTGGGGCCTGCACCCAATGGGGCAATGGGAGCATGAAGCCTGGGTTGGTGGGAACATGGGGTCCAAACTGGCCCAGTTTCATCATGCAGGGATCCCCACATCTCCTGCAGCTCCTGGGACTTGTACAACAATGGATGGAGTTGCACACAATGGACCTGGCACCCTTCCCTAGTCCCTACCACCAAGTGCAGTTCCTAGGACTGTTCCAGAAATAGTGGAGAGCCCTGCGCAATGGAGTCAAGCTGGCTCGGCCCCACTCCCTACTAACTTATCTGAGTCTTGGGAGCCATGGGAAGCCCTATGTGATGAAGCCAGGCTGGCCTGGTACCACTCCCTGCTGCCATATGCATATCCTGGGACCCAGACAGAGCTGTGCACTGTGGGGGGCGGGGAGGGGGTTCCACCTGCCCAGCCTATGAGCACTCCAAGGAATGGCCCCCTGCTGCTGCTGCTGCTAGCTAGCTAGAAGTGTGCGCGGTGGGGGAGGAGGGCCCTCCACACAAACACCCGACAATACCCACCCACCCCCACCCCCACACACATCCCACACCTTCCCCCAAACTCCCTATACACACACCTCACACCCCCCACAAAACCCACACCCCTTGCAAATCCCCCCACACACTCCCTACAAACCCCACAGACACCCCATAACCCACACCTCCCAATACACACCCCCCCCAACCACATCCCCCACACTCCTCCCAAACACATTATACAAGAGTAAGACTTTCTTTTGAGCTATTATGTGATCACCTCTGTACACACTATGAAAACACATGTAAATCAGGGTAAAAATATTTTTTGACATAAAATTAAAATACGTTATAGTTGATGTTTGATTTTTAGCATACGATTTGTATAAATATAAATTTGTTTATATATAAATTTATACATATACATTTTTTTAATATATGATTTTGTATAGATATACATTTTCCAGTTGCATGATGGCAGCCTCCCCCTCACAAAAAAAAAGCACTTCCAGTGGCAAGGGTCAGGAATTAGGGATACGACTTCTGATCCCAAGATAGCAACCAAGGGCCAAGGCTCCTGTCAAGGGGCAAGCTACCCTTGCAGCCGTCAACAGCTCACCAAAACTCATTAAGTTGCCCTGCAGCTGAAATAATAGCCCACACCTATGAAAAGGCATCAACAGGAATCACATGTTGCCTTCTTAGACTCCATGGCAATTCATAACAGCAGAATAAACATGATCTTATTTTCTATTAACCCTTTCTAAATTATTTGTAGAGGAAACTGTCCCTTTCAAAAGCCTCTAGATAGGGTCTAGTGGAGAATTCAGCACTGAGGAAGAATTATTGAGTAATTAAGGCCGCATTGTTCCCACCTGCCTACCCCCAGAGGTGCCTGTTTGCACTGAAGGGGAAGTATTTAGGGCAGAGTATAAAAGTGAACTGTACCCAGGTGGTGTGGGGTATTAGTCACTTCTGATGAGCTAGCCAGCCTTAGGGGGTTGAGCAGCCTACATATTATTTAACTGGCTTGTCTGACTGGTTAGTGCTTTACACTTGAGGATAGGGCAAGCGATTGCATGTTGGTTCCACTTGCTTTCTGAATTCTGCTCCTGACTTATGGCTTCAACCTTTATTCCTGTTTCTGGCTTTTGACATACAGAGGGTGTTTTTAGTCTTAACCATTGATTTATATGCTGGTCTTTATTCAGAAAGTAGTACGGATGCAAAGATCCAGGACGCAGTAGGTTTGGGATTCCCTTGGAATGTAACAGGAGCCTGGCCCACAAGAATGTGCGAACAACGGCTTTTGCAACCCAGATGTGTTTCTGGTGAGACATTTAGAGAACAAGGAAATGGTTTACGGCATTCTTTAGGGAGAGTATTACAATATCTCGATCACCTCTCTTCCCCATTTTATTGCTCTCCTAGACTGTTTTATTATTACCACCTGCGTTGGAGAGTACTTTGGGGTAGGGTGGTATAGGATAGGATGGGATGTGTTTGTACGTATGTAGCCTTTGCTGAAGAACGATAGGAAGGAAGCCTGTATGTGTTTCAGACTAAGACAGAACTAGAAAGTGAAATTAATCTGTAATCTAAGAGCATCTGCATACACTTGCTACATGAGCGGTACTGTAAGAATTAACAGTGGTGCCCTACAGGTTATTATCATTAGCTTTCATAGCTTACTGATTACTGGCAATACGTTTGGCAGGTCTTTCCCCAGTTTCCACCCTCCCCCTGAGCTCTTGTTCTAAACCAAATTATCTAATCACATTTCACAACTAGGCCCTTTTAATTACTATAAACTAAAACGTGGCTTTACTGAAGGGGGAATACTTTTTTTTTTAACAAGGAATATGTTAATTCTACTGATTTCACCACCTGCAAGTGAAAACGTGTTTTTTGCTATGTTTGCTTTCCACCTGTTATAACTTAATTTTTCTTGAAAAATCTTATTACCAAAAAAATGTTCAGTATTGCATAGGGCAGTAACACTTGTGAATGAATTTAATCATTAGTATGGAAGACTTAGGACCTCCCATTTTTTAATGTGATGTTAGGACCTCCCTTGTACAAGCTAATAACTATGGTTGGTGATTCTAATAAAGTCATCACACCAGCAGTTTCCCCAACTAATATATAATTGTCTTGCACTGGATTATTCTGTCCACCTTTTGCTTTCATATTGATTGGAAAAAACAAACTTCAAAATCTACTCTCTTCAATTAAATACGATTGCTGTAGCACTCGGTGATACAGACGACCTAGGAAACCTGAACCAAGTATGTGCTTCTGTAAGAAGACTGAAACAGCTCTTCTGAGCAAGATGAAGTGCCTCAATGCATGTTAATTCTGAAACCCACAAATTAAACCTTAATTTGATTATTGTTAATGGTTTGTTTCTGTTAAAATGAGCAGCAATGATTCAGTAAATATGCTCATCCCCCAAACCTAACATGGCGCCTGCATCTCTGCTCAGTGCTAAAAAAGCCATCTGTCCCTTGTTCATGTGCCAAAGCTTCTCACTTGGCCCCTGACATGGTCTATAATACACCAATGCGCTCTCAATGAATAATTATGTGGCACAGAAAAGCTCAAACTGTGGGGGCAATGCAGTGTAACAATCAGTTCATTTTTGGATGTGATAATACAAGTGCTGTTGTACCGTGGTGTTCATTTTTTATCTAATGCCGTAAAAGCCTCCATTGGTGTTTAAATGAAGTTACCACAGACTGGCCAGCCTCTCATGTAGGGGTATGATAGCAGCCAAGGAGTTCATTGCCATGTAGTTCGAGTTTGTTGTACAGCATAAAGGTTCTTGATTCATTTGGGTAGAAGAAGGAAAAGAGGTTGCAAGCCAGGAGTTAGATGAAAAGATGATTCTGTGCAGGAACTCAGGAGATGTGGGTTCAGTGCTCCTCTGTGCTGGAGAGTCCATATGGGACCTTTGTCAAGTTTCATAATCCTTGTGTGCTTCCCTTATTATCTATACAATTAGGATAATATGCCTATCTCCTGCTGTGGGTAGACAGTTCAGGGAAAAGAGAAAAGAAAAGGGATGGTAGGAAGCTTGATATAAAACATGACTGATAACTCTACCATAGACAGTCTATCCAGGCTATAAGGCCTTCAGAGTATATATTCTTTTAATATATGTACATACAGTATTTAGCACACTAGTATACCCTTACTTGAGTTGGAGCCTAAACATATTATTGTAGTACAAATAGCAATACAGAATGATTACCAAAAAGACACCACTTTTCATTGAATACTTTTATGTCCTTAGTAACTCTTGTTCAGTTCTTCATTGCCAAATTGGCTGTGATACAGCACATCTACTGTGATATCAGTTTATTTACCCTCTTTTGCCATGCATCCAAAGTAGATTTTCCAAATACCTCACTCGCCTTCCCTGTGGTGGGGTGCATCTCTGAACAAATTAAAAAGTGGGAATCAGATCTAGGGGCCTAAACCTATGCAGTCTCCCTATTCCAGGGACGGGGCTTGTACTTACAGCTAGACCTGGCTGAAGAGCCAGATTCCAGTCTTTAGAGGGGTTTTTTTTCTTTTATATAATTTGGTTTTAGTCCAAACTGGATAGAACCACAAAATTTGCTTAATTTCCCATAAAGCAGCAAGCTTAGTTTCCAACCAGCAGCGTTTCCAGAATAACTATGAGCCATAGATCTAGCAAATGCTCACTGAAATTGACATTCGTATCAGTTTCACAACTGTTAATGCAGGAAGTGACATGAATGTTAATTTCTATGAGAAGCTACCTGACATTTCAGGGTCCAGGGCTCTCAGGCCTTTTGGTCTCCTGACTTCCTGGCCAATGCTGTGGCTACCCTAGAGCTGCAGACCCCATGCTATCTTGAGGACCTCCAGCTGCCCCATAGCTAGGGAGCCTGGAAGATCCTGGTCTTTGGCCTAGGACCAGGAACACAGCCAGGGCTGAACCTCTGGGATTTCAGGTGAAATATTCTTGGGCTCAACAAAGCAGCAGTTTCTGATTAAACTTGCCTTGTAGCTACATTTTTAGTTCAACCCCCTCACTATGAAAGACTTCAAAGACTTCAGAATTTTTTACAAGTGGGATAGACATGAAAGCAATAAAGTGAAGAAGGAGGGGGCTGGCACCTGGGAAGTCTTACCTACCTGGGTTCTCTTTACACTGCTACTGTTGCCACTGCTCCTGCTGTAGCAGTGTCAGCTCTGGCAGCAGCAGCCTTGCGGCATCAGTTCCTTAGGTGGCATGGGCTCCCTGAGCATGCCTGGTGCCCTGTTCACTCCTCTCCCACCCCAGATATTGGGTTCAGGGCTGCACCTGCTATAACAAAAACTCCCTTGGGGGTGAGAAGGGAACACCATTCTGGTCACCCCTGCCCACCAGATACACTGGTGGGCACAGAGCAGCATTGCCTAGTTCCTGTGGTGGGGTAGCACTAGCAAATACTCTGGTCATGTGCCCCCCTCCCCTTGAACTGGAGCTCAGGACTGCTGCCCTGCTTGTCCCCTCTAGTTACAGTACTGATAGGCAGACCCTTGCATTCATGAGAATGGGAATTTTATCACATCTCCAGTACTATGTTACAGTTAAGCAGAAGCTGTTGATGTGATTTACTAAAATCAGGTCAAGGCACGATCAATGCTGTATAAAATTATACCAATAATATATTCTCCCACTCCATCCTTCAGATGGAAAAATGTCAGCTCCTCCTAGGTATGGTGTTCAGTAGAGATTCTTTTGCAGCAATAATAGAGCAGAAATTTGAAGAGACAGCACTTCCCCTCTCTTTCTTCTAGCTAGGAATATCTCCAAGCATTTATTAGTGAGGAATGCATTTCATATGCATCCTATGTAAATAAAATTAAATGGAAAGTTTGACCTGACACTATTAAGATTTGTGAATTAAGATTGGCTTAGAAAATACAAGGGGATAAATGTGTCCCTGCTGTGCTATAGATAGTGAAAGAGGAAGCAGTTTATACTTTCTCTGTTTGGAGGCAGTGAGAACTGGTGATGGGACCAAAATAACTTTAAGCCTTTTCTTACTTTATTCACTTGTTTCAAAGACTCCTAGGGTACGTTGCAGGAAATACCCTCATATCTGCTCCATTCTCCATCTTAGACCCTAATATCTGGGGTTTCTGCAGTGGCTCTGAGCCCATGAAGCAGAGGAACAGATTGTGCACTTGGGGAACCTCTACACAAGACACTTTACTGCAAAGTAGTATAATTTACTGTGCAGTAAGGATGTGCATCTACACGTGCACATGCTTACTGAACAGTAAACCTTGCTAATTGTGAGTAAATTTGCTACTTGCAAAGGAAAGTAGCAAATTTACTCACAATTAGTAATGGCACATAGTGCTCGTGTAGATGCCTGACTAGGAGAAAATCTGCTCCTGGTCAGCTGGTCACCAGGGGATGGGAGATTGCCCCCTGCCCCCAGAAACTACCTGCTGCTGGGATGGGCTCCGCCACCAGAGCCTGGGTGGGGACTATGTCTCCCTGTCCCAGCAGCAGGGAGTGCCAAGGCCCCCACTCCATGATCATGACTGGGGAGTAGGGGCTGGGAGATCCTGCTTTCCCAGCCCCAGCTTCACCATTGTGATCACAGAGTGGGCAACTGGGATATTGCCAGCTCTGTGACTGTGGGGGCCAGTGCTGGGAGATCCTTATCTCCCAGTCTGACTTCCACAGGTGTGGGGCTCAGGCTGGGAGACCCTTATCTCCCAGCACCAGCCCCATGTTTGCAGAGCTGATGCTGGGAGATAAGGGTCTCCCAGCCTAAGCCCCGCAATGGTGGAGCTTAGGATGGGAGATTAGGATCTCCCAGTTGACCACCAAGCTGGCACCGGGAGCTCCCTACTGGTGGGTGCTGGGGAGTCTGTTCCACAGCCAGCTCTGTAATCACTGAGCTGGGTGGGGAACAGGCTGGGGAAATTGTTCCCTGCTTAGCTCCATGAGTGCAGAGCTGGGCAGAGAACAGGGTCTCCAGCCTCCACCCTACAATTGTGGAGTGGGGGCTGGGAACTGTCCCAGTCAGGGGCTGGCCCTAGCCCCATGCCCCAGTCAGGTGATTGAGGCACAGGGCTTGGAAAGAGATGCAGGGGTGGGGTAGCTAGCAAGAAGGGAGCTGGGACCTGCCCCTCCCCTACAGCCCTTTCCAAGTCCTCTGCCCCTAGTTGGGGAGCCGGAGTTATTGTCTACCCTTGCAGTAGGGGCAGAGTGAAATGTCCAGTCCCTGGTCAGGAGACAGCTTTCTCTTGGCCCAGTGCTCCCTGCCAGCCCCAAAATAGCACCAAGTGGGAACCTAGAGCTTCTCCTGGTGGTGACACGGGGCAATTGCAGGGCTTCAGGAAGCAGGAGCAGTTTGCTGCCATTAGCAGCAAATTTGCTTCTCTTTCCTGCACGTGTAGATGCCTGCCTGAGAGTGTTTACTTGTGAGTACTTTAATTTCAAGTGATTCCATATCAAATGCATATATAGAAATGCCCTTGGTGTAAGGACTGGACCCTCAGTGCTGGAATATTCCCCAGGAGGAGATGGTCGCAAGTTTGCTTTGTGGGCTCCTCTGAATTGGCATTGCTAAATTAGTGCAGTTCAGAGTTCAGTGCAGGAAAAGAGTAGTCTTTTTAAAAAGTATGTTCCTAGGCCTATGAATCAAATCGTCTTGGCTTTGCTTGCTGCCTGTCTGCCCAGATTTGCTTTGGTCTTAAAATTGTTCAGCATCTGCACTTATTCTGTCCCAGTAGATTTCTTTCCATAAATAGCAATATATATATTTGAAGTCGTTCATGGTAACTATGCTTCTCTGAAAGGCTCAGTAGGAGGGGCGTGGTAAAAAGGTCTTTTCTAATCCCAAGAAGGTGTTTGGGTGTCTACCTTTAGTGCAGTGATAGATTTACTGTTTTTATGAAAGCTGTTTCTCATGAAATCATAGGACTCTAATAGCAGTGGCTCTATGGGGAAAAACAACATTGGAAAACTAACGTAAATAAAAAGGATTGGCAACAGTGTATGTTTCCTGCCTAGCAACTCCTTTTTCTACCTGTTTCCATCATGGGAGTTCTGCTCGTCTCTCCTCTGGGGTGGAGACAGTCCCCTTTTTCTCCCAGTCCCTGATCCTTGTATAATAAACCTGACAATCACAGGCAGAGCAGAAAACTGAGAACTAAGTGTGACCTGACTAAAGAAAAAGCTGCACTCCTGTTGCAAACAGACTTCTAAAGATACTGAATTGTGGCAAAGTATGTGATCAAAAACCCCTTTGGAGAACAAAAGCATTATGTTGTTATAGCAACAGAAACACTTAGGCTGAAATTTATGGATTAGAAAGGTAAAAACATTTATCCTATGCAAGTAGAAATAACTTCATGCCAAACCTAACTCAATAAACAATGCCATAGAGATATGAGATGAGCAAAACTAATATTTGCCAAAAGGCTTCTTGCCTTGTTTGGCTGGTTTCCTTTTCATCTGGATTTATATAATTTTATTCTAATGTATGCATATTATATATTATATTATGTGTGTGTGTGTGTATTTCAGACTGAGACTTTGTCCAAGCTCTGCATTTACATTGTAGCTTTCAAAACAGATTGCATTATTCACTTTTCCCCCTTTTTCTTATCTTGTCTATTCAGCGTGTAACTCAAGACAGTTGAATTTTCATGCAGAAAGCTTGGTGGTAAGTTCGGGCTTTAAAGAGGACAGTAAACAAATGGAAGCCAGATAAAGGCTAGTAAGTGATAATCATCCCAGTGAGACTGGATGCATTCTCAAGCCCAGCTGTCTCCCGTTCTTTCAAGTCTGTCAAAAGAGGCAAAAAAAAAAAAATTGTGAAAAAGGAAATAAAACACTTAACACTGAATTTTCACCATGTCCCAAAATATTTTGGTTAGACTCAGATGTGAAATAAGTTATCATGATAAAAGCTCAAGGCCAAGATCTTCAAGAAAAGCAGCCTAAATATACGTGTAGGCACCTGAACAAAGGGCTGGACTTCCAAAAAGACTGGGTTCCCAGAAGGTCTCATTGGCTTCATTAGGAGCACTTTTGAAAATCAGGCCATTTTTATACTTGTCAGAATATGGATTTAGTTGCCCATTTAGGCTTCTATTTTTGGAAATTTCGGTTTGGATACTTGTTGGGTCTATTGGTTTGTGCTGAGAAATGCATTTTGATCATATGAAATGACTTCATAACATCCTCATTAATGCAGCGGATAAGTGCTGTAAAATCATTCCAGCTCTGGAAACAGATCACAAGTCTAGAGAGAGGCACAACTTTTTTTTCAAAGGAGGATAGGTTACAGTCTTTCACGACTGGAGCTGGAAATGTGTTGCATTGCTTTGCTGAGGCAGTCTGATTACACAAGCCTATCGATAGGCTTATCTCGGCTTGTTTGGAGCATGCCTTGAAAGCATGCATCTGCATCTCCTGTGTTGCTCTCTGCAGATGAGAAGTATTGTGTGCTGACCTTTATTTTAATGCTGCATCATTTTTTTTTGTCACCAACATTATTGTTTCAAAATAAAATTTCTCAGTCATTGACTCTCTTATGTTTGCTGCTCACCCAACCTTATTTTTCTTCTCCCTTAAAGCCCCAGGTTGTGGCACTGCATGCCTATATGAGTCTCAGCTTTTCTTTTTTAGAAAGAAAGAGACCTCTGGATGCAATGATTTCAGAAAATAGCTTGAAAAAAGATGAACTTCCAAAGGTCAAAACCAGGAGATAGCTAAAATGTTCATCAACTACCACATCATCTCACTTTTTAAAGCAAGCTCATATTTTGGGGCCTAACTCCTGATGAGAATGCTGCTGCTGCTTCCTGTGCATCCTTCCACTACAACAACATGTGTTTCCAAAATGAGGAGCTATGGCCCTGCCTTCAGTACTAGATGGTGCCAAGTAGCAGAGGGCAGTGCATTGGTTTCCAGCACGGTTGGGTATAATCAGCTCAGCAGCAGAGGGAAGTAAGATGAGCCCCAGCCCTGAAGTTAGGGCAATGCTGATATGGGTACTCCTCGCTTAATGTCATCTCAGCTAACATTGTTTCGTTATTACGTCGCTGGTCTATTAGAGAGCATACTCGTTTAAAGTCGCACAGTGTTTGGTTATAACATTGTTTGGCTGCTGCCTGCTTGTAGGTAACTACTGTGACATAATTAGATTCGCTTAACATTGTTTCACTTAAAGTCACATTTTTCAAGAGTGTAACTGTGACGTTAAGCGAGGAGTAGCTGTATCTCTGTGCAGTAGTGATGACCTTTGAGTGACTCAGAAGCGAGACATCAAACTCCGGCTGTGGATGGATTGTTTGCTGTATTCTCTTCTGGCCTTTCCCTCATGGTCCGCTCAGTCAAAATTGCAGCCCCGTTGCACCAGGCACTGAGCAAATTTCTAGTAAGGGACAGTTCTTACTCTTACGAGTGTACAGTCTAGGCAGATGAGACACAATATGTGAAAGGAACAAAAGCACAGTCAGAGTGAACAGAGTGCAGTCTTTATGCTCTTTTGTATCTGTCCCTTTCTCCCCCTTCCACATCTCTTTCTCTCTCTTTTCCCTGCCCCTTTTTTGCCTTTCACAGATTCACCGAAATTTAGAGCTGCAAGGGACCTTGTGAGAGCATCAGGTCCAGCCCCCCTGCTCTGGGCAGGAAAGACTGTGGGGGTCAAATAACGCCAGCAAGGTGTGCATCCAGTCTCCTTTTGAAGATCTCCAGGGTAGGTGCCTGCACCACCCCCACTGGGAGGCTATTCCAGAGTCCTGTCACACAACCCGTGAAGAAGTTTTTCTTTATATCCAGTCTGAAATCTTCTTCTAGGAGTTTATGACCATTGCTCCAGGTTTTCCCCCCGGGGCGCTTTGGTGAATAGTTGTTTGCCTAGCCCCTAATACTCACCTCTGATATATTTGTAAGCTGCCATCAAATCCCTCCAAAGTCTTCTCTTTTCTAGGCTGAACAGTCCCATATCTGTCAGCCTTTCCTCATACGGCTTGCTCTTCTAGCCACTAATCATACGAGTGGCTCTTCTCTAGACTCTCTCAAGCTTCTCCACGTCTTTGAAGTGTGGTGCCCAGAACTTTCCCATTTTCTTGCTCTTAACTCCACTTCCATCTGCCTTCCCTTCATAAACCATACTCTAGCTCTATAGCACAGGCTGAAACGGAACTAAAAATTTCTAGCTGTCACATTCAGGGTTGCCATTTTATCATGAATCTCAATATTTGATGTATTCTTAAAGCCGTCAGTCCCAGTACCTTGCGATGATAAGGGATATTTAACGTGTGTGCGCAGTGGCAGGATGGAGGGGGAGTTGTTTATTGAGATCAGCTTTCACCCTCTGCTTGTTCTCCTGATTGTAGACAGAAGCTTGAAAATGTGACTTTCAGTCTATCCTGAAAGCTCAGAAAATGAGAAAGCAAATAAGAATTTATAACCATTTCTTTAAAAAAAAAAAGAAAGAAAAAGAAAAAACTCACAATTTTAAAGCCAGGTTCATTATTTTGATGGTCCTCTATATGTCGTACTCTGTCCCCTTGCTGGTTTAGACTCCAGAGAAGAAACTGCCTCCAATTATATATGTATACATGGTCCAGTATAATTGGCCCCTGATCTCAGGTGTGACCTACCTACTGGCATTGCTGTAATATAAATATAATGGTTGGGTTTAATAACAGTAAAGAATATTAAACCCAGCTATATACCAGCATATGTCAGAAGTTTTACACAGCCAGAAGCTTAGCAAAATACATTTTGGATGTGTAATAAGTCACACGGCTGCTATGGGGAACCAAAAAACCAGAAATGTAATCTTTCTTTCCATATGAATACTGGTAAACTAGTTTCCCAGGAAGAACATTAACAAAGTTTGTTTTATGTACACTTGGACAATGGTATTCTGAGGCTGAGCTTATAAAAAAACCTTGCAGTTTTTGGAGCTGGCAAGATGTATGGCCTGGCTCCTCCTCCAGCCAACCTGTTCCTAACAAAGATTGGTCTACTTTAGTATCTACCAAAGAAAGGAAGCTGGAAGCTTTCACTACTGCTAAATCAGAAGAAATAGTTGCACCTGGGATACAGCTGAGATAATAGCAGGTATTTGAATACTAAGCAGGCTGCATGGTCCTATCCAAGGCAATGCACTTTATTACAATGTCACTCTACACTTCGAAACTTGCTGGAATTTCTTGGCAAAATATACTGTGAATACAAAAATCAGTGTGATCTGAATGTGGGGTGGGGTAAGGCTTCCTTAGGGGAATTCAAGGATATAGATCTCAGTAAAATGCCTGATGTTTGGTACAGGCTGAACCATTCTAGAGGTGAAACATGCCGTGTGTCTCTTAGTTATGGCTACCTCAGTTGGGGCCAACCTTTTTGGCACACATGCCACAGATTAGCTCTGCATCCTCCCTGAGTGCCACTCCAGTCCTTTTCACTTGCCTGCTGTACTGCTCTGCTTTCTGCTCCCTTCCCTGTGCTCCCTCTATGCCAGTTGCCACTATTCGGCTTGTCCCCTCCCTGATCTGCTATATGCCACACCCAGAGGCTGCCCATGCAAACTGTGCCACAGGTTGGCCATCCTGAATTTACACCATGGCCTATGTTTTCAGGAAACTGGACTCAGTAACCCTGACAGTCACTTCCAGTCCTGTGCTTCTGCGGACCCATAAGGTGAAATCCTATCTGACAGGAGTGAATTAGCAGAATCCAAAGAAATGAGGCTCTGCTTGAGACAAGTCAACCGCTTCAGCCTTCTCTTCAATGTCAAGTTAACCTACAATAATGTCCCTTGCCTTATACCTAGACAATAAATATCTATATCTATATCTATTAGAGAGACATATATTCTGCCTCTCTATCTATCATTAAAAGAAAAGTAGGATCTTTTATTCATTTTGAGGGTCGTAACGTATCTGTGCAATCTGATGCCATGTTTTCCTTCTTTTAAAAGCTCTGTAGTATGTCTGCAACTAAATGTTAGCAGTTTTCTTTGAAGGCTAGATCCAAAGCTCATTTAATTCATTGAGAAGACTACACTTGCCTTTGGATCAGGGCTTGATCAGATTGTACCAATGCAATAAAAGAACAATAAAAAGAGCCAGTAGCTTGCACAACACCACAAGACAATCGGCTTATCTATCAGTTTTAGCTTTTGTGTGAAAATTATGTAAAACTTGCTAGCTTATCATTATTAGTATACCATGGTTGTACCTTGTGTGCATTCAGGAGGGGTGTGCAAAGTGGGCCCTATTCAATTCAGATTAGGCCTGAATCAGGGACAGTGATTCAATTAGTTAATTCAGATCACTGTCCCTGATTTGATTCAGCCTAATCCGAATCTGAAGATTCAATGCTGATTCAGAGAATCAGTAATTCGGCCATAGACACAGCTTTAAATAAATGTTTTTTCTACATACCTCGAGAATGTACCAACGTGGCTTGTGGACAGTGTGATGCTGGGGCAGATGGAGTGTCCCACGGGGGGGTTGGGGGGACGGGTCCCTCCATGTACTTGGCGGTGAACCCAAAAGTGGACTGGAAGTACTTCTGGTCCACTTCATGTTTGCCAGGGAACGCACGGGCCCCCCCCTCCCCCTACATGCCCCCGGCTCAGCAGTTGGCTGCGGGGGGACCCTGTGTGCCCCCCCAGACCCAGGAAACACCAGTTGCCAAGCCATGTGTGCGTGGGGGAGGGGGCCCCCAGCGCATTCCCCAGTGGACCCAGAAGTGGACTGGAAGTGCTTCTGGTCCTCTTCCGGATCTGCTGCCAAACACACTGGGGAGCCCCCCATGCTTCTATGGGACACTCCAAGCACCCCAGCACTGTAGCACTCATCAGCCCCTGCTACCTAGAGGTACATGGAAAAAACATTTAAAGCTGTGTTCATGTTCAAATCGCCAAATGTTTCCAAATCTCTCCGATTTGATTCAGAGAGTAAAGGGTCCTCTCATTTGATTTCGTTTTGGAGACTCAGCCATTGAGTAAGGGCAAATCTCTGCTGAATAGAATCAGGGACCGAAGCTTTGCACAGTCCTAGTATTCAGTTCTGATAGATTTTTTGGGGCAAGCTATTTTTAAGCAAAATCTCTCCCACTGAGCATTTAAAAAAAAAGATGAACTGCCTCATCAGTTTAATTTATTTTTAAACTCACAGTGTCAGCAATATAGAGTTATCCTTTTACCAAGGAACAAATACCTATGCTAAATACTGGCAATGCCCTATTAAGCATGTGTAGGAGTTGGTATTTTGTGGGAAAAAGCATATGGCACCATTTCTCCACCAGATGGCGATCTGTGCAGTGAAAAAAAAAATCATGACTGCCTTGACTGTAACTGCACAGGAAGAAAGTGAATGAACACCATATAACAGTGTCACCTCTAGTTCTGCAGAAAGCTGGCTGAGACAGATGAACTGCTAGCAGCCCCGTGTACATGAAGCAGAGGAATGCCTACTGTACATTTTGCACAGGAAAGATAGGTGGATGGGTTTAAGAAACCAATTAATGCCATGCAGCTATGCCCTTGCTAATTATGTTCCAAGAAAGCTAGCAGGTATTAAGCCCCAAAATGTTGCAAATACCCTCAAGGAATAATTTGAGGGTATCTTGAGAGGCTGGAAACACATTAAGGAAAGAAAACAAAATTTTAAAAAAAGCAAAATAATATATCTGTGATGGTGGTAGAGAATATTTTGGAAGAGACACAGGAGGAAGGAGACCGGCAAGTGACTTTGAGGAAATTTGTGATTAATTGGTTGTGAGACTGCAGGGCAAGATGGCAGCAAACAACTGGCATGACTTGGAGCTTCATAGGAAGTTGACTGTGCCCTCTCTAAAATAACTTGGAATAACTTTGGAATTTTAAATCTTTTTCCAGTGCCAAAATTTCCTGAAGTTCGTTTCCCAATATATGCTGCTCAGGAATGTAACTCCTGCTTCATGGAGGCCAGCTATACTTGAGATTGGGCACTGGACTAGAAGTAAAAAGTCTTGGGTTTTCTTCCAGACCCTGCCATCGAAGTGCTGTGTGTCCTTGTGAAAGTCGTCTCATCTTCATATTTCCATCCATTTTGTGTCTCATCTATTTAGCCTTCAGACAGCAAAACAGAGACTGTCTCCAGTGATGTTTGTACCCCAGTCTTGGGGAACTGTCACACAGGACACTTAGCTTGCGTTAAATGTACTTAAAACACAAGTGAATGTGCGTTCAAGCAAGATAACACATGCTAAGTGTGCTCATATCATATCATATCCTATAATAGTGGTTATGCCTTTTCTAGCAAGGAGTATCTCCAGATGGTATTAAGTAACATGTGTTAGCTAATGTTGTACTGCTCCACAGAGATAATACAATCAAATGTGGTCCTGGGACTGGGACGAACCATCGGCTAATTGTCAGTCCCAACCCTGAGACCACACTAGAACCAATTTAAAATCAGTTCATTATTGGTCCCCACAATGGGAGAGCACCAGAGTCTACAACTGGCTCTGGTGCAGTTAGTGGGATCCCAGTAATTAGTGGGATCCCAATTATCCAATTAGTGGGATCCCAGTAATTGAATAAAACATGCTCACAATAATTATGCATTCTGTTCACCCATTTCTGGGAGGAACAGAGCCACAGATAGCACCCACTGGCATTGGGGCAGGAAATGGGCAGCTTCCCACTTAATTACATCTATTAATCAATTAAAAACAAGACATGGCAGGCAAGAAGGTGGGTGGTTGGCCCATAACAAGTGGGCAGTGCCACCAGTAGATGGACCCCAAAGAGGCGCCCCCTGTTACAGTAGGTATATTTAAAACTGTGTTTTTTCCTATTGGCTGGTCAGGAGCAAGCGATGAGCAATGGAGTGCCAGGGCCCCATTGCCAATCAGTGGCAGGGAAGAGGGAGGTGCAGAGAAAAGAGCAAGATTAAAGGAGGCACTAAACACAGAGTTCACTTTCAGTGTGACTTAGGTAGATCTTGATCTATGAGTTGTTCCCAGTCAGAAAAAACAGAGTCCTTCCTTTCAGGGTGTGCCCAGTGTAATTTACATAAGGAAGCACATTTGGTTCTGTTTACCATCTTGTAAAGGTGCTTCTCACAAAGTTTCCTACCTGCTATAAAATGTTGCCTAACAGTGTCCTGTGGACCTAAGGGTGACCCTGGCTGCATGGGTATTCGTTTACAGAAGCATAAGGAAAGGTTATTTTGAACAGAATGCTTTGTTTTACTTCTGTACCGTCTCGTCCTTTCCAGTGACTAATAAACCAGGAGTCAGAGTCAGGCTGGCCTTGGATAGATGTGTCTGGAGACAGTGAGCCAGCAGGAGGAACAAGGTCTGGCCATCATAGTTCTTGTGCTTCCTTGTGTTCAATGCTAACAGAGAGTTCAGAAACCTCTACACTCTCATGCCTGCTACTGGGAGTGAAGTTAACCAAAGAAGAAGCCACAGTGCACCATGTCAGATACCTACAGAGTTGCTGCTCTGGGGTGATAGGAGACTTCAGTTGGCTCCCTCCTATGAGACCATCCTAAAAGCCCCAGTAGGATGTAGCCAGATAGATAAGACTTAGTGGATACAATGACACATCCACTTTAATGTGCATTAGCCTATTTTAATGCTTATTAAAGTGTCAAAAAAAATGTGTTGTTTAGCTAATGCACATTAAAATAGGCTAATACATCTTTTTCTAGTACTTTACAATGGAAGGCACTTCTACATGTGGTCCAGTGGTGGACAGTGGGCTGGCACTTTAATTAGAGTGGCTTTGAGAGCTGCTCTAATTAAAGCACTGCTGCATCTCCTATATCAGTAACCCCGTGCTTAAAAATGGCAGCAGGGGTGCTTGAACTAAAGCTTTTGTGGTTGCCCAAGCATGCTGCTATAGTGATGTAGCATCATGTGTAGATGTACCCAGTGTGTATCAATCCCAGAAGCAACATGATGAGGATTCCCTGATACTAAAGACCTGGGTTTGTGGCATGCTCAAGAGTAGCAGCATGGGACACCCCAGTGGTGTCTCACTTGTCTCATTTACAGGGACAATGCTTGCAAAGTGAAAGCAGGAAGGAAGGGGTTATGCTCTTGGCAGGGAGATCAGATTCTTTGCTGCTTTGATGTAGACATACGCACACTCACACAGACAAGAGTACAAGGAGAAGAGCAACAAATGGGGATATTATCAGCTTCATTCCAGAAAGTATGATGGAGCTGGATTAAAAAGGCCTTTGTCACAGACAGTGTAGGACCTTACTGCTAAGGAACAACCATCAGGAAAAGGAATGAATGCTGTATCTTATGCCACTGGATAATTCCATTCTGACCCTTGATAGCCACCCAGCTATCTACTATACATTCATAAACTCCAGTGATGCTATTAAAAAAAAGGCAATCAATATTTGATTTCATCCCTAAAGTCAGCACCATCAATAAATAATGCATGGCTTCTTGGAAATGGTTCAGTTTCTAGCTGCCTTGGGTGCTATCAAATGTACTCACATATGTGTTCCTCTAAGCTATTGCAAAGGATGATCTACTGGTCCTTCAACATGTGAATACTGTACAGGGCAAATTTCTGATCTTGCTAAGATAATGAATTTCTCATGATCATGTCTTTCTGAATGACATCCCCACTCAGAATCTTAATGGGTTTGCCTTAGGGAAATAGCTAGTCCCCAGTGGTCCCCAAATTACCTGATTTTATTATAAGAGGTGCACCAATACATTGATCCCATATCAGATTGGCACTGATATAAGAAAAATTGACTGTATCAGGAATCAGCTTTTTTTGCCTGATGTGGCCAATAAATATCTCGTGCATGCACTCAGCCACAGCACAGCATGCAGGCAGGCAGGAGTGCAGCCCAGCAGCATGGCTGGTAAGTCAGTTCTAAGGGAAGGGGCATGGGGTGGGGGGGCAAATTGAGGCCCCACAGGTAGGGAGGAAGTGGGGCTGGGGCTGGGGCATAGGTAGCCAGGGTGAGCACTCAAGGTGGGCGGTGGCGGTGCTGGGAGGTGGGATTGGGGGCACAATGGCCAATTTTGAGACGGCTGCAGCCCGCTCCCTCTTGTCCCCTCCCAGTGCTGCCACCACCTTGAATGCAGCCTGGTCCAGCTCCCCTGCTGGGAAGAGCCTGGCACTGCCCTGGCCCTAGCCCACAATGGCAGCTCACCCTTGCCCTGCACACAGATCTGGAGGCATGTGCTCCCCATGCTATCCTGGGGTGCATGCAGCAGTGGGAGCTATCCCTGCACCTCCCGGACAAGGTACTCATGGTTCCATCCCATGCTCCACCTCAGCTGTGCAGCACCTGCACGTGCCCTAGATCCACTGTCTCCCTTAGCATGGGGTCTCGATCTGTACCCTCGCCATACACCTTCCCTCCCCACCAAGCTCCTTGTCCCACAACAGACTTACCAGCCAGATGCTGCTCTCCATGCTGCTATATATCAGAATTGGATTGGTATTGGCTGATATGGCTCATTAAAAATCAGCCATCAGTATCAACCCAACAATTCTCTATTGGTGCATCCCTAATTATAAGTCTAGGGAAATGAGGTCTCATTTTTCATGAGCAGTGAAGCATGAATCTAGTTCTAATCTCAGGCAGTTTCCTTGATCCAGGTAAGGGACCCTGGTCCTTGCCTTCTGTAGCAATTACATTGTGGGCAACAGCTGGAGTTGTATGATTACAGAAATAACCTTCACCTGGAGTACTGCGTCCACTTTTGGGCCCAACACTTCAAGAAAAAAGTGGACAAATTGGAAAGAGTCCAGCAAAAAGTGACAAGAATTATTAGAGGCCTGGGACTTATGAGGACTTATGATGAGAGTCTAAAAGAACAAGGTTAGTTTTAGTCTGGGAAAGAGAAGACTGAGAGGGAAATTGGCAATAGTCTTCAAATGCCTGGAGCAGGAGTGTAAACAGGACAGAGACAGACTTTTTTCTATGGCTACAGGGGACAGGACTAGAAGCAATGGCTTTAAACTGCAGCAGGGGAAATTTAGGTTGGAGATTCAAACTAACTTTGTGACTATGAGGGTGTTTAAGCCTAGCTACCTAAGCTACCTAGAATCTCCACCCCTGGAAGTTTTCAAGAGCTGATTAGAAAGACACTTGTATATGCTTGGTTGCAATAGTTTAGTCAGGGATCATCCTGCCTTCAGCAAGGGATTAGAAGTCCCTTTCAGACCTACTTTCCTCTTATTCTATGAAACATAGGGACTCGTTTTTTTCTGGAAAAGCCTAGGAGGGCATTGGACTTGTATTATTCCAAGCATAATATAGTGTTCATCTCATTGCTAGGCGAAGTTGTATTCATACCAACTTGCAGTTTCCTCTGATTTATGGAATATCTGCACTTCTTCACACACATACAGAGGGTTGCTGGGGAGAGATCACGTTTCTTAGTGTTGGGGCAATAAATTGACTTTCTAATAAGAACCTGGATTCAGCTATGGTTCTCCTGAAGCGCGTAGCATAAATGGCACAACTCTGAAGGGTGAGAAGGCAAAGGTGGTTCTTTAGGCCTACTCTCAGTTCTGGTCATTGTACAAAGGTCAATATGACTGAATCTGGTACCTAAAGTTAACTTCCTACATCTGTACTTTAGTAGTCAAATGAAAGAACAGCTGTTTATGAGAGGTGCTGAGCACACATCAATCCAGCTAAGAGCTGTGATCAAACTGTTTTTATTTAGATGCATAAGTCTGGGGTACTGGGAAATTTTGACCATCTAGACCATTATGTCCCCATAAAAATACCATGTATTTCCCCCACACTTCCGCTTCCTATATTCACAGGCCCAAAGATGTCCATGCCTGGCCTTTGTCACTATTTATTTCTCCAGAAATACCTCTTTTTTTTGTTTTTAGTTCTCTGTCTCCCTTTTCTATGATTCCTTCCCCCCTCCTACCCCTGTTAAGTCATATTTTAAAAAGGAAGTTCAACTTTTAGCTGTTCTGAATCTTTCATATAATTCCCCATTATCATTTATTAAAGAACCCACTTGCATCCCTGTGTTTATTTCCCTTGATAGGCTTATTTCTATATAACTTCTTTGGCTGTCATTAGTTTAGAACAAAATTCTATCATCCTTATTTTCAGTGAGTAGGAATTGCTCTGAATAATGCAACCAAAGTCAAAGAAACTGCACGCAGTCTGAGTTGCTATTCTGTGTATATAAGGCTACCAGAATTTAGCTCTTCTGTGCTTTGCTTTGGGGGACCTAACTTTGAGCACCTAGAAGTTTAAATCCCCAATTGTAGCTGGATAAGGTGCAGGTTTGGATCCTGACTGTTACCCCATTCTTCATGCTCTTATGATGGCCCATTTTTAGTAGTTTAGTAGAAATGTAATTTAATTCCTTTTTCTAAATGCAACTGTTATACAGAATAACCCAATTCTGTTATGCAGTTTCTGTCTCTGGGCCTGGTTTGTATTCATTCTAAAGCTCTTCTATATCCTTTTATCAGTGAACAGGCAGGGGCCTGAAAAATGCATGTACGCTACATTAATTTTACACTCCATTTTAGGGATCAGTTCTATCCTAGAGGCGTATAAGAGGACCACTGCATAACTAAAAATCAAAACTGTGTTGAGTTCAGTCAGTGAAAGCCAGATTTAGAATCTGACTTCTTGCCATGATTGTAAGAGAACACTAGATTTCTCAAAGCTATATATAAGTAAAGGCTTTTAAATAATAAATGGTTTAATGGGTAGCTAGGTACTGACACAACAAAAGAGCCATCTCCCTAGCAGCAGCCCAACAGTGTTCAAATGCATTTGCCTGAACATTTTTGTGTTTGTTTCTCCATTTTTATGAGATACCAGTAGATTCTACCAATGTACTTTTCCCCGATGATACCCAACAATGTGTTGTAGTGGGGAATTGGGTCATCTTGTTAATATGTAGTCTCTTTCAACCCCTTCTCTCACAGTCAAGAGTGACCACCAGAGGACTTCAGCAGAGCTTGCGATGGTGTTCTGAGTTTCATAGACTTGAAGAGACCTCAAGGGTCTTGTCCAATTCCCTGCACAGATGCAAGATGTGTTGTTCCATTCCAGGCAGGTGCCAAACCAGCCTCTTCCTGAAAACCTTCAATAATAGAGTTTCCCATGGCAGGTTGTTCCTCTGTTCTTCGGCTCTTTTCAGGAAGTTTTTTCTGAAATTAATTTTAATTCTGCTTTGCCGCAGTTTAAACCCACTGTTATGTGTCGTGCTCTCTATAACAAGAGAGGGCAGTTTATGTATTTATTTGATTTATAGGCCACCCTTCCCAACAAAGGTTTAGGGCATCTTACAATTACAGAGCAACTTATAAAACAGGAGAACGAGCAAAAGGATAAAACAATTTAAACTAGAATACTAGGGAAATTTAACTAAAGGAACTAGAGTTAAAACATAAAATAGGACCCCCCTAAACAACATCCCAGCCTAGCTTTGGGTGACAACACCTGCCTAGATAGGGAGGCCATACAGCACTTCCAAAAGATATTCATGCTTGGGCTCTGGCAGAGATCATGGAGGAGGGAATTTCAGAGCTGAGGCGTGACTTTTGAGAATGACCTCCCATGCATTGTTGCTAAGCAAACTTGCACATTAATGGTACTTGTAGGAGGTTGCTCTCAGCTGACTGTAATGGGTTCTGTAGGCATGGCTAAAATATTAATACAAGCATTGGTCAATACATACAGTAGGCAAGTATCAATCCTCTAGATCACTGTGTACACATAAGAGGTCTATGACCATCACACCAAAACCTTTGATGTGTATGCCTAGGCAAGAGTATGGAGGAATGGAGCCTGCCCAGGACCTACCATTCCCCCTTTGGACCACTGAGACAGAACCCAAAGGCCATACTGAATCCAGACAATCAATGCCCTGAAGGTTGTTGTTTCTGCTAGAGAACATCAGATAAGAACTGCCGCTGACTGCCTAATACCTCAGTGAGGACACATTTCCATCAGGGCCCCTTAGCCTTTCTTTGACCAAGGAGTGCTCCCCAAGGAAGTGGGGACTAGCGTTCTGACATGCCATATAATCACCTTACTCTGGAGGTTGCAACGTTGTGGTATTTTATAGGAGTTATCGCACCATGAATAGCCCCACCACATAGCCACTAGGCCATCATACCCAGGATCAGGTCAGTGCACATACACCTCATAAAAAGGCTTTGCTAGAGCACTGACCAAAAGCAGATCTCAACAAAGGCTGATGGCACACCCAACAAGACTTAGACTGTAAGGGCCTCTTTACATGTGCTCCTGCCTGGGGGGTGCTTTAATTCGAGTGGCTCTGAGAGTGGCTTCAGCATCACATGTATTCAGCATCCCTGCACGTCAAAATGGCAGCAAGGGTGGGTGCTTTAACTAAGGCTGGTTTGACAAGCTTTAATTAAAGCACCCCCACTGCCATTCTGAAGTGCGGGGATGCTGAATACATGTGATGCGGAAGCTGCTGAAGGGTGCTTATTAATCAAGTGTACCTCTGATGTATGCTACAATTAATCCAGTCTGCTCTGACGTATGCTAATTAGCACATGTCAGAGCAGATGTCCAGCACATGTATAGGTGCCTTAAGGTGCAAGTGAGATTAAGCTTTGCAGACTCCTGACAAAGCTGACTGATCAAGTTGATAATCTAGGTTGATTGTTAATGGCTGTGCCAGAGGCCATAATACCCATGATAATGACAAGAGGTTGGAGGATTAGCGTAATTCGGTAGAGAGGTTGACGTTTGCTATGTAACTGTCTGAGGTAACCGGAACTGGTTTGATCCATGTGTAAGAGAAGAACTGGAAACCTTTGGAACTTTGCACTAGGTCTAGGGGACACTATTCACAAGGTATACCTGTGTGTTACCACAAGCGGCCAGGACTAGCATCTTGTAACCATTTGAACATGCATGTTAGCGAGTAGGTGCTTTGTAAGTAATAAATTTGCCTGAATCTGCCATTCAATTGAACCCATGGCATTATTTTTGTAATACTGAGGTCTCCAAGGGAAGATGGGCAGCTGCATAGACAGCACCGGGGCAAAGCACTCATACACAGAGCTCTACTGACCAAGAAAACAGAGGACGACAACAGCCATTCACTAAAGTCAGGCAAGCAAACACCAGTTGACTGCTATTGTGAGAACACAGTATCAACCTGTATACAACCAGATTAACACTCCAGGGTACATTCAAACACCTTTGCTCATAAATTCTCCAGGTTCAGATAAGTGGAGATCCACTGATAATAATCTTACATCTATGTCATATACATATACCACTTCTGAGTCACAATCTTTTCATCACAGAATTAGTTCAACCACCAAAGAAACAGAGCGTTCTCTGGGAGGTAACATGACAACTAATTAACAGTATGCAGTAACATCGCACAATCGTCTCCTGTCCTATTGAAAAATGAGAGGAACCTGGCTAGCACACTGGCATGTGAGGCCATATTAAATGGGTCAAGACTAGTGTTAGCAAAATAAAGTCCAGAAGAGATGGTCTTCTAATCTGTGTTTACACACCACCCAACACAATGGGACTTGGATCCTGAGCGAGGTCTTGGGTGCTGCCATGGATATAATAATGGTGCTTGAATTATTACTCTGACATTGCAAAAAAGGAGAGCTGTCGAGATACACTGGGATACAAGACCTTTAGATGGCAAAACAAGACTGCACAGAATTTCCTAATAGGGGCAGAAGTAGTGGAAGCAGGGGAAGAAGGTGGACTGACATAACAAGCAAAAATTGTCATTTTCCAATTACGGCCTGTGCCAGAGGCCAAAACACATGTGATAATGACAAGAGGTTGGAGGACATTCTCACCTATTTCCTATCAACATTCAAAAATTCAGTTCAACTTTGTGACTAGAATTAGCAATGCTTAAAGCTTTCTAGCGAGGCAATGCGTTCTGAGATCTGAGCAAAATTTCCTAGAAGTTCCTGACTTCTATCCTTCATTGATTTTTTTTTTTTCCTCGAAATTTTAGCAGATTTCCTTGGGCTGAAATCATACCCCCTCTTAAATTAAGAGCAAAATTCCCATTGACTTCAATGGAGCCAAGATTCCACTCTGCATGCCACAAATTTGACACCCAACATTAGAGGGGACTTTTGTGAATTTAGGACCAAATCTCCCTCTTCCTCCTGGAAGCCTTTTAACCAGTACATTTTTAATGCCTCCATTAATTTCCTTTTCTCCAAAGTAAACACATCTAGTTCTCTCAACCTTTCCTCACATTGCAACCCCTTCATCATCTTTATTGCTTGCCTCTGGATCTTCTCTAGTTTTTCTACATCCCTCTTCAAATATAAGCCCAAAACTGCACATTACACCAGCTAAGGCCTAACCAGCATTAAGCACAATAGTCCAGTCACCGCCTGTGTCTTGCATGCAATGGTTCTCTCAGTGTATCCCAAAATAGCATTTACTGTGTTTGCAACTATATCACATTGCAAGTTTCTTGTTCAATGTCAGTCCTTGGCAGTTCTAGATCTGTGCATTTGGTGGTGACCTTTATCTTTGTTGGATATCAAAGCATTTCAGTTCCTTCCCTAAGCTGTTGTTTAACAATAATGGATAGAGGCTTGCAGAATCCCTTCTTCAGACTGGGAAGCACAATCAAGGGGGAAGCATAATCTTAGATCCAAGCCTTAGCCCTAGGCTGGCAAAGATTTAACTGTGTATGTGAGTAACCCCAATGGGTTTGTTCTCCTTCTGCCTAGGCTAAGCTTGGGAACCCCAAAGGGGTGAGGAGGCCAGCACATTGTGATCATCCTAGATCCTTGATTTTGCCTTGCTGAGGCCTGTCATCATTTAAAGCAGTGGGAGGGAGAGAGCCATTTTAAGTTACACTGAAAGAGCTTTCAAGAGCAGAGAGTCAGGCAGGGTGGATCACCTCTCAGTCCTCCCCGCCAACTGCCTTGTCTGGCCTCCTGATATGCTTCCCCTCCTGCTTATTATTGGCCAGCACAGCTGGGGAAGAGCCACCGTGGCCAACTTTAACGTATCTGGAGATATCCCCTTAGAGAGAATTCACTAAGGGGAACACAAAGAATCCAGTCTAATCATAGAAAATAGGAATGGAAGGGACCGCAGAAGGTCAGTCCTTGCACCTTACAGTTAGGAAGCTGTTTCTGGTATCTAACCTAAATCTCCTTTGCTGTAACTGAACCTCTTTGTTCTTGTCCAAGTGACAAAAGTTAAATAATCTTTCTCTCTGCAGTGACCTTTTGCATATTTGAAGATCTTTATCTTCTTCCCCCTCTGTCTTCTCTTGTCTATGCCATACCAACCCAGTTCTTTTGGGTCATGTTTTCTGAACCTCTGAGCTGATGTTTTGCTGCTCTCCTCTGGACACTTTTCTTGTTAATTCTGTCATTATTATTGATTATATCCTATTACTAATAGAATTATTCATGTACATAAATCAAACAGCATAGATAAGCAGTTTCAGGAGCAAGTCAATGCAAGCCTTGTCCAATGACCAGGGGATTGTTTTTCTTCTGTTGTGTGTTTTTATTAATGTTGTCTGATGCTGGAAATAATGCTATGATTGGATTCTTCCTTGGGTCCTTTATATAGCATGCCCACAGATGCACACACTTTGGTAGAAATGCCCAGATATTCACAAAGTAATTCCAAAGGTCTGAAATTGTAACCTTTTTCATATTTTTTTAATTCAAAATTGGTCCCAATCTAAATAGTGTTCTGTATGAACTGTCTGATATAGTTTCCACTGAAGTTAATTAAAATACTTCCATTAAATTCCAAGGACACTGAATAAAGACTTGAAAGCAGATAATGGGAACAGGTTACATTAATTTATATTTCTAGCAAAAGAAGAATGTGGCACTGTGGAAAACATTCCAGTTTCACCAATAAAAAAATTAAAATGCCCACAACTTCACAAAGCTCTGTAGGTTTCAGCCTAATAATTTGATTTGTTTATTATGAATGATATAAAAAAATTTTAAAATGTCTATCCTTTTTGGCAGGTGTGCCACAAATTAAGCCCCACCTCATCCCTGAAAGCTACTCCAATCCTTTCTCCTGCCTGATCTGCTGCTCTGCTTCCTGCTCCGTAGCCTCCCAACAGTGGTGCTCCCTGCTTCTACCCAATCTATTCCCAGTCCCCACACACAGGTTGCCCATGCCACTTGTGCTACAGGTTGGCCACCCCTGCTATAGGACATTTCCAAGTGCTTCTGTTGCACTAGTGCCAATGACAGATAGGTAGATAACACACAACAGAGTTTTAAGACTGTTTCTAAGTCCCATTTTGCATTTTCATAGATTTCACAGACATTAGGGCTGGAAGGGACCTCAGAAGATCATCGAGTCCAGCCCCCTGCCCAGAGGGCAGGAAGTCAGCTGGGATCATAGGATCCCAGCAAGATAAGCATCCAGTTTGCTCTTGAAGGTGTTCAATGTAAGCGCTTGAACCTCCTCCAGTGGCAGGCTGTTCCAGACCTTGGGGGCTCAGACAGTAAAGAAATTCTTCCTTATGTTCAGCCTGAAACAGTCTTGCAGTAGTTTATGACCATTCAACCTAGTTGTCGTCCCTTGGGGCGCTCTGGTGAACAAACGTTCCCCCAGATACTAGTGGTCACCCAGATAAACTTATAGGTGGCCACCAGATCACCCCTGAGCCTGCACTTTTCCAGGCTAAAGATCCCCAGGGCTCTCAGCCTGTCGTCGTAGGGTCTGCTTCCCTGACCTCTGGTCATGTGCGTGGCTCTTCTCTGGACTCTCTCAAGCTTCTCCACATCCTTTTTGAATTGTGGAGCCCAAAACTGGACGCAGTACTCCAGCTGTGGCCTCA